>CM057129.1:22630350-23230350 GCA_029964075.1 Patiria pectinifera | reverse complement strand
GCAGTCGGTGTAACCAGAGGGAGAGAAATCAGAGAATTGGACCAAACGCTATTGAGAGTACAGCCTGTCTAAAAAAAAATGGTACAATCAGAAAAAAAATTGGTTAAATATGAAATTTCAAAATAAGTCATTCTTACTTGGCATAATATTAAAGAACAAAGACTGGGCTTTCCAATAGTGTTTGTTTGATCTTATTTGCTTTTGTCAATTCAGAGATATAATCAATTTAGTGCAATACACCAAAATCGATTTTGTGCCACTTTTATGCATGGGCAGAGTTGTTTCGAGTACTGTGCCATGCTGTCTTGAAGCTCACAAAAGATTGCAACTTGGCAAAAGAAACAAACTCGATTTTTGTGTTCCGCAGTAAACTGGAGTTATCTCTGGATTGACAAAAGCAAATGAGATGAAACAAAAAGTATTGGAAAGCCTGGTCTTTTTTCTTTAATGTGATGCTCAAAACGACTTACTTATGTTGAGATTTTATATTGAAAAAAAAATCGTTTTCGATTGTACCATTTTTTTTTAGACAGGCTGAATAAGTGCGTCCATTACATTGTACACAGGGATTTGAGTTGGTCTAAAAAAAAAAAGAACTAACCACATCGCTTGTTTTCTATCAGTAGACTGTTTATTGGTTCACTGAGATGTATGTACATGTACCTCAGAATAAAACAGACATTAGGAATATTGTAGGGCCTGTTATAGCTGAAGTACCGACCGGTACATGATGGAAAGGTATACCAGCAAGGATAAAAAGCATTTTGCCATTACTGTATTTTTGTAATTTCTGGGTTGTGTGGATGTTTTTTTCAATTGAAGCACCATCACTTCACAAGCAATACACAGAACCCATCCATAACCTAATTTGTTTTAGTCAATTACACAGAAAATGTCCCCATTTTGCAAGCACTTGGCCTCAAATTCTGGATACTTCACAGGGGAATTTCAAAAATCCATTTACTGGGATTGTTTGTGCCTCACACCACATTCCCACTGTTATTTTTCTGAATATTTTTCCTGATGTTTAGACTGCTAAGTATCTGTACACATGTTTATGGATGTTTTTCAATTAGTTTCCAATAATCAGCTACAGCCTATATGTACATTGTTTTTGTAACTTGATTAGACTTTACTCAAGGTCCCTGATGCATGCAATCAATCATATTGTTTCAGTTCACTGAGCCACGGTGAATGGAAAAATCTTTGTCAATATTGCGAGAGACTGGAGAACAGTCAATTACAGGGCAAATTTATTACGGTAGTTCTATGTTTGCACAGACAACACAGCGGCTACGGACTGGCGACTCCTGACAACTAGAAAATAAGAACAGTTTTTTACTGCTCCTGGTTAGCCTCTTGTGGATTGGATGGTTAAAGCCGGTATATAACTGTGCTCTATTGAAAATTGTCATTTTAAAGGGAATATACAACATTTGCAAACATCAACAAATAAAACTACCAAGTTTTTACGAAATACCTTACTAGGATGTTGGTTAATGACAGTCTAAAGCATGCTGTAAAATTATGGCACCTGGTGTGAAGTCATTTTGAAGAAAATGGTATTTTGGTTTAAATTTCCAACGGTGGTCGGCTGACCACCGTTGGAAAATCCTAACTATTTTTCAACTACTGCTCCAAATTTACCATTTTTTTTTTCAGTCAAAATTTTGTTTGTTATTGGTTACCGGTACATGTTCGTGAACGGGTGCAGGCCAGCTAGACTGGTTCCCTTACCTTACAATTTTCCGGCATCTATAAATTGATCCATTTCATCTTTAGTGGAGTCAGGCAACCAGACTACTTGAACATTTTTGTTTTTCTTGGCTTTTCCAACACAAAACTTCAAAAATGTCAGTGTAACAATGTTTGATCTATTATACTAACCCCTCAAATAGTTCATTTTTGAAAATTACAGCAAAAGCCAATGATGTACATTCCCTTTAACTTTAATGTGCATCATTTGGTAATCATTTCTGGGCAGACAAGCACAAGGTTACAATTTCGTTCAACTTCAGTCTGCACTCCAAAGAAATTGATCTTCTAAAAAAATTGTAGATTAGTACTACTCATGAGAACTGAATTTCATTTTTGGAATAACGATACATGATTGCAGTGCTCCGAATGCATAATTTAGAACGAACTTATCATGCCTATATATACCTCCAAGGGCTGCTTTAATAAATTGTCTCCTAAAATCTTACATTTCATGGTCCATGGTCTATCAATACAGTACCGTACATTTGATTTATCAAATGCCGACTACAGCGTTTTCATATTGTTCATACAGCATATGCACATTTTACAAAGCACACTGCACTTGAGCTGATTAACAATTTGCATTCTGTTTGATATTTTCAGTCCAAAAGGTCATCATAGGAATATGTACATGGCAGCTAGCAGATTATGATATTCCCTGTGCAGTGGTACAATGCTTGTATACAAGCAGTGGTACAATGTACCGTACATCCACTCATTTTATGCATGTTAGCCTACTGGTAACTGTTTAGGAATTCTGAGATACCATGGTAACTGTATACAGATTAACATCCAGTGTGAAATAGCTCACCTCAGAACTGCTTTAACACATGCTGTCTGCGAGGTTCAAATTTCAGGTTCAAAGTTATCAGACTACATGGGCCACCTGCTCTTAAATTATACTTGGCCAGAAATATTTTTTGTTACTAGACCAGTTGCAAATATGTGCAGTTTAAGTTTTAAAACGTATTTATTTGAGTGGTTTAAGTCAAGTTATGTGTAAGGAGTTCCAGCCCCACCCAGGCGCGGATCCAGAGGTGAACTTACAACAATTACATACTATGTATAAAAAAACATAACAAAACAAGATGACATTCTGCAGCTGGGTTATTATCTGTATCTGACAGGCCTGATCCCCACCCCTGCAAAAATTCCTGGATCCGCCCCTGCAAGCTTGTAATTACCGAGCCCTCAAAAGGCAATAAGCACACAATGTCTTTGAAGGGTAAAACCCAATATTAAAAACTACATGAACCGGTACACAGATCCCAAACGAGAAAAACTAAACAAAATCAGTTTGACAAAATTCCAACAAATGTTATTGAATATTATTAGGGCCGATGTGACCTCTGATAAATTGTAGTAACCACAAAGTGGGCAATTTCAATGCCTATTCAATTCATCACTTAGTACAGTCAACTCCCAACATATGGCATATCAAGTTATCAACCACCTGTAACACTGACACTGTTGCAGTCACAATCAAACTTGACCCATAAAAAATCCACTGAAATGCGAAGCGATTGTGTTGGGTAAATAATAAACAGTTCTTTAAAACGAGTGTGCAAATAACAGATTGTATATTACAAGAAATTTGAATTCAGTTTGTGTGGCCATAAAGTTCTAGGACCAAGTTCAGCTCAATCCTGTGCATGTAAAGAGCCATTTGTTTTCATTCACAATGCCCACTTCAAACATAAAAACCAGTAAAACCTCAAATTCCGCTCTAAAAAACTTCACCTAAAATATGATTGACAAACTTGTGTTTTTTTCCCCGTAATGTACATATTATGTACTAAATGAAACCCAAAAAAAGAGCACGGGTCTAAAACATTTATTCTGACAGTACCCAAAATGTAACTCATTTCATCTACAAATTTGCAACTTAAATGATGCAAAATGAAACATTCTGGGCTGAGAGAGTAAAAAATAAAGGGGCACAAATGCATGTGTATGCCTTTTGCCTAAATACATCTACAATCCTGGCCAAATCTCGCTGGGCCCCCAACCCCCCAGCCCCCGCTCAATGTTGTCTCTCATTGCGCGGTGTGTGCTCCATCCGCTGGAGAGAACAACATTGACCGGGGGAGCGGGGGAGTTGGTGACCGTAGGAGGCTAAGGTTATTTCCAAGTAGTGTCCCAACCATTTTGGCCGGGATTGTAGATTGCTGCAATATCATGACTTCTATTTTCTCATACCTTTTACTATCCACTGACAGATCTCTGGGGCAAAGTAAAAAAAAAATACACCTTTATGCGTTTGCCAAATAATATTTACAGTACATCCTGTGCTGTGCCACAGTGTTTGCAGCCCCTAAGACTTGACAATGTATTCCATGGTACATGTACACATCAAGGGACTTGTTTATTTTGACAAAAAGTGGCTGATGAAAAGACAGGTGGATAAAGTGTGGGTCCTAAAGGGTCCTGATGCCTGACAGCAAAATACGGGGTGCTGTGCAGAGGCTGATGTGTGGGTTTGATGTATACACGCCAGTCTGGCTACCAAATTAGGTCGTGTACACAAATTAGAGTTCTGGGGGCTGGCTGAGGATATTTGGTCCATGGAAGCGTAAATATTTGGCACTCTGACTTCAACCAGCAACTGCTGCTGTCGGTACACAGTGTGATTCCCGTAAACTCCCAAAAATCATAGGGACAGGTGTGCGAAAAAGTCAAAATATCGTCAGGCAGTACATGTCCCGCAACTTGTGCAGGGTTAACAAATTATACATGTAATTAGATGAAGTGTTTGAAAACTGTTGAATACTTTAATAATGTGTGGCATATGTACATGTAGATTATTTAGCTTTTCTTCTCCTTTAACCGATTTGAAACAATTTTGATAAGTCCCCAAGGGCTGATTGAGATTTGAGCCAAATGATGTGAAACATGAATGATTTTCTTTTCCAAAATTACACCCTTTTATTTATCTTCTACTGTCTTGACAATCGCAAGGACAATGTACAGGTCAAAGTCCTTCCTGCCTTGGTCTTTATCATTTGGTTCAAATGTCCTGTCCTTTTGTTGCAGAATGATAAGAAAAAATGAAAACCTGGGAGGAAAAGATAAGTGTTGGGTTTTTTTCAAGGACGGAAAATTTGTTGAAAGTTATGTACTTCCTTTTGATAAGGAAACAATTGAAGTACATGTAACAGGAACAATTTTCAGTGGCTAATTTTGTGTATATTTTTAATTTTTAATTTAAGAAACAGTGAACCAATTATTCATGTACACAACTGAAGTGCCCCTGTAAATTGGCCTACGGGTATTGTTGATGTACCCTAACGTGGCGCGGCCCCTAACGTGGCGCACTTTGATTTTTTGATTTTTCGCCTGTAGCGCCTACATGTACCTAGAGCAAAAGTTTTAACTGAAATTTCACAGAAAGTGAAATTTCATCAAGTTCTAAACACTCCTGTTCATAAATCGTGAGTTTATTTACCCGTAACAAAGCTAGAAGAAAAATTTATTTTGGCGTGATTTTCCGATTTTATTTTCAAGTGCAAAGTGAACCCTTTGAAAATGCCCCGAAAAATAAGAAAATAATTTTCTGACAAACATCTGGCTGGGTATGTAAGTAGAGATAATAATTATTTATCAGAATTTATCAAGTTTACAGACATTCTTAAATGTTTATTTGGAATTTTCCGATATTCATTTTTTTTTCAAGTGCGTCACGTTAGGGAACACTCCGCCAATTTGTGCCCAATTTCCGGACGCCACCGTTTTTGAATTTCGGATTAAATTTTATAAAACAGTAATTTTTCACAGAGGTTAAATAGCAAGTATTAATAAGGTAAAAGTACTAGTATTTACTGCATGAATTTGAGGTTTGTCAACAAAGAGGTTTGGCAACACCACACGAGGAAAGTCGGGATAAGCTTCGAAGTGTGCCACGTTAAGGAACACCACTATATACGGTATGTATGTGTACCTACATAACTTTTTTTTAAAACCAAAAAAATGTTAACTATGTTTACCCAAAAAAACATTTGAAGCTTCTGCCTAATATAACTGTTGTGCTATGAGTATGAAACCTATTATCGAGTAGCATAGTTTTATAATTGGCCCTTAACTTGCTTGTGACGAAAAGGTGCATTTCGAAAATTTCATAAAAAAAATTGAGGGTAGATCCATTACAGATAATTATGCCTGTAAGTTGTGGTATGTACATTAATTATTCAATGCATACATTGATAATTATTTACATTATTTGATGCATTCATCAATGACTGTTTATTCACAAAAATAACTGGTACAAGTTTGCATTCCTGACCTTTTTGAAGAGAAAAGGCCGTGAACCTGGTTGGTAAAAAAAGGTGCATTTCAAGAATTTTGTTGAAAAATTGACAAATAAAAAGAAGATAAAGATAGCAAAATTTACATGTTGATTGACAATTGGAAATAATTATACCTGTGGGCCCTTATGTCCTGCTGTGTACATTAATTGATCAAATGCATACATTGATAATTATTTACAGTATTTGATGCATTCATCAATGACTGTTGATTCACAAGAATAACTGGTATTTGATAACTGTTTGAAGAGAATTTTTTTTTCCCTAGATCCAATTTTACAAATCAAACAATTTATTGCGGGTATGTGACATTAAAACCTTTGTTACCTCCTCAAAGGGTCACCTCAATGACATGTGGATGAACTGCTTCTCAAGTGATCTATTAAAATTGATATCCTTGGCCAACAAAGTCAAGGGCATACATGTACCTTAACCATCTCTAAGCTGTTTTTGATTGATTTTGATGGCTTCAGGACTGCAGCTCTCTAAACTTTAAAGGAAACATCAAAAATCCAAACTACCAAATTATTACGAATTACCTTACTTGACTGTAAGTGAATAATAGTCTCAAGCATCCTGTGAAGTAATGGCACCTGGTGTGCTGTCATTTTCAAGAAAAGAGGAATTTTGCATCAATTTCCAACAATGGTCGGCCAACCATCATTGGAATGGAATAGGCCTAAGCCCCGATTCATCAAATTAAGGAAGTCCACATTTTGTTTGCAATCGATTACACATCCGCGAAGAGGTGCAAACCAGCTACAGAGATGCCACCAATCAATAAAAAGCCTGAACCACTATACAAAAAAAACCTGAAAGTATCCTTACACCCTTTCAAAAATGTGTTTTCTGGATGTTTCAGACCAAATCCAGCACTTTTAATTTGTCACATTTTTGGGGGAAAAATCAACCTGAATTCAGGTTAAAACCTCAAAAGTGGCTTCTCTGCAGCTACGGTAGTCTGGTTCCCTGACCTTACAATTCCCCGACATCTATAAATTGCTCTACCGTAGTTCGTCTGACATATGGTCAGGGAACCAGACTACAAGAACAGCATTGGGGTGGGGGGGGGGGGGCACCTGGGGTGCATCAATTTTTCAAGTGGGCACTGAGGGCAATGTATTGTGTGTGCAATTCCACTTTTAAAATGGGAAGGCATCCGGGGGGCCACGCACCTCCGCTGGGGAGGAGGAGACTTCCCCTCCCCCTTCCAACACCACTGCTGCCCTTGGACCAGAACCTGCTAGGCCTGCAAATTCGCTCAGCATTTGCAAACCAACAAGAGGTTTCCAGCCCAAACATTTAGTTCAAGTAGTACACCGCTTATGCCTGGTTGGTGCCCTTCCAGGTAAACCATGGAATTGGGCCCAGATTTAGTGGCTAGTATGTACCTGATAAGCTGCAAACAGAGGACACACCCTCAACATCCTTTCAATGTGGAAACCGATGACACAGGAAATCCCCCTTTTCCATCCGTGTGCAACACACATGACAACCCATTTCACCTATTGATCATAAGTGCAGGCAGTTCAGACAGCTCGAGCCCACTGCATTATACAATGTATTTCACAATAAAAGCAATGTTCAACGACACTGTAGGTTACACTAGGTACAAATGTAGCGGCAAGTTTCTACCGGTATTTACAAAGAACTGATGTAACAGTAGCCGTACTGCAACATACCCAATCGGTTTTTAATAATATTTTTTTCACAGCATTTGTAAGGCAAACCTTTTCTGGATACAAGCCATTTAAAAACCTCACTTTATGGGAGAAAGGCTCCAGCAAATACCGGTAGACGTGTTTTGAGTTTCTGTACGAAGCGTCTCTGAGATCCGTATAGGGACATTTCCAGAGTCAGGGAGCAACATTTAAGAAAGCTCTGTCACCATACATGTAGTTGGCAAGGCCAATTGACAACATATACAGTCAGTACACATACAACATGACACTACTGAGAAAAAAAAATTATCAGTTGACATTCATACATGTACAATCGTCTTGGGTTGGGCACCATGAGGAAAGGAATGTGATAACCATTTGAATGCCAGAAATGCAGAAATCCTACATCATACCAGTATACATGTACACTTAGGTACAATGTACATATGAGAGAAAAATATCACACTTTCAGGCAGAGCACTTTCCTTCTTGACCATCACACCTAATCCATTTCATCTTGCACACAAATTGCAACTGCCCAGTAATTAATTTTAACTTAAAGGTATTACGTTTTAATTTGGTTGTAGAGGTACAGGTGCCAGCATGTATTTTCACCAAGATACGGACAATGACTTGTTCAGTTTGATTGGGTTATGATGATGACATTTATTACAGAATTAGAGATTGTGGTTTCATTGTAGGCCTTACATTGTACACAATGTTCAATGGGATGTGGTTAACTATAAAGTTACATTGTAATGTACATATGCACCAACACAAATTGTGTATGAAATTGCAAAATCTTAACATTTCACAAATTTGTGAATGTTTCCTTCCTATGGGAGTAGTGCAAGAACAGGATTTGGAAGTGAAAATTTAACAAATTCCAACTGGAATCTTTGAAGCATTCCAATCTGTTTAAAATGCTATCTCTTATTCAAACCTAATTTTTGGCACATGATGTGATGTGTATAAATATGATAAAGCACATAGACCTATAAGCCATAACAGCTGCAATGTCAAGCTTGCACACGTCAAACGTTACAACTAAGCCCCTGACATCCACAAGCGAACTGAATTCAAATACGCCCAGGGTGTGCAGGACAAACACACAGTACACCCACCCAAACATGAACAGTATCAGCAACCCCTCTCCCCATCCTCGAACCACCATCAGGTGCTGAAAAATGTCCACATGTATGACTTCTTCTCATCAGTCAATCTGGGCTGAGCGCTCCAGCAATACAATCCCAGACCAGAGAATGGTATTAGTGCAACAGAAGAATGCATTTGTATGGGGGGGGGGGAGAAAGCTCTGCCTTCTGGCACAATGGGGACCTGGTGTTTGGAGTGCCTCTTGGAGCGTTAGCAGAGCTCCTCAAGTAGTTTGCACTCTGAGGATTACCGGGGTTCCTCCCTTCATCAACAGGGTAATGGGTATCGCACTCAATCAGCATCAAGATTTAGCAAATTCAAAAGGAGAAACATTCATTTCCATAAAACTGTGATGAAGATACAATACATGTAGCAGCAGAATACCAAAACCACAACACCAAGGCTTCAAATGTGGAGGCACGCAGCCACACTGGAAATTTGTTTTGAATAGGCCGCTGGCGATGACATTTTTTTTCTTTGACAAGGTCATCCCAACAATGTCCACGAAATGTTTACAAAATAATGAGCAAATCTGAACCAAGAACTGATTGGCAATAAACTGATGAGACACCACACATCACAAACTAAAATATTTGGAATTCCACTGAACAAAAGGGATATTATACTGTACAGTACATGTCCCGTTGATACATGTATGGGGAGATACATATGGACAGAAGAAAAAACACAATTTGAACATTGAGAAGAAGCGACCACCAGAAAGTCAAAATAAGATTCACGTTAACTATGACTTAGGGCAAGTTTCCTTTTATGCCAGTTGACCAACTTTCTTATACTTCCAACTTATGGATTATTCCACTAGTTGTAATTGATGTGGCCACAAAAACCACAAGGCCACAGTGATTCCATTGATTGATTGTTCTGACCAGGTTGTAAGTAATAATAGTAAGTAATAATAGCCAATTGTGAAGCAACAAAGATCTACATTCCATTCCCTTGAATGGATTGACATACTGGCTACTACACATCATGTACTGTACATGCCAGCATGCATTACAATGTATACATGTACGTTCATTCTACATTCAATTATATTATACAAATATTGAACGCTTCGAGTGTTGAAGTAAAACTAGCCTCCCGAGGTTATCCATGGACATTCTTTTTTCCCGAGGCGAAGCTGAGGGAAAATAGAATGCTCCATGGATTACCAAGGGAGGCTAGTTTTACTTCACCACGAGATAAAGCGTTCAATATTTGTTTTATAACACTTCACCCACAGATTCTGCTTGGTTTCAATATTTTAAATTATTTAAATCTAAACACTGTTGAGATCAACTTCAATCTCAATACAAAATTGGTGGAAAATGTATTTCTCTCTTCCAAACTACCCCTTCACGAAATGTTGGAACCCAACTCTGCGGCGTGCTCTCTTTGGAACAAAACGCGCTACGCACAACGCGCACACCAGCATGCATTTGCACACAAATACCGCGCCGTGAATAAAGTACTTTGGTTGCTAATGGTATAGTACTTTGGTTGCTACGGGTATAGTACTTTTGGCCGTGCACAGAAAGATAGCAAAAATAGAAAGTATCATGTGACTCGCTCTCGGCCAATCAAGACACAGAATCTGTGGGTGAGGCGTTATGTCATTCAAACCATATGGAGGAACGAGCATAGGCCTATATGAATGGCGGTGTACAGAATAGGAAATGTGTGCAGCACAACACAAAATTACAATTTGAAATTTGTTTGAAACTTTCTCACTATTTGTGTGATTGGATATGACTGAAATTTTGTGGTTATTTCCAATGATTTGCACATTTTCAAGGCATGGTATTCATGTTTGAAATGCTAAATTTGGGAAATTTAACAAAAATAGACGCGGGAGGAGCCTGTGAGGGCCGGGATATGGTTTTATTCTTCCCAACCACTCCATAAATCAGGCCTGGCAAACGCACAGCACTCCATCAAATGTTCAACATTCTACAATTTACAAACAAAAATATTGACAAAACCATATTAAGATGTCCTCGTTCCACCCTTCCAAATTCTGTAACCATAGAACTCACCGAAATTCTGCTGCATCTGAACACATCCAACTGTGCTGGCATCTGCAGCTTCTTCACCTCCTTGGGAAACGCCACCACCGTGGTGATGTCCACCACCTCGTCTGCCTCGTCAAACAACTCAGAGTTCAGAGGTCGGCCAGGGGCGGGACGGATCTTAGCCGCCGCCCAACAGACAGGCAGAGCAAACAGCGGGTGTAGGGTCAGGTAGCCTACATTGAAGACTTCCTGCAGCTCGACGACGAAGGATTCCTCGTCGGCGATGTTCTTCTTAGTGAGGATCAGGCCCGACTGCTCAATGGTGCGTTCAAGCTCCTCCGCTGTAGGTGGGCTTTGAGCATCAGTCGTCATTTCAGATTCCGGTTGCGGGGAAGTTGTTAGCGTAATATACATTCAAAATAGTCTTGTGGGGGGGACTGATGATTGCCTTGGCTTTCTTTCTCCTAGAAATGCATTGACGGATTCCGTTTACTGATCACAGCACCACCAGTTTGTGAAATCTGAAATGGTCAATTTGAGATTGAACCTAAAATCAGAATTTGGCAATTAAATTAGTGTTTGCTGTTTGCCTACAACCTGCAAGGAACATTTCTATTCTGTTCAAATATTTGACAATGACATCTAAAAATGCCCATCCCATTAATTATAACTAAATACCCTAAATGTTCGGGTCACAATAATCACAACTTTTAAATTCAAGAAAGAATGTAATGTCCACGTCTTGGGTGGGCAAGCCGGGGGGGGGGGGGGGGGACAATTGATAGGCACATGGGGTGCACAACTTTACAACATTCATTCCTTCCTTTCTCACACAGTTACAAAAATGCAATTAGGCCCACCATAAGTATGTCCTAGTCTAGTCCGAGTAACTTGGACCCAACTTATCGCCTTTTATCGCCAGACCATGTCAAAATGTTAAAAAAGGCGATAAGTTGGGTCCAAGTTACTCGGACATGTCGGACTAGTCCTAGTCCTACTTCTAGAATTAATTAGCAAACACCATAGTAGGCCTACACGGTTTTTATTGCAAGCTTTCAGTCAGTTGCACAATATGCAATGGGCGAGTGCACAAGTTGTCAGCTGCTCGGTGTATAATGCCAATCATGCAATTGGTAGCACTGCCACTGCCACGACTCACGACCACTGCACAACCACGACATCAGAACAAGTGGGTTTGGGTACACTACGAATCCCATTCATGATGACTGCACAGTTTTGTTTTTAAGAACTTACCACCACAAAAACAGCACCCAAATCTCACGGCTGAAAGGTCTTTGTGCTTCTGGGAATTTGATAAAATACCCAGACAGATGGGATGACTACCTGTACTCCGATCTGCACTGAACAACTGTGCGAAAACGAACTGTTTTCATTTTTCACGGCAAAGATTTTTGACATAATGATTCGATCGACACTAGAGGGCGGCCATCTGCGCCGCCGCCGCGCCACACAGAATTCCTTTTCTGGACTGTCCAATAGGAATGACCGAAAGTTTTGTAGAATTCGATTGGCCAAAAAGTGACGAATCAATCCACGAAACGCTAATCATTGGTCGATTGTTTAATTTATTTACTTTGGTTCTGTATTGTATTATGTAGTAGGGTCATTCTATAAATTTGGGGTCCACTTTTTGGAAAGATTTCCATATATATATATACGAAGTTCACTCAACACCCTGTGTACAAACCCTATGAGATTGGACTGAAAAATTCTAAGTGTTTTCTAAGAAAATGCTTGTATTTTCTCACTGCTCAAATTGACTTTGATGACATGAAATTGCTATCTGGGGGCTTGTTTGTCAATACAGAGGAAAATTAGTGAACTTCGCATATGGTAATCTTGCCCACTTTTTTCCCGTCCCTGTTACATCTGACATCTATGATTGTATAATTCTGATGCACTCCTCAATGCAGTCATCTTCCAAGAGACATTGTGAATAGCAAACTACCTAACCAACAAATAAACAATCATTTCAAGTCATTCTTAATGATGCTTGAATGGCAAATTACAAAGTACCAAGGTAACAGGGACGGGAAAAATGTCACACTTTGGACGCCAAATTTATAGAATGACCCACTAAGCAATAAAGATCATGAAGCTAATAAAAAGGAAGAATAGGAGATGCAGAAATTCCGGATTGTTTTTCCCTAAATATTATTTAGCAAAACTTGTAAGATGTTATAATTTTTCTTGGGCATTTTGGCTAATGAAGATAGGCAGGGATAATTCAGACCATTATGAATACAAAGTTTTTTATTATTAAATCATACACATAAAATATCATACAGTGGATATACACAGTTAACTATATGAATCAATTAGATGGATATAATTTGTAAATTGATACATCTATTATATACATAGAGCTATAAAATGGATATAAACTAAGTTACTCTGATGTAAAACAAATATTGGATACATTTTATAAAAAATAAACTACATGTACATATATTAGGACATTTGTTTACACACACAAAAATGATTTAGCTAACTATTTCAACTACTTTAAGAGTCGTGTACTATTTAGGCCAAATGCTCGTACATGAGAGATCCAGTCAAAAACACAAAAGGCATTATGCTGAATTGAATCAAACATTCTGATTTTGAGCCATTTTCTTAAATTTCAATTTTGTTTTTATAAAAAGCTAAAATTCCTTTCATTTTCAATGCCATTACAATTTCTATACAGTTGCCCTACAATGTAGTCTAATGTAGCAATTTCAGTATTCCAAAGGCATGATTTGCATGAACATGTGCTCGAGATTTGAAAATTTGGCGGAAAAATCACAGGGTACATTACCAACAAAATTGGTGAAATGTTATTTTTCTAAAGTAAAACAAATATCTGGAGATTTGATAGCACCATGTTTTCCTGTACTGTTTTATGCTCCAACTTCTATATGAACTGTAAATCTTGATTGCATGGAAAATTGCAACACAGAGAGTTTGTTATCAATTCTCTCATAGACTTGTGTACATTTTATGTATATTTTATTTTTTACATAACCGTTGAAGATGGCTTCCAAGGAAGCTTGTGAGAGCACAAGGGAAGCATCTGAAGAATTTAAAGCCAGAGTCCATCATTTGCAGCTTTCCCAAAAGTAACTGGCCTAATTATTGTTGAAAAACATACTTGGTTGAAAGGTAGTAAGGGAACTAAACTCCCTGTAAAATTAGTTTTTCTGGAAGCTGTCATTTGAAGAAATCAACGAAAGAAAGCCTTTCTAACGGTGCGTCTTAAGAAGCACCGTTGGAAATTTAAAAAGTAGTTCGTTTTTTATTCGGTGAAGTGCACGCAAGCGTTGAGACGACGCACACGCGCAAGCAGTTGCTATTATTCGTCGGATCGGTGCGCGACATTGCATAGCTGCAATCGGCTCAGTGAGAACGTGTCTCGGACACCAAATTCAGGCCCAATTCAAAACATGATTCAGGAACTTTTGATTTGAAATCGAGATCCCTGCTACAGCAGGACTGTTCTTATCAGAACAAAAAACTACTTAGCAAAGTTGATAATAAGCAGGACAAGTTCTTTTCAGAACTAATATCTTCTAAGCAGTAGTTATTACCACATGGTGTTACCGCAAACCGAAACGATACCGATACCCCACCATGCAAAGCCTCAAATCTTATATCAGTGAGATCCTAGAATGTTGTTTTTCTCGAAATATACAGCTGAAGCTGAGCTGAAACTTCATCAGGTTAGTTGTTCAGCAGATTTTGAGCACTTTTGTTGCTTCAAACGAACAAAATGCACAAATTACAAATGATGGACTATATACCATTTAACTACAGTGTGGGCCCAAAAACGTTATAAAAAGTATGAAGGTACTCTCCTATGTAAAAAGGTCAGTTGTTCTTAAATATTTACAGCCATTATCTGGTCAGGCAGGGTCTCTGATCATGAGAGCAAGTTTTGGAAGTTAGGGTCCATAACTTCGCTGTGTTTGAATTTGTGTTTGTTGCAAAATGAGAAATGCTAGGTGGGCAATGAGTTTTTACATATTTGTTATTCAGTGGATAAATATCAAATTTCACAGTTTAATGTAACCATGATTGTCGTTTTAAATAGTGAATCTCCTGGAAATTTGATTCCAGTTCGAGAAATGCTGCAGTTTGATCACGGTTCAGTCAGGGTGACATTGTACGTCACCATATACCCCTTGTCCCAGGCATATATCAGTCGCTTTCTTGGGTTGTATGACATCATGGTCATCTTCATGTGACCATTCTGGTAGGAGATGTCCACGTCGGGCAACACCTCTCTCGTGAAGAGATTGACGGCAAAGTCCACCGTGGAGTGGAAGTTCTTGGAGCTCTTGGTGGTGTACAGCCGGCCGCAGATGATGAAGGCATCTCCCGCCGAACTCTGGGGGTGATTGGACACCACTGTCTTGATGACGGAGAGGCTCTCCGGGTCCAGTTGGGACACAACCAGGTTCTGGTGATTCTCGGCCGTCTTGTATATCACCCACAGTCCGTTATCATCGACGGCGAGGTCAAGATATGTGTAGTCCGAGTCATACAGGTACCGGTGTCCGTTGGACCTCTGGTAGAGGGCTTCGGGGATAGTTGCCTGGGCTGTGATGGTCTCTAAGGTCAGGTCGTATTGCACGATCTTGCCCGAGCCGCCGTTGTGGAAGTAGAGGGCGTTGTTGTAGACCACGTGGCCTGTGCCAGCCCAGGCGCCAGTCAGGCGGTGGTAGTGGGTGTACGAGTCGGACATCAGGGCTGCCATATTTTTGTATTCTGCGTGATACAGAAAATACACATGAGAATACTGAAAATACACGCGAGAATATTTACTCACATGAGAATTAAGACTCCCTGCTACTTCTATCTCTTTCATTGTAATCCTCATCTCCAAAAGGCCATTTTGTCTGAATAAGATGGATAATATGTCCTTACGGTCTTTTTTGTTAATTTACTCCATGGTTTTTGCATGTGGTTAAGAGAGTATCCCTGGATGGTTTTGGAGCGTGCTCTCTCCCTCTCAGATATTTTACTTTGCAGGTGGCACCAAAGTTTGTTCCAGATGTGGCATTACCATAGAGCTATATTAAATTACTAGAGCGCTAACTTGATGTACAAAGTAATGCCTGATGGGCGCATCCATGTTTGTGCACAAACCTATGGAAAACTCGAAATTTTGTATGGCTTTTGTACGGCTATCTGCATATCTGCGTTTGTATTCCATACCGGTGTGTCATCGAAGCCGATACGCCAAAACCGAAATGCACGATCAGCAAATGAGCATTTCATTTTGCTCTCCAAACAGGTACCCATTTACTCCTGGGTGCTGCAGATGCAATGAGTGACGTTTTTTAAGTGCCTTGAGTTGTACACGCATCTTCTACCCGGGCTGGACTTAGAGTACACTTTTAAATTTCAATCCATCTATTTGATTGTGTTCCACAAACACGCACAAATCCAGTGCCCTTAACCACGAGGCTTCACAGCACTCCACTGTGTAACACAGATTGATTCTAAAGTTTGTTCCAGATGGGCATTACCCAGTACCCTCCTGCCATGTATTTCCAGACAACCATCTTATTTTTGGTGTTTTTTTGTTTTTTTGGTGGGGATAGCTCAACTTGTTTAAGTAAGCCAAAAAATACAGACACCAAAATCAATCAAAGGAAAAACTACTCCGTGTTCTTCAAAATAAAAAAACTATCACCTTGTGGTCTTTAGAGACATCTAAATATCACTGAAACATACCTGAGCAATATATACTATCTACTCTGTGAAAAAAAAAATTGTCCGGGCTCTCCTTTTTAACTCACCCACCGTGTTAAACCACCGTTTTTTTTTGATTTTTTTTTTTTTTTTTTTGATTTCAGTTTTTTACATTCTACTCATTGCATTGTGGAAGTTTCAAAGCTTCACGAAGTTTCAAAGCTTCAAGCTTTTAATTTAATTATATACTTTTACTTCGTGCGGCTTAAAATTTGAACACAAAAATCTCTTTTTTGGTTTTTTTGGTTAACACTCGAACTTTTCAGCTTTTTTTTGTTGATTTAATACACAAAAATACACAAAACAGCAGATTTAATCAATTCAATTCATTCATCAAGTGTACTAAACAAACCAACTAAACTCGCCGTATTAGTTTGGCGCTAAAGTGTGTTTTAGAAAGGCTTTAGATGCCGTTTTCTCCGATCTCGAGTTTTAGTTTTACTGGTATGTACATGGGGTGTTATTGTAGGTGTTGCTGACGTGATGGTAGCCATTACCTTAAGTAGCCTATTCCAATGCCTTGAGTACTTCTACACACAAAAAGACATTGAATGAGTTTGACTGGGAGTGAAATTGTTTTCAAGAGTTTTGTATAAACTTTTTTTTTTACCATAAATGCCATCTCCAACCAGATGTTTAGTGACCCATATCTTGTCCGGATAAGGCGGGTTTGGGGCAGTGTCTTGCATCCAAGAGCCCCAGTATTTGTTTCCAAACTTGTGGTCCACTGGGAAACCAATCTTGGTCAACACACACTCTGGCGTACACAAGAGAACAAAAGGGGAAGGAAAATAACAATTTTTTTCCTCAATAGTTAGAATTTAACCACACCCTAATTTCATGGCGCTGCTAAGCACACAATTTTCTGCTAAGAGAGCTTCTGTTTATATAATGGAGACTATAACCAGTAAGCACAGGAAAAAAGGATGCTTACTCAATTAGTGATGTAACAATAGAAATCTTCATGTATGCCCAACCGTTAGCATATCCACGCCGTAAAACAGTGCTTAAGGTTAGCACAATTTTCTGCTAGAGTAAGCACAACTTTTCTGCTAACTGTTAAGCAGTGCCATAAAATTGCATATTATATAACCGACATACAGATCCTTATCATTTGATTGGTGGAACTCACATCACGTGACATTTGTTATTACTGCCATTCACGCCGGGGCTCAAAAAGTACTATCCGCCCATGGGGAATGGGAAATACTATTGAACAGTTAGGATCATTCTTGCTCCATGACGCGGTATCAAGTTGAACGCAAATGCATGCTGGTGTGCGCGTTCAGCGTTGCGCGTATTGTTCCAAAGAGCCAGCGCTACAACGTTGGGTTCAAACATTTTCGTGAAGGGGTGGTTTGGAAGAGAGAAATACATTTTTCACCAATTTTGTATTGAAAAAAAAAATAAAATGAAAAGGATCTATATTTCAGTTATATAAAACAAATATTGAGTGGCTTTAAATTGTGAAATGGGAGGAATATTATCGCTCGGTAAAATCTGGACTTTTCCAGTTCACTTGGCTTTGCCTCGTGAAATGGAAAAGTCCAGATTTTACCTTGCGATAATATTCCTCTCATTCCACGCTGATCCACTCAATATTTGTACATGTATACTATTATCTTCAAGCTAACTTTTTTAACGCTCGATTCTGACTGGTCGATCCATGGCAACAAAAGTGTGATATTATCCCACATAACACAGTCCATTCTGCACTCTGCGCATCACGCTATAGATACGTTTTATAGGATAACCACTGAAACGTTCCTTAAGTGTGTGCATTCCATCTTAACAGTGAGTCAAGTTTGCTTAAAGATTATAAATTCATTATCGTACTTGCGCTCTTAATTAACATAGAAAATGTAGTGGGCCTGTGTGGCATATTCCATTGGCTACTATAATTTTGTATGTTGGATACTGTTATGTCATTGGTCTAGACCGGCCACGTGTCCAGTCTATAAAAACGACTGTTCCTTCATATACACTGCGTTGCATACAAATTACGTCTGCTGTGAGCACGCATGTTGTACTGGCCTGTGCATCTCACAACTGATCAGCTACAACTGCTCAGTCTCATGCCTGGAAGAAAAGCTTGCATTTTTAAAAAGGTATAAAAGGGGTTTCATAGTAAGTTAGCACCGTTGACTTTTTTGGCACGATATAACAAAGCAATTGTTGAACGCTGTGATGTGGGATATGTGTGTTTTAACCACTTGGGCCGCACAGCACCCTTGGATTTGCCTCGGGTGCTATGTGCCCCCTTGGGTGTTAAAAATGCCATATCCCACATCACAGCTGTCAACAATTGTTAAGCATGTGTGCAATAAGGTGAATATAGCCCAGTCGTATATATACAGCAAACACCCCTTTAAGATATGGCCCTACCAATTCGCCAACTCAAGTACAAAGTCAGCATTCGAAGATTAACTCTTTATATTTAGTATACCTGAGTTCGGAGAACTGTCTACATCAGGAGATGGCTGTGGCTTGCTGGGTTTTGCAGTGGGAGTTGGACCATATGTAGCCTTTCCTGAAGCTTAAAACAATTGAAAAAAAAATTAACTTGTTATCTTGAACTTCAGTTTCTGTTTATTGTTTGGAATAAAAAAAAAAAAGGATAAGAAAAAAATTCCAAAAAGTAAATGACAGGTGTTGAGAAGCCAAAACAACGAAGTTTCAATTTAAGTAACTGGTTTCTGAAGGGAAGTTTTTCCCATGTACCAATTTTTTAAAACTAACCTGGCTTTTCATCATCACCAGCATTGCCAAGTTCCACCATACCTAGAACACACAGGAGAAAAAATACAGAAAAGAATATCTCACGAAACGATGCAATATGGGATGTCTTAATTCTTTGAATTTCTATTAGCCCCCGCATCAACAGGCAGGAAAGTACATGTAATATTGCTTTTTACAATTGTACGCCCTCCAGTTAATTCCCTCTCCAAGCATCTTTTCAAAACACACCCTTTCACAGATGCAATTTGGGGTGGTGTAAATGAGTGTATTTTTATGCTAAATTAAAACAAAACGCGGAAATCAACAGGCCGGTGGCCAGGGCTTCTCTGCTTCCAAAGAAATGGACATTTTTTTTTAACAATCTGGTAAAATATTTCCTTGAGCAACTTTAGCCAGGCCACACTTAGTTTAACAGCTAGGAGTATATGTATTCATAGGAAACGTCCCCTTTGGCTCCACTGAAAGGAATTTTGCCTTCTTAGCTGGAGCACAGTCCAGCAATAGTGCCCTCAATGCCAGTAGCACAAGCACTAGTGCCCTCAATGCCAGTCATAGCACCAGCACTAGTGCCCTCAGGGTGCAACCCTGCCAAAAAAATCCCATAGACACTAGTGCTAAATGCGCATACTTCAAAATTCTTTTCAAAATACTCAGAACTCTCACAGGTATTCAAGCTGCGCAGAAAAATGATGATCAATGTGCCATCCTTCATTTTCTTTTCATTTTTTGGTGGGTTGACCACTGACTTTTCGAGATATTTTCACCCAAAGAAGACGACCCCTATTTTCCCCAAAGCGGAAAAGTAGCCATCTTGAAAAACGATTCCTCCACAACATGGCAAAATAGCACCACTTTTGAGCCCAATAGCATCCAAACTGCTCAGAATTGGAAGCCCCAAGTCCGGGCCAGTGGTTCATTGCCATATCTCTTCAATTCCCCAATTTTATGGCTCTCAAAACTCTCTAATATTTTGAGGGTATAACTTTTAATCATGAGCTCGGCGGACAGATTTTTGACCTATTTACAGGCGTGCACCCCTCAATGCCAGTCATAGCATAGTGCCCTCAATGCCAGTTAATATTTTTGGCTCCATCTGGATGATGAGCTTACCTGATGCAATACCACGGTCCCCCTTCTCCCCTTTCTCCCCCTTCGGTCCACTGGTTCCATCTTCACCAGGTTGACCTGCAGGACCTAGTTTTCCTGTCAAAAGAAGTCACATGAGCAATTTGAATGCTTCTAAATGACGCCAGCGATAAAAAAAAAGAAGTCATTTTGTGGCCCCAGATGCCACATAATAAACCAGACTAAATTTCAGCTCACTAACTCAGTATTTGGTCAGATACCAAATATAAAGATTTGATTCATCAGGCCAAGATTTGAACACTTTGCTAATACCATTATCTTAAAGAAGGACACTTTTGCCCAATTCCCCATTTTCTACAAAGTTGCTTAAAAGGAGGCACAAGGTATCCAGAGGCCTGAAATGAATCCTGACCAAATTTCAACTCATAACAAACCAATTTCCAGTTGGAAAACCAAAATGGAAGGTTTTACCATTTTGTCCAAATCCAAAAAGCTAGTATCATCCCCCCCCCCTAAAAAAATTGGAACGGAAATTTTTCTCCACATTTGCCAAAAGCATACTTCATCCGCTTTTAAGACAGAAAACAAAGGTTTCAGGTTTTAGCCATTTTACCCCAAAACTCAAAATATTTCCATAGCCAGCATCATAACAAAGTCGTTTTTTTAGCACAAAAATCAATTTCTCCAAATTTGCTCATTTGTTACCCAGAGACCAGGAAGAATTCCCCGCAAAAATGAAGCTTACTTCAACCAATTTGCAGACAGCAAACAAATATTTCAGGTTTCGCCCCAAATCTAACAACTTCGCCATAGCCGGCATCATCAAACAAGTTAATTTATGGCCCAAAAATTCATCTTCACCAAGTTTAGTCAAATTTCAAACAAAGTGTCTAGAGGCCAAAAATGAATCCCTGAAGATTACAATCGCTGCGGTCTCTAACTATTGAGACAACTAAGATTGAAAAATTTCATCGAATCACCCGAAACCCAAAAAGTTTTGCAGAGCCGGCTTCATTAAAAAAAGTCAATTTTTGACCACAAAATCCATCGTCACCAAATTTGGTCAAATCTTCACGCAAGGAGTCTAGAGGCCAGAAATAAATTCCCTCAATATTACAGCTCACTACGATCGCTATCCAGTGAGAAAACTGAGATGGAAGGATTTCACCGAATAACCCGAAATCCAAAATGTAAATTTTTGACCCTAAAACCCATCTTCTCCGAATTGGTTCACAAATCCACAAAAAGGTGCCCAGAGGCCAGAAAGGAGTCCCTGCAAATTCTAAGCTCATTTCAACCAGTTTCCAGTCAGAAAACAAAGGTTCATGGTTTTTCCCGTAATCTCAAAAGTTTCCCATATCTGGCATTTTCAAAAATATTAATTCGGGGCCTTAAATCCATTTTCTCCAAATTGCTCAAATGGTCAAACACAGTCCCGAGAGGCCAGAAAGGAGTCCCTTGCAAAAATACAGCTCACTCTAAACAGTTTCCACTCAAGAGATACAAATTTCAGCTGCTTTGGTCCAAATCTATTACCATACCTTGCAACATCAAAAAGGTATTTTGCCCCAAAATCCATATTTTCCAAATTTGCTCAAATGTTCACACAAGGTGCTTGACGGAAGGAAGTAACATTTTATCTGTTTTAAACTCACCTCGGGCTCCTTTATCCCCTTTTTGTCCTGCAGAGCCATGGATTCCATCAGCTCCTGGCAACCCCTGAGCCCCTGTCTGACCTGGCAACCCATCCACCCCCCTATCGCCCTTATCTCCCATCTCCCCCTGGCTGCCTGGTCGCCCATCGATGCCCGGCGGTCCGGGTAGACCGGGGTCACCAGTGGAACCCCGGGGTCCAGGGGGACCCGTGGCCCCTTTCTCCCCTGGATCGCCCGGGTACCCAAAGGAACCCGCTAGGCCCTTGGCCCCAGGGGTGCCTTTGGCCCCTGGTGGGCCGATGGGTCCCTGCGGGCCGGCTCCGCCGAGTTCACCAGGGTCTCCTTTGAGCCCCTGTGGGCCTTGTTCCCCCTGTTTGCCCTCGGGTCCTGATGGGCCTGGCGAGCCTCTGGGACCAGGAGGACCCTGGATCAGCTTGAGAGTCTTGTTGTCCAATTCCATCAACTCCTCAAGGAAAGCAGTGACTGGTGGACAAAAATGACCAAACCAAATACATGTACAAATGTGTTAAAATATTTTATTTGTAAAACTTCAAAAATGTTTGCAAGAGCTGTCCAAGAGCTTGTGGGAAAATAAGGCTGAAATTTTGACTCATGAAATTTGTTCCTTTTTGAAATAATATGGTGCATTTTATTTGTAATTATTAATTAATATTGACATTTGTTTTTTAGATTTGTATGCTAACAAATTTTTACTAGGAATTCCCCCTGCCATAAAACCTACGCTTAAGCGGCATGTTAAATCATAACAACCTTTTGCAGGGAATAAATTTGGCTTTGGGTACCCACTTCTGTGGGTCATTAGCGCACTTGGAACAAATTTTGTTACATTAGTATTACACACTAACGTCCTTTTGCCTGGGAAAAATAATGACAACCTCATTCTGGTTTTTTTCCTACTATTAATGACGTCAGAATGATGTAGCCCCTTGAGACAAAATATATCTCAAATGAAAGATATTTCCATGCTCTATCGATTACCCGATAAATCCAAATTTGACCTTTTAACCCATTTTTTCACCTTAACGACCTTCCTGGCACCCGACGATACAATACCTTATGGGAAATTACCTCTTATTTGGAGAAAACTTTCTCTGCAACTAAATATGTGTCTTCAAGATAGATGATTGTCTTGCAGAGTCTTACCGTTACAAGCTTCACTCACTGTCCCCCTCGTTCCAGGCTGTCGGACGGGCTCAGTGGCACCCATTACTCCTGGCTCACCCTTTTCACCTTAAAAATACAAGAATACCGCACACTCAGTAACAAATAAATTTAATTTTGACATGTGTACATACTAAAATCTTTTTACAGTTTAATTAATAATGCTCCGCACCTTTTTGTCCAGCAGCCCCTTCAGGTCCAGTAGGCCCCTCTTGTCCCGTATCACCCTTGTCACCTCTGGCGCCGTTCAGTCCAGGATCACCCCTGCGACCCCTGGATCCCAGGGGTCCTATCGGTCCTGTTTCACCAATGTCACCCTTCTGACCTTTCACCGCTGCTGTGCCATTAGGGCCGGGGGGTCCCTGCAAGCCCCTGTCACCGATGTCCCCCTTGGGACCCTCGGGACCGGGCGGGCCAGGGGGCCCTGTGAGCTGTTGCTTCTCTACGGCCGAAGTAGGGATGAGGAATTTGGTCATCATGTCACCATCTGCAAAGAAAGTAGAACTTTTTACTTGTTCATTAATAAGCCGGTTCGGTATTTCAATGACCTGAGGTAATTCGGGATAACATCGCGGACATGATGTTACGCGATGTTTAATACGCGCATGCCCATCGCAAGCGTCATGCGCCGGCGTTCATGCGTCTTCAAAACTTCCGATTATTCCAAATGACCAGTGGCCCATATCATTGAATACCGAACTGGCGTATTTCACAGGATGACAGATGATGGACGTATGCAAGACAATACCAATGAAAGTCTATAGTGTAGTGATGATCTGCCTCTAATAGAAAAACGATAGAAAAACATCTTCACTGTTATGGAAGAAAAAATATAGAGAGAAATACGGTTAATTCTGGTCTATTTGTGACCAGCCTCTTGAGGGAGCTAGGTCACATCGATGGTTAAGACAGCCGCATGCTGAATAATGCTAAGTAGGGAGCCAAGACCAAAAAATACCATGATGACATTTTTGCCATCATTTCGCTGGTTCTGAACAGTCAGCTAGACTTAATGTCCAACTATAATCAACTAGCACGGGTTCAAATGAAGTTAGTCAAACTATGGTCCACCAAACTTCATATCAGATGATGTCCTGATATAAATGCAAATTACCTGGGTCTATACAAGAGCAATTGCTGCCATCCCTTCCAGCCTCTCCTTGTGGTCCCTGCACTCCCGGCAGTCCGATATCACCCCTACTGCCTCTCAATCCGATCGACCCTGGAAAACCAGCGACACCCTTTTCACCTCTCAATCCGCGATCTCCCTTCTCTCCGTGTTTGCCGTGTCGGCCGTGGTCCCCAGGGCTGCCGGGATCCCCCCTGGGTCCCGTGGACCCAGGCAGGCCAGTC
This sequence comes from Patiria pectinifera, assembly GCA_029964075.1. NCBI lineage: Eukaryota > Metazoa > Echinodermata > Asteroidea > Valvatida > Asterinidae > Patiria > Patiria pectinifera. Next base: position 23,205,688 of record CM057129.1, on the reverse strand, counting down.
GGTCCCGGTTCTCCCACCTCGCCCTTTCGTCCTGGTCCACCACGCTGACCTTGTGGTCCGGTCTCGCCATCGAATCCTGGGGGTCCCCGATCGCCTGGGGCACCCTTCTCCCCCGCTGGGCCAATCGTTCCTTGTCCACCCGTTTGACCCATTGGTCCTCTGTACCCAGTGTCACCTTTGACCCCTTTGGGTCCCACCTCACCACTCAGACCTTGTGGTCCAGGGATTCCCGGGTCACCGCTCTCGCCTTTGGGTCCCGGTTGGCCGGTGTCACCCTTGGGTCCGGGCTGCCCAATATTCCCAGCCAGTTCTGCTGTTTTCTCCAACAGCACAGCAAAATCTGTCAAGAGAGAAATGGAACTCTCTAAGCATACATGATTTGTGGAACAGCTTTAACAATGGTGTATACATGTGACTCTTCATAGCAGCATCATGGATTCCAGCATATTTTAAAGGGAATATACATCATTTGCTTTTGCTGTAATTTTCAGAAATGGATGGAATTGGGGGGTTGGAAATATATAGCAAATATAGTTACACTGACTTTTTTGAGGTTTTGGGTTCAAAAATGCTATAAAAACCAAGAAAAACAATCATTTTCCTGTAGTCTGGTTCCCTGACTCCATATAAGAACAAACAGAGCAGTTTACGTACATTGGGGAATTGTAAGGTCAGGGAACCAGTCTAGCTGGCTTGTACCCGTTCATAGGTTTGTAATCGATTGCAAACAAGTGCGATGGTCAATTGGGGCCAGTATTTGAAAAAAAAACCCCAGTTTTTTCCAACGCTGATCGGCCGATCAGCGTTGGAAATTTATACAAAATACCACTTTTCTTGAAAATGACAGTATACCAGGTGCCATGATTTTACAGGATGCTTTACACTGTCATTCACTAACAGTCCAGCAAGGTATTTCAAAATGATATGGTAGTTTTATTTTTTGATGTTTTCAAATGTTGTATTTTCCCTTTAAAGAGAGTTAGCTGAGGTGTTGAAATCTAATTTTTTTTCAATGGGATGGCATGAGTGGCTGAGGTTTTTTTAAGTCAACATATACGGAGATCAAAGAACTGCAACAATGTGCTTAGAATGGCGTGATGACATTATGTCAGGAAAGCAATTCTGTTTTTTCCCCCAGTTATATTAAATGATAAGCATTGGTCAGACGGAAGGGTGGGGATAACTGGTAACCATACCCCTGCTCTGACCCCCGCCCCCTCCACTCCCCAACCCCGCAAATTTTTTTTTTTTTTTTAAATCAGCCCTTGAACAGGTTCACTGATCTCTAGTTCGGATCTAGCTTCTCACTTGAAGAGTTATGCAATATATTCATTTCAAAAAGTGACAAATTTGCACGGCTTTAAACAATTAAATCAGTATAACAGCAATTAATTGCTAAAAATTTTTTTTGCTTTGTTATAATGTTAAAATGCGGAACTAAACAACAAGCATCGAAACTGGTTTTGGGCGAGCAGGAGAGAGCGGGGTTGAAGTAACGAAATGGCATTAATTGCATTTTAGAAATAAACTCTTTACTTTATTTGGCAGAGTATTTGCGACTAAACCTTACTCCTTCAACCATTTCCCAGGGTTCATACCCTTCCAACCCCCCCCCCCAAAAAAAATCCCAGCAATTAGAACTCAATCAAAACAAGACAGTATAAATCTTATTCTTTGAACTGCCTTTTAGTCTTACAAAATGTTGTATTCAGTATTTTTACAGGTTCTAAAAGTGAAACCAAAATTTAGAAAAAGGAGGAAAAGTTGAACAGGCTGAAATCAGGCATTCAAAGAATGGAAATCACACTCAAGTGTCAACAAGGCAAGACTGTTGCTGGATCAGTGTCCGTTCCAAAGGGAATTATTCTCAATCACTTAATGCCACACAGAGCTAAGGGGTTTAAGTACCAATATGATGAACTCGTAAAGCTTTGGACCTGACTTAATCCTTTAACCGTTCCTGTCAACAGGCGCAGGCTGCACTGTACACTTTCAATCGCGAAACTATAGCTTTTTCCAATTGCAGCAGTAGGTTTAAGTGTTACAGAAAAGCTAGGCTAACATTTCTTTGGGAGAGATCGTGGCCTTATAGGAATCGGAGCCCACGCACGTGAGTTTTGATGATTGATTTTTCAATAAGGAAGGTTAGAGTTCGTTTGGGACTTTTTAAGGGTTTTCTTTGGAAGGGCTTTGAAAAGCGTGAAATGAGAAACTGTTTTCTACAAATTTGCTTTGGGAATAGCCTTGCCCTTCTCTAATGTCCTTGCAGCCCCACACAAAAATGCGGCTGTGATTCTTAACCACGAGTATTTGTGGAAATAATACAACTAAGCGTTCACAAATTTTGACAAGAAAAATTGTGATATTTTCCCACATTTTCCATTTTCCTGATTTCCCTTATTTTAAATTTGCCCCACATATTAAACAATTTCTCTTTTTTTTACACCAAAAAGTTAAAAATTTTGTCTTAAAATCACAAGGTATGTTTGGCCATCTTTAGACAAGTAATTTCATATCCAGGCTATGGGTTTGGGGGTCCTGTGGGTGGGAGGGTGGCAAAATGGGTATTTCTTATGAAAAAATTGTCACTTTTTTTCCTCACATTCTAAAAAATGGTCACATTTTTTTCCTCACATTCTAAAAAAAATTAAAACTGTGAGGTGCTACAACATTCACTTCCTTGGGAAAAAAATTACAAATTGGTAAAGTATCACCATGGTTGGGGGGGGGGGGGTTTAGAAGCCCCCCTCCCCTTCCCTGCCACCTCCCCCATATGCTATTGCTTCAGACCAAATTTACTCACCATCTGTGCTGCAGTTACAATTTTTGCCATCCTCCCCAGGCCTACCAGGTGCACCAACAGGACCCTCATCTCCCTGATGACCCGGTGGGCCCTGGATTCCTGGGCCACCCTCTTTGCCTGCTGGACCTGGGGGCCCTGAAAGAGACAAAAAGGTTAACTGGATAAAGATGATAACAATATTAACAATAATGTGTATTTATAAAGCACATGTATCCACCAGTGTTAGTGCTCAAGGCCCTACATCATTAATATCCCCGCTCACCGGGCCAATGAACAATTTCCAAAGAAAATCTCAGCTCCTTGGGCAGTGTGACCAGGCAAAGCAGCTGGCACCATCATATAACCATAGAGCAAGGAACATTCTGCCCACACAAACACCCATTTACTCCTCAAGCTGGGTGGGGAGCTTCATTGACAAAGTGCCTTGCCAAAGGGCAAATGTATTGAACCCCAGGCTGGACTCGAACCCACACTTTGCAGAATTACCCGCAGACTACAAAATCAATGCTCCAGACCACGAGGCCATGGCATTTCCACTCAGACTGGAGCATTATGAATTTTAGTCCTCCCCTTATGCCAACTTCAGGGCCACATTCCTCACACTGATTCACACTCTGATTACGTTAACAGAAAACCTTATCCTAACTCAAAGCGGTATAGCATCCCAATTTTAAGCAAATTCTTCTCTGAAGTTAATGTATACTGTTTGCTTACTACATTTACATTGAGATGGGGGCTGTATTAGCAAAACAACCTGAAAATCAGACATATTATTCTGACTGAGGCACTTGCTCAATAGTACTGTTTGCATTTTCCCCCTTGCTTTTAATGCATTAATTGATCTGGGGGGTTTTGAGGAATATTAATGTGGAAAGTTGAAATGATATTGTGAGATAAAATTTAGGTGTCTTTTTGAAAGAAACTGTCAAGTCCTCAGTACAGAATGATAAATTTGCCCAATTTGGATAGACGAAAAGTTTATTTGTACACCTGCTAGCCTTAATTAATCAATCAAGACATAATTGCTGATTCTTTATTCTATTAGAATTTACCACTTTATTCCTATGAAAAAGGATTCCACACAACACTTTTACATTGTGAAAGGGGACCAAAACCATCAATAACTCCTGTAAACAGCCATTTAGTCGGGTTAAATTTGATCTTTTTTTGTGTGGGTTTTTTGCCGTTGCGGGTCATATGCCCCCTTTCTGCCACCCAGAATCTGCCCCCGGCACACACAAACAATTTGGCCAACAACTCTGACAACTTAAACTGCGGCAATGCCAGAGTGAGTCTGCATGTTACTATTCCTCAGCAGACGGAAACAATTTCTTTCTAGAAAAAGTTGGAAAGTCCCCAGCAAACGGATATCAAACAAAAGAGCCAGAAACTAGTCCTGCTCACAGTCAAATAGAGATACAATATGACAATATGCAAGGCACTTAATACTGTCAACCCCCAAGAAAATGACAAGACAGAAGAGATTAATTTCTAAAAATGGGTTAAAGTCAAAGTGATCTCATGTGTCAGGATGTATCCTGTCGGAAGAAAAAAACAGACTAAAGGATTCACTCCACATGTGAGCAGTCAATGTACTGAACCAGGTCAGTCTAATAATAAACAGCGTGTCATTGCAAGGGAATGTTCTTTTAAACCAACTGGCCTTAAAGAGATTTAGAGAGATTTGTTGCATCACTTGCAAAGTTCAAGTACACACAAGTACAAGTACAACACTGGTTTTTCACTTTAAGTTCATCGTCTTGCGAGCTCGTAATTTCAGACGTGATCACAGCCTTATCACGTTAGGCCTGAGGGTGACTGTCATTCGGATATATTTTTAGCTTACATGACCCAGAATGTTTAGATAGAGACACAATAAGGGGAAATCACAAAGTTTGGTTTAACCAGTGCTTAATCAAAAGTGTTGTTAATGAAAAAAAAGCAGCAAAGTCTGCTACAATGCGCCTACAAGTACAGTAAAGAGTGTGGCAATAGTTGACAAGTTCCTAAACTCTTGAAAGTTGTTTTGAAGCGTTCAATGAATGTTGTCAAAAACTCTCTATATTTTGTTTAATTTAAGGGTTAAGATTCAATCTTTTCGATTTGAAAAATGAACCAGACTGAGGAGGTTAGTCTATGTGGAACTTTTGATATGAGTGCAGAATACGAAGCCCTTATGGCGTGGGGTTTGGGCCTGGAAAATTTTGGATTCTAGATGCTCTGTGGTGCAATCTGAGGCATTCCTGCACTTTTCCCCTGAACTTTAAGCAAAAGTTTATCAGCGCAACATAGTTAACACAATACATTCATCACAAGCGGAATGTTTTGTTTTAATTTCTTTGCAGAACTCGTCAGCTGGGGGGGGGGGGGGAGAGTTTTTTTTCGAACCCCCCCCCCCCCTCAAGAGTATGGGCCTGGCTTACCAACTGGATTGAACTGAAACATACAAACATTTCCATCAGGCCACCAAAAAAAAAAGAGTTCTGCTTCCGATTACATGGCATAGGGTAGGTAGGTAGATAGGCAATTTTTTTTTGGGGGGGGGGCATTTTTTGTGTACGATCATATGGAGGTGTCTTTGTGTAGTAAAGGGCAAAAGGTAGTAAGTTATGGTTTTTCAGGTTTTTTTTCCTTATTTCCCCCCTCCCCCCCCCCCAAAAAAATAGGGTAGGGGCTGTCAAAATAGGGTATAGGTAGGGTTAACCGGAAGCAGAACTATTATTTCTTTTGGCCTCATAAGTAGAATCTTTTCCAAAGATTTTTCACACAGATCTTGCTTTTTTTGCCTTTGAGACAGTTTCTGTTAGGATTGAAACATCAGGCCCTCTACCATTTTTATCTCTTTAAATTGGCCCGTCTACAAAGAGTGTTATCTTTTTCTCTCTTTTTTTTCCAGGGAAATGAACTTTGTATTTTTGTGTTTGAGGGCAGAGTGTGCTTTACGCATATCAACAAAATGATTCATCCTTTTTACCCTTTTTGTTACTGGAATTCCACTTGAGATTAATCCTTTGTTGATGTGTTTGATTTGTCTTTTGAGTTCTGATTGCGACGCCAGTCAGTAGTGGGTCCAAAGATTAACTGCAGTCTAACATGTGGGCCAACCCAACATTGAAAATGAATGCATCAACAAATTACTATTGTTTTTATTTTAGCTTTCCTGACCAAGTTTAAAGATATAGTCCATCATTTGTAATTTGTGCATTTTGTTTTTTTGAAGCAACAAAAGTGTTCAAAATCTAATGAAGGATACTGAACAACTAACCTGATGAAGTTTCAGCTCAGCTTCAGCTGTATATTCCGAGAAAAACAGCATTCTAGGATCTCAATTTCAAATCAAAAGTTGCTGAATCATGTTTTGAATTGTTTTGAATTGCAGCTATACGCGATGTCGCGCACTGATCCAACGAATTATAGCAACCGCGCGCGCCTGTGCGTCGTGCCAATGCTTGCGCGCGCTGCGCCGAATAACAAAACGAACTACTAATTTAAATTTTCCTACGGTGCGTCTTAAGACGCACCGTTGGAAAGGCCTTCTTTCGTTGATTACTTTAAAATGATAGCTTGCCAGAAAGATTAATTTCACAGGGAGTTTAGTCCACTTACTATCTTTCAACCAAGTATGTTTTTCAACAATAATACGCCAGTTACTTTTTCGGATGGCTGCAAATGATGGACTATAGCTTTAAGGTGAAACTTTACCTAAGAAAATGCCGATGTTAAATGTAAGCATAATTATTCATTAATTACTCTGTATGTAACATTTGTATCTTCTAACAAACCCTTATATGGGCATGTAGTCTTCACTCCAACCATGAATAAGAAAATGGAAAGAATTTGAAAAAAAAGGAAAAAGTAAACCACCCATTGTGTCCCCCCCCCCCATCACCAAAAAAAGGACATGGTTGGATTTTGAACAATCTGGCGGGGTTATTACCAAGTTTACAATGCTTATAAAATTTTAACACCTTGTTTTATTAACAAATTATACAACAAAAAAGGAAAGATTTCATTTACCTGGAGGACACCTGCTTGTTGTCTTGTTACAAAAGGCAGTGATTGAGTCAAGCTGTAAGAAAGACAAAACAAATCCTTAGTTTGTTCTCATTTCCTACATGCATTGATAAAACGGCAACAAATTACCTTGATTGTAGCATACATTTGAGATGGTACGTGGCATATTTGTTAATTAAAGTATTTTATGACAACTGAGTATTTCTTTGAAATTGTATAGAATACCCCATTTCTGCAGTTTCAATAAAATCATTAATTCTCAAAATATCTTTCCCTAAGTATTCAAGATTTGATTTTTACAGAAAAATTAATGCATTTCTTTGTATAATGGAGGGAATTAACCTGCCGGCTCAGATCATGAACAAAACCCAAATTTGACGAAGACAACAAATACGCCTATTATCTGTCAAGTAAGAAGCAATATATTTTTGATTAACTGTCCGAAAATGGCTGGTGTCAAATTACAAACAAAACTCTTCAAAAAGAAGGTTGCTTTACATCAACTAGGGAAAACAGTGGCACATTCCTACAACAGGAGGCACTAACGAAGGGGGGGGGGGGACACTTTAAAAGAACATTTAACAAGAATCAAAAAATTACACTTGAAGACTTGCTTTTAAAAGTTCAACACAAATTTACGACTGTAGCACTTCCTGAAGGCTTTTAACATCGGATGCTATCTTGCACAACGCATACCTAACCAGGCTGGCAATAATGAGGTGAGGCAGACAATGGGTCAAGGATGCAGCGTAAAAAGCCCACCTTTACCTACTCATTCATGGTAGAAAAGGAAAAACACCCTGCTTACATTTCTTTATTGACTACGCTTTTCGTACAAAAAAGGTTTAGAGTACCTCTGTATGGTAGGTGAAAACACCCAGGGGCGATGTATGTAAACACTGTGATGTGTCTGTGCAAATATTTCTGTTCTGTCAGTTGGAGTTTTTAGGTCTCATGCCTTTTTTTGACACACTGGTATTTCTATGCACTTTTTTGCGGAACATGTAGTTGTCTCCTGTGTACACGTACATGTACATGTAACTGGGGCATTACACTTGTCAACTTGAACACTTTGGGGAAAACCCTGAAAGGTACATGCTAGCACCATTCAAGTTGTTTTGAGTTTTGGGTTTTTCTCCTGCGTATTTGGAAAAAAGCCTTTGTTTTTGTTCGGATTTTACTTCTTCTTCTTTTCTATTTTTTTCCTTCCGCATTTGGTATTTGCATGAAAACGCGAACTGCCTACCAGATTCATTCAAAGAAAACTGAAAAAACTACAATGTTGCTACAATTACAATTCTCAATTCATTATGTTATGCAGTAGCCAGTAACAACTACAAATTTTTGTGTGGTTGGCATTTTAAGCCATTTAAAGAACAAGTTATTCAGTTTTTGTTATGAGCATTTCTTGCTACTCAATTAAATATCTCATGCTGTAACGGTTATTGAGTGTTTTGTTATCAACGATTAAACAATATGTAAAACATTTGGACTCAAATGAATAAGTATGCTTTTGTCAACTTTCCTCATGAACAAAGAAGCTTTAGATTATAGACTTGGACCATTTTTTTCCTGTTCTATTAATCCTTTCAACATTCCATGCTTGTTGGATATTCATGTTGAAAGTACCTCTGTTCTTTGTTCTTCCCCGAGGGCCCTATTGACACCATGACAAATTGCGCAGAGAAGTCAGGGATCAAAGTCAAGGTAAACAGTAATTGTCAATGGAAACAGACTGGGCCCACGTGTTGTTTACAGTGCTATGGATGGAGTGCACATTGTGCCCAAATGTGTGGTCCTCCTCTTCGAGCTTCCTGCTGTAGGTAGGCTTCGTGTTCAACTACCATCAGTACCCAACAATGTTCACCAGGAAATGTTATGACAGGACCAGTAGCTAGTCTGGCGCACTTGAGATAAATGACAAGTTTCCTTTAGTTTAGCTGTTACAGATGACAGCTGTTATGTATAGGCTCACTAGACAAATCCAGTTTTCAGCATCTGTCAAGGATGCCACATGAGTAACAAATCAAAAGCTGCATGGATAACTGGACAAGGTTATTTAGCTTGCACCTATGTGCATATATCTTCTTGTGATGTCTGACTAACTTAAGTGAGTGTAATTTCAGTAAATGATTTACAGGGGGAAGGACAAGGTTTAATGTAATCGGCTGATAAAATAACAATTCCACACATCGTTTCCTCAGGTTTTTGCAGCTCTAGGAAACTGCCAAAGAAACACTTCAGCTCAAATGTTGGAAAGAATGTTGCAACCTGACGCTACATCAGCGGTTGTATACAAAGTATGGAGAGTCAAGAATTTTTTTTAAGTGTTTCTTAACAAAATTGGTAATGTTTCTCAGTCCCAGATTCATGTCTTTTCATCATTTTTGCAATGACTGATCTTCATTAGGAAGATATACGAAGAAAAAAAGCAGCGTCAGGTTGCAACATTCTTTCCCAGATGTTTAGGCTCCAGCACATGAAAAGGTGAACAGTTAATCGACGCCATTAATTTTGTTTTAATTAAAAAAAAGAAAAAAGTAAAACACTGGAGCACAGCCACAATTTACAGGCAAAGAAGCAGGGTAAATTGAAATCTAACACTAAGCTTTGAAAAAGGTGTCATGACTTTTGACACTACTCTGGCATCAGGGAGTTGTAAACATTATATTGGGTTTCACTATGCGGAGTGCTTTCCAAAAGTAAAAGAACCCTCATATGAAATGTGCCTTGATTTTCTAGATTTTATTATCAGTAGAGTGCATACTAATTTTAGACCAAGGCTGTACTTCCTATTAGCAAAAGTTTATTGTAGCTTCTGCTTGGGAGTTCAGTGGGGAGTAGTAAAAGGGGAAAAAAGAGTGAAGGTCTAAAATATCTTAGGGGAATTTTAAATTGCAATGCATTATTTTCATAGGTAAAATGCCTCCAAGGAGGTGAGTATGGGGCTGAGCAGTTTCATAGAAAAAGAAGCAGGGCACAATCAGCCTTTAAACAGTTTTCAAACAGACCTGCAAAATGACTGCAGGTCTGTTTGAAAAGAAGGAAAAAAAAGAAAAGAAAACAGAAGCCTTTGGGACCAGGTCAAGCAAAATGGGACTAGTGGACCAACCCAGGCAGAAAAATCCACAGTGCAAAACAAGCCGAGTTTCCATGGTCCTGGGTTATGGGAAAACTCCCCTCCGGGTTCTGGACTTTTCAGGCACAGAACTTGCTTCCGTTCTGATAACCCTGCATTATTGACAATGAATATTTATACGGAGACTCGGGGGAAAATTTTTTAGTACAAAATTACAAATAGGGACGGAGGAAACCTCATTGGTATCGTTTTTGCAGTTTGAGAATTGTTTCCAGATGTTGACTCTGGATGCCCTTTTGATCTTTTGGGGTTGGATTCTGGGGCTCAAAATTTACCCCTTCTTTTGTTGGAGGGGGTTAGTGCTCCTAGTTAGAGGGCATTGACCTGGGGTTCCCTTCCCTCCTCTAACCTCTCGGGAATTCTTTTGGAATCAAGAAAATTACACACTTAAAGGTAATATACAACATTTGCAAACATCGAAAGACAAGGCTATCACATTATTATGAAATATTTGAATTACTAAATTGACTGTAGGTTAATAATAATCTCAAGCGTCCTGTGAAATCATGGCACTTGGTGTGCTGTCGTTTTCAAGAAAAGTGAAATTTGCGTATTATCAATTTTGGTCGGCCGACCATCGTTGGGAAAAAAAATGACTTTTTTTTTTTAATACTGCCCCCAATTTACCAAATTTAGTTAGTCCACATTTTGTTTCCAGTTGGTTACACATCTGTGAACAGGTGTAAGCCAGCTAGTCTGGTTCCCTGACCTGACAATTCCCCGAGGTCTGTAAATTGCTCCGTTTTGTCTGAAGTAGGGTCAGGGAATATTTGCTATAAAATACTATAAAATCCCCCAAATCCATCCATTTCAGAAAATTACAGCAAAAGCAAATGTTGTATATTGCCTTTAACTTAAAATGGCATACTTTATTATACATTCCAAAATTGGTTAAATTTAGCAAAGAGCAATTCGTTGGCATCGGGTGTACTCAAAAATGGCAAAAACCACTGACTTATCTTTTTCTTTTTCACAGATTTCCTCCTAGGTCAATAAATTAAAAAAATATAGCAATATAGGCTCAAATGACTGAACATTGCATTTTGAAATCTAAGATACACAGAATTTGAGGTCAACTAAATACCATAGTACATTCATCAGGTGTAACCCTCAAGGGTAAATTGAGTGAGAGTGACATAGTGCAGATGATAACAACCCCCTCCCCCTAAAAATTATTGTATCAATACAAAAAAAATTACTTACGAGGAAACCTAAAGTTGGGGCAAGTTAACCTTTTAAAACAATTCAACATGCAGGAACATAATGTTATATGAAACTTCAGCAGTTAATAGAAAATGACATACAACACTCCATTCCCAGATGCAACCTGTCATCATGCACTCCAAACTTCGATGGAAATATTACATCCGATCCACGCACCGAAACTTTTTTGGCGGGCTGGGAAAAGTTAATTAACCCTTTTCACTCACCGATATGGTAATGGGGAGCCTGGCATAGGCCTCAATGGACGTGGCCCTTGGTGTGCTGGACTCCTGATCCCCGTGGGTGAATCCTCTTCGCACCCTGTTCAGCCCCCGCAGGTCAGCCGTGCCTGGCTCGCCTGCTACAATATTTGCCGTGTTCAGACCCAACTCTGCCCGCACTTGTTGGTTGTCACTACCGTGACGCGCTGCCCCAGCTTGCCTAGGGCCCCGCGGCGAGTCACCCGTGGAGCCGCTCGGGGGCAGCACGGTGATGTCTAACAGAATCTCCCCGTCCGGGCAGGAGCATTTCTGGCCCAGTTCGGCACTCAGGCTCGCCACGAAGACGTAGGTAACCCCGAAGCAAGTTGCCGAGAAGACGAACAGCAGTGCCAGGCCGAAATACAGGATTTTCACGTGGAGCGCGTGGGCGCACACGTTGGTTTTGTCCCCCGCCATTTTCAGTAATGTGCACGTTGTCATTGGTATTCCGCGTGTGCCAATAAAAAGTCGTCGATATTGTCACAGTGCATGCAAAGCACACGTGCACCTACGCTCGTGTTTTGCCGATAGGCTGTGGTGACCTCACGTAAACTTTCAACCAATAAGAGCAATATGACTAATTAATTACATCGATACAAACAGCAGGTGCAATCAATCAATGCTCTGCTGGTGACAGTTTTCTGTTGCGACATTAATTTTCTTTTCCCGAGGCAGACTTTAAAATAGTCGGGGTTTCGTTTTTCAAAAGAAAAAAAAACTTTCTTATAAAAAAAAAAGTCAGTGATTATTTTGAAGGAAGCGAGTAATTATCGGTTTAACAAGAACTGCTACTCATTTCAGAATATTTTGAAGTTGTCAATACTTGCCTGTCCTTTCCCATTGTATATTATTGAGTAGACAATCACAATGGACAACATAGTGTGCTAATAAAGTTCATGATTTTTGTTATGATTTTTGTTATGTTGGCCCTTTCTGTTATCCAGGCCTATCCAAGTTTTATTAAGACAAACAAATCAGACTCGTTTCATTTAAATTAAAAGTTGGCATTTTTGAGGTTGCAGCACCGTAATATGCTGCAGTCTAGATTGCGAATAGTCTCCAGCATTTCAGCAGCGAAATAGAATTTTTTTGGGGGGGGTGGTGGAAAAAAAAGTATGAAATGGAATTTTTTATGTGGCGTGTGATCTCATTAACTAGATACCGGACCAATCGTAAGGACGGCGGCCGGGGAAGTGCACTTCTATTATTTATTAAAAAACTGGGTGAGTGTATAAAATATTCCCAAGAACAAAATATCAGACCAAAGTTGTCCTATGCTCCACATGGGGTCTCGGACAGAATACGAGCTCAAGCGGATTTTTGGCGCCTTTCGTGCTCCTGACAATGGTCTCCGAGCGTGCTCTCTCTGACCCGTGTTTTTGTGGATAGGGAGCTTAGGCCCGAATCCGTTCGGTAAAGGCCCCAGTCGAAGCCGCTAGTGTTAAGCTATTTAGCTCGATCAAGTGTGAGTTATGCAAACTCCGGGCACAATGCCCAATTGAATTGGTCCATTTTTTGCGGTCGGTGCTTTAGAGTTTTGGAAGCTCTGGCTTCCGTGTTGATAATGCACCAAACGTTGGTAATGTTTCAAATTTCTCAAGTGCGGTTTGAAGCTTTGTATGATGGAAATTACAAGTTGGGAGTTCGCGGAAACGCCATGTGGAGTGGCAATCTCTAGCAGTGTGATTATGAGAAGACTCCGTAAGTGTTTCAAATTTCTTTTAAGTTGTAAGGCGTGGTAAACGGAAGGACTATGGAACATCTTCAGTCAGATATGAAGCCGCTTGGTCTGCCTCAAATTATGAATCCTCCTCAACTACCAACCTCTAACTCCTCCATGGTCCTACTGAACTTTAATTCCAGAGAGGCACCCGGGTAGGGGAGGACGGATCCCGAATGACGAGGCACGGTGACAGAATAAACCACGTTGTGAAACTGGGGTCCAATTTGTATGGGGTGGCGCCTGGGGCACCTTATTTTTCTGAGGGGGCACTCAATAGTTTTGAAAATATGAAGCTCATTTTTGTCTTCCAGAAAATCTGAGGGGTAACCCCCCCCCCCCAAGTGTCCATTTACCCTATACACACTCTAGACAATTGTTACCTAACATACCCCCTAGATATCTCAAAAGAATTCTTGAGATCTGGGGAACACACTGACCAACACAAACGAGGGGAAGGAGATAGGGTTCCCCTCAGTCGCAAATCTTGCTTCAAATGTTTCTTCAAACTCTTCTGTCAATCCATAATAATTAGGGGAAACCTTGAAAATGTACACAAAAACACTCAAACCGTGAATCAGATTGGAAATACCATAAAGGATTTTTCCCCCATTGAATATTTGTTCTTTGTACAGACTCACTTGTGAGTAGTTCAAACTAAAAAAAATAATCTCGAAAATGACAAACACTGTGAAATAAAACACCGTCTCTTCAACATACTTGTTAATCCGAAATGAAAAAAAAAATCATTCATGTCATTTTAATTAAATGGTAACTCACAAACCAAGGAATGAAAATACAAATTACACTATCAAGAATTCATGGGTTTTCAAAATGGGTGTACTATAAAGATAAAATTAACGGAAATTTACAGGCTACCATAGTAGTTTTCAATATTATTTACATTAAACAATGATGTTTTTTCATTTTAGAAATTTATTATTAACGATCTCTTTAACAATTTCTCGGCACGTTGCGAGATGGTACGTATGGCTTCACATGGTGTTATGTAATGCTCCAAGTTTGTTTAAAAATAACGGAAAATGCTATCATTGGCCTTGAAAATCAACGAACATAATATTATTATTTAAAAAAAAAATAGAAAAAAAAGAAGCAAAGAAAATGGATATCCAGTTATTTAATAAATATGTAGCTGATATTTTGTTTGATGGTCTGATATTGGGGTGTTAACAGAAGCCTTTAGCAAACAGAAACAATATGGTCAACATTTCTTATGAGCTTATTTCAAAAGATATGCGGACTGAGGCTTGGGTGAAGATTAAAAGGCAAATTCATGATTGGGAGCACTTCCATGCACAGCCAATCAGAGGTTCAGGCTTCAGTCATGTGATATTTTGAACAAATTATATTATTTTAACCACAGAAGAGCTGGTTCAGCAAATGTACTTTTTGACTTCAACTATTAAATCCGACCCTGAGCCGTTGTGCTAGGAACCTTAGAATATCCATCCAAAATCCACATTGTTCTTTTAAAACAAAACTTTGACACCTAACCACTTATGTATCAATAACAATTAAAACAGTTCACATTAATGTTGTAAAGGTAAAGTAAGTACATCAAAGCTCTTTTGGAACCAAATGTACTTTTCTCGATCTCCATGTTCCTATAAATATCTAAGAAAACCTGGAAGACCCTGAGGCACTTTTCGACCGAACGGCGAACACCCCCTAACGAGAGAAAAGTACACCAAATACACTGGGCCGATAATCCGATCTTCCCCGTTTTTCGGGCGATCGAACACATACTAAGCAGTGTGTACACAGGCCGGACATAGGGGTGAGAACTGTTTCTGTAAAATTTTGCAGTTCAGAGGAGAAACAACCAAATAGATTTGTTCTTTTCTTCTTTTTCAGGAAATGTCAGTCAAAAGCATCAATCACCTTTTGGTGACAGGTCGTACAATTAGCCTTGGAGTCTACAGCAAAGCAACAAAAAAGTAACAGCAGTTTGTTTTTTTTTCTTTTGTGATGTTCAGGGACTACAGAGAAGCTATTAAACTTTCTTGTAAATAGAAGGTAAAAAGAAGTGTTGTGGCGACTGAAAGCATTTTATAAATCAGGTCTCAATTTATTAGAAATCTGCAGAATGGGCGAGGAAAATTATGCATAACCAAAGAAGAAAAAAATCGGAAGTTTGTTTTGCATGAAAACTCTGCAGAAACTTCATCCTATGGCCGAAGGCACTTCAACATTTCGCATGAATCTTTAAATCAAAAAAATTGGTAGACTAAGTGTCGTATTAAGACCTCAGTGAATATTTTCAATTTTAATTGATGATTCACACACTTTATATATCTAACTTTCACTTTTTAACATGATTTCAGTAACATTATGCGGAATACATGTAATGCACTACTTAAAATTTACGCATGCGCACTCACTCTACCATTCAAAAGAAAGGGGAATAGGTTGAGCCTCAATTAAAGAGGGCGCTGTTTTCAACATGCTGTAAAGGTAGCAGACCAGTAAATAAACTTCCATAGACCCCAATGGTAAATGCTCACACTTCAAAAATTCGGGAAAAATACTCACAACTCTCCAAGGTGTTCGAGACACATATCAAATTAAAGCTTATTTCATCATCTTTCATTTTCTTTTCAATTTTCGGGGGTTAACTGATGACTTTTAGGATAAATTTCCATCTGAAGATGATCACCCCTAAAAATAGTCCTGAAGCCCATCGCCATGTTGAAAAACGATGCCTACACTCCATTGCAAAATAGAGCGCTTTAAGGGCCCCAATTTCATCCAAATTAAACGGAACTACAAGCTCACAGTCCTGTGCACGGCTTCCACCCATATTTTTTACAAACCCTCCAGTTCATGGCCCACAGTATGCTCAAATACTGAAGATTTTGAGGGCATGCAAATCGTGACTTGGCCAGCGCAGGCAATTTTGGACCGATTTACTGGCCTGCAACCGTAAGATCCTTCAACAGTACTCAAAAAAACTTTTATAGGAATAGTATTCTTTTTATACTGCAAGTCTGTCACAGATTACACAAGTTTAATGAATTTTCAGCATACTTTTATCACATTTGCATTGCACTCTGGGTATGAACAAAAAGAAAAACAACAACTGTGTCTTTGAATTCATGGCAACATCAACATGATTGAACACCAAATGTGATGTAATCAAGCTAAATGAGTCGTTTGTCAGGAACTTTCATTTGGAAATTCAGGCCAAAATAGGGCCACTTCATCACATCACTTCATCACATCTCTTGGTGTTCCGACTTCCATAATTTTTTAACTAAAGATGGTACCAGCATGTGGTTTTCACAGCAGTAATGCTGAGATTGTGCTCTTTTCAAATCCAAAAAAAAAATTGACCAGGGTCGACAAACGACTCATTTAGCTTGATCGCATCACAAATCTGACTAAAACATGAAGACATTATCTGCGACCAACTCCTTGGCCAAGACTACCACTGTCCAGTGATACCCTGAATCACTGGTAAAAGAAGAGCGGGCAAAGAAGAATAAAAAGGTGGTATTGAATCTATGGGAAACAACAAAATAAATGTGACCGTCTGCTGAACAATCTATGTTTGCATTTTGCTTTGCTATTTGTCATTTGTGTCTAGAAGGCAATGTGAACACTGAAAAATTATTGGGTTTGAGAAAGTCCTGCCTAGCTCCAGTACGTGCCTAGTTACAAAAATAATCTTATTTACAGCAAGTGCATAAGACAAGCATCAACTATCCTCAGGTCGACTTTTTGGACGGTAGACAAGACCGTTTTCCCTGAGATGTTCCTTGCTGTGATGGACGGCAGCACCGTGGTCTAGCTGGAATTGGCATAGCGCCCTCAAGGGTCGAAGTAGAGTCTGGTGAAATAAACACAAAAGAAATTCTGAAACGAGAATTTTAACCCTCCTAGTCTGCTGCACTTCACAACCCTCAAGTTTTGCAAAACCAATTTTGCCCACCAAGTTACTACACCCACACTTGCTTGGAGGTAATGTTCTGTGGAGTATGGATAGCAGTCAGTTCATATTCAATTCCCTGCACAATTCTTTTGTGTGGTTAAGCTCAGGGCACGCAGGCAGATTCAGTCACAATTCACTGCTCTCCACAGTACTGGCTGTTTGTCTCCAGTGACTCTCTGTGTGATCCAGTTACTTTTACACTTTGTATCCCTTCACTTAAAAATGACCTGCAGTGTTTTGAGGGTTTTACTTAATACTGCTCTGAATATTGACTTCTGTGCCAACCGGAACGTGTTAAGACGTTCATTGTGCAGCCAATCAGCGTGCAGCAAAAATATCCGAATGAACATATGTAGCTGTGAAAGATTGTCAGATTGTTAGCAACATGCGCACTGCCATTTTGAAGAAGTTACATGATCACGTCTGTGCTTCGGACTCGTGGCCGCGTCGTGGGTGACATGAGCATGGTTGCGGTTATTCTGTGTCAAGGTGTCGCTTCTTCCGTGATAATCACGATTTTCTCAGATTTCTCAGTTTTGTGACCTGAGCATTACTTTTCTGCTTGATGCCGACAGTTCCGTCACGGCGCAAGCAAATCGCAGGTGGACCTGAGGGCAGCTTAAGGGTACAGTCCATCATTTTTAATTTGTGCACTATGTTAGTTTGAAGCACAAAAGTGCTGAAAATCTAACGAAGGGTGCTTAACAACTAACCCGATGAAGTTTTAGCTGAGTATATGCTGCATATTCCGAGAAAACAATTTTCTAGGATCTTGATTTCAAATCAAAAGTTGCTGAGTCATGTTTTGAATTGTGCCCAAATTCAACGTCCAGGACACGTTCTCATCCAGCCGATTGCAACTACACATTGTCGAGAACTGAACCGACGACTTGTAACAACTGCAAATGCGTGTGCGTTGTGTCATCGGTTGCACACGCTTCGCCGAATTAAAAAAGAACTACTAACGGAAATTTCAAACGATGCTTCTTTAGGCGCATCCTTGGAAAGGCCTTCTTTCATTGTTTCCTTCAAAATGACAGTTTGCCAGAGAGAAAAATTTCACAGGGAATTTAGTCCCATTAATGTCTTTTAAACCAATCATGCTTTTCAACAATAATTACGTCAGTTGACTTTTTGGATAGCTGCAAATGATGGACTGTAGCTTTAAAAGAGAGGAAAGATAACAGAGGAACGTCTTTTCCACAGTTCACTTGAAAAGCTAGGTAATGATTTCGAGTTGGGTGACTTGTGATAGCCTTGACTACAACACTGCTTTACAATCCGACAGAGACAACATTCCACTCACAATGGCTTTTGTCGGAATTTTGTGAACATTTTAAGGACAAAACCCAATATTTAAACTTTATTCTCACCTCCTGAATTTCCGGTCTCTTCTCCAGTATTGCCAGGGACACAGCGACTGATTCCACAGTGGACAAGCAGCTATTAGTGGGCTGGGTGCGAATTACGTACTCACTCAAAACACCATTGCACAACTGAACCTGTTAGGTGTAAGGATTGTTAAGGATTATATAGTCGTGTTCCCTAACGTGGCGCACTTCAAAGCTTACCGAACTTTCCTTGGGTAGTGTTGCCAAACCTCGTTGTTGACAAACCTCAAATTCATGCAGTGAAATACTGGTGCTTTTACCTTATCAATGCTTGCTATTTAACCTCTGTGAACAATTTCAGTTTCATAAAATTTAATCCAAAATTCAAAACGGCGGCGTCCGGAAATTGGGCACAAATTGGCAGAGTGTTCCCTAACGTGGCACACTTGAATAAATCTCGGAAAATTCCAAATTTACATCTAAGAATTTCTGTAAACTTGATAAATTCTGATAAATCATTTTTATCTCTACTTACAAACCCAGCCAGATGTTTGTCAGAAAATTATTTTCTTATTTTTCGGGTCATTTTCAAAGGGTTCACTTTGCCAAAATAAATTTTTCTTCTAACTTTGTAACGGGTAGAGAAACTTGCGATTTATGAACGGGAGTGTTTAAAACTTGATGAAATTTCACTTTCTGTAAAATTTCAGTGAAAACTTTTGCTCTAGCTAGGCGCTACAGGTGAAAAATCAAAGTGCGCCACGTTGGGGGCCGCGCCACGTTAGGGTACATCAACAATACGCTACACAATGGTTGCCTCGATCTGAGGAGAAATAATTGTCAGGTCAGGGAACCAGACTAACTGGCTTGCACCCATTCACGGATGAGTGACGGATTGCAAACAAAATGTAGACTAACTAACTTTGGTCAATTGGGGGCAGTAATTGAAAAACGGCAGTTTTTTCCCAAAGATGGCTAGCCACCATCATTGGAAGTTGATACAAAAATTCTACTTCTCTGGAAAATGACAGCACACCAGGTGCCATGATTTCATAGGATGCTTGAGACTATTATTCACCTACAGTCAAGCAAAGTATTTCATAATAATTTGGTAGTTTTCATTTTTGTAAGTTTGCATTTTTGATGTTTGCAAATGTTGTATATTACCTTTAAAGGTAATGTTATATACAACATTTGCAAACACCAAAACACAAACCTACCACATTTTCACGAAATACCTTACTGGACTATTAGTGAATGACAGTCTTAAGCATCCTGTAAAATCATGGCACCTGGTGTGCTGTCATTTTCAAGAAAAGTGGTATTTTGGTATCAATTTCCAACACTGGTCGACTGACCAGCGTTGTGAAAAAATTGGTTTTTTAAATACTACCCCGAGATACCATATTTAGTTAGTCCACTTTTTTTTCTGCAATCGATTACACACCAATGAACGGGCACAAGACAGCTAGCCTGGCTCCCTGACCTTAACAATTCCCTGACGTCTATAAATTGCTCCGTTTCATCTACAGTGGGGTCAGGGAACCAGACTACAGGAACATGATTGTTTTTCGCATTTTTGTCAACATCTATACAAAACACAAAACTTTAAACAGTGTAACAATATTTGCTGTAAAAAACACACCGCAAAATCCATCCATTTCTGAAAAATACGGCAAAAGCAAATGTTGTATATTCCCTTTAAGTTTACTCTCTCAAACCACAATTTATTTGGGTTGAAATATGGTGCAAATATCTGGTTCGGTGCGACTCTAGAACGTGAGTCTGAACGGGTGTAAGCCCAACCAATCAAATCAAGTTAATAATCAACTGTTGAATATGCAAATATAATAACATACATCAGAACCAGACAAAACGTTACCTGTCTTGGTTGACAAAAGATCTGGTTACTTTTGTACATGCTCCTGGCCTGGTTCCAGGTCCCGTCAATCACAATCAGATTGTAGCCTGATTGGCCGTCGGGTGGAAGGGGCGGGACTTTGGAGATGTCTATAGCCTCTGGCCCCGGGAACAACACTAAGGTGTTGGGGCTCCGGCAGACTGCAGTTAGTTCTGGGTGACTGGAGAAAGACAACAGTAATATATGCAAATGAACTAAACTTGATCTTTCATTTGCTCTTGCATTTCTTACACATTTGCCAGGTCCTGTCAATCACAATCATATTGTATCCTGATTGGCTGTCTGGTGGAAGGGGCGGGACCACACTAGGGTCTTTGGGGCCCCTGTAGACTGCAGTTAGTTCTGGGTGACTGGGGAAAGACAACAGTAATATATGCAAATGAATTGAGCTTGATCTTTCATGTGCTATTGCATTTTCTACACCTTTGCCAGATCCTGTCAATCACAATCAGATTGTATCCTGATTGGCTGTCTGGTGGAAGGGGCGGGACTACACTAGGGTCTTTGGGTCTCCTGCAGACTGCAGTTAGTTCTGGGTGACTGGGGAAAGACAACAGTAATATATGCAAATGAATTTAACTTGATCTTTCATTTGCTCTTGCATTTCCTACACCTTTGCCAGATCCTGTCAATCACAATCAGATTGTATCCTGATTGGCTGTCTGGTGGAGGGGCGGGACCACACTAGGGTCTTTGGGGCTCCTGTAGACTGCAGTTAGTTCTGGGTGACTGGGGAAAGACAACAGTAATATATGCAAATGAATTGAACTTGATCTTTTATTTGCTATTGCATTTTCTACACCTTTGCCAGGTCCTGTCAATCACAATCAGATTGCATCCTGATTGGCTGTCTGGTGGAAGGGGCGGGACAACACTAGGGTCTTTGGGTCTCCTGCAGACTGCTGTTAGTTCTGGGTGACTGGGGAAAGACAACAGTAATATATGCAAATGAATTAAACTTGATCTTTCATTTGCTCTTGCATTTTCTACACCTTTGCCAGGTCCTTTCAATCACAATCAGATTGCATCCTGATTGGCTGTCTGGTGGAAGGGGGCGGGACCACACTAGGGTCTTTGGGTCTCCTGCAGACTGCAGTTAGTTCTGAATGACTTAGGGAAAGACGAGGGCAATTTAATCACATTAAAGATAGATATATCATTTGTCATTTGTGTATTTTTTTGTTTGAAGCACCAAAAGTGCTCAAAATCTAAAGAAGGGTGCTTGTTGCTCAACAACTAACCTGATAAAATTTAGCTTAGTGAATGCTGTATATTCCGAGAAAACAATATTTTGGATCTCGATTTCAATTCAAAAGTTGCTGAGTCATGTTTTTAATTGCGCCCGAAATCAGCGTCTGGGACACGTTCTCATTTAGTCAACTGCAGCTACGCGGTGTCACGCACTGAACCCATGAATTACAGCAACTGCGCGCGCGTGTGCGCTGTGTCAATGTTTGTGCGCACGCATTGACGGCTTCGCCGTGACGCATCTTTGGAAACGACCTTTTTTTTGTTGTTTTCTTCAAAAGGACAGCATGCCCGAAAGAATAACTTCACAGGGAGTTTAGTGCCACTACTATCTTTAAACCAAGTATGGTTTTCAACAATAATTCCATCTTCCATTGTCAATGATCACTTAATAGCGTTACTTGTGCCTCAGCTTGTGATTTTACATATGATTGATTCAAACGCAACTCTTGTATTTAGGGTTAAAGTCAAAAGGTCAAACAGGTCAAAAGTTAAATTGGTAAAAATCTCAGGTGTACCAAAGAAAGATTTTGTACCAATTATCTATTCTACTCCACACTAGGAACCCGAGTGCAGAAAAATAGGCAAAACAAATTCAGTAAACTTGAGGATACTTGAATTCATTCTTTGGTGAAAAAAAGATCTGGAAGTAAACTCTATTTTTGAATGACTCTGGCTTGGCTGGTTGTACTTGCTCTTTCAGAAATCTGAGAGAATTTTGGTGCAGGAAAATATCATTAGCATGATTTTGTTTTGCAAGTTTTGTTCTTCTGCACATGAGGTCCCAGTATGGTCTAAACTCGCTTTCGTGGCTTCTGGACTCAAACATTACCCAACTTCACTGAAGCGTCTTCCTCGAATGACACAGCACTTGCCCTGCTGTAAACAGTTGAAGAGTATGGGCACCGTGCGTAATGACCGGCTCTCCTCATTCGGGTGCTGGATCACGTAGACACACGTGGAGGTGTCCAGGGGTTTCTCTGGGAAGTAGGGGCAGAGGCACACCTTGGCTGGTCGCCTGATTGATTAAAAACAAACTCAAATTAGGCATAATCATGCCTCATCTCAATTAAACTATGGGTTTTCAAATTTTTCCCTTCAGTGACCTATAGTATCACTTAGTCTGAGTAACTTGGACCCAACTTATCGCCTTTTTAACATTCGGACATTACAGCTCGGCCGCCATTTTGAAATCGCATGGGGGAGCATTTTCGGGACGATATTTGTGGAAGATGATGACTGAAAGTCGTCTTTTGGCCAGATGGATGAAAATATTGAGACCAAAGAACGTTTTTTCGAAAAGGTATGAGTTGCTCTATGACTAAGAACCTTAACTTTGGAAATTTTTGTCCTGGATGAAAAGATAATCTCGATCGAAATCTGTAGCAAAATCGCTACATCAGCGGCCCAAAAAATTCAGTCTTTTTGGAAGCATTGGGCGTCTGGCCGTACTACAGAGCTTGCGATAGTACTGTACGGCCAGACGCAGTCGGGCTAGGGATATATTTGGGTACAACTGTAGAATGCAGGGCCACTTTACTCTACATCCGCGCCTCCGTACGGCTGCGTGGAGGCGTGGAGACGCAGTGCCTACCTCCGAAAATCGATCGTGGAGTCGTGGAGCCGCAGTCGATATCTCCGAGAATTGCGCCCTCCATCGGTGCGCGTCTCTTCGACTCCCCGACTCCGCGCCTCCGCCACTCCGCAGTGTCCCGCGTCTTCGCGACTCTGCGACTCCACGACTCGGCACCTCCGCCACTCCAGACAGTGCCCCGTCGCCCTCCTCCCTTCCTAATTTGCGAGCCCATTTAAAGTGGATACGGATGCTTCGTTCTCAAAAAAATTTCGCCGAGAATTGCGCCCTCTATCGGCGCGAGTCTCTGCGACTCCCCGACTCCGCGCCTCCGCCACTCCGCAGTGTCCCGCGTCTTCGCGACTCTGCGACTCCACGACTCCGCGCCTCCGCCACTCCAGACAGTGCCCCGTCGCCCTCCTCCCTTCCTAATTTGCGAGCCCATTTAAAGTGGATACGGATGCTTCGTTCTCAAAAAAATTCCGCTGAGAATTGCGCCCTCTATCGGCGCGAGTCTCTGCGACTCCCCGACTCCGCCCCTCCGCCACTCCGCAGTGTCCCGCGTCTCCGCGACTCTGCGACTCCACACCTCCGCCACTCCAGACAGTGCCCCGTCGCCCTCCTCCCTTCCTAATTTGCGAGCCCATTTAAAGTGGATACGGATGCCTCGTTCTCAAAAAAATTCCGCCGAGAATTGCGCCCTCTATCGGCGCGAGTCTCTGCGACTCCCCGACTCCGCCACTCCAGTGCCCCGCGACTCCGCGCCTCCGCCACTCCGCGACTCTGATCCGTACCGTGCCCCCAACACATTTACAAGCACGCCCTCCCTTCCATCCTTCATGAGAAGCTTAGAAGACAAGTGCATTCGCTGTACTTTTTGCAGGTTTGCATATCTATTAGTATTAGTACAGTCGTTTGACCGGTTCCGCAATCGCAAATCGTCTGAAGCGTCTTGTGGCGAAAAAACGCACTTTCACAGGAAGCTACCTTTCTATAAAGTTGCGCAAATTACTCACCTACCTCATGATATGAATAGTTTTCTGTGGTCGTTTGAAAGAGAAATTTGCCAGGACATTTTGTAGAGGTCGGTGCTTTGACCGGTTTCGCAAACGTTTTCCGGTTTCGCAAACGGCGCCCTCTGTGAGACTGGACTGAAAATATTCCTTGTGTACTGGCCAAATGTAGATCGTTTTTGCCCCGTAACCAGCCAAGAAAAGATGTGGATTATATTTCCCTGTGCATGAGCCAAGGTCTGCACATTATAATGCGTCCAAATTTACACAATGTAACTCCATGAAGTTGTTATGGTTCGTTGGATCTTTATTCACGCTATAATTATTTGACTTGCTTCAATCTGTAACTTCTTCTCATTGTCTTCTCTCCACAGGTTTCTTTAGGCTTGCGAGCTACAGTGCCTAGGGCGCTTTTGAGGAATCCTTGGTTTCATTACCAGAAATTATAGAATAATAATAATAATCCAATTAAATGACTTTCTTGCTTTTTGTGCATTCTATCAATCATCTTGCAATCACTAATATTTTTCTTTCTTGTTGTTGTCTTATTCTTATTTAGACACACTCTGACTTTGGATAGAACCAGACACAAACCTTGTACGAATTGCTCCAGTTGGTTGGTTTTTTTTGCCTCACATAAGCACAGACCAGCTAGCTATTTATGAATTTGAATTAACATTTTCTCCAGCCTCCAGGATCATTTTAATTCCTATGACACTTAAGGAGGTGACTGCATGGCTGGATGAATTGGAACTGAATCATTGTTTGCAGGGGAGCACTGTTTATTAATATTATTTTTTTATTTAATTATTATTATTTATTTAC
This sequence comes from Patiria pectinifera, assembly GCA_029964075.1. Lineage (NCBI taxonomy): Eukaryota > Metazoa > Echinodermata > Asteroidea > Valvatida > Asterinidae > Patiria > Patiria pectinifera. Next base: position 23,180,686 of record CM057129.1, on the reverse strand, counting down.
TTTTGTTTATTCCCTCCCCCTTTTTTTCATTTTACTTTTTTTTTTGGGGGGGGAGTGTTTCAATTTGTTCAGGGTAAAAACACTATATGCTTAATTTTGTGTGCACCAACATCCAGTAGGGGGAACCTGGGGGCCGGGAGGGGAGGGGGAATAGGCCTCAGCAGGCCAGATACATACAGGCCACATACATATTGTTTCACATTCAAATTAAATTTCACAAACAAATTAAAACAAATTGTTAAAAATGTCATAAATCCTATGGCTGTTTCATAGCAATGGCAATTTCTAATTATAATGTCGTTGGAAAGTTAAAGAGAGGGTTCAGTTACTCCTCATACGTTGTTGCACATATTAACTCTGTACGTGTATCGTGCTTGGGCAACTGTATTAGCAAACCTCATCTACCGTTCGGTGATGCTCTTAAAAGAAAATGTCAACACATTCATCACGTACATCCCGATAACCCTTTCAATATATTGACATGTGATACCTGCATGTGTAAAATGTAAATGTAATACAAAACTAAAGCACTCAAGAAGCTACCCCTTTTAAATCCTAAATGATACCTGTCATATAAATAAATGGTGATGAATCACAGAAATAGACATGTTCTGTGGGTTTTTCTTGCAAAGTAGCATAGTTTTTACAACACCTCACTTCTCTTTCACATGTACTGGTTAATAAAAATGTATGTAACGCCTTTAAATTTATTGCCTTTATGACGCCTGCATGTCTGTTTAATTGTTATACACAAATAATTTAAGCACTCCAGAAGCTAGCACTATTCAAAAAAAGAACTTGTCACAGAAATAAATTAATTCAAAGGAATGGTGATGAAGACACAGCTACATGTACTTTCACTACAATATTCAACTTCTTCTTGACCTTCACAGGTAAAACTGAAAAAGATGTGCAGATGGCCTCTTATGGCCCATCAGGAGGCTGGCGTAATCTTCTTTGTCTTTGGCATTGTCTGTATGAAACAGAAATTTTATATAAATCATTTAGTTTATGACCAAGTTGAGACAAAAATTGAGAAATGGTTTATAGTTTTTGACAAATTTTGTGCTCCAAGAAAACAATCAAAATTTGTGTCTCTGTACTGACGAGAGACTGGTCTTCATTATGAAATATTAGTGTACCTATTTTTCTTTTTGTTTAAAAGGGTAAAGAGTAAGGTTAGAACCCACCGAAAAGAGATAATTTTAAATTTACTAAATTACTGGAAATGTCCTTTGGGTTAGAAACACACCTGCGTTTTATTTTCCATATTATTATGCACTATTTTTAATTGTTCCCCACAAACCTCAACTCCTAGCCTAGGCTGACCCATGCACCCTGGATGTGGAGAGTTGTAACTCTAAAATGAATCCAAACCCCTGAGGCACATGGGGTGAATTTTTTTAGAGCAAAGGAAAAACTTTAGTTGGAATTTTGCTCACTAAGAAAGATTTTTGTATTTTAAATTTTGAAGTCCGATTTTTTTTTTTATTCAAAACCTAGTGCTATCCGGAAGCTGGCCAGAAACAAAATCATTTTGTTTCAATTTTGTTTTCAATTTTGCACTGAACACCCAGAAATGATCATCAAATTCGACATTTTTAAACAAGGATTAATAGAAATTCTCAAAAAAAAAGAACAAAAAAAGATTCATGCCAAAATAAATAATGTGCACCGCGCTAGGGGGCCGTCATCAACACTACTTGTCAATAGCAGCACTGGTTAATACAGTCACACCATGGCCAGTGTATTGTATAGGCAGTATGAATGCGTTTGCGGAACCGGCCAAACGACCAGCAGTTACTCTGGTGGGTATAGAAAAAAAAATTCAAAGACTTCAAATCTTATATTTGTATGGTGGAATAATGAATAATTTCCGAACAAGTTGCATCTATTGGCATGATTTAATTCTCCTGAACAATCGTGTAGCAGGCCGACAAACATGAAATCACGCTTCCGTGCGCGTTCGATTTCGGCAGTTCGTTAACGGCAAGTGACGGTCGTAGGGGAATTATTTTTAAATGTAAGTGAGTATCCTAAAACTAAAACCATTTTTGAAAAGTAGATTGAATAACCTTTCCATCGGTACCAAAGTTTAAGTCCTTGGCGTTTTCGTCTTCCTGAAAACGAGAGCTAGTTTTCCGAAATTGCGGAACCGGTCAAATTGCGGAACCGGTCAATTGACTGTATTACTCCTATCCATCCACGCCTCCAAGCAAAATAAAAAACCTTGCTCCGGCGTGGCCCTGCATTCTATAGTTGCTCCTATATTTGAAGTTTTTACCAAAATTTTCAAGAAAACACGTAGAAATTTTCAGACCAGTCCCAAACTCCAATAGGGTTGTGCGCAGGGTGACAAGTGATGGCCAAATATGGGAATCTTTCCAAAGAAACTCTGAGTGCCAACCACCCCCGCCCCCACAGGGTATCAGGTCAACTCGGACCCAAACCAAGTCGGACCCATGCCAACTCGGACCCACGCCAACTCGGACCCACTACCAACTCGGACCCACGACCAACTCGGACCCACTACCAACTCGGACCCAAGCACGACCAACTCGGACCCAACAATGACTCAATCATTAGTTTCAGAGATTATATTTATAGGTGATCTTAATGTTAGTGCTTATATAGTGAAGATATTCTGTAATTATATTGGGCAGAATGGGGCTTTTAGTTTTGTTGTTTTCTTGTATTGCCGCTGTGTGGAGCGCTATTTTATGATGCGTACAGTATAAAAACACTGTTGCTAAACGCTTATCGTTTTCGGAACGTCATGAAACTAAACGTGCTTAGCTTTTTAAAACCGTGACCTGTGAAGCTAAACCAAGAGATATTAATAGCGTATAGTTTAGGTTAGGCATATCGTATGTCATTTGTACAACTTGATATGTATACGTGCTTTTTCAAAATCTCGATTTTCTTTTCCAAACGAAATTCAAAGGATTATAATTTTTAGTAAAAAATAAATTACTTGTTTGTTTTTGCAGGCCTTTGTGTCGTGTAACAAGTGGTTTTAAGTGGCACATTTTGTTTCAGTGAGGAAGTTATTAATTTGAAATAACTATTTAGGCCTTTCATTTTATGTAATTGTTTGGGTTTTTTTAATTCACATGCTGGTTTTGAATTGTGTGGGATTTTTTTATGAATCTGTTTAACTTTTAATAATTTTTTGATTTAACTTTTTTCCCCCGTGGAACATCATAGTGGAACATACAGGGAGCTACCTGTAAGGCCATGAAGGATAATCTTCCCAGAGCTCCAATACTCCTTTTTGATGATTGACATTGCATCTATTTGTAGGGGATTAAACTTGATCATTTTTTAATTCACATGCTGGCTTTGAATTTTGAGGGTTTTTTTACGAATCCGATTAACTTTTTATACTTTTTTGATTTATTTTTTTGTTTAATATGGAACCTTCGTTTTTCTTGCAGTGTATGCAATGCTGTTTGTGTGGGTTTTTTTAAAATAGAGATTAAAATAGACTTCGTTTTTATATCTTATTTATTTTATTTATTGACTTATAATGTTTACTTATATTTATTGAGTTAATAATGTTATGTTTGAAAGTGTTTATGTTTTAATGCCATACTTTCCAATTTTATTTTTCTATGAAGATCTGTTCTTAATTTGTATACTCGCGATCGTTACATTGAAGTTTGGATTAAAAACGAAATAAATTGCTGTTAAATTAAGCAAGATGGTGTGAACGATGTCAATTAATATGTTTTAATGAAATAAATAATTGGTTAAACTTTTTAAGCGTAATATGTTTTAATGGAAACAAATAAAAATAATAAATAATTAATTACACTTTTAAAGCGCATTTTAAAATAGCATTTCAATGCACTTTACAACGACAAAAATGTTATAATGGTGCAATACAGATATGAGATAATTTACCTTACAATTAATACAATGAACATTTATGCTAAACAGCATCACTGTAATAACAGATGAGAAGTGCACAAACTTTATGAAATGAATGATTGAAAACGATGTCGAATGATTGAAAACGATAGGTCCGAGTTGGTCATGCATGGGTCCGAGTTGGTAGTGGGTCCGAGTTGGTTGTGGGTCCGAGTTGGCATGGGTCCGAGTTGGTAGTGGGTCCGAGTTGGCATGGGTCCGAGTTGGCTTGGGTCCGAGTTGGTTTGGGTCCGAGTTGGATCGAAACCCTCCCCAGTATTGACTTGAGTATAAACTATTGCTATTTGGATCATCATCAACGTTGGAATGTTCCAACTAACCCACAACGGCCACACATGCTCCGCTTGGAAGGAGGATCTGGCGGTGTTGCCGTCATATCAGTCAATATCTCCTTCGTGTCGGAACTTTCGTCATCCTCAATGTCTAACACACTTTCCTCTCGACTTTTTCCCCTTGCTTCGTTTGCCGGATTCGCCATGTTTTGATTTTTTGCCAATCATGTGCTAAATGAAACCGCACGTCTTCCACCCAGTGTCTCCTTCTCTATCTGCTGCACATGTCTAGAGCAGGGTAGCAGACTACAGATGCAGGACCGCTTTTTGTCGTTGGCGCCCTCAAGAATTTGAGCTATCCGAACCATGCAGGGTGACCGTTTTAGCTGATTTTCGGCTAACTTTGACAGATGTTTTTTTTTAAACGAGTTTGACAGAAAATTTGACAGAATGAATTTTTTTGGGCAGATTTTTGGCAGAATTCTGCAAACATAGTTATTTGACAGAAAAACATCACATTTGAACAAAAAAGTGTACATTTGTTTAAAAAAGCTTCAATCCTTTCAAACAAACCCTTGCATAAAAATGGGACAGGTTGGATGGTCTTGATGGTGCTGAGGTTCACTGGGAAACGGACTTCGTTGTGGCAGGTCCGCGTTTTGCCCAAAATTTACCAATAATTTCACATCTTTATGCAACTAGATTGTTTATTATGTAATTTGAATCTTAATTAAAGGCAATACTACAAATCTGCATGTGATTTTAAGTGTTTACAGTGTATTTCGAGTAATTCTGGGGAATTTGGCAGAATTTTGATAAATCTGACAGATTTTTGATGTGCATTTAGCAGAATTTGGCTCTGACCTTACGGTCACCTTGGAAGCACGGCAAGTGGTGAGCCATGCTGCATGCCGCGGGTAAAAATATAAAATGCAGAGTGCATTAACATTGAAATTTATTTTGGTTGGGTTGGGTTGGGGACAAAGTCATGGATTGATTCAATGTAAGAAGTGGCTTCTCAAAAATAATTTGAGATTCAGAATCAAATCTTGTTTAAAAAGTCCAGTTTTGGGTTATTTGAATTCCAGTTTCAAGTTGGCCCGCATTACAGTTTTGGCCATGGACTATCCAATTCACACAACTACTCCTATAGGCTCCATGCACAAATCCCCGAACCCAACTGAAGAGAAGCGACGCCTTGGGCAGTTGACATTCTCACATTCTCTTCCCAGGCCACTCTATAAATGGCTGTAGACCATGCACACCTCCTAGCCTATCATATGCATGCCATTCAGTGTGTGTGTGCATGAAATGTGCGGCGTCAGGTTAGCGCAGTGGCATTCCTGATCCTTGCCTTCCACTTCTATGGTCTGGGTACTATAGACCTTTATCATGCTGCCACCATTTCAGTCACGTTCCCTGTATCCAACAACAGTACCGAACGATTTTTTTTGTGCAAAAAAAGGAACCAGACTATTTTTCCTTTGAGCCTCGCATTGGTAACGTCGATTTGAATGGGGAAAAAATCACGATAGCATTAACATAAGTCTATTCCTGCCCTGGTCCACATGTGGTGTGTTTTCAGTCCCCACCTGATTCTGTGAGTTTCCCTCCCACATTTAGCTGCAATTCCTTCTCATTGTCTTCTCTCTACATGTTTCTTCAGGCTTGCAAGCCACAGTGGCTGCCTAGGTGCTTTTGAGGAGTCCTTGGTTTCACGACCAGAAATAAACAATACAACCCCGACTCTTGCATGGTGCCAACACCCATCCCTCTGGCAAGACAACGTTGAAAACTGTTCCGTTTTGGTAATGCCATTTCACGCAATGTCATCATTTCATTTAAATTCAATAATACTGTAAATAATACACAGATCAATCCAATAAAAACAAACACAGGATTCATTGTCTGTACTTTTACAGTTTCTGATTTTTATTAACACCACTCATCATCCTTTTTTTTGATGAAAGCAACCCCCCTTTGCAAGTGTTTCCCCAAAGTTGTTTTATATTCAGACTCGTTCCATTCTCCGTTTCCTGGGTCTATTCCCGACCCATCATCTTCTGGCGAGCCATCTTCTTCTTGGACACTTTCTTTGTCTTCTTCTCTGGCTCGTCGGGTTTGGGCACGACCTGCTCCCTCTCAGACAGAATGACCTCGATGTGGCAGGGGGAACTCATGTAAGCTGTGCACAGAACAAAATAAAAAGAATTACAAAATAAATCATCAACCCACAAAGGGAAGATGACTGGGTGCATATATAATCATTTTAAGGTTAAAAACGATATAGACTAGAGCAAGTTTTGAGCTTGCACCATAACAGCGCTCTACCAACTAACTCTCCGGCTTAATGTCTTTGTTTAGAGGGCGCTAGTTCGGACCAGTTCTGGCTATTTCTGACATAAGGCTTGATAGCTATGTTGGTGGAGCTTCAGTGCAGTGTTCCAACAAAAACAAAACAAAACCTCTTGTTGACTTTGCGACACATTTTACTGAGCTTTTTGAGGAAATACTTCACTCACGGTTGATGCGGCCGTGAGCACGGTAGGTCCTACGTCTCATCTTAGGGGCAGCGTTGACCTGGATGTGGTCAATCACCAAGGAGTCTGCGTCTAGACCCTGGAAGGTGGGAGGGATAGAAAAAAGAGCAAAACAGTTAATACAGTACGCCTAGCCCCGCCAGGTGCAACACCATGCAACCGGTTTAAAAATGTGTGTGACCTTGTTGCTTTTAGCCCTCAACACCAGTGCATAAAGTGCCAATTCTGAGACAATGGGAGCTACATGTAGCCCTATTCAACAATGCCACTGAGGCAGTATGGCCTAGGGAGTTTTGACCTATTGCATTTTGTTTATACACAGGGGATGCAAACACCCTCCTAACCTTGGACAACTGTTGCATGTTGTGGCATCGCACACAAGTTTAAGACAAAATACCTGGAGGAATTCATCACTAACAGTCAATTGCTGAACTATTCCAAAGTCGAGTGTCTCAACCTGGATTCGTGCACCCTCACTGAGTCCGCATCTTGAACCAAAACCCTCCCCCTTCCTCCAAAATGCATCTAAACAAGCCAGTTCGGTATCTCGATGAAGTAGTCCAGGTCAAAGTCTTTCAGGATAAAATTGCTGACACAATTTTAAGCGATGTTATTCTGCTCGTAACTAACGCGTGAGCGTCGTGCGACCGTCTCCTTGCGCGTCCATGCACCTTCGATGAGCATTCAATTATCCCAAGTGACCTGTGATCCATATCTTAGTGCTCTTGCGCAGTTAAAAATACCAAACTGGATTAGGAAGATTCTGCAGGATTGAGAAAGGTACAACTACATCACAAGTACTTTTCATGGGATTTGATGCCTCTTCTTGAAAGCAGGAGTGACATTGGGGGATAATAAAAAATCCACAAAATAACCGACAAAGGGTTTGGGAGTTGCTCAGGCCCCCAGAGCAATGTAGGGTCTTTGCATTTCCCTAAAGGAACCCCTTAAAATTTGTATGATATACAAACATTTTATAGGTAAATAGTTTTCTACAGTAAAGTGTCAGGAATGCCAGATTTCAAACAGGATTTCTTACAAAATCCTGAAATCTGGAAAAATCCTGACAAACAAATCGAGAAATCCTGACAAATCTCACCCCCGGGAAAGGTGCGACCATCACCAAATTATTCAAGATTCCTCCATTCTGCAAAGCTCTGATCAGACCTCACAATGACGAGTTTGACTAAAGGTTTACAGTTAAACTCTCGTTACCTCAAACCTCAAGGGATTGGATAAAAAATTTGTACTAACCGGAGTTTGAGGGCAACCAAGACTCCCGACTTTTCTTCATTCAAGTCCGATTTACACATACATATAATTTACAGTACATACTTCCACCGTAAGTCGCTCTGCCCGGCTAAATGGGCACGTTATTTGGCAATTTTAATTCTTTTAAATTTAGTCTAATGGTGTATTTTTTAAGTAAAAAACTCATCATTTTACCAAGATTTTACATTGTTCTTTCCTTAAAGTGTCTGTTCTATTGATAAACGTAACAATAAACCATGGACTGGCTGAACAAAAGTTTGTGGTTAACGGAGGTACCGCAGGGTTCTCCCCAGGATTTTTTCAAACCTGTGGGGGAAGTTTTGCTGTGATTCACCAACCTGCAAAGCCACGGCGTGGGGTTCGGGTCCCGCTTAAGGGCCCCGAAAAATTTTGAACTTTAGAGGCTCTCTGATGCATTTTAGAGTAAATCTGGGGAGTCTTTAACCCCTTAAGGACGGGGTGTAATGGGGACATTCCTCCACACATAGAGCAAGTGGCCCGCATGACTGCACAGCCTTTGTGTGGTAGCGGGACTGCACAAAAGCAGCAGCTGTGGAACTACCCACTAGCCGTGTGCCACGGTGTGCCACGGTGTGCCACGGTGTGCCACGGTGTGCCACGGTGTGCCACGGCATACCACAGCTGGCAACTGCATTCCAATGAGGATTAGCGGCGCGGCCATGACGGCTTCCCGTACGCATGGGGTTAACGTTAAGGAAGAGTTTTTCTTAAAATTTAGAGGAGATCTTGTAATATTTTTTGTAATTAAAGAAAAAAAATATCAAAATTTTTAACTTTAAAAAAAATCAACATTTCAAAACCTGTGTTAAAACTTCATGATCTAGAAAGTATGGATTATATTTACAATATAGTGGGGAGAACCCTGTACCGGTGTGGGTATTTCGAGGTATGGGGGGGGGGTATTTATGTACATAACATCCTATTCTCTTGATGGGGATGGGGTATTACTTCAAGACAGAGTTTCGAGGTATCCCACTTTGTGGTAACGAAGTTTACTGTAGTAAGGTTTTGGCCCCCTCAAGGAATGCAAGCACTCTTTTAAGCACCAAATGTATCCGCTAAATGACTGTCATCCAACCATAAGGAGATATGCTGGGATTACTTTTACAAAAGGAAAAGGTCTGTCCTGAAACTGGAAAATTTCTCACGGGAGAAAAGACGACCTTATTACCTTGAGCTCTGCGTTGCTCTCTGCGTTCTTGAGCAGCTGCAGCATGAACTCGGCGCTTTTCTTGGGCCAGCGACCTTGTGTGGTGTTCCATGCCTTGGCCTAATAGTCCACGAAAAAAAAAAACCAACAATGTAGATTATAATTTGTTTTGCAAACTAAAACATGAATACATTTATATTACAGGTGAAGTATATAACACGATTGAAACTAAAAATGGAACAAATTTTGATTTATTTGAAAAAAGTGTACACAGAAATATGCTGAAAGAAGTAATTACAGCTGATTGATGTTAAGACAGGCATTTAAAGGATCCATGAGATGAATTTTCCGGGGGGTGGGGGGTTTGTACCATATTTTCAATGGGGAATGCTGATAAAATCCTACAATAGTGCACACTATATTACCTAATAGTGTACAAATGCCCCCTTCTCACGACTCCATTTTTTAGGGGGGGGGGGGACCGTTCATGTGACGTCACCTTTTAACATTTGCTAATGTCATTTTATTTTTAGAGGAATTTTTTTTTGGGAAGGGTTAGACAAAAAGTTTTTTTTGGGGGGGGTTCCAGCCCCCCCCCCTAACCCGTAGAACCACACCTGGGACAAAGAACAACAAAATTGGGAGTTGGACAACTGAAGATATGTTTACCTGAGCCTTGCGACCCACTCCACCGTTGAACCTCCTGTAGGGAACACACTGCTTCTTCTTGGTGACGTCGTTCAGGAAGCGCACCGCCTTCCGCAGGTGCATGTGCTTGATGACAGCGGCTGTCTCCCGAGTGTTCTGGTAAAAGATGAAAATCAACAGGGAAATTTAAACAGGGCTAATTTCACGGCCCAGTGGCAGGTCCCACATTTTGAAGAAATATCAGTTTTTGATGTTGAACACTGAGATTTCCCCAAAATCCATGCTCCAGCAGACTTCAGATATTAGTGAGGCGATAATGAATTTGTCTGTAGCTTTCGCAATCATTTCACCAACTGTCAGGGGTGTGAGTGACCTCTGACAAGAATAGCTGAAAATAGCTGAAAATAGCTGAAAACAGCTGGAAAAGGTGTAAAAAAAGCTGAACTTTGGAAATCTCCTAAACTTTTGTACACAGCAAGTGAGGGAAAATAGCTGAAATCCAAAACAAAAAAAGCTGAAATCAGCTATAAAGCTGAGATTTCACACCCGTGAACTGTGCTCTCAATTTTTACAGTTCACACCTTCGTGGGAATGAGATTGAACACAGTAGTAAATAATATAAATCAAAGATGAACAGTCAAAACTGAGGAAGAGTCCCTTACCTTAAAATGCACTCGAAGATAGGAGCCACGCGCCTTGCATGCTGTAACAGTGGGGAAAAAGGTTTGTGTCAATGTTAATTTTTTTTTTTTACTTTAGTCAAATAACTTTCCCCCTTAATGATTTCCACATACTTCTAGAACTAGAAAGCATCCGTGTGCCTTCTAGCACAATCAATTTTTGGATTCGCCATTATTGCTTTTTGAACGGATTTCGAATCCTCCGTGGATAGACGAACTACTTGCATCTGGAATTCTACTTTCTCACACAACCATCTCTCCAAAACGCAGCCCTGAATGAAACCATATTTGTTTAACTTTTAGAACAATGGTTTATCAGTTTGCAAAATGGAGTGGAGTGCCGTGGCCTAGTGGTCTGGAGCATTGAATTTGTTGTCTGCTGGTAATTCTGAAGGCAGTGGGTTCGAGTCCTGCCCGGGGTTTGGGCGTGTGCCCTTGAGCAAGGCGCTTTGTCACTCATTGCTTCTCTCCACCCAGGAGTAGGTGAGTACCTGTGAAGGCAGAGTTGGTTACTGTGCGAGGTTGATTGCGGCCAAGAGCGCCGAAATGGCTGCCTATGCTCCCCAGGGAGTTGAGAAGGTTTCAGGAGTGTTTGCCCGTTGAACAGGCGAAATAATAATTGTGAAGCGCTTTTCTCATCAACATCGGATTTTCGACTCAACAAAGGTTTCGCCTGTAAAAAGCATAGCATAGGCCATGTCCGAAGCAGTTGGTTATGGCTTGAAATTAGACTCGCGCCTATGAAAGCGGTTGCAGCCACTTCCCATCGACCCATATTATGTGTTATTTCCAGCCGGAGCCATTGCTTCGTAGTTCGATCGGACCATTTTCTTAAGAGGAGAGGTTATCTTCTTTTAAGCACGCACAACGGTGATATTGCGAACCCGCACTATGGATTTTATGACGAAGGCCAAGATACTTACACTTCGTGGCGTTGTCCGGCTCCTGTGAATAGCGTGTCATGTTGTCAACGCCTGCAAGTTTAAAAAACAAAATGAAGGTATGAGCATTCCAGTGATTCACAGTGATCGCCATTTTTGTTTTCGTGTTGCATCATCGTTTTACCCTAAAAATTTCCCTTAAATTTTTAAGAGTGGCCTGAAAAGCTAGAGCCCCTTAAATCAGTCTGAAGTTGAGCATGTTTTGACCCATTTTGAGATTGACTAGGCCTATTTCGGCTTAAAAATATGCAATTTTTTTATTTTTACCTGATTTGAGAGACATAGGCCCTATGAAACTTAGGACGATCAGTAAACATGACTTAAAATTTATGAGGAAATCGCACCGCAACAACTTCTGATATCAGCATAAACCCGAAGACATGGAAGAGCAAACACTTGGCAACCTAGTCCAAGAAACAATGTTGTGCACTGTTGCGTGACTGGTGCGCAGATCAATGCGTGCCAGTCATCATGGTCATGCCAGTTTGTCCAGCACACGGTGCCTATATTTATTATGTAGGCTTAGGCCTACAATTTTTACAAAGACTACACTACAGGTCTAATTTCAGTTATCATTAATCATGTTAATTTGGTATTAATAATAATTGTTGGGGCCTATTCACGGCGATCGTGTAAGGTAGGGCCCAGTTCCTATAATAAGGGAACAAAATCCACTTTAAAATTATTGGACCTACCAGTACCAATAGTACCATTACCAAACTTGTTGGTGACATTCTCAATAAACAGGTATGTCATAGATAGAGGGCAGGGTTTTGATTTTTTTGAGAGAAATTTGGGGGTAAAATGACGATGACAGGGCGGCGACAACACGCGACCTGAAAATAAAGACGGCGGTCACTGTGCGATGTACCGTGAGCACGCACGGCGCGCTGAATCGCAGGGAAAAGTTCCGTACTCGGACGTCAATTTATCTGCTGCCAAACATATTAATTGTCACCTCACCTTGTCATTTGAACCAAGAGAAATCCAGGAAGCTGTGTAAAGGTGAAAAAAATTTACTCAAAATGTGTTTTTAGAGCACATTTTGGATGCATACGTCGTGCAGAACTAACTTGAAGCAGCCGGTCAAAACTGATTGTAGTGGCTGAAAGACAGCGGTACGTTATACACGTGACATCAACAACCATGACGTTGCATGAGCCTGCCAATGATAGTGCAATATGTCATTATGAATATTTATTTTCTCATGAATATTTAGTTTATTTCAATGGATACTTCAAATACGTCCAAAGATTGATTATTGCAACAGCGATCGTGCGCGGCCTAGCGGTTAAGAGTCTCGTGTATCAAGCAAGGGTCAGAGGTTCGAATCCCGATGAAGTTACCGACTGATTAATAAATAGAAATTAAGGAAAGGAGAGGGTGAGAGTAGAGGAGAGAAAGTGGAGGAATAACCATAAAAGATGTAACTTTAGGCGCTAGAAAATTAATTGAAAAAAGTGACGTCGGAGTACGGAATTTTGTCCGAATCGCAAGGCACAAACTGCGCTGGAAAAATCGTGATTTCCACCCCAAGAATCTGTTCAAAATTGCAAAACGGGTGTCATAAGAATTGAGAAAGTCGGATTTTGATTGTAAAGGTGATTTTAAATTTTGAGCAATAAAAAAAGGTAGTGTATATTTTGCCGGAGGTAACGCCGGCAAACTAACGTTTACTAAAGGTTTGCCGGCGGCAATCCATATCAACAGAGGGCGCTGTACTCTTTAAGATAGGGCTGAATTATAACATGTATTAAATTCCCACTAAAGTTGTGTAGCACGTTTGGTGTAGTGGTTCAGCAGAAGCTCTAGTGAGTGGGATGTCCCGAGTTCGAATCCTGACCCCCGCCACAATTTTAAGGGTTTTTTTTTCCCATCCCCAAATAAATAAAAATATTCTTCTTTTATTATTTTAATATGTCTCAAACATTTTATTGCAGAGTATTACTTTTTCTTTTTCAGATTTGTGGCTCTGGAGGATTTTTTTTAAAGGGAAATAAAGTCCGAAATTATAAAATGGTCTGATTCCCATCTTGTTAATACAAAAATACAACGATAATATTGGCATGCAGCCAGACTAAAATTTGTCACCGGAAAATGTTCAAGTACAAAAAAACAGTAACTGCGCATGTTCAGTGCATATCCGGCAAACTAACGTTTACTGAAGGTTTGCCGTCTCCGGCAAAATATCCACTGCCATAAAAAAAACATTTTTGACTCTAAATCTAATTTGATCAAAAAAACAAAAACAAAAACAGGGGCCCTACACTTCACAACCACTGGGGTAAATATTCCGTCCAAAAAGCACTAACATATCTTAAGTGCAGCCCTAAAATCTACAATAATAACAAATTTAACAGTGAAATTATTACATCACAACACTAAAGTACGGTGAGTTTCCACTTCCAGTCCAGTAATGGCAGTATGTGTACATCATTACACATGTCAACTTGTTTTATCGCATCGAAAGGGTCTCATTATATGTCATTCAAAAATAGAGAAATCATGAACATTTCGACATTAAATTTCACAAACGGAATTCCCCAAGTTTCATGATCAATTCAAATGTCACAAATCTGTGAAAAATATAAAGAGATCCAAAGATGATTTGGATTTTCTTTGGTTCGTTCTCCCTTAGAATTTCACCTGTACAGAACAAGCAGACCAAAAGAGGCAGGTTATTCTCGTTTCTTAGACTGGTCCCCGGCCCTTCGATAACATGACAATCGGGGTTACGTTTGGGGCGGCGGAGGCCAGTCTGCCTAGCTGGGTGGCCGATGCTCGGTAGAGGGCGTTCTAAAGCGCTAGCTAGCAGTGCATGCAATAAAAAAAAACCGAGGTCGCCGCAGCTTTTAGAACGTAAATCTCAGTGCAATGAGAAATTTGAGTTTAATTTAAAACTAAGCTTAAGGCAGGTTTGTAAATAAAGTGGACGGATCATTGCAAAATAAAGTTTCCACAAACATTGGAAATAATTCCTGCCCAACGTTTTTCAGAAAATGAGATTACCCAGAAAGTTGGGAAAATGTCCTACCCAACACATGGGTAAAGTAAATGCCTCCAAATGGTTGAATATAACCTTTCTACTCGACGTCAGAGGCCGAGGCCACATGTGCACTAATTCACATGTGCAAATTAACATATCGTTTGAACACTCCCTTTGTTCCATGCATGCTTTTACATTGGTTTTAATTAGGGCTCTCAGTGCATTTTTCTCACTTTACTAAAAACAAAATTCGGGGGGGGGTGCGATTGGGCTACTTGAATTTATTCAATTAAGTGATTTATTTTATTTTCATATTTTGTCTTTGTTTGACTTTTCTTTTCATGGAGGACGTTATACATATGCCAACATAATTTATGTGGACATCATTGATGAGACAAAAACCAGCCCTACGTGCTAGTCTTATCATGGAGGAAGAAAATAGATACAGCATATCGATACTTGAGCCAACAGACGTGTTTGTGATAATCGAGAAACTGGATTTATCACAGCAGTCTCTGATGAAGGCCACACTAAAAAATTGCCGGGGTTAATTTTACCCAAGAAAGGGTGAAAACTGGAACTACCCAAACTTGGGTTGTTCCATAACCAATTGCTTGGGTTAGAGTTTCTGCTAAATTCAACCAAAACTTGTAGTCATACAAAACCAAATTAAATTTGGTTAACAATTGGTTATAGAGCAACCTAAGGTTGGGTAGTTCCAGTTTTCACCTCGGTTCTTGGGTAAAATTAACCCAGGCAATTTTTCAGTGCATCGATCGATATGTCCTATATTGTAACCCCCAAAAAAGCAATCATCGTTAGTTGATTTTTTTCCCATTTGTTTTTAACATGCTGTCTTGATTTGAATTATATTTAATTTTGTTATGTAGTAATTGAAACACCAAGTCATCAGTCAGATCAATGGAAACTTTGCGGATTTAATTTTAAACACCTCTTTGAAAATCGTATTAAAAAAAAAGATCACCCCACAAATGAATATATCCTTCACAAATGTAGAGTGCTAGATATATTGGTTAAAATGCCTTATATGATTGAAAGACAATGTTTAATAACAGTTTATTAGACACCTATACAGACTCAAAGCCATGGGGGGGGGTACACCCATGTTACCCCTAGACGCATCTACCTTTTTGCACATAAAGGACCCAATTTCAATATCAGTCAATTTTGAACAGTTGGAATTGTAACAGAATGCAAGTTATCAACAGGACTTTTTAGAGCTGTCTTGATTTGAGTTATATTAATTTAATTATGTAGTAATTAAAAACCAAGTCGTCAACATATATATATATTTAATATGTTGTCTGGACGCGAATTACATGTATATTTAATTCTGAAATAATTGAACACCAAATCATCAACATATGTATATATTTTTTAACTTGTTGTCAGGACTCGAGTTATATTTAATTCCATAACGTATTATTGTCAGTTAATCAAGGAAAACTTTGCAGATTTAATTTCAATCATCTCTTTGAAAATCACATTTTAAAATCATGTAGCGTGATCAACAAGGGTGGATCCAGAACACAATTTTTTTTTGGGGGGGGGGGCAACATTTTTTTAGTGGGTCCCAAAAATTACGGCGTGGGGTGCGGGACCCGCTTAACCCCTAACTCCCTAGCAGGGGGTATGCAAAATCATATTAAAATTTGAGGATTCAGGACTGTTAGGGATGGGCCCCGAAAAAAATGTTGGATTCTAGATGCTCTGTGGTGTGATCTGAGGCGATTTCTGACCACTTTAACAAATTTTTTTTTAGGAAAAGATGGTGGGGCCTGCCTTTATTGCGACGTCACTTAAAAAAAAAACTTGGGTTCGTTTGGGGGGGGGGGGTTGGCCTCCGTTGCCCCCCCCCCAATCTGATCGCCCTTGGTGGTCAACTCCCCTTTAAATGCTTTAAAGTTTTGCTTTAAAGTTTTAAGTTTAAAAGTGTTCAAATGTGTTCAAAAGTTTGCTGTTTGATGATGATGTTTGTAAAAAAATATTAAAGAAATCAAGCCTCGCTTTAAATTTATCCCTTATTTTAAGCATTCCACAAACACCCACCATTGGTCAACAAAATTGCCCTATAAAATTGAGAAAATCTATACAATATAGAACGTTACCGTAGTATGACTCTTCTTAGTAACGAATAATTGAGAAAATACTCACCAACAACTTGTCAAAAATTATTGACCATTTTTCGGTTCGTGGCTTACCAGCAATTGGTTCTTTACCTTTACTCAACTTATGGATGATTAAAAGTACCCAACTGTTCCGTCTGTAATTTCCCCCAAATTTTAGGTGTTTGCCCAACGGCGGCTGGGCATTTTTCGCTCGAAAAATGCAGTACAGTTGTTGAAACAAGTATTCTATATTTCTTTTATTGTTCCAAACAGTCAGAACACACAATAATTTTTTTGTTGTTGGACGAAACAGGTTTTAGGGTCATTGGGTTTAAGTGATATTCTTTGAACGGATTGAGCAATTTCAGTATTTTTTTCACCTACAAGTATAGTTTATGAAATTGGCTTTCCTTTTTGGTGCTACATATTTGTTTAAATACGAAATAAATTTTTGGGGTTTGGGTTCCGCTTTTTTCACTCACCTGTATGACGACGTTGAAAAACTCATTTTAAAACAAGAAAATGTTTTAGACTATGTAAAAAAGTATAATTTGTTATATATGAAAAAGATTCTGAAACAAGCGTTCGCCCACCCAACACCTCCTTTCCCCGTGTTCTCTGTGCCCGAAACTCTCCAGCACACACATTTTTGTATTTTTATAGATTAAGGACCGTGCAAAAGTAGCATGGACATTGTTTAGCGGAGGAAAAATCTGATTAAAGATGGATAATTATTGCAACATGTGATGACGTCAACGACTAGACTCAACATTTAGTCAGAGTCCCGGATTCCCCTCCGTTAAGAAAAAGCGCTTTTCAGCACGCGGAACCAGACTGCGTGTACACAAACCGAACTAACACCAAACTAGCTAGCCTTGACCAAGGCTATCAGCTTGTTCCCATTATGAGCTTGTTCCCGCTACCGCACACCGCGCGCGCAGCAACACAATGTTGTACTTTTCCGTTAGCCTCAACGACCCTTGCGTGTGCTTTGTGTGCATGTACGTACGCCCCACACTCACTTCCGCAAACAGCCGACAATATTAAGTCGAGGCGGAAGCAACCTCGTCCCCAGTGCTTACTTTATTTCCAACCGCGTTTCCAATAGTAAACCCTGGATAGGAAACTTTCTTCCTGTATCCTGATTGGATACCGCAATTGGCTAGTAATGGATTTTTATCGTGTACTTGGTGCTATATATTCACAACGTGCAGTACGTGTTGTTCGCGATCATTCGTCCACGCCTTCTCGAAAATACTAATTTCCTTTCCAATTTGCTCATATTAATATGAAATATGATACTGCATGTTGTCTTGATAAGATCGTAACAGTTTGATTTCAAAAATCGTGTTTTCGTAACTCACGCCGTGCTCGCGCTGCTACGAATTGACTCTGTTTTTACCCCAGACACCGCATACAAAAACAAACGCTAATGTGTAACGCATATCCAGGCACCAGACTGTTCCTCATTTGCATACGTCTGCAAAAATCTTGCACATGCAAATGATCCAATACCAGGGTGAGAGAGCAGGTAGTGGTGGGCGCGTACTGCTCGACACCCTGGGGACGAGGTTGAGGCGGAAGATATCTTCCGCCTCGACTTACTGTACGGCTGTTTGCGGAAGTGTGTGTGGGGCGTACGTACATGCACACAAAGCACACGCAAGGGTCGTTGAGGCTAACGGTATAGTACAACTAGTGATTGTGTCGCGGCGCGGCGCGCGCGATGTGCTGTAGCGGGAACAAGCTCGTATGGGAACAAGCTGATAGCCTTGGTCAAGGCTAGAAGCTAGCTAGTGACTCATTTCGTGAAATTTCTCGTTTACGATTAGTAAGCGGTATAAATACGAACACCATCTCCCAAAATAAGTTTCTCATCATTGAACCGAATGAACCACATACACTTCATAACTTAAAGTGCTGTATGGGAAACAAATACTGGGTGGATTCCATTGAAATCTGGGTACAAAGGACGAGTGAATTGAATGATTCTCGGCGTCGAGCGTCCGTACACGTACGCCCCATCGCATGACTGACTTGAGGCTGGGCGCATTGTACACGTACATATGGTGCGATGTGCGGCAAACTGTTTGATTGGCCGAATTCATTGAATCACGCAAAATCTTCAATCAGGTGATTGGTCAGTACCTCGTTCGAGTACACATGGGTAAGTCAAGGGTCTTTATTTATTAATAGTAAAACTAAAAGGGGTATTTGGGGGATTATGCCGGCCGTAGTCCAAGCCCAGGGGCACTCAGTACACGGACGGGTTTTGGAATGAGGCCATAACAAGAAGCTACAGTAGTGTGAACTAGTTTCATTCATGTTGAGGCATATGAGGTAAGAAATTTACTGCTCTTAACCTTGGCTTGAGTTCCCAACCTTGGAAAAATTCCATGAATGATACATTCCCTGCAGCTACCTGTCACAGTGCATTCCTCCATGCACATGATGCACAGTGTCAGCCATCAGAAAGTGATAATGTCCTAGGCCTGTGTCCTAAATGAAATTTAAAAGTTAAATTAATTATTTATAGGGAAAATATTGAAGCAGTATAGGATACATACATGATATACCAGGAAATATTTTGAATTCTTTAGACCAGTACAATTCTCATCACACGCATAAATGTGGCCAATGTACTGGACTACCTCCGTAAATATAGGCCACACTTGGAACATGCTTTAGAAGCATACTCACCCTCTTTAATATAGGCTAATCAGAAAGAGCTGCCTTTTTCAGATGTCTTCGTTTGCACACATTTGCGTATCAAAATTCCAACATGAAATTTCACGAAAAGTAGACTTAATTGGCCACATACATACACTGATATATGGGGCTAATCTAGCTGGAGTTACCCAGCCCTGAGTTTTATCATTGGGTTGTCATTTAGGGCTGGAGCTAGTTTTTCTCGTAAACGATAGTATAGGCAGGTCCCCCCCAAAAATTTTTGGAAAATGTTCAATTTTGTCCCCGTTACACACTAATTGCAACTGCAACTCACCCCAAACTTGCCTGGAATAACCATTACACAGGTCCTTGAAGTAAAAAACGATCCACGATGAAGATTCAGCCTACAATTGCAGTGAAAACAGGAGGAATAACCGCTAACATGACAACCTTGCAGGCATGGCCAGGACCGCAATTGGTTTGTGCACAAAAAAAAATTGTGTACAATGAATGGCGGTCGGTTACCAGGCTGTCAACTAGTCGGTTTTGCCGGCTGGCTGTTGGCTGTTGGCGCATGACGTCACGCGGAAGCGTAACACCTGATGACTGTTTCATTCCGGGCATATGCCCCTGGCTTTCGTCATGTTCGTTTTTGTTTTCTTGGTTTTTGGTTTCCTCTATATGTGAATGTTTGTTGTTTGTGTTTTTAATGCCGAATAAATAATAATAATAATAATAATATGAGGTTTACCACTCGCATCACAGCTGCGGTACTGGAACCGCAACCAATAGTGCATGAAACAGTCATCGGGTGTTACGCTTCCGCGTGACGTCATGCGCCAACAGCCAGCGCAGCCGGCAAAAACGACTAGTTGACAGCCTGGTAACCGACCGCCATTCATTGTACACAATTTTTTTGTGTGCACAAACCAATTGCGGTCCTGGCCATGCCTGCAAGGTTGTCAGGTTAGCGGTTATTCCTCCTGTTTTCACTGCAATTGTAGGCTGAATCTTCATCGTGGATCGTTTTTTACTTCAAGGACCTGTGTAATGGTTATTCCAGGCAAGTTTGGGGTGAGTTGCAGTTGCAGTTAGTGTGTAACGGGGACAAAATTGAACATTTTCCAAAATTTTTTGGGGGGGACCTGCCTATACTATCGTTTACGAGAAAAACTAGCTCCAGCCCTAAATGACAACCCAATGATAAAACTCAGGGCTGGGTAACTCCAGCTAGGGCTAATCACAGACAGGGTTTGTGCACACTTGTCAGTAGTCCGAATAACTTGGACCCAACTTATCGCCTTTTTTAACATTCGGACATGGTCTGGCGATAGTGGGGTCCAAGCTAATCCTTATATGCCGAGCAACACAATTTTGTCCTTGACCCAAAAATCCTACATTGCCCAACAAAAACATCAGATTTCACCCTCAAAATGGCCTACAAATTACTAGATATGCCACCTGAGGTACAGTTGACATCGATGATTAAGATGGTTGTACTGAAGTTTACTTACGATCCGGATGAAAAGTGAAATTTCCCGTTAAATTCCGAGTGCTCCCCTCGCAATCGTGAACACGTTAAATTTCCGACTCTTGGAATGTTTGAATTCGATGGTCCCTGTATCCGAGTGCGATTCCGTTACCGAGCGCACCCGATGCATCGATTATGATAATGAGTAGACTGGATTACGTTTGTAAACACAATTGCATTTCGAACGATAATAGGGAGTCGGGAACTAGGGCAGGTTTTATGGACGGAAACCACTTCAAGCTAGTTCCCGACTAGCCTTGGTCAATGCGCTCGTCGTTATTCGTCCCGTACGCGGTCAATCGTCGGCATATATCCTCACGCGCTATGCACATGCATGTAAAAATACAGCGCGAACAGCGACCTCATGCGGCCACTATTTTTTTATGCAAAACAGTTGGGGACGATCGAGAGCCTTGGTTCAATCGTCGGCAAGAGCTTATGTTTTTCTTTACTTTGCGCTAGATTTCCAGCCCACGACCTCGTATGCGAATACAGATAATGTAGGCGGGGCTAATATGTGGAGTGTCCAATCACACCTTGGTAAATCCGGACGTCATCAAATTATTTGCAGCTATTCCGCCTTTTGCGGACGTGTCAGGAACCACAGTTTTTGTGCATTGGTGCCATGTGCAGAGACACACAATGTGTACGTGTATGGATCATGTACGGTGCCACGTTTTACTATGCAAGTTTCCACGCAACGATCGACCAATAAGAAAACGACATTTAAGGTCAGCTAAGGCTATTAACATAATGAGCACCACCCCCAAAACCTCATATGGACGATTGAACCAAGGCGCTAGATTGGGTCCAACTGATTTGCATAAAAATAGTGGCCGCGTGAGGTCGCAGCTGTTCGCGCTGTATTTTTAATACACTGCATGCATAGACATATGACTGCATGCATAGTGCTAGCGAAGATATCGTTTACCGCGCTACGGCCGGATGAATAACAACTAGCGCCTTGACCAAGGCTAGTTCCCGACTCTCTTTTATCGTTCGAAATGCACTTGTGTTTACAAACGTTATCCAGTCTACTCATTGTCATAATCTATGCATCGCGCGCACTCGGTAACGGAATCGCACTTGGGATACGGGGACCACCGAATGTACGCTGGTCATGAGGACCACATCGCGTCGTTCAAACATAATAACACGAGTTGGAAATTTAACGTGTTCACGATCGCGAGGGGAGCTCTCGGAATTCAACGGGAAATTTCACTTTTCATTCAGATCGTAAGTAAACTTCAGTTTGTGTATTGGTGCTGTGTTTAAGTTTTGTGACACACACAACATGTATCATATTTTCAATGAAAACGACAAGAAAAACCGGAAAGATTTCCATATATACGAAGTTCACTAATTTTCCTCTGTATTGACTAACAAGCCCCCAGATAGCAATTTCATGTCATCAAAGTCAATTTGAGCAGTGAGAAAATACAAGCATTTTCTTAGAAAACACTTAGAATTTTTCAGTCCAATCTCATAGGGTTTGTACACAGGGTGTTGAGTGAACTTCGTATATGGAAATCTTTCCGAAAAACCTATGCATACTCTGTTGTGTCCGATGTAAACAATCAGGTTTTTTCCCCCCGTCTTTTCTCGAGAACGTTTAGACATCAGGTTAGTTTCCTTTCAATTTAACCTTTGAAATAGTAAAGTAAACATTCCAAAACATGAAATATTCGGGGATTTAGATTTCAATAAAGTGGTTCGTGTGTTACTGGTTCAACAATTAAACAGTTAAAGGTACAAATCAAACAAGTGAGTTATCGAATATAAAAAGACCGAGGGCCATGCATATTCGAATAATTTAATATTTGATTAATTCATTAATATTCAACCACAAATACGGCGGCGTTAGCAGAACTTCAAAGGCCTATATCTGGTATTGCAGCTGCTGAAGTATCAGGTTTTCTAGTCGAGCTTTCGACAATTGTGTCTTATCTATCAACGGTAATTGATAATGCAGACATGAAACTGGATGACTGGAACCACAAAGAATAGAATCAAACATGTGAAAGAAGTTGTTTGTCTTTCTGTTTGAATTAAAGGCTTTTGCGAAGATTCTGAACACTAAGGAAGAATACTGCGGTATTGAAGTTCCATACCAAGTTCACCGGTGTTCCGGTATTCATGAATCATTAGTCAGTTTGATCGGTATTAGAGAAAACCCATGACTATCCGGTAATACCTGACATACTGTTCAAGCCTAGTACTGCATCAATCATAGTGAATCAACAGTGTCAAAGAAACATCTGGTGTAGCTCTATTCCTACACATTCTCTATACATGTAGTCATGCCACCAGACTACTAAGGGGTCAACCTTTTTAAACAGTTGGGACATGTACCAGTCTACTTTTAGGCTTCAAATTGAAATCACTTGGATTCCCTCTCAGGTGAAAAATGTTGAAGAAAAGTCTCCTTTAAAAATTGAATTGAGACAGGTTTTGGCTGGTAAAATAGTGAGGACCTTGTCTTTGGCTCATGAAAATGTTGGAGAGTTTTGTCTGCTAAAGAGTGAGTAAAGTTTGTTTTGCATGGTTTTTTTTCTGCTCTCAGAGTCTCAGTCTGGGTCATTTCCAATGGTCAGTCAACTGACTGACGTTGGAAATAAAGAGTTCTATTTACGAAATTGTGTTTTGTGATCAAAAAGTTATGCATGGTTTTTCACTGTATTCTCAACAAGTGTAATATCCACTGAGCTGAAACTTCAACAGGTTAGATTTTGAGTGATGTAATTATTGGAAACAAACAAATTGCATGAATAGTAAATGTTACTACTCTAATGGAATATTCTAGTATCCGATTTTGAAATACTAATACCATATATTGCAAGTAAAAGGAGCTACATGTACCGGTAGTCTAAACTGACTGCCGATTGGTGTTTGCATGCGCATGCATTCGTAGAAAATTGATAAAGAACTTATTAAAAAAATATTTTAAAAAGCCAGGTGGCGAAATGGTTGGTGTTTGACCAATTATCCCTAACCCTGCTGAATCCAACAGGATCTAACTGTCACATGCCCGATGGAGCCTGTTGGATTGAGCAGTTAACCCCTTGTGTACATTCCTCATGCAAAATGTTGAATTCAGCAGGCAACTGAACCGCATTATAACGCCATGTTGGACTCCGTTGGTTTCAGCAGACAACTGAAAATGAGGCACAGTGGATTGAACAGGAAAGTCCAGTTGGACTCTGTTGGATTTAGCAGGGTAGTCCTGAGGAAGTACTAGGGGGTTAGGGAGAATGTGTGCTAATATTCCTCAAATCATGTGTGAAAGTGGCTTTCAACAAAGAGTGACATTTTTTCATCTCCTCAAGACCGCCCACATTTTTGGAATAAAAAAAAACAACGCTTTTTGGATATTCAGTTGATAATTGAATATTTTGAGTATTTTTTTCGGCGTAATTGCTGATTCAGAATAGTCAGTGTTAAATTTTTTCAAAATTGTTTGATTAACCCATCCACCCCAAATTTTGATTTTTAAATGTTGAATGACTATCAATATACACGTATCCCATACACTGAACAAAATAATGCTTCAAATGAAGCAGATATTTTAGGTCAATGCTCAGCTCAGGAGTTTTCAATGGCTTTTCCAGGCTTCCAGCATGAAACTTTGCAGTTGAAACAGACGGAAATAGCCAAGCACACAAAACTATGTACAATGTTTCAGTTTTCTACGACACTACAATCATGGGTTATTTTGGCTTCGTTACGATTAGGCAAAAAAAAAAATAGTTCGGCTTCTGATTACATGGCATTTGAAAATAGGGTAGGTAGGTAGGGAATTTTTTTTGTGTACGATCATATTGAGGCGTCTGCGTGTAGTCAAGGGTAAAAGGTAGAAATTTATGGTTTTGGGTGTTTTTTTCCCCCTCATTTTTTCCATAAAAAAAATTATGGTAGCTGGGCTGTCAGAATAGGGTAGGTAGGAAAACCAGAAGCAAAATTTTTTTTTTTTTGGCCTCAGCTTTTGCTGTGTCCAATGACAGACGATCTCGAAGAGGCCGCTGGGTATTTAAAAAAAAAAAATCCCTTCTTGTATTACTTTGTTAATTGAAAACTGACTTTCCGTTATTTCCTTTGACCCATCCACCCACAATTTCAAAAGATGATCAACATTTTTTTAACATTGCAATGCAATACAGATTTACAAGGCATTGGTTCACTAGCCTACTCGTACATGTTGTAGGTTACCTTAGTCACGGTGAAGTTGGTCAACATGTATTTATCGATGTACATGTGGACTTTGGCATGCATATATTTCTGAAGAACACTGCATCTCAATCTGATATGCTGCACTCGATGAGAAACTAGAGTCCTGGGCCTTTGCTTGCATAGTGTACAGTGCCAGCTGGCTGGGTGTGGTGTTCATGGGCTGCGTGTGCGTGGAAGCTGTGGATGACTCTCGATACGCTCTAGAGTAGGAAACTGTTGGATGGACATTGCACTCGGGTCACATCGCTCGAATATTTAATGTAAGTGTAACAAGCCAGTGGTAAAATGGTTGTCTAGATGCAAGGCTCGAATTTCATGAAAAAAGCACTAGATAGCAGGTCTACGGTAGCAACTGAAGAATCTTACTGGACCTGAACTATTTTTACAAGACCTGTGTCATAAATAAGAAAAAACAACATTTTTCACTATGTGACAGGGATACAACAAAATGCTATTTACGAGTCACCCGTTTCGTGTGTGTACTTGGCAAGTTCCCCTGGAAAATAAGTCTAATTCTCTTGCCAGCGAGCACAGTCTTTTGCTTCGTAAAAGTCTGGGAACTGGACCGTACAACTAATTCCCATGCAGTACAGGGATTCTGCTTGTCTGCCCGCAGTGAACCTGGATGTTTAATATGGAGATGCAGCGGTAATATGAATACATGTACAACGTATTGCTACCAATCTGAGTTGTGGTGGCGCGACATCGCGACATCGTACCAACGGACCATCAACGTACATGTACTGTATGCACGTACGTACCGGGTATGTCTAAAACTGGCATGACTAGCATGTTGGCCAGGCACCTTCGTTGCATTTGGGCACGGCACAGGGAGTTTTTTTAATCAATCAAGTAATTAACTCAAAGCACGCTAAGCAGACCTTAACTGCTAGTATATTTCCACCCCCACACTGTTTCCCCCCCCCCCCCATCATCATCACTCTCACACTCTTTTGTCCGTTCCCACTCCCTGTGACCTTTGATCCTTCCCCTTTCTGATCCCTCCCCTGTTTACACTAGACCCCTTGTGGTTTGCCATCTCCCTTTGTTCCTTTGTTCTCTCATCCACCCTCCCCTGCATCTTTCCACACCTTTCCCACCTAATCCTCCTTTTGTGTTTCTTCTTTCAGCCCTGCATGTTTGTGTGCACCCCCATGTTAATGTTTGTACCTCTGTCATTTCTGTTTTAGCCTCTGAAGAAGAACTTGCTAAGTTCGCAACGTCAGGCCACATTAATTTTTAGATTTTGCTAGTATATTTGGGCGTCAGTTTGTTTATATAGTGCAAGAAAAAAACACTAGACAGCCGGAATAGTGCAGTCATACACTGCACTAGACACTGAAATCACTAGACAGGGTCCACGGTCCAGTGGGTATTTGGAGCAATAGACCCTGGCCCTGACGAAGCCGGCCGTGGTCTATCATACGTAAACAGATTCGGCGATTAATTATGCAACTAGACTACATATGACCTCGAGAAACTGACCAATCAGCAGGCGCCTTCTAGATACATGCGTAATTCGAGCTCCTGCGTGCGTAAACATCACGCCCATGATGAGAAGCATTTTTGCACAGGTTGTTCTATTAAAAAAAAACGCGGCGTCAAAATTGACCAATCATAATCTTAATCCTGATTTCAGAATGAAATGATGCCAAGCATGCTTAGGCCAAAAAAAAAAAGTCTCCGGTTTCTGGTATGCGCGCGCGTCGCCGTAGCCATGCGCGTCGGCAAAATGAAAAAGTTTTTTTTTCAATACAAGATGATGTTTCAAAACCGCCAAACTCACTGGTTTGACTGGAATTCTGCTGCTGCACAATTTTAACGTGTTTTTAGAAGGGGTTATGAACGAGAATAAGATTTATGTGGCCTCTCTGGACTTCCATATATTTGCACTAAGTTTAGTCGGACACCATTTGCAGTCATCAGCATTTGAAGCCCAAAAAAAAAAAAAAAAACAGGTAAAAAAAAAAAAAAGCCGCGTCGCCGCACCACTTTTGGGGCAAGCTCCATACCAGAAACCGGAGACTTTTTTTTTTTGGCCTTAGATATGTTTGTATCAGACATTATACAGGAGACTTGGATCCGTGGATAACAGGTGACACTCAGAGAATAGTGAAATGGTTGCTGCCAATGGAAAACAGTCATTTTTCCCAATAGAATGTAGTAGTTTAAATATACATGAAAACTGTGAATGAGGTTTCAGATTTTGACCGTAGATTTTAGAATAATTTGGTATTCAATTATTCAACTTGGACTTGATTTCGAAAATGCACTGATCATGTTAAACGTTTGCCAGCTAGTATTGCCAGCCTTAACAAGCTGACAGTCGGGTGCACCCGCACCTGTCGAAAATTGACCCCCAAAAAAGCTTGTTAAAATTGTGTAAAGAACAAGTTCGGAAATGGCTGATATTTGACTGATTTTAAGGAAATTTAAGTTAATGTTCCTTTTTGAAGCTCTGCGCTAGAGTGGCTTTAAGCAAAAGTGCAGCATTTGGACAAGCGATAAAACGATGCAACTTTTTAGATTAAAATAACATGGTGGACACTATTCATCATCACCTCGAGATGGCTCGCATTGATTAAATAATTGAATCGAAAATATGCTTATGGGATATTCGAATGAAAATCAAACATCTGGCGTATTTGGCATGGCACTATTTGACTGTTTAATAATGTAAAACTGAATTATAGAAACGAGAATTAATGAGAAAGGGCTATTAAATGTTGAAAGTAAGGTTCACAGTGTTAAAGGGAAGATACAACATTTGCAAACATAAAAAAAAACCGAAATGATCAAATTATCACGAAATACCTTACAGAATTGTTAGGGATTGCCAGTCTAAAGCATCCTGTAAAATCGTGGCTCCTGGTGTGCTGACATTTTCAAGAAAAACTGTATTTTTCAAAAACTGCTCCAATTTTTTTCAAATTAGTTATTCTGCATTTTCTTTGCAATTGATTACACACCTGTGAAGGGGTACGTAGCCTGCTAGATTGATTCTCTGATCTTACAATTCCCCAAAGTCTATAAATCGCTCCTTTTTATATTAAGTGGGGTCAGGGAACCAGACTACAAGAACACGATTGGTTTTCTTGGTTTTTCCAGCATTTACAAGCCCAAAACGTGAAACAAGTCAGTGCGATAGTATACAAATAATGAACGTTTGTGAGTGCAATGGTAAGAATAATTTCATGAGGTGACAGATGAAATGTTCCATTCCACGAGGCGAAGCCGAGTGGAATGGAACATTTCATCTGTCACCGAATGAAATTATTCTTTCTATTGCACGAACGTGAAACATTCATTATTTGTTTTATATAACAACTGAATAAATCCTCGTCATCTGATTGGATGACTTTTAATAGCCAATTTATTCAAGTTAAAAATTGTTTACAAGTTTGACAAGTTCAGAGTTATCATATTTAATTTATGCAAACTGTTCAACAGGTTGAGAACTATCATATTCAATTTATCTCAATTTAAAACTTTTCCATAAGTTTAGAACTTAAACAGTTCAATAAGTTCAGAACTTTTATTGCCAATTTAAACACCACAGCGCCACCTTCGGCAACATGTGCAGTGACAGTGCAATGGTACTTCTAATCACAGTGCAATAGTACTTCCATTGCACTGTGCGCTGCGTTGGTACGAATAATTCAATGACATGTGATCAACGATCCACCAATCAGATGACGGGGATTTATTCAGGTGTTGTATAATATTTTCTATGACGTACTAATCCTCCAAATCCATTTATTTCTGAAAATTGCAGCAAAAACAAATGTTGTACATTCTCTTTACATTATCTTGTAATTAAACCTGACACGTCATGAATACAGTCCTTGAAAAGGCACCTTCAATTTTTGTTTTAACATTTTCAAGGGTATTTTAAATTAGATTTAATTAATATGTAGTTTCAAGCGTAGCATGTCTGCAGTAGAATACTGCATTTGTACAACCTAGACTGCTATGAACAATCTCAGTGGTTTTTATTGTACCAAAGAGGTTGTAAAAAAAAAAATATCAGTTCAATGGTTATCAAAAGGGCCTAATCCATTTTCATTGCTTGTGAGCGTGACTGCATGTACGTGTACATGAAATGGGCAAAAAATATTATAGACCTTCCGGTACCTGTAAAATCCCTGATTTACACTTGCTTGTGGAGCTCTTAGATTTTGGACATACCTGTACATGTACATATCATCTGTGCTTAGTACGTACAAACCTGTTCATGTACCAGCAAGAGTGTGGCCATGCACCCACTGCATGATCACACTCCAATTTGCATAGGATGAGAACTTCCAACCAATCATGGCCCAGATTGGATCATCTCACGTGGGTTGTTCCATTGCTGGTGGGTGTGTTTATCATTGACCATTCGTGTGGGCAAGACTTGTCAGAGCTGGTTTTGCATAGGTTTGTGTTGGTGCACTTGGAGGTGTGACTTCTATATATAGCTGTGTGGCATTCCTGCGACCCCTTCTCTTGGATGAACCCAACCAATGAACTAGTATCATGCCCACCCACCTCCTATATATCTGACTGAAGCTTGGTGAAAACTTGCCAGAGATTTGATTGAATCTTAGCAAGAAAGATCAACTCCCTCAGTCTTGCTGGCAAGATGATTTTTAAGTGGGCAATAGAAGTAGAAAAAAACTACAAAAAGCAAGTGAAAATGATTGGCAATATTGACCAAGTCAGGTAAGTCTAAGCTATTTTTGGCTATATTTTTAATTTTGTTTGTACTGTTTTTCGTAGGGGTGATGTTGAGAGATGGGGTTGGAGGTTCTCTTTCACATTTTCCTTTTAAGATTTGGTGTGTAACTTTGCCTGAACTATAGATTTTTTAAACGAGGTTGTTTTCTCCCATTGCAGTGCTGGGGGTCATGTGTGACACAATGAAAACACTGTTTTTAGAAGTGTTTTTAATACATTGTAGCAAAACTGCATGTAGTCCCCCCTTTTCAGATTGGATACATATACATCCTCCCAAAAATTCATTAGTTAAACATGTTCTTTTTGCCAGTTAAAGTTGTTTAGTGATGTATCAGTTTTAAAATGTGGTGTTTTTTTTTGACAAAGTACCAAAAAATAGTTACAGTACCTGTACATACATGTACATGTATTCATTCAAGCTTTACTTCTCTCGCTTTTAAATCATTCCCTCTCTGTTTTCTTGTGGTCATTACTTTGCATTGAGTCTTTTGTGTGCCTTTGGGCTTAAACTTTCTCAGCATAGTTTCTGCACATAAAAACGAGATTGTCAAGTAACAATTACCCGAGGGGAAACTTGGAAAAATACATTTTGAACAGGTTGTTTTGCAGGCGAGTGTTTTTTGAGCTGAAACCTTTCAGCAAAGCTCCCAACATCATGCAAACATTACAAAACCAACTGTGTTTCATCAATCCTTTGATCAGCGACAATACTGGGGGGGGGGGATAGGATGAGAAGGATTGAAAGAAAAAATATACCCAATAATTGCTGCGTGCAGATGCTGTTGATTCAAGTTGAATTGTAGCATGACGATTTATTTTGTTCATGTACCCGGTTCTGACCGTACCCCACCTGTGGGGTAATGTTCCTTTCAGGACACATCACCCCAATATTTTCACAATAGAAAAACATCACCCCAGAAGAGAATCTTTAGAAAAAGGGATAATGGGAACACAATGCTATCACCCCACTATTCCGTCTGGCTGGAGCAGACGTACTTGTAAGCACATGGACACCTTTACATTTGTTTTGGAGCTTGTTTTTCTTAAACCAGTGTCTATTGTAAAGTGGTGCGTGGTACTTTCCCCGCATTTTCCCATGGTTGTACTGTTTCATTTAACTTTTCTCTCGCCTTGGAACATTATTTACACTCAGAAAAGTTTGTCTGGCGGTGTGGTTCTGCTGTTTAGAAAGGACAAGGAAGTTACGAAAACCAATTGAAAATGCTTTTAGGCAACTTTGTTTTTTTCAAAATCTCCTGACAATAGCTGTGGCCGTTTCCCAGACTGCTTAATATTAGTGATCGGCAACATGAGAACTTGAGCATACAATGTAAAGCCAGACTTTTGTTCAGAATTTTTTTTTTTGTATTTCCGGATTCTGCAGCCCAAGAGCTTTCTAATAATCGTATAAAATATTGTGGACTACTGTGTTAAGTTACGGAAATATGGATCGCCAACTAAATTGAAGTTGTAGAACTGAATTTTGAGATGCGTGGTACTTTCCCCGCATTTTCCTGTGGAGTTAACCAAATTATTGGACTGTTTCATTTAACTTTTGTCTCGCCTTGGAACATTATTCACATTCAGAAAAATTTGTCTGGCGGTGTGGTTCTGCTGTTTACAAAGGACAAGGAAGTTAAGAAAACCAATTGAAAATGCTTTTCGGCAACTTTGTTTTTTTTCTTCAAAATCTCCTGACAATAGCTGTGGCCGTTTCCCAGACTGCTTAATATTAGTGATCGGCAACATGAGAACTTGAGCATACAATGGAAAGCCAGACTTTTGTTCAGAATTTTTTATTTTTTATTTCCGGATTCTGCAGACCAAGATAAATATAAAACATTGTGGACTACTGTGTTAAGTTACGGAAATATGGATCGCCAACTAAATTGAAGTTGTAGAACTGTATTTTGAGAAAATCGCTTTTAAAAATCCTGCTGTTGTAATTGCAGTGAATGAACAGTCAACAAATTAAACAAGACGAAAGTAGGTTTTATAGATGTTTGATAGAAGGAAACAAAAACTTGGAAAAAGTAAAACAGGACTGACAGATTGAGGTTTACCTGAAAACAAACAAGTTGACCACCCTTTCAAATTTCGGCTCTGACCCACACTGTACAGCAAAAGGACAATATCGGACTTCATGCATATTTCGTGGTGACACGTCCCATATTTCTTTAATGAAGCCAGCTCTTGAAATAAAATTTACTAAAAATATGTATGTAACAGCTGATTTATTTGAAACTTGGTTATGATCATCAGCATTGTCACTGACCATAAATCCTTATGAAAATATACAATTTACCAAGGAAGTGCTCAATGCTTACAAGTTCAGGTAAGCAAAAAAATCATCCCACACATCCCTTCTTCCCAAAAAGTGATTACAAGTACGTAATGTTTCAGCTATTTTCTGAGGTCTGGAGTTATGTCTGTTGTGTAAATGTACATGTAGGTTTCTGCTGGTACATTCTGACAGTGTTAATGTGGTTATTTTAGCATACCCTGCTCCTCATCCGG
The DNA here is from genome assembly GCA_029964075.1 of Patiria pectinifera. Lineage (NCBI taxonomy): Eukaryota > Metazoa > Echinodermata > Asteroidea > Valvatida > Asterinidae > Patiria > Patiria pectinifera. The sequence goes on along the minus strand of CM057129.1, from coordinate 23,148,450 downwards.
AAGCTGTGATTTGTTTTATGGATAATGAGTATTTGTGAAGATATATGCTGGTCCTTCTGCCGCAGGTGGGGTGAAAAAGTCACATACAGTGCAAAAAACCAACCAGCAAATAATTGATCAATTGAGACTAATCTCAACAGGAAGTAGGCTTCTCTTTGACCCTTTTGTCCTGTATAATGTTCCAAGTTTATTTTCCTAAACTCGATGAAAGGGATTGAGTGTGGTCTTTTACTCCATCTTCCATTCTGTTCAACTTTAAACCTCCTGCTATTTAAGCAGTCACAGACAGTCAAAAATGTCCATCCACTTGCCCTGCTTTACTGTTATCAAAGGCTAGTCACCAGCAGTCAGATCACATGTCAAGCAAGCACTGTGACTAGTCAAAGTCAGTTAGACCATAAACAGACAAAGTAGGCAAGGTGTGGGCACAGCTGGCTTATCAATTATCCACAGTCAAAGCAAAGTTGTATCGAGGTACGGGTACATAAACAGTCACAGCCAGTCAATCCTGCTTTACATGTGCGTAGGCTGGGAATTCTTAACTGGTGAAAACAGTCACTTGTTTGATTGTGACTGAAAGGACTACTTGGCACAGAATGTATGTTTGCATAGGAGGGTTAAATAATGTTTTGCTGTCACAGTAGTTCTGTAAATTTAAACAGTTTTGGTAAAAATAAAAATTCCCATTCTGTTCTTTACATGCATAGACATGTACAATGTATACTTCGTGCACATGCCCCAAACTGACCATCAAGGCTAAGGGTTCTTCACATTGTGGAGGAGGAATATTTGAAAAGGTCAAATTTATTGCTGGTCATCGTAAATTCTTAATCTTCAGGGTAGGGAGTTTGGAAAAGCCTGAATGATTTTTTTTCTTCGCTCCTTGGATCAAAGGTTTATCTGAACAAATTGCAATGGGTCTTTTTTTTTTAAGGGATACATTTTTATGCAAATAACCTTGTGTTGCTCTGGGGCCCGGCAACTATTTTATGGTGGATTTTTTATTTCCCCAAATCTCACTTCTGATTTGTGTGTGTGTGTGTGAACATTATCAAAGTATTTTGATAGGTCTTTTTAATTTATTTTTTCCTTCAGGAGCATAAGAGAGATGTTGTCCAACATATTCCGTGCCCACGGGCACTACTGCTCCGCCCATCCGTGGGAGGTCATTGTTGGTACCCTGACTCTCACCATATGCATGCTGTCTATGGATTACTTCACCAGTCTGCCCAAAGTCTGCGGCTGGAACTATCACTGCACAGAGACGCAGGTATTTTAAAACAGAACAACCCCATCAGAGAATTGCTTTTTATTTGTCAGCTCTTCAGTGTACAAAGTGTTCTACATTTAAGTGAGAATTGGTGAAAAAAATATTTCTTGGGGGAATCGGTTCGCTACACAAAAATTAGGCAATGGCTGAGTGTAGTTTACAAAAATACTTCCGTGTTCTTTGTTAAAAAATAGTCAAGCTGTTGACATGTTGGATTTTACACATTTGCCAGTATGGAGACTTTGGTTGAAATTGATTATGGGCCCTTATTCACAAATCGGCCATATTGGATGAGAGTGAGGTAAAATCTTCATTTTTGGAGACTTGTGTAGAGAAATGAAAGCAAGTTAATTACTAATTAAATCCAGTCTGCTTAAATGAATAATTTAAAATTTGTAATTAATCGTTCCCTAATGTTTAAAACCAGATTTAAAAAAAAAAAAAATATGACGTTAAAAAAAGGCTGCATTAAGCCTGCAAATATAGTCTGGCGCCATCCCATTCAGCAGTTAAGAATGAAAGATATATGTTCAGGGAACTCAACAAAAATGGCCAACTCGTGAATAAGTTGTCACCGTTGAATTATTTTAAACTTTGAAGGACCCATTTGATATGTTCGACATGTTGTAACTTATATCCAAATACCCTATATGTTACCCTCGACGCCAAAAATAGAACTCCAAGTTTTGATGTATTTTTGATAAACTTGAACTTCAAATCAACCTTGTCAAAAGTTTGTTGAATTTTCAATGGAGTATATTGACACACCCAAAAGGCATCCTGTGAAGAATTAGCAGGACAAAAAATAAGGTTACCTCTAAAAATAAAGGTAAATTTCTTTTAGAATTGCAGTTTGTTTAAAAAGGCAAGCCTTGAGCTCTTTGGAAATATTATTTTTTTTTGGAATTTTTCCCCCTAATTTTATTTGTGTCCCTCCTTAGGATATGATGTCCTCAGATGTTATCATTGTCACCCTGGCCAATGCCATGGCTGTCTTCTACATCTACATGCAGTTCCATAAACTGAGAAAAGTCGGCTCCAAATATATTCTCGGTATGCAATTTACATATTATTTTTTTTTTGTCATCATCAGAGGACGTGTTTCATAATCTTCCCAAGTTTGTACAGTACTGATACACTGTTTCTGTAGTATTTGTTCTCTATCAGTCATCTGTTTACAATGCTATTGTTGGAAATACTTGGGTGCTATTTAGGTGTCTCTCCCATTGTGTGGATTCTAAAATTGAATATGTTGCACTATATGTAGACATCTGAAGCTAAATATACGCGTCGCCTATTGTCTTCTGTACTTGATCTTTGGGCTCGGAGATAAGTTAGTGTTGGCGGGGTACTGAAAGTTTGACCAAAATAAACACCCTTTTTTTAATTTTTTTTTATTTGGAAATTGGGTCACAGAGCTTCTTTTGGCTACAGTTGTGTTGTCCTGTATGCAATCTTATCAGTTTTGCAAGCACTCTGGTGATATCGTGGGTCTCAATTATTTTGGTCACATTTGTGTTTGGTAGTGATTAAATAGGATCCTGATAGAGCAATGGTAGCTGCGAGATAACGAAAAAAAGGACTTGCTATTGTTTCTTTTCTGGAAATAGATGTGATCATGCCATCTCGGATGGTCTGGAGATGGCTTGCGTAATAATCAAACATAGCAGAAAATGAAATACAATTTGTGAAATAAGACCACCTTATTACACACACACACACAAAATTACTTGAAAAGAGTGAAATATGCTACTTACCAGAGCTGAAACCTTTCAGATTTTAATCTGAAAGCAGATTTTTACAAACTTTTCCAGTGGGATTCCAGATTTTTTTAACGATCCCACAAAAATGATTATTTAACGATTTTTCCACAAAACATTTTTTTGTTCATTATAATTTCAAACTAGAGGTTGTAGGAACAACCACACGGTGTTGGGCCATTGATTACCGCAAACTTTGCCCAACACACCAACTTAATTTCAGATTTGTTTTGCCAAGGCCAGTTTTATCTCTGTACTTACCCCGGTACCAGCTCTGCAATTATGAAAAAAGTTTGGGTTTAGGTTCGAGGGAGAATCATTGTTTATTTGGTTGTTGTTTTTTTTAGATGTAAATCTGAACATTTTGTTTATTGTACGGTAAGTGTCATTACTACCAAACCCTCCAAGGCTTACTGAAAATATGAAAAAGTGTTTGGGTTCCAATAAGTCCATTTTTTTTTCTTGAGATGTGAAATCTGAGGGTTTTGTTTCTTGTCTGTCGTAGGGGTCGCTGGACTGTTCACCATATTCTCCAGTTTTGTATTCAGCAGTGCTGTCATTCATCTGTTTGGGCTGGAGCTTACCGGCCTCAAGTAAGTTCTCTGTCATAGTCTCATTTATTGCACCTTAGGCCAAAAAAAATAAATATTTGGTCTCTGGTCAGTCCAAAGTTCCGGAATTGACGCGGCCACGCGGCTTTTTTTTTTTTTTTCTTCAAGCTTGGATTGTACAGACAAGGTGGGTACTATTTTGCTTTTTTGGTGTCCTCATGTACATTGGTGTCCTCCATAATTTGCCTTGGTGCTTTCGATCATTTGCCTTGGTGCAAATAGAGGGCGCTGTTGGAGCTACCACGGAACATTTTGGAAAAAAAAAAGAAGATTGACGCGCGCGCTGACCAGAGACCGACTTATTTTTTTTTGGCCTTAGTAGAACAGACGCCCTAGTATAGATAATACACAACCTCTTTACCAAATGTTTTCCGAATTCTGTTGTCTTTTAATGACATGAACTTTTCTAACCTAAATCCTCTGAAATGAAAATCCTACTTTTACGATATTTTGATGGATTTTGGCCTGTACATCTTGGCCACTCATAGAACTGTTCTCTTAATGTTTAAAAAAAGGAACAGCTGAAAAAACAAAAGGAGCAAGTGAATCTAAAGTCTTAGCTGAGTCGCTTTTACTTGACACATACTTTGGTGTTTTGCCCAATTGCAAACAGTTTGCCAATGTGTTTCGTTTGAACCCAGAGATTTCCTCACAAAAAAAAGTAATTAGGAAATTGGGAAAGCTGTCACAACCGATCTTCTTAAATTAAAGGGATTTTTGTTTTCGGCTTGTTTTTTTTTTACAGTGAAGCGCTGCCGTTTTTCCTTCTCCTGATCGACCTGTCCAAAGCCAGTGCCTTGACCAAGTTTGCGCTGAGTAGCGGTTCCCAGGTGAGTGGTGCCCCGTGTACTATAACCGGTACTCACAAAGAATGTCCGGCTACCATGCTAAAAAAATCTTACAATGGGTGTCATTAACCCCCCCACCCCCACCCCCTCAAAACAAATTTCTGTCAAAATGAACTGTCACTGTTAAGTCAAAATGTCACTGAGCTGCCATGTGCTGGGTGTCAAATTTCTTCATTAACTGAGAACATTTGACAGAGCACAGGTGGTGTTTGGCTATAATTTCATGCCTTATCTTGCTCAGGATATGAGTTAAGTCATCATTTTGTCACTTGTCAATTTTTTCCATAAAAGGGTTTTGAAAAGATGTCAAAATTATTTTGGTGTCTGATAACAAGCTTGACCCACTTACGTGATGGCCGACCAGCTCAGTGAAAAATAAATAATGCAAGGCGCTTCGTGAAAAGATTCATTCCTGAATTGGATCATAATGGGGAAACACAATGTAAAATGTCAGTTTACGTAAAATTCAGACTTGGGAGACCCACCAATTGTCCACAAAAAAAACCCTTTTAAGTAAGTACTAAATAGTCAATAAGAGTTATTGCACTCTTTAAAGTGACTCCTTTTTTCTGAAGGTTAGACTCTCGTGTGCAACTTTTCCTAGGATCAGCTGTTTTCTATTTTTTTTCACTTACCGCTTATGCCATTAACAAAATTGAGAATACTTTAGTTAAAATTTCCTCTCCTTCTTTTTTGTTACTTCCCAGTTGTGTGCCTGCTTAAGGCTGTTTCTGAATTTCATGGCTACGGCTCGCAGTAACACACGAGTCTGTGGGAAGTGGATTCAGCCGCTTCCATAGTCTCTCGCCTCGCCATAGCCATACTAGACGCAGTCCTAGCATTCTGTGAAGAGTCACATATGTTTAGATATGTGACGCATTGTAAAAATGACACTCTTTGTTGTTAACAGGGAGAAGTGCCTGAGAATATAGCCCAAGGCATGGCCGTCCTGGGCCCCAACATCTCCCTGGATGCGCTGGTCATGAGCCTGGTGATCGGTGTGGGGACTCTATCAGGTAAGGCTTAATACAAACTATGAGGGCAAGTTTTGTGCTAAAATCTTGATTCAGTTTATGGACATGCTTACTAAATTTTATAATGAAATATCCTAAAGCTCAACCAGAAGAAAAAGTCCTTAATTTCATATAAATATTTCTTGTGCTTTCTTTTTGTCTTTAGGAATTCCAAAGTTGGAAGTGATGTGCTGCTTTGGATGCCTGTCCGTGGTTGCAAACTTCTTTGTCTTCATGACTTTCTTCCCCGCATGCCTGTCACTTGTCCTAGAGGTAATCTATTTTTATATTTTCCATATGTTTTTGCCAAGGTGTTTTCTTGCTTAGTATACAACTTCATACACTAGCTTAAATGTAGGCCATATGGTAATTTTTGGTATGAAATATTTTGAAATTGAAGTTTCTTATTTAACAACAACACAGACAATTGTCCCAAACTTTTGAGATCAATTATGAAGCAGAAGGATCATTAAGAACAGTACATTGTACTTAAACAGCCATACTGTGAAAAAAAATTTCATCATCTTTACCCTGCCAACTCATTTCACTCATCACTGCAGCTTTCCAACAATAACCCCATCGGCCGTCCAGTCTGGCAACTCGGCCAGTTCACCAAGGTGCTTCAGGAAGAAGAAGACAAGAAACCCAACCCGGTGGTCCAACGGGTCAAGGTTATTATGGTGAGTGAGGGGTGTGGCTGTACTAGAATTAAATTGGGGGGAAGGGGGGAGTTAAGAAGTTAAAAGTTGTACGTGTAGCGGGAATTTATATGGACATCGTGCACAAGTACCCCCTCAACGGTTACAAAGGGAGAGTTGGGGGAGACCACTGGGAGAGACATTCGAATGCATTGCCAACGGCCAGGGTGACCGTAAGATCAGAGCCAAATTCTGCTAAATGCACATCAAAAATCTGTCAGATTTATCAAAAATCTGCCAAATTCCCCAGAATTACTCGAAATACACTATAAACACTTAAAATCACATGCGGATTGGTAGTATTGCCTTAATTAAGATTCCAATTACGTAATAAACAATCTAGTCACATAAAGATGTGAAATTATTGGCAAATTTCGGGCAAATCCCAGATCCGGCCATGACAAAGACTGTTTCCCAGTGAACCTTAGCACCTAGACCAGCCAACCTGTCCCATTATGCAAGGGTTTATTTGAAAGGATTGAAGCTTTTTTAAACAAACGTACACTTTTTTGTTCAAATTTGCTGGTTTTTTTGTCAAATAACCATTTTTGCAAAATTCTGCCAGAAATCTGCCAAAAAAAAAATCCATTCTGTCAAACTTGTTTTTAACAAAAAATCTGTCAAAGTTAACCGAAAAATCAGCTAAAACAGTCACCCTGCCAATGGCGCCTGACCCTCACGGGAAGACACTACGGGTTGTCACACATTCAGAATAAAATAAGTTGTGCATAAAATAAGTCGTGCAAATAAAAAATTTAAGAAATATTACAAACATTTCCAACTTGAATTGATTTCCCCCACAGTCCATGGGCCTGGTGCTGGTCCACGTCCACAGCCACTTGATGAAGGCAAGCGATAGCACTCTTGGCGAGGTCAGCACCCTGGTCAACATCCCGGAGCTGGAGTTCTCCCGTAAAATTGAGCCAGAAATACCCCTCTGGCAGTACAATCTGAAAAAGTAAGTCACAAAGGTCGTAGAACTGCTGAGCGTGCAAGAAATGTGGTTAGCAAAAACCAGGTTATTGGCCAAAATGTTGCGTGATGTTTATTGATGTTGACTGACACTTTGTCAGGTTTTTTGCCAGAAATAATCCTATGGCAGTTCAATCTGAAAAAGTAAGTCATAAAGGTCATAGAACTGCTGAGCGCACAAGAAATGTGGTAAGCAAAATCCAGATTGCTGGCCAAAAATAATGTTCAGACATGCGACTTTTCCTCGGATCCGCTGATTTCCTCATTTTTTACTTCTCACGAATGCCATTACAAGTTAAAAAAAGCACTGTACAAAGTCTTGTTTGGTAAGGAATTTCCTTGTTTTTTCTTCTTCTAAATTCCCAGTTGTATGCCTAAACGTTATGTGATGTCTGTTGGTGTTGACTGACTTTTTGTTGGTCTTTTTTTTAGCCAGAAATAACCCTATGGCAGTTCAATCTGCAATTGTATGACATTGTCACCAGCATCTTGTGTTGTTTAGGTCATTGAACTGTTAAGCACAGAAGAAATGTGGTTAGCAAGAAACAAGGTTACCGGCCACAATATCAAGTCATATGTATTGATGGTAACCGGTACCTCGCTAGTTTTAACTTAGCACATTAATTTGTTCAGCGATGTTTCCTGCTTAGGAGCTACATTAAATATTATCCAAGTAACATGTCAGGTAATTCTCAGGCTGTATCAACTAAAAGAAAAAAACTGCTTTGTGAAAAGATATAATTGAAAGGCTAAGGGGAATACAATATTTATGAGTCTCTTGCGGGTGCTTTCAGATTAAGTCGTGTATAGCACATACCTTTACTGCACTGCTCAGGTGTGCTTTGATGGCACAGGCAAGCGACCCATGTGCCCTTTTTTTCTGCTAGCCCTTTACATTGAATGTCTTTCAGCCTGGTAACGAGAAGCTTTCAATAAAAACAAAAAATGTGCAATGCTGTCCCCTCAGATTCACCAGCCTCGGTATGGAGCAACTGGCCGTGCTGCTCCTGGCTGCTGTCCTGACCACCAAGTACATCTTCGTTGACAAAACCGAGTCTGAATCCGTGGAAGAAGAGACACTGGAGGAGCAGGCGACAGATGGAGCCATCGAAAACGAGCCAGAAACACAAACAGGTTTGTTGACGTGCTATGAACCAATTTCAGGCCGTTTCGTTACAGTTGGCCGAGTTGTAGGTCAATGTAGTCGCGAGTCAGATTGCAAGTCAATGACACTTCAGTCGGAAGAGAGTTCACAACTCAGTCACCAGTCAAATTACTAGGAAAGATTGCAATTAATTAGAATTGGAATGACAGAGGAATGCCTTTGGAAAATTGCACTTGAAAAGCATTTTATTTGACAAGAGACTGGAATAGCTTCGATGACTTTTGATTGACTTCGGAACCTGATGACTTGATTATAAGTCCGACAGCTAGCAAAAAGAAACACTTGTGCAAACTTAAGCAGAAAAAAAAATGTACTTGGCATGTATCCAGGTTCCGATGATGTAATGCCTTGCATACGCATAGAGATGTTTATTTCTGTAATCACTAATTGGGCAATTCCAGAGTTAGGAAAGATTCAAAGGAAGTGTAATGTCCGTGACAGAGCCAATTAACCATGACTCCCTAGGCAATAAGCTTTTGCTAGGATGCAATCTCAATCCTGCGAAATCCTCCAACTACCTCCATGTAAAACTGCATACGGCCTCAATCCCGCAAAATACTTGAGTGTGGTCCTTGGAGGGGTGACCACTGCCTCAATCCTGCAAAATCCTCCGGCAATCACTGCCAATATGTTGAGGCAGAGCCAGTGACATCCTGGAGCAGTGCGGAGGATTTCAAGTATAATGTAGGCCTAAATTTGTGCACGGCTGAGCATAAACAACACAAGGTCCGGCCCAGGACCTTTACACAGTGCATCCTCCAAAATCAGCCACACATTTTTTTTGTCATGTAACCTCAATCCTACAAAATCCTCCATTTTGCAAAGAGAATTTTTGAGAATTTGGGAAGGTTAGGGTTATCCATGATATCTAAGTAATGATTCAGAGAAATGATCCAAAACTCTGAGTGTGCAATCTCCTTGACCAATGACCAATACTAGATGATGGATGAATAAGATTACACAAATACATTTTCAGTTTATTCAATGAGCTTTTAAAAGTTGTCACAGACATGACATAACACTACAATTGCCCTTACGCTTATCACAGAAGAGCCGGCCTTCATTGAGGAAGTGCAGAAGAGCGCTTCCTGTGGAGTTCAGACAGACCCTGTCCGCTTTTCCCCCAAGGCCACCTTCACCGTCGGCGGGAAGGACTCGGACTCGGAGAGCATCGGAGACGAATCGGAGAGCACACGGGATGAGAATTCCCGGCCCAGCTCCCCCACTGCTCCACGCTCCCTGCAGGAGTGCATTACTATCCTCAATTCAGGAGTGAGTTAAAATTGTTGATAAAATTTTAGGTTGTATTTTGAAAATTCCAGTCACTGTGAAATGCATACAAATGATCTGTCTATCAGGCTGTGTGTTTAATATCTTCTTCATTATTTCTCTGAATCATGGCCGCATGTTTCATCAAAAAGGTTTCATCTTTATGCATTTTTGGTTGCACTGAATGTTGTTCTGACTCCGTGCTGTACATTGTTTTGCAAATGGCTATCGATAATCAGTGTTAGGACCAACCTCAAAATCCTGGTCCAAATAGTTGATTAGATTATTTCAACCATCATTGACTGGTATGCATTTACTAAGAGGTATTCAAACCCTCTCTCTAACCCTCAAACCCTCTCTCTAACCCCGCCACCAAAACACTTTAATATTCATGTTACGAAACTTACTGTTGATTACATGGACACAACTGTAGGAGTTAACAGCCTCACACTCCAAGGATTACCAAGCTACATGTACATGTAACCCTTTGATTAGCAAACAAGAAACCCAAAATCACTCCACTCGGAGTCCTTGCTGAGTGGGGTTGGCATCTTCCAGTTCACTCCACATCTAGGTAAATGGGGAAAAAATACACTCTGGGAAGAAAACGGATAAAATGGTTGTAAAATTTGACTTTCCTGTAGGAAGTCATGGACCTGACGGATGACGAAGTGCGACTCCTGGTCGCCACCAAACACATCCCTGCTTACAAACTGGAAGACATCTTGCAGGACCCTGAGAGAGGCGTGGCCATCCGCAGACAGATCTACAGCCAGCAGCTGCCCAAGGCGTGGGCGCTCAGTGACCTGCCTTACACCGGCTACCAGTACTCATACGTAAGTCAGGGCCTGATGGACTGATCCATTAACCAGTGCCCCATGGCGTTTTGACCTATCATGGCCTTGATATTAACATCTGACATGCGTGCACAAAAGTCTCACACATGGGCCTCATGCACGAGTTGGCCATTTTTGTCGAGTTCCCTGAATGTATTTCATGAATTGTTAACTGTTGAATGGGATGGTGCCAGACTATTTATGCAGCCTTATTTTACTGTAATTTTTTTTTTTTGAAATCTGGCTTAAAACATAAGGGAATGTTTAATTACAAATTTTAAATTTTGCATTGAAGGAGAAGTGTATTAATGAGTAATTTACGTTTTCATTTCTCTTCGCAAGTTCCCCAAAAAAGATTTTACCTCACTTTCAATTCAAAATGGCCGACTCGTGCATAAGGCCCATAAGTATGACAGAGACAGCTGGATTATGCAGAGTGGCACTGGAGAGGCACATGTGTTGTCGCCGACGTGGGTACTGGGCAGGGCCAAATGAATACATTTTTAACTCTCAAAAACTCAAGCTGTTGGGTGCTAGTCGTGAATCCTGCCGCACATGTTCCACCAGTGCATCGCATGCTGCTGACGTGCGAGAAACAACATTTATGTCTTGGTGCTGTGTGTATTATGTGTCACACACGCAACGTGTACCGTACATTGAATGGCCACGGCTGGAAATACGTATGCCACCAAATGTCTGCCACGTCCGATATAAACAATCAGGTTTTTTTGTCTTTTGTCGGGGACGGTTACAGACGTTAGGTTAGTTTCCTTTCAACCAGACCTTTGAAATATAAATAAACAATCCAAACACAAAATGTGGGGATTTCAGTCCGTAATTCCCTTTAACACTTAACACGTTAGTAATTTCTTCTTCGTATGCTGTATTATACTTTTGACAAGTCAGTCATTTCTAACTCACCTTGATTTGCATACTGCAGGTCATGGGGGCTTGCTGCGAGAACGTGATTGGCTACATGCCGTTGCCGGTGGGCGTGGCCGGTCCCTTGCTGATGGACGGAGAAGAGTTCTACGTCCCCATGGGAACCACGGAGGGTTGCCTGGTAGCCAGCACCAACAGGGGATGCAGAGCCATTCAGGTAAAGTACACATGGAAAGTTAAGGCCGGTCCCTGCTTTGTTTAAGTAGCACACAAACTTGACATCACATAACATTCTCTGTGAAATTGACTGGATTTGATATGCGAATACTGTACTAGTGCACTACCAACTGTGCTATCCAGCCCTGTGTTCACTGTCTTTCAAATTGTCGGTTTCTTTGGATATCGTATTGTATTAAAAAAAAAAAAAAAATGTAGTATGGAATCCAGATTGGACATTTTGGGTAACAGATAACTTGTTTGTATAAACAGGCTGCTGGTGGAGTCAAGAGTATGGTTGTTGCTGACGGGATGACAAGAGGACCAGTAGCAAGTCTACCCTCGGCCAAGGACGCGAGGTAGGACGAAATGTTATGTAACTTGGTTTTATCCCCAGTTAGTAATCTTGATGTGGCATGTACGTTTGTAACTCGTGCCGGTTGCTACTGTGGTTGATGCCTGAGCTAACACTCCCAGATCGCTTAAATCAACCAGGTTAAAGTAAATTGACTGGGGCGGGGATTTGAACTAGTGACCGTCAGGAATACCGTACTGATGCTCTGTATATGAAGTGAGTCTAGACTTAATTCGTGGTGTTGGTGGTGGCGCCCTTCACAGACATGGCAGCTTGACCGCACCTGTCGAGGGACCGACTGCATTAAGGGAATCAAATATAAAGCCAGTCTTTGCTATCATGCATACTCAAAAGGAATATATCTGAACATAGTGCTTAGGTCAGCACACAGCTTTTTCACACTCACAAATATGAAGTATGGAGGACCCCTGGTCTATAATTGACTTCTCTTTGTACTCCAGCGTGGTCAAACTCTGGCTGGAGGACCCGGACAACTTTGCGACCATCAAGGAGAGCTTTGACTCCACCAGTCGCTTTGCTCGTCTCAAGAACATCCAGGTCAGCCTGGCTGGTCGTCATCTCTTCATGCGCTTCCAAGCTTTCACTGGTGACGCCATGGGCATGAACATGCTGTCCAAGGTAATGTCAGAAAGATTATACATCAATGACTTGGACTATTGTGTTCTGTCTAAACCAGAGGTGTTTTTTGTGTGGAAGATTTGTAGAAGTGTATCCGTTCAAGAAATGCGTAACCCAAAAATTAGACAGGCGGTTGGATTTATTAATTAAAATTTTCTGACATCAAGAGCTTCAAATGGGCATAATTTGGCCAAGGAAAGTCCAATCTATCTTTTTCATCTCTATTTTGGCATAACTTTAAGAAACCTTTTTTGACCAGCTGCACAGAAGTGTCTGTTTTTGACAGAACGTGTCTCAAATGTGAATGTTATCCTGCAGGCGACACCCTTATTTATTTTTTCCCATTCCCCCCCCCCATATATCAGTTACCATGAGTGAATTGCTTCCTACTTGGAAACTTTTTTGAAAAACATTGGTCATTCCTTAACTTTCAGGGTACCGAGAAGGCCTTACGCAAGATCCAAGAGCACTTTCCAATCTTTGAGATCCTGAGTCTCAGCGGCAACTACTGCACGGACAAGAAGCCGGCCGCCATCAACTGGATCGGCGGACGCGGCAAGTCGGTGGTCAGCGAATGCACCATACCAGCACACGTCATAGAAAAGGTACAGTCGTACTTTCCATCAGCATCTGGGTGAACCGATGCCTAGAGTTGTGTATGATGAATTCTGCTGAATGAGGCATAAAGGACATGTCAAATCCAAGCTCCTCCCAAAATCATTGATATGACATTCAATTGTGAAAATATTAGCAGATTTTGCTTCTTTGTCCTACATTTAACATTCATAAGTACAGTTTTCCCATTCCTATTGGTTTTGTTTTTGTAAAAAACAAGCCAGATGTGTTCATCCAAGCTCGTCCTTTCTTTCAACTGTTTCAGGTTTTGAAGACATCAGTCCCTGCTCTAGTGGAGCTAAACATCACCAAGAACCTGGTTGGTTCAGCCATGGCAGGGAGCATTGGTGGCTTCAACGCCCATGCCTCCAACATTGTCACTGCCATCTACATTGCAACTGGCCAGGTGCGTACCCATTTAACACTAACTAACTCAGCGACCTCAATTAAAAGCCAACACCGAGGTGAATAATTATTTCTGAAGGGATCAGTTATTGTTAAACTGCTGCATTGAACCTTACGAAAGTAAGCCACCAAATCCCTTGGGGTTGGGTTCGAATCCTATTCTCTGAATTCTCACAGTTATCAGATTCTGTAACCCAAGGAGCGAAGGGGCCCTTATTCTAACGATCATGAGCAACTCATCAAGGCATTATTTTTCCCTCCTTTTACCCTTGTGATAGGGGAGTGTGACCTGATCAAAGGGTCAGGGGTTCGAATCCAGCTGTTAGCCTTTTTGTGTCCTTGGGCAAGCCACTTCACCCCAACTTGTCTCTCTCCACCCAGGAGTATAAACGGGTACCGACATAAGCTTGGGTGTAACCTGCAATGGACTGGCATCCCATCCAGGGGGAATAGAAATATTCTCAGTCATTTCACGCCAAGGAAACCAGCAATAAGCCCCAGATTGATGGCCGATATTGGCTCGTGACAGACTTAACTTTGACTTAGCCTTGTTATGGACTTTGCTCATCAGTACCTCCTCGAGAGGTTTCAAATTGAAAGTTTGGGTGAACTACTGGGAGGGACTTTGAAATGCATTAACATTGATGCGGGAACCAGTGTGGACATGCTGTGTGCCCCTCCTGTTGGACTTCTTGCGATTGGAACAGAGTCACTAATCATATCATTCCCCTGTTATTGTTTTCTTGTAGGACGTGGCTCAGAACATCGGCAGCTCCAACTGCATCACCCTGATGGAGCCCTCGGGTCCCAAGGGGGAGAACCTGTACGTCAGTGTCACCATGCCGTCCATTGAGGTTGGCACCGTGGGCGGAGGCACAATCCTGCCACCGCAGGGCTCCTGCTTGGAGGTCAGTCCTAGTATTGTAGTCTAGTCCATCACAAGTCCATCTCAAGTTTGGTCACAAATAAATCATAAGTCCTTCACAAGCCCGCTCACAAGATAAACGGGATAAAGAATAAGAAAACAAATTACTTTTGTCGCTATTCATTTGAATAGCTTGTGACTTGACTTTATAGATGGAGTTTTTACATGTGACGGACTCAACGATAACAGATGTTAGACCTGAGCTCATCGAACCCTTTTAGTTTTCGATTAATCTATCATTTTGATATACATTCAGTCATGTTTTTGATATGGTTAATTAACTAAGCACTTTAGAAAATGAAAACTGCCATTCAGAAGATGCAAGAACATGCACCAAAAAAGTGTAATGCCTAAAGGTGCCAAAATACAATTCATGTACATAAGTCTTTGAAAGGACACGGGACAAACACAAGTATGAGTGTATTTTGTTCTTTGCAAAAAGTACCAAATGAGGTAAAATGAACTCTTGATATCAACTCCGAATAGTGCCTGGGCATCATACCGACTGGTTTGAATTTCAACTATTCAAGGCAATTAATTCTGTAATCGTTTTCATCTTGTCATGTTGTCTTCAACCCTCAGATGCTTGGTGTCAAGGGTGCCTGCCCGGAGGATCCAGGCCGCAATGCCCGCACCCTGGCCCGTATTGTCTGCTCGACGGTGCTAGCCGGGGAGCTGTCTCTCATGTCGGCGCTGGCCGCTGGACACCTGGTCAAGAGCCATCTCAAACACAACAGGTCAGCAAACCCATATGAAGATTCTGATGTCTTGCCGTCCTTGTTTGTAACAAGCCAAGCATGTGATCTGACATGAATTTTAAACAGTTTGAAGCACCCCAGAAGAAATAAGTGAATTGTGCCAGGTCTGCACGTTACTTCAGAGATGTCTGACAGAACCAAGTGCAAATTGAAGTCAAAACGTTTATATTTTGATGGAAAATGATGAGTCACTTTGTCTTTCACTGATAAACCCTTTTTCAGTGTCCAACCATGCTCTGACGTGCTGAAACAAATCGGCAAAGGTGGCAATGCGGCGTTCAAAATTGTCGGTATCAATAAAAAAATATATCATTCCACAAACAGATTTCACTGAGACATTGAGATGTATGTCATAGTGAAATTGATGTATCAGGTAATATTTATTTATCGGTGGAACAATATCCATATCTATCTGTCAAATTCACGTCCCTGCATTATATAGTAATTTCTCAATTTTCCCCCTCATTGTTGATATTGCCACAGATCCTCACAGTGCGTGACTAACAGCTTGTCCAAGAGCCTGCCCACCATCCCCGAGCACAAACGCAGCAAGTCGCTGGACCTGAGCTCCCCACGCCGGGCTGGACGCCAACTGCTGGACCAAGTGGGCACCTGCACCGACAAGGCCTCGTGACCCCATTCCTCAAACCTCGGCTTCGTCTCGGAAGCTTCGGCTTAGGGTTCCAGCTCAGCGAATGGAATAGTTTGTGTGGATAGAGACAGAAGTCGAACCTGAAACCGAGATTTCAGAAATAACAGTACCTCAATCAGTGCGATTCCCATATCCGTTGCCACAGGACAAAATAAGTATGACCAAACGTCACGCCTTTGGTGTGTATTTCAATCAAAAAGATTATTTAAATGTTGAGGTTCGGGCCTACAGATAAGTCTATTTATAGTGACTGTCCTATTCATACGTTGTACATGTACTATTATTTCTTGTGGTTGATCAACAGAGAACCATTAGTTTTGTAAATATGGTTGTTGTTCAGTAACACACATTTTGCTCCAGTCTCTACGATTTTCCATTTTCTCATGCCCTATTCTACAATTTTGTGTTTTTCTCCGTTCTAACAATTTGACAATCTTTATTATTTCAGAACCTCCATTGTTTGTTGCATTCCCTTAGAGTGATTGTTTTGTTGTTTCTTGACTAAAAATGTCCATCCTGCGTGAATTTCTCAACTGTGGTTATTTTTGACAATGAACTGTACAGTTTACCATAGTGTAATTTGAATAGCAGTGTCAGATAATGCTGCACGGAGTGGAATTGTATTCGATTATGCAGCTGATGTGGTTACACAATCGTTAGATGAAGAAGGAGATTTGTAAGAAGGGGACCTTGAATTGCCCCAGGATCTTGTCCCAGGATCTTGTCCCAAGATCTTGTCAGCTGTGTGTATAATGTATTGTACATGTGTATATGAGTTCAAATTATATTTTCTGTGGAATTTTCAACGCGGTATTACCTGTGTTAATAGACATTGTGCTACTGCACCACCAAGGGTGAATACAGGCAACACAAGTGTATTAAAGCTATAGTCCATCATTTGCAGCCATCCGAAAAAGTAACTGGCATATTATTGTTGAAAAACATACTTGGTTGAAAGATAGTAAGTGGACTAAACTCCCTGTGAAATTATTCCTTCTGGCAAGCTATCATTTTGAAGTAATCATCGAAAGAAGGCCTTTCCAACGGTGCGTCTTAAGATGCACCGTAGGAGAATTTAAATTAGTAGTTTGTTTTGTTAGTCGGCGCAGCGCGCGCTAGCATTGGCACGACGCACAGGCGCGCATGGTTGCTATAATTCGTCGGATCAGTGCGCGACATTGCGTAGAGCTGCAATTCAAAACATGATTCAGCAACTTTTGATTTGAAATTGAGATCCTAGAATGCTGTTTTTCTCGGAATATACAGCTGAAGCTGAGCTGAAACTTCATCAGGTTAGTTGTTCAGTATCTTTCATTAGATTTTGAGCACTTTTGTTGCTTCAAACGAACAAAATGCACAAATTACAAATGATGGACTATATCTTTAACAAAGGACACTTTGTGAAGTTGTCGTTTCATCACACATCGACAGTCAGTTGCATTTCTTAATTGCACGCTGCCCGGTTTGATGTGTCCATAAAGGTGAGAATTAGTCGCCTTCAGTCCATGTCATTCAAGCACACAATGCCATCTGCAGATACTCAACGGAGTACATCGAAACAAAAGGGAGAGAATTTAATTAACAATTTGAAGGCCAGTAAAACCCTAGACAAATCATTAATCCACTTTAATATGCCCTGTGTGTGGGTCCTCATCATTTGAAAATGCACGATCCTCTCTTACCCTCAGAAAAAAAAGTTATTTAAATTTGAAATGTATATAACGATAGAATTGAATGCATGCCATATAATCTTTATTTGCTTGTAAGCGGGGAACTGCAATTACATTGTATAATTGAATTTGTACAAATCTGAGGTAGCCTTTGTGCTTGCTGTGAAAAACAGACTCGTGTACGCAAATGGTTTTTTTCGTACAAGCAAAATGTATGCTAGTGGTTGTCATATTTGATGACATGCACAGGGACAATTGTGCACAAAAGTCCACATATGTGATGCGATCAAGCTAAATGAGTCGTTTGTCGACCCCAGTCAAAAATTTTTTATTACAGATTTGAAAAGAGCACAATCTCAGCATTACTGATGTGAAAACCGCATGCTGATACCATCTTTAGTTCAAAAATTATGGAAGTCGGACCACCAAGAGATGTGATGAAGTGATGTGATGAAGTGATGTGATGAAGTGGCCCTGTTTTGGCCTGTATCTCCAAATGAAAATTCCCGACAAACAACTCATGTAGCTTGATCGCATCACATATGATCTATAGAAATTTGTAATATAAAATTATATGAAGTTTGTTATGGATGTTTCAAACATGAGCTGTTTCGTTTGCCAAATTGGATTTCATAAAGTTAAGAGTATTGGACAATTTCCACTACTGCGTGTAAGTGGGTTTCTTGTGAGTTTTACACAGCTTGCTGTTTGAATAGCACTAACGCTGTCTGCAAAGAGCGTGTAGAATAAATGTTTTCATGAAAACCATCTAGAACTAGTCTCATTATGTCTGTGACATGTGTAGACTTTTAGCCTGTTTGTGTTACCCTCATTTGTCACTTGTTCATTGTGTGTTTGTCATTTCACCTTTTCATCTGTAGAATGACAAAAAAAGCCATCACAGCAAAGAATTCACTCCCTCATCATACATAAAGTGTTACAGTGGAGTGCTGTGGCTTCATGTTTTGGTTTGCAAATTCGAGACTTTGTGGGTTATTCTGCAAATTTGGGGTCCGAGTCATGCCAGTGGTTTAGGGGGAGAAGCCAGGGGAGGATTGGTGGTCAAAGAAAGGGACAGGCCTGTTTAATAGCCAATATTTTTACACCATGTACTCTTGTTTTATCGTGGGTACCAGGTAGGAAAATGCAGAAAGATCGCAACTGAATTGAAAGACCTAATTCAGACTCCCATCTTGAGTACTTTGTAACCCTGTTTTCCAATTTAATTAATTTTTTTTTGGGGGGGGGGGAGAAGAGAACAGACATAGTCCTAGAGTGTCACACACAACACCTTATGGCAATCATGATGTACTAAGTCCACAAACATGTTATGCAGCCAATATTGCATAACAGTCCTTTTCTTACTTCCAAAATGCAGTCAGTTTCATGTCAACTTTCATGTCGTTATGTGTTGGACCTTTAGCCCAAAACCAAATACCCCAATCCTGGGCCAATTCCTAACCCCCACCCCTTTCCTTCTACCCAACCCATCACCATGACAACTGTCCTTACCCTTCTATATCTGAACCCTTCATTTTGGCAACTCGTTCAACTCCATTTTTGTAAGTTTGGTTTAACTTAACAAATAAACTTGAACTAGCATGCCTTGCCTTGTAATGCTCCAAAACATGAAGACAAATACCATACCCATATTAAGCACATATGTACATTATTAGTGTTGCTAATTTAGCAATAGTCTGGGCCAGTTCTGAATTATTTATGAATTGTTTATGACATAGACAAGACATATATTTGAAATTTTTCTGTGTGATGCTTATACTCGAGCTGATATTTAGATGGTTTATGAAAAGTTGGTTTCATACCTTCGGTTCCATCATTTGGTCCCTCATTTACAGTCCATGTGATGCGTGGACAAGTCGCGAATAGATAACATTTTCTTTCTTTTGGTTGAGGTATGCTGGACAACCTTAACTGAGGAAAGATAGCTATGTACGTGTGTTACATTTTTGTTTGACTTCAATTAGTTTTAATTTCTTCAGTTGGAGTATAAGTAAAGTTAGATTGAGCTGTCTGAAAGCTTGTCTCTATAATGACACACTGTGTAAGCCATAACACGAACAACATTTTTTAAAAGCTTCTGCCCAAGATGCCTGGGTTCCAGTGTTGAATGGGGCAGCTTAATTCTGGAGCATGTTATTCCTTAATGTATATAGCTGGTACCCAATTTGGTGCCAAATTATATTGGCACAAGGTACTAGACACAAATTGGGATTATAGCATTTTGTGCATGTTGTGAAATTGTGACTTCGGTTACTTGACATGTGCCTTATGATGAGTCCTGTGCGATTCTGATGGGCACATGCCGAAAATAATTGTGTGTTTATAACCTAATCTATAGTGGCCACAGTCAGAATCCATTATTTTAGGAAACCCTGACCTAGTCTTGTGCACATGCAAACTGCAAACACACCTACAATTTGACTTATGGGTATGACAAGCATGCAAAGTGTGGTCTCATATCAGAAATTGCTTCTGGTTGCTAGGTTTAGCTGCCTTGTCAAATTATTCATTGTAATTTGTTAATGAGCTTAGCCATATTGCATGGAAAGGTACTAAATGAGAGTTGGGCAAAAATCATTAATTTGACCTTGCTCTTACAATTGCAGTAATGTCATTTAAAGGCACGAGAATCATTTTCATTTGTCCCAAAAGTAACATTCCGAATTATTATCAAAAAGCGTACTTGGATTAAAAATCGTACTGACACTGTACACCTCGTGAAATTATTCCGTCTGGCTTGCTGTCATTTCGAAGAAATCAAGAAGTGTATAGGTGATTATGTGCATGGTTTTTCACTGTTTTCTCGAAAAGTGTAATAACTGCTGTGCTGAAACTTCAACAGCTAGGTTAGGTTTTGAACATACTAATTTGGATTTTGAGTGGTGTTTATTATTGAAAACGAAAAAAAAATGCTTGAAAGCAAATGATCCTATACGCCTTCAACGTTCAGAAAATTGATGCTGTTTAACTGTTTTAATGCTTGTATGTTTAATGCACACTGATTCAAAAAGGGTATATAATACACATGCACGTAGTAATAACCTGATGAAAAATCTTTATGTAGATTCTGATGGGTTTCCATTTTGTTTTGCAATTGTTCTAGTTGGACTTTGTTATGCTGTATTTGTTTTGTTGACATGCACAAAAGCTTCAATTCTGCTGTGGCACTTGCACTCTATATGTGGGTAATTCTATAAATGTGGGGTCCATTTTGTTTTCCTGTCCCTGTTACATCTGACATTGTGATTTTAATATTCTGTTGCACTCCTTAAGACAGTCATCATCCAAGATTCATTATGAATAGCAAACTACCCGCCCAACAAATAAAAAAACTGTTTGAAGTCCTAATTCTTAATGATACATGCATTTGGATGGCAAATTACTAAGCACCAATTAAGGTAACAGGGACAGGAAAAAATGTCAGACTTTGGACCCTGAACTAATAGAATGACCCAAGATAATTTAATTTGGTGTAGTCTGTGCGGGTGGCTATAGTAGTGTACATGTAGTAGTACAAAGTCTATAGCCTACAGGAACAGTCTGTAGTAAATATACAATCTGTATGCGTATGTGTTTGCCTTCATTCTCAGCATGTACATAATATGCAGAATAAACTTTAGCAGAACAAATTATATTTTCGTTTCTTGTTTCAGTGTCACAATTAGTTTTGCTTTATATTCAGATGCTTTGAATTGAACGTCAAATTTTCTGTAGTTGCAGTATTAATACAGTTGTAAACTTACAAAGTACTTAAGGAATTGAACATTAACATGGTATTTTACCCTGTACCTGAATAATTGGAATTAAAATGATGTCCTGTTTGAGGGATGTTGGTCATTGAGAAACAAATACTAAGGGAGAAACTGCGGTCATCTTGATTTTTTCCCATTTAAATCAACGTAATCAAAGCAAGGCTGGAAAGAAAAATAGTCTGGTTCCTTTTTTGCACAAAAAATATTAGCATCCATTACTGTTATTGGATGCAAGAAACATGACTGAAATGGTGGCAGCACTATGATAGAGGTCTATAGCAGCTTTTCCTGCATGCATTTAATTATTTGGATATTGATCAATATTCTTTCCTTTATTTAGGAATATGTGCGATTTGATGTTACTTTCAAACAATTTGTCCAGTGATCGAGTCAAACCTAAGACATGATGTTGCATGATGTATCAGTGAATGAAAATACCGTTAAATTTGATTTTGTGATTGAAAATTGCTTGAAAATGAATTTCCTTCATTTAAAACCATTAAATAGATTTTGTTAATAATGGTTTATTTGTGTAGGTATGACCATTTCTGTTTTATTTGATTGGCCAAAGTCTATGTGTCAAATAAAATTGAGGAAACAAATTAAGTCAGAATGTTAATTTTTTCTTTTTCATTTTCAGCTGGTGAGTTGGTTTGTTTGGCACTATTTTTCCTCATATAATTAAGAAATCTGCATAACCAGTGCCCATTGCAAATATTAAGTGAAAAGTAAAGTCTGTCTCCAGCTATATTGGCCCATCAGGCCGGCGTTTATCTTCGGTTTCAGTGGCATGAAACGACTGAGAATATTTCTATTCCCCCTGAATGGGATGCCATTTATACTCCTGGGTGGAGGGAGGCAAGTGGGGATAAAGTGGCTTGCCCAAGGACACAACGTATAGCCAGCAGCTGGATTGGAACCCCTGACCCTCTGATCATGAGTCACGAACCCTTACCGCTAGGCCACACTTCCCCTGAATTGCAAATACTAATTACAAAATAATGAACTAGAAATCATTGCTTATTACGGTGGTAATAGGGAACTGAATTCTATCCAAATATATTAATGCATCATTTCATAAGCTTCACAATCTGAGCAAAATACACGTTACACAATAGTAAAACGAGTATGCCAACATGTGAAGTGTGTAATTCAGCTGAAATTAAGCTTGAGTTTACTACATGCACTGGATATTGTTGCCCTTGTAATTGAATTGACCTATCACTGTTTGCGAGTTAGCCACGCCCCTTAGACAGCCCTATGGAATTCTGTACGTTAAGTTTTGTTTGTCTCAGATTTTGCGCGTTCTGCGTCCATTTTCACATCATGTAATTGGACAATATTCACGAGCTGTGTTGACGCGATTCTACCGCGATGGGTTAATACTGTACTGTGCAGACCACTGATCTCTATTACTGCTGTGGATAGGTGGCGATATAAGGTAAAAGCCACCAGATTTCATAGGAGTCCAAATTTCATATGACACCGGGCACAGGTTTCTGTAGGTGAATGTTCTGCACTTCTTCAAATGAATTTCAGCTGTATGTGCATAAATGGTATGTGCACAACGTCTGTTGCAAGCACTACACAAGAGGAATGCACGCGCATGTCAGCACGGTGAAAATAGCATTAAAAGTGTGCCCTGTTTAATAATTGTTATACGGAAAGAATGTTGCAACCTGACGCCACTTTTCTTCTCCATATACATGTATATTATATTTATTTACTTCGATATTTCTGTCGCGGGTTGTGGAAAAGGTTACATAATCAAATCCACAATCGCGTTAAAATATTAAAAGTTAAAACAGGAATATTTATGTATAAACTAACTAAAATCGGATGGGCAATAAAAATATTGAGGTAGAATGTAGTAAAAATGAATTAAAACATAGGCCTACTCCCAAAAATAAAAACCACAAAAGAATACAAAAAAGAATTAAAAATTAAACTTTAAAAATCAAACAGCAAATGTAATAAAAATGTGTAAATCAAAAGCTAAGAAATATAATTAGTTAAAATATATACTATAAAATAGTGAACAATGAGAACGGGTACACAATTTTTAAAAGAAATAAAAATATACGATGAAACAGTTTTGAAACCTGGGGCTAAGTTAAAAGATAATCCATCAGTGAAGACTTAAAAATACTTAAGGAGGTGCTTTGAGTGATATCACCTGGAGTTGCATTCCAATCATTGGCAGTGCGAACAAAATATGAATTCATAAAATAGTCAGTTTAGCGAAGGGAACCTGGACTTTCAAAGCATGGACATTTCGGGAAATTCTGTTAAGAAGACTGAATTTACAAAGGCTATCTGCATCAATAAGGTTGTTCATTATTTTATAGGCCATTACAAGTCTCAAGTACTTTCGTCTGTTTTCTAGTGACGTCCATCCTAACTGTTGTTCATCTCAATAAAGGTCAGTCATTGCAAATAAAGGTCAGTCACTGCAAAAATGTTGAAAAGACATGAATCTGGGACTGAGAAACATTTCCAATTTTGTTAAGAAATTACCGCTGAAGTGGCATCTGGATAATACATTCTTTTAATAGTCACATACCAAATTATTCATAAGATGGAATTTTGCGTGAATGAATGAATAGTTAATGCGGTACCCACTGCTAAATACATCATATTCGAACCAGCCATCCGATCCCGTTAGCTTGGTGGTCGAGTGGTAAGACATCTGCACTAGAAAGCAGGAGGTCATGGGTTCGAGTCCCACCCAAGTGATGTTGTCCAACTTTCACTCGGGAGGGAACACACCGAGTATACAGTGTTCAAACGTCGGTGAAGGGCAAAACCTAACTTGATTTACATACCAAATTGTTACCACCAAGTGCTTAGTTTTGCTCAGAGTACATATTCCCTCTCTATTGATCAAGCCGGGATCACAACAAATTCATTACATACCCCAACTGAAAAATATGTATAGAAAAGCATAATTGTCTATGAAGAAGCCAACGCTTCTCTTCATATAAATGTTAGCCCTTCGTTAAGCAAATTTGTTAAGCAAATTTACTTTATTCATCTACTAATTCAGGTATGAAAAATTACAATCGTATACACCTTAATAGAGTTTATCTTTAGGCAAACTTTAATGGAATTACATTCCCAAAATACACTTGGCAATATTGTGACAGAGTCTAACTTATAAACATGAAAACACAAAAAAATAATTAATTGTCCCCCATCTGAAGTAAAATCACACCCTTAAAAATAGAAAACTGAATGGCATTATGTGCAACTCTTATTTCATCGATCCAATTATAGCAATTAAAATTCCATCCATCCCTAACTGCTTGAGACATACATTTGAAACCATGGCGGGACTTAAAGGGGCCCTAGGTCCTGAAATCCCTGAAAATGTTATGTTTTGGATTGTTTACTTAGCCTATTTCAAACATCTGGTTGAAAGGAAACCAACCTAATGTCTTACCGTTCCCGAGAAAAGACGAAAAAAAACCCACTTGTTTACATCGGACATGACGGAGTACGAATACGTTTTTTGTGTCTTTCTCATGTACGCTATACACATTGTGTGTCTCGGGAACAGCGCGCGGTGACCAATCACCAATGCAAACAATTACGCGTACGAATGAAATCACAACTAGCATCCAAACAGCTCGAATTTATGGGGTCGCAAAAGTGGACCCCGAAATTTGTTCTGGCACGCATAATACAGGAATAACACAAAAAACGCCCAGTTTTGAAAGGATAGTTGTGTGGAGTTTATATCCTACTTTTAAAAGCTATTTCCGATTATCATCATCTCGTTCAAAGCGCGTTTTGTAGCCCAATTGGGCTGTTCCAGGACCTAGTGTCCCTTTAAATGAGTTGTTAACAGACTGCAAACAATAAAAAAAGCACTATAATTATTCTTGTTAGCCAACATTGAATCGTGGTCATTATGATTTCCTAGGTTCAATATCTGCAGAGGATTACACTGCAATGACAAACATGTCTTATTGCTCACTGTACTTCATGATTCATTTATAACCAAATACAGATTTTTTTTTAAAATTGTTTACCATGACTTTTATTTCTATTTCACATCATTCACACCTGAATAACGTTTTGGAATGGTTGCTATATGTTCTGTTGCCATAGTGATTCCTCTCTCATGATTCATGACCTAATGGCAATTTGTTTTAAAATTTGTTACCATGAACTTTGTTAAATGATTGTTTTACATCATCCATATCTGAATAGCAGTTTGGAATGGTTGCTATGGATTCAGTTGCCATGGTGATTCCTCTCTCTCTCTCTCTTACTGATCGCAGTGGATCATGACCTTGATGGCTCCTCCTGCTCCGGTCCTAGACGTCTCAAATGCCTCAAGTGTCTTCTCCAGGGGAAAGTGATGAGTTATCAGTGGCTTGGGATCCACCTTGCCGGACGCAACCATCTCCAGGGCAAGAGGGTAGCTGAAGAGTAAAGAAGAGACAAATTGACCTTAGTGCAATTGCCAGATTGCGTTACCAGGGGCCAATGTAACCCATTAACACACAACACCTTGGTTTGGGGCAGTAGATGACTAATGCCTTTGCATGGGCTAACGTTATAAGCAGAAAAGTCACACTAACTTCATCAGAAAAAAACTGTTCCAATTTGTGGTGTACTAATGCTATGCTAACATTTGTGTTTGCCAGAAGTCTTGTATTGTTGAATCACGTCTTTCAAAATTTCAGATTTGAAGGCATTGCTGTGGTTGTTCAGCATACCACACTGAACCCCCTACCCTCATCCAACCTCAAAAGTCAATGTAGTTTGTCACTCACCAGTTGGCATATCGCCAGATGCCACGGATGTCCACCTCCCTTAGAGCTGCACTGACCATGGGCACATTGACCGTCAGTGGGCCCAAACCAACAAGAACCAGGACACCACCAGACTTGGTCGCCTACCAAGAAAATATCAATACAAAATAAACTCTGACCTGCCCAAATCTGTCAAAAATCCAGCATAGGGTTTTGAAAGGTTTTACAAGATTGAGGGAAGGAGATCCCTACCACTTTCATTTTACAGCAGGCTTGAAGTTTAATAAAAACAGTGTGGGAGAATTGGATAGATTCCGCCCATAAAATGGCAAAGGAGTTGGGGCTACTGTGTTTTTGTCAGCTCTGTGATTGTAGTACACTGGGCAGACCAGACTTTAATGATGAAATTACACACAGGTCGTGTCCCTGAGCAAGAGGCTTTACAGCAATATCTTACCTCATCTACATATATATACAAACAACAAAGAGGGTTGAAGACAGGAAAGATGAGGCCGACTCTGAATTTGTTAATCCGTGACTACGGCTTTAATTTTTGCCAGTAGCAGATACAGTAAATAGCCGTAGCCATAGACAAACTAGCTAGACTTACATAGATTCCTGTCTGAATGCTGGGTTCTGCTCCGCTGCACTCAATGCTGATATCCGGCTTGCATCCCAATGCCGCCTCCACTCTACGTGCCATCTCCTCAGAGTCCCGAGTGTCCACCCGCAATACATGATGGGCTCCTAGCTTCTTGGCCATGTCTAGACGACCCTGGTCCAAGTCTTTAATCAATGGAGGTAGAAAGCCGATTCACTATCATTAACATTCATTAATCTTCCTAATCTTCTGTACCTTACAACCCTTCCAATTTTGAAAAAAAAAACACTTTTAGGCCAAAAAAAAAGTCTCCGGTTTCTGGTATGTCTCAAAACCGCCAAACTTACTGGTTTGACAGGAATCCTGCTGATGCACAATTTTAACGTGTTTTTAGATGGGGTTACGATCGAGTATAAGCTTTATGTGGCCTCTCTGGACTCCCATATATTTGAGTTAATAGTCGGGCACCATTTGCAGTCATCAGCCGACATTTGAAGAAAAAAAAAAATTCGCGTCACCACACCACTTTTGGGACAAGCTCCATACCAGAAACTGGAGACTTTTTTTTTTGGCCTTAATTAGGCACCAATGCGTCACATTCCTTCAAGGTAATCTTCTGTGGAGTATGGACAGCAACTCAAGTCCCTGCACAATCCTTTTGTGTGGTTAAGCTCAGGGCAAGCAGCTTCACTGCTCTCCATAGTGCTGTTTTATTGTGTGCAGTGACTCACTGTGTGACACAGTTACTTAAACACTTCATATCCCTTCACCTGAAACTGACCTGCAGGGACTTTAAAGGATTTTACACATTTCTCTGAATAACGACTTCTCACTAGAAGGGTTAATACCTTATATAGTTCTGTTAAATCTTTTTGATATCTGATACTGGAGACAGGTTAATAAACTTGGCAGCTTCAAGGTTAGATTTTTGTTGACCAGGATTTGATATCATGAAACTCATCATAGATTACGATCCACCAAGATGCATTGCAGGACTATGATCAGCTGTAGCTGCCATGGGTTCTAAAAAGGATTTGACTGAACTCATCATCAAAGTGGTTTTTTTTGTTTATTTAAAGACAAATTATTCTTACCAGTGATGGCAATGTGAGTCGCTCCCATGGCCTTAGCAGTCAGCAAAGCCAGCAAACCGATGGGTCCTGCAGATGTAGACATCATAATCAAAATATAAAACTAGAACCATGGAAGATTTTTAAGGTAGCTTCTCAATTTGAGACTCTTATATTGACACTTGGGTAGCATGACAAAGTTGGTGACTTTCAGTAGCAACGTGATTCAATTCCTTAACACTGAATAGTTGAATAGTGTCCAAGAAATCGATTGCCCAAAACTTGATTGGCCCTAGACATTACTTATAAACCAAACGAGATCAAAATCATGCAATACATTGGGGACTTTGCTTGAATGAGATAAGTGCTGAACGATTCTCGATGGCTTCAAGCATAGACACCTTAAGAAAATCAAGTTGAACCGAGACAAATGCTTTGTTTTGGAATGCATTGTGTTTGGAACACAAACCTGCTCCCAGGACCAGAACACGACTTCCGAGGCGGACGCCAGCTCTGCGGCAGGCATGGACACCGACTGACAGTGGTTCCAAGAGGGCGCCCTCTTCCAAGGAGACATGGTCAGGGAGCCTACAAGAAAAAAGAAAAAAATTAGCACACAAACAGCAAACTATGCAGGAGGGTTTGTTTGCTCATCTTTAAACTACAATATGCAGATGGCCAATATCTGGGCAGTCTACTTTTTTGGGGGAGGGGGTGAAATCTGAAATGGTGAGTTGGAACAAACTTTGTCCAAATTTCTGGACACAAAGTGGATGCTATGTGCAGGGATCCATGCACCCTTTATCTTTCCTTTGTCTGTGCGTGTATTACCGTGTCACTACCTAAAGCCATTATGTGTCCATACACAGCAGGAATGTTGCAAACCCATCTGCAACTCTTTTGAGAAGTCCGTTTGTCATTGAACACTCCATCAAATGTGAAGGTATTCCTCTACCCTTTCAATAAATTTGTCAAAGATAGTGCATACTTGAAGCAGAAATCAGCAGCGTGGCAGTAATAGCGACGTAGGGAACCGTCATCCGGTGGAGTGGCGCAGAAGAAAACGTCAGGGCAGAGATTGTAGCGCCCCTCCTTACAGAATGAACACATCCTGCAAGGGACTCCGGGCTCGATGGCCACACGATCACCTGCAATACATCCACATTAGGTGATTGGTACTTGTATTACATGGTATTACATGAACATAAAATTTATTCCCTAAAAATCTTTACAGTGCTGGAACAGTTTTTGATGGTACAAAGAGTAACAGGCAGGGCGGTTTTGGACTTTTAGTAGTAACAGGTAGGGCGGTTTAAGCAGTACAGCGAGTAACAGGCAGGGCAGTTAAGGCAGGACTAGGCTTGAAGGCAAGCTGGTTCAGTTCATGGACTAATGAGTTAATCCTGAATAAGCACATGTCTTTTTTACTCAGATTTTCTCTAACTGTCAAAAGGGCAACACTATTCCACGAACCAATGATACTTTTGTTTTGGCAACAAAACAGGAACATCAATCTTTATGTGGAGATATCCTCATGTGACAGTTTTGAGGCGATCAAAATAGTGCAATGCCAAATGGGTTTTGGGAGACAGACTTGGAACAGTTAGGGGTAGTCAGGATGAATGGATCATGAAGGGTACAGAGTCTGCTGTCACGATGATAAAATGTCAAGGTCAAGAGGGCAGAGAGGTAAAAGGGAAGCTGCGAGTTGATAGATTTCTAGACGGTGAGCAGCATTTTGAATTTAGCACACTTCTTTGCATTACAGGGTAATCCTATAGGACAGCACTTCCCATTAGTCAGTTAGTCAGATTGGTGCAGAGAGCAGTGGCGCACCAAAGGGTGGGGCGCTCAGGGGGCTTGAGCCTCCCCCGAGGTTGTCATATTTTTTGTTTGTAATATTTTTTTTTAGTGCCACGATTTGACCTTGGTGATATGTATGTGGCCTATTTTCAAGTATAATATGGCTATAAGTGGCGCCACCAACGTCAAAATAGTCCACCCCCCCCCAAAAAAACCCCACCAAATCCTGGGTATGCCACTGGTAGAGAGGGCACTAGGCTGGCCCTCTGGGACCAGCAAAAACACTTCCTTACCGACTTTCAAGTTGGTGACCCCTTCACCAACAGCAGAGACGACCCCTGCAGACTCGTGGCCGAGAATCATGGGAGACTTGACGATGAAGTTGCCGATGCGGCCATTGACAAGGAAGTGGACGTCAGAGCCACAGATTCCCACAGCGGCCATCTTGAGCTGAACCTCTGAAGTTGTAAATGAGGGACCAAGTGGAATTCAAAAAACACAAAGTGCGATTGTGTGTTCTGCAGACTGACTCCTAATAGTGTGTCTGCTAAAATGCTTAAATTTCTTACCACATTTTTAAAGAACTTTTTGAACGAGATCTCACATAGTTGACTTTGGTTCTTGCGAAATGACAGTTACTGCACAGTACACTGAACAAGAACTTACTTAATTGATAAGGCAGCACTCAGATAGATTGTGATTTATTTTTAATAGAGTGAGCTGGCAGTAAACAGCAGGCGCGGCAATTTGTATTGAAGGTTTTGTTCAATTCTTATTAAAATCTTACAGATAATGCACTGTTGAATAATATGTATTTCAGCAAGGTAATTAAGGCTAAAATGCAAAAAAGAAACCCAACAAATAGATCCCTGAAGTTTTCAAGTACTGGGAAGGCACCAACCATTTTTTCCTGGCAAAGGGATGGGTGTGTTCTCCTGTTTACAAAACGAAAAGAAAAGAAAAGAGGAAAATGGCAGCATTTTGGATTTTTGAAGGAATAGTGTATTTTTTTAGAGGCAATGAGTGAGGGCGCCCTCATAGCACGGAAAAGCGATGAAAGGACTGAACAAACATTGCAAGCACAATGAGCGGTAAGTTTTCAGACTCTTTTGCTCGTTTTTTTTCTCAAAATTGTCGCTTTTTGGGAACAATTTAACTTAGGGTCTTATACCTGGAATGTCGATCATCTATGATCTATCCAGCATCCAGGGTAACTGTCTCTCGACATTTTCTCTTTACTGGTTTCTTTTTGGGTCTTTTGTCCTCGCGTGGGTATGTACAAAATGCTACCGTGTACATGGTGTACCAGTCACTAAAGTATGCTAAATAGTACAGAGGGCCGGGTACTACGGGTACCGAAGTTCCAGCGCTCCACTCAGTAGAACCATGGAGCTATATCTCCATGGTAGAGCTAGCTATCGGGTCGCGTGTTGTCGCCGTGCTGTCATCGTCTTTTTACCCCCAAATTTCCCTCAAAAAATCAAACCCATTTCCTATTCATTGAGAATGTCGTCGCCAACTAGGCGATATCGCCAGACCATGTCCGAATGTTAAAAAGGCAATTAGTTTGGTCCAAGTTACTCGGACTAGCCTACCGTAGGTAGGTCCAATAATTTTAAAGTGGATTTTGTTCCCTTATACTAGAACAGGGCCCTAGCTACACTTCACGATCGCCAGAACCGGCCCCTAAACTTCACGATCGCCTAATATTACACCCACAACAATGTTATTGTCAACGAATGACGGCTGTCATGCCTGTGGTTTTGTGAGCGTTCCTTCACTCTCACTCTCACTGTCCAGACTCTGGTTCTGGTTCTGGTTCTGGTTGTATACTGTGCAAACACCTCTTACTCTTAGAAATTACATCTTACCATCACCAGTTCACCCTTCTTTTTCAGAACAGCAGAGAGATTTTCCATTTCAGCCATTTTTATGAAGAAAACCTGATGGAAACGAATAAGAAATCAATCTCAGTGGTTGTGGAGATCCCCTCACATAACAGTCGAGTTCACGTACGTCCGTCCAGGGTGACCGTAAGGTCATGGCCAAATTCTGCTTAATGCACATCAAAAATCTGTCAGATTTATCAAAAATCTGCCAAATTCCCCAGAATTACTCGAAGTACACTCTTCTTAACACCCAAAATCACATGCAGATGTTGTAGTATTGCCTTAATTAAGGCTCAAATTACAAATATAAACAATCTATAGTCACATAAAGGTGTTATGAAATTGCGTAAATTTACTTTCAGGCAAATTGCGGTTGCGTCACTGGCCGCTGAAGTCCGGTTCCCAGTGAACCTCATCAGCACTTACCAGCCAACCTGTCCCATTATGCAGGGGTTTTCTATAATTTCCTTTTATCATTATGTGGCTGTAGATTGTTTATAATGTAATTTGAATATTCATTAAGGCAATATTACAACATCTGCATGTGGTTTAAGTGTTTATAGTGTATTTCGAGTAATTCTGGGGAATTTGGCAGATTTTTGATCCATCTGACAGATTTTTGAAGTGCATTTAGCAGAATTTAGTCATGACCTTACCGTCTCACGGTCATCCTGGCCATATGGAGCAACTGTTGAGACATGGGGACTCCCACCACAAATTCTGTAGAAATGCTACATGCTACAGACTGGTAACCTGCCATTGCACATGAAAACAAAGGCGTATTACGTTTACCAGTGTGTGAAGCATTTCATTTGTGCACAAGTCAATGGTATAGCACTTTTTTGTTACTTGCCACGGCCCCTTACTTTTTCGCACTTTCATTTATTACACGTGTAGCACCGTGTAGCATTTCATTTGTGCACAAGTCAATGGTGTAGCACTTTTTTGCTACTTGTAACGGCCCCTTCCTTCTCGCCCTTTCATTTATAACACGTGTAGCACTGTGTAGCATTTCATTTATGCACAAGTCAATGGTGTAGCACATTTTTGCTACTTGCCACGGCCCCTTCCTTTTCGCCCTTTGATTTACGCGTGTAGCACCGTGTAGCATTTAATTTGTGCACATGTCAATGGTGTAGCACTTTTTGCTACTTGCCACGACCAGCCACTTCAGTAGTGTGTTTAGTATACACCCTGGTCTTGTTCTTTGACCGAACGGTGGCTCTGCTCATTCGAATAAATCATCAACGTATCACCCGACTTACTATTTCTTGTAGCATGTAGCAGTGCTACAAACACAGACCTTGAATTCATTTGTCTCAAAACTTGCTGGGTATAATCCTGGCCCGCCCGTCTACGTCACGTCCAGAAACAGTGAGTGAGATTGATTTCTCATTCGTTTCCATCAGGTTTTCTTCGTAAAAATGGCTGAAGTGGAAAATCTCTCTGCTGTTCTGAAAAAGAAGGGTGAACTGGTGTTGGTAAGATGTAATTTCGCAAGACTTTGGTTGATTGTTGACTGAGCATGGAGTTGAAATGCCTCCATCATCTGATCATGTCCATGGACCTGTGCTGTGGACTGCAGGCCAGGAAACACCCACAAAACCACGGCACACCACGCGTCATGCGTCACATTGTTATGGGTGTTTAGCTCCATGGTCATGATGGTTTGTTTTCACCATAGCCGCACTGTGTGTGGCCACCGCGGTGAACACACTAGTGGGGCTAGGTTCACCATGGAGCTAATTATAGCTCCATGGTTTAAACATTAGGCTACATAAATTTGGGCGGTCGTGTAATTCTTCTAGTTCTAGTTTATATGGGCCCCTGGCATAGCCCTCTTTACTTTCGATCAAGGAAAGAAGGTTGCAACCTGAGGAAAGAATGTTCCAACCTGACACTGCTTTTTCTTCATACAGATTCATAGGGCTTAGTTATATCGATAACTATAAGGTCAGTCATTGCAAAAATGACGATAAGACATGAATCTGGGACAGAAACATTTCCAAGTTTGTTAGGTAATATAGTTTTATAGGCCCTATGCTCACAAAACTTTCTTCACTCTCCATAGACTTGGTACACAACCGCTGAAGTAGCGTCAGGCAACATTCTTTCCCAACCTGACGCTACTTCAGTGGTTGTGTACAAAGTCTATGGAGACTAGAGTCAAGAAAGTACAGTCGTTTTCCTAGTTCCAGATTTTTCTTAGTTCCGGATTGCTTCAAATAAAAACCTACCTCTTTTGGATTAGTCTCCAATAAAAATTTTCTGATGGAGTGCATTTTGAAAAGGAAAATGGAAGCTTCTTGATACACAAAGATCTTTTCGATAAAATCTTTAGACCAGATTTCCGACTCGCACTTTGACATGTTTGGACGGTTTGTAGAAAATCGTGGGAGCTGCGAATCGACGATAAATTTTCTGCTCGGTACATTACTCGTACCGTGCGATTTCAAAAATTTTGTTCATGCACTACAGTGGTCATGTACTACAGTGGTCTCTAATATTTCAAAATTCACGAATGACCATATGTTTTTGCCTAGTTCCAGATTGCGCGTGCTCTTACTAATAAATTTTTATTCTGTGCTGGGTCAAATGTTTCCAGTGAGTTCGTGCCGTTGCGCTGTAGACAAAAGTTTCAAAATCATTTATGTTAATTCTCTTTTTAAAATTTGCTGAAATTCTCTTGAATGAACGATTTTTGGAAAATTAAGTAATATTTCATCAGAAAATCTTCAAAATGTGCTTGATTCGGGGTGGTTTTGGCTGAAAAATTGATTTTCTCTCGCGATGTTTTTTTTCGCGCGAAGCAATTATTGATGGATTCGGAACTGTTTAAACTGATCCAGAAATAGGAAAAGTGGCGTTGGTACATTTGACGTCGTAAAGTCAAAATAAAAGGAGCTTGAATTTGGAAAATTATTTTGTAGCATCTCCATCACTCAAAGTAAACTTTTTAATCAATGTCACTTGAATTTTTTAGTAGTTGAGCTGGAAGCAATCTGAACGATGTTTGCTATCCGGAACTAGGAAAGCGACTGTATCTCCTAACTAAGTTGGAAAAGTTTCTCAGTTCCAGATTTATGTCTTATGACATTTTTGCAAAGATTCCATATCTAGCCACGACCAATTTTTCCCTTGAGTGGCCTATCAGCCATCAGAAAGTGATAATATGTCCCCAAAAGTCATATTTAGCAGGGGAAAAAATTGAAGTATTAACCAAG
Organism: Patiria pectinifera; assembly: GCA_029964075.1. Taxonomy (NCBI): domain Eukaryota; kingdom Metazoa; phylum Echinodermata; class Asteroidea; order Valvatida; family Asterinidae; genus Patiria; species Patiria pectinifera. The sequence continues at coordinate 23,113,768 of CM057129.1, read as the reverse complement.
TTAACTGAGAAAACACTTTGAAATTGTCAGACCAGTCTCATACGGTTTGTGCATAGGGGGACAATAATTACTGGTCAGATATGGGAATCTTTCCACTGACCTTCATTGAGATGATATATGAAGAAAAAACCAGCGTCGGGTTGCAGAATTCTCTCCCCGATAAAATATACCCTATGCGTATGATGTCATCAGTCCTACAGAGACATGCACAACATGACCTCGCTGAGGTCAAATCTCAGACTAGACCCAATTGATGTGTTGAGTCTTAGACTTGCACTCAAATTAGTCCGAGTAATCAAATTCCAATCATTTTCATCTTGGTGGTGGTATATAATAAAGATTCACGTACAATGAATTCAAGATCGCAGCCTCCTGCAAGAGAAGGACGAGGATCAGTTTCCCAATTTGAAGGGAAAATTTCCATTTAATTAAGGTACCGGTATATGACCCTAACCACAACCATTTGTATTTTCATTTCCCACTGAAGCCTACAGGGGCACATGAGGCAGTTTGAGGACTGTTTTGGGGGTGAAATCTGAAGATTTTGTTTGGGAGTATGATGAAAATGATTGGAATTTGATTAATGGTACTCGCGATAAGAGATACGATCCTAGGATATTCTACTATCACCCGACCATGTCTAAATGATAAAAATGGCGATTCGTAGAGTCCTAGTTACTCGGACTAGACCCAAGTGATTTTGACTACAGCACTGCCTCTTACAATACAATATTCCTTCAAAAATGCACAATGCCAACATTTTCTTCTTTTTTTTTTCTTTTTGTAAACAGGAGAACACACCCATCCCTTTGCCAGGAAAAAATGGTTGGTGCCTTCCCAGTTTATTAAAACTCAAGGGATCTAATTTTTTGTGTTTCATTTTTTTTTGCATTTTAGCCTTTATTACCTTGCTGAAATACATGTTATTCAACAGTGCAGTATCTGTAAGATTTTAATAAGAATTGAACAAAAACGTCAATGCAAATTGCCACGCCTGCTGTTCACTGCCAGCTCACTCTGTTCAAAATAAAACCACAATCTATCTGAGTGCTGCCTTATCAATTAAGTTAGTTCTTGTTCAGTGTACTGTGCAGTAACTGTCATTTCGCAGTAACTGTCATTTCACAAGAACCAAAGTCAACTATGTGAGATCTTGTTCAAAAAGTTCTTTAAAAATATGGTAAGAAATTTAAGCATTTTAGCGGACACACTATTAGGAGTCAGTCTGCAGAACACACAATCGCACCTTTTGTTTGCATTCCACTTGGTCCCTCATTTACAACTTTTAGAGGTTCAGCTCAAGATGGCCGCTGTGGGAATCTGTGGCTCTGACGTCCACTACCTCGTCAACGGCCGCATCGGCGACTTCATCGTCAAGTCTCCCATGATTCTCGGCCACGAGTCTGCAGGGGTCGTCTCTGCTCTTGGTGAAGGGGTCACCAACTTGAAAGTCGGTAAGGAAGTGTTTTTGCTGGTCCCAAATGGCCAGCTTAGTGCCCTCTCTGCCAGTGGCGCACCCAGGATTCGCTTTCTGGGGGCTCACATTTTTTTTCAATTTTTTAAAAAAAAATGTTGCCCAAAATTTTGGGCCGCAGAAAAAAAGAAAGTGTTTTTTTTAGGGGAGGGGATGGACTTTTTTGCCATTGGTGGCGCCACTTACACCCCTATTATACTACTCGAAAATAGGCCACATATCACCAATGTCAAATCGTGGAACTAAAAAAAATATTACCAAAAAAAAATTACAATCTCTTGGGGGGGGGGGGGGCTCAAGCCCTCGATCTCAGTAAATAAGACATGCGGTTATTCAGGATTAACACATTAGTCCAGGTCTGCCCTGAACCACCTTGCCTTTATAAGCCTAGTCCTGCCTCAACTGCCCTGCCTGTTACTCGCTGTACTGCCTTAACCGCCCTGCCTGTTACTCCTTGGACCATCAAAAATTGCCCTGGCACTGTATAGATTTATTGGGGAATAAATTCAATGTACATGTAATACCATGTAATACCATGTAATACAAGTACCTGTGGATGTATTGCAGGCGATCGTGTGGCCATCGAGCCCGGAGTGCCTTGCAGGATGTGTTCGTTCTGTAAGGAGGGGCGTTACAATCTCTGCCCTGACGTTTTCTTCTGCGCCACTCCACCGGATGACGGATCCCTACGTCGCTATTACTGCCACGCTGCTGATTTCTGCTTCAAGTATGCACTATCTTTGACAAATTGTACTGAAAGGGTAGAGGAATACCTTCACATTTGATGGAGAGTTCAATGACAAACGGACTTCTCAAAAGAGTTGCAGATGGGTTTGCAACATTCCTGCTGTGTATGGACACATAATGGCTTTAGGTAGTGACACGGTAATACACACACACACAAAGGAAAGATAAAGGTATCCCTGCACATAGAATCCACTTTTTGTTCCAACTCCCCATTTCACCCCCTCCCCCCGCCCCAAAAAAAGCAGACTGCCCAGATATTGGCCATCTGCATATTGTAGTTTAAAGATGAGCCATTGTCAACATTTTTGCAGAAAAGAAATTACAGAAAGGATACATGTACATTGCCTATCCTTTCCGAAAAATGGTTGCAAACAGCCACAAACCCTCCTGCATGGTTGCTGTTTTTGTGCTCATTTTTTTCCTTTTTTTTCTTGTAGGCTCCCTGACCATGTCTCCTTGGAAGAGGGCGCCCTCTTGGAACCACTGTCAGTCGGTGTCCATGCCTGCCGCAGAGCTGGCGTCCGCCTCGGAAGTCGTGTTCTGGTCCTGGGAGCAGGTTCGTGTTCCAAACACAATGCGTTCCAAAACAAAGCATTTGTCTCGGTTCAACTTGATTCTCTTAAGGTGTCTATGCTTGAAGCCATCAAGAATCGTTCAGCACCTATCTCACTCAAGCAAAGTCCCCAATGTATTGCATGATTTTGATCTCGTTTGGTTTATAAGGATGTCTAGGGCCAATCAAGTTTTGGGTAATCGATATCTTGGACGTTATTCAGTGTTAAGGAACTGAATCACGTTGCTACTGAAAGTCGCCAACTTTGTCATGCTACCCAAGTGTCAATATTAGTGTCTCAAATTGAGAAGCTACCTTAAAAATCTTCCATGGTTCTAGTTTTATATTTTGATTACGATCTTTACATCTGCAGGACCCATTGGATTGCTGGCTTTGCTGACTGCTAAGGCCATGGGAGCAACTCACATTGCCATCACTGGTAAGATTAATTTGTCTTTAAATAAAAAAAAACCACTTTGATGAGTTTAGTCAAATCCAACCCGTGGCAGCTACAGCTGATCATAGTCCTTAATGCATCTTGGTGGATCGTAACCTATGATGAGTTTCGTGAAATCAATTCCTAGTCAAAAATTTTACCAAGCTGCCAAGTTTTTGATTTTAAACACGTCTCCAGTATCAGTTATCAAAAAGTTTTAACAGAACTATATAAGGTATTAACCCTCGTAGTGGGAAGTCGTTATTCAGAGAAATGTGGAAAACCCTTTAAAATCCCTGCAGTGCATTTCAGGTGAAGGGATATGAAGTGTTAAAGTAACTGTGTCACACAGTCACTGCACACACAATAAAACAGCACTATGGAGAGCAGTGAAGCTGCTTGCCCTGAGCTTAACCACACAAAAGGATTGTGCAGGGACTTGAGTCGTTATCCATACTCCACAGAAGATTACCTGGAAGGAATTTGACGCATTGGTGCCTAGCTCTATGGGCCAAAGTGGTTTTGCAAAAGTCGAAGGGTTGTAAAGTGCAGAAGATTAGGAAGGTTAATGATGATTGAATCTGCTTTCTACCTCCATCGATTAAAGACCTGGACCAGGGTCGTCTGGACGTGGCCAAGAAGCTGGGAGCCCATCATGCATTGCGGGTGGACACTCGGGACGCTGAGGAGATGGCACGCAGAGTGGAGGCGGCATTGGGATGCAAGCCGGAGATCAGCATTGAGTGCAGCGGAGCAGAACCCAGCATTCAGACAGGAATCTATGTAAGTCTAGCAAGTTTGTCTATGGCTACGGCTATTTACTGTAGCTGCCACTGGCAAAAATTAAAGCCATAGCCACGGATTAACACATTCAGAGACGGCCTCATCTTTCCTGTCTTCATTCATTTATGTTGTTTGTATATATATGCAGATGAGATAAGATATTGCTGTAAAACCTCTTGCTCAGGGACACGACCTGTGTGTAATTTCATCATAAGTCTGGTCTGCCTAGTGTACTACAATCACAGAGCTGACAAAAACACAGTAGCCCCAACTCCTTTGCCATTTCATGGGCGGAATCTATCCAATTCGCACACACTGTTTTTTTATTAAACTTCAAGCCTGCTGTAAACTGAAAGTGGTAGGGATTTCCTTCCCTCAATCTTGTAAAACCTTTCAAAACCCTTCGATGGATTTTTGAAGGATCTGGGCATGGTCAGTGTTTTATTTTTGATTTGATATTTTCTCGGTAGGCGACCAAGTCTGGCGGTGTCCTGGTTCTGGTTGGTTTGGGCCCACCGACGGTCAATGTGCCCATGGTCAGTGCAGCTCTGCGGGAGGTGGACATCCGTGGCATCTTCCGATATGCCAACTGGTGAGTGACAAACTGATAGATAATTACGGTGACCTTTGAGGTTGGTCGAGGGTAGGGGGTTCAGGGTTGACAGCCCAGTGAGATGTGTGGTATGCTGAACAACCACAGCAATGCCTTCAAATCTGAAATGTTGACAGAAGTGATTCAACAATACAAGACTTCTGGCACACACAAATGTTAGCATAGCATTAGTACACCACAAATTGAACCGTTTTTTTTTCTGATAAAGTTAGTGTGACTTTCCTGCTTATAACGTTAGCCCATTGCAAAGGCATTAGTCCTTCTACTGCCCCAAACCAAGGTGTTGTGTGCTAATGGGTTACTTTGGCCCCTGGTAACGCAATCTGGCAATTTGCATTGAGGTCAATTTTTCTCTTCTTTACTCTTCAGCTACCCTCTTGCCCTGGAGATGATTGCGTCGGGCAAGGTGGATGCCAAGCCACTGATAACTCATCACTTCCCCCTGGAGAAGACACTGGAGGCATTTGAGACGTCCAGGACCGGAGCAGGAGGAGCCATCAAGGTCATGATCCACTGCGATCAGTAAGAGAGAGAGAGGAATCACCATGGCAACTGAATCCATAGCAACCATTCCAAAATGCTATTCAGATATGGATGATGTAAAATAATCATTTAATAAAGTTCATTGTAACAAGTTTAAAAAAAACCTTTTCAAATAGGTCATGAATCATGAGAGAGGAATCACTATGGCGACAGAACCTATAGCAACCATTCCAAAATGTTATTTGGATGTGAATGATGTAAAATAGAAATAAAGTTCATGGTAACAAATTTTTGAAACAAAAACCTGTATTTGGTTGTGAATCATGAGGTACAGTGAGCAATAAGACATGTTTGTCATTGCATTGTAATCCTCTGCAGCTATTGAACCTAGGAAATCATAATGACCACGATTCAACGTTGGCTAACAAGAATAATTATAGTGTTTATTTTTTTTCATGCATATTGTTATCAACTCATTTAAGTCCCGCCATGGTTTAAATGTATGTCACAAGTAGCTGAGCATGGAATATTAATTGCTATTTGCTATAATTTGTGCGATGAAATAAGAGTCGCACGTAATGCCATTCAGTTTTCTACTTTTAAGTGTGATTTTACTTCAGGTGGGGGACAATCAAAACATTTAGAATAATGTTTTTGTGTTTTCATGTTTATAGTTAGACTCTGTCACAATTGCCAAGTGTATTTTGGGAATGTAATTCCATTAAAATTTGCCTAAAGATAAACTCTATTAAGGTGTATACGATTATTGTAATTTTTCATACCTGAATCAGTAGATGAATAAAATAAATTTGTAACACAAATTTTTTTTAGTGCTAACATTTATATGAAGCGAAGTGTTGGCTTCTTCATACACAATCATGCTTTTCTATATATATTTTTTCAGTTGGGGTATGTAATGAATTTGTTGTGATCCCGGCTTGATCAATAGAGAGGGAATATGTACTCTGAGCAAAACTAAACACTTGGTGGTAACAATTTGGTATGTAACTATTAAAAGAATGTATTATCCAGACGCCAGCTCAGCGGTAATTTCCTAACAAAATTGAAAATGTTTCTCGGTCCCAGATTCATGTCTTTTCAACATTTTTTTGCAATAACTGACCTTCATTGAGATGATGTACATGTATGAAGAAAAAAAGGGGCGTCAGGTTGCAACATTTGTTCCGTAACTATTAACAGGGCACACTTTTAATGCAGTTTTCACCGTGCTGACATGCGCGTGCATAGACTTTGTACACAACCATTGAGGTGGCATAAGGATACTCTTGTGTGATGACTGTAGCAGACATTATGCATCTTCAATCTTCATCTTCATGTTTCTTCCCAGGGCGATGAACTATTTCATAGTTGTACTGCCCAAGCACCTCCAGCCATCGAGCGATTTGCCCCTCTGGGTTCTTAAAAGTGACTAACCACTTTAATGCCGCATGGTCCGTTCGTACAGTTATCTCTTGTCCGTATAGGTACTGCTTGAAGTGTTTAAGATAGACAATAATTGCAAGGAGCTCTCTGCGCGTCACGCAATAATTCCTCTCGGGCTTGGAGAGTGTACGGCTCGCGTAGGCAATAACGCGCTCCTCTCCATTTTGCACTTGCGACAAAACAGCTCCGATGCCGACTCCGCTAGCATCTGTATCCAATATGAACTTGCCCTCGGGTTCTGGGTATGCCAGTATTGGCGCCTCTTGCAGGTGAGTCTTCAAGGTTTGGAACGCCTCCTGGCATTCGTCACTCCAGTGGAAGACACATGCTTTCTCAGTTAGCCTATGGAGCGGGCGAGCCACATCAGCAAAACCTCTGATGAATCTTCTATAATACGAGGCCAACCCCAGAAAACTCCTCAGTCCTCGGACGTCAGTCGGAGTTGGCCAAGATCTTATCGCCTCCAGCTTGTCTGGATCGGTAGATACTCCCTCCGGGGACACCACATGTCCCAGATACTTAACCTGCTGTCGGAAGAGGTGGCATTTTCCTGGCTTTAATTTAAGTCCAGCCCCACGTAACCTCTGCAGAACCTCCCTCAAACGGTTGATTTCCTCCATGATGGTTCGTCCATACACAATAACATCATCTAAATAGACGAGCAAGGTTTCCCACTGGAGGCCACGCATTATCCTCTCCATGAGCCTCTCGAATGTGGCGGGGGCATTGCACAGACCAAAGGGCATAACCCTCCAGCTGTACAATCCCCCGCGCACAACAAAGGCAGACTTCTTCTGAGCCTCTTCATCAAGTTCGACTTGCCAATAGCCGGAGGCAAGATCTAGGGTTGAAAACCATCTTGCCCCCGCTAGTGCGTCAAGGGTGTCATCGATTCGTGGGACGGGGTAAGCGTCCTTGATCGTCCTTTCATTGAGCCCTCTGTAATCCACACAAAACCTCTGCGTTCCGTCCTTTTTCCGAACGAGAACTACATTGGACGCCCACGGGCTGTCGGACGGCTCTATAATCCCCCGTTTTAACAAGTCATCCACTTGCTTGTCGATCTCCTTTTGCTTACACAGGGGTTGTCGCCTCGGTCTTTCCCTAACAGGTCTAGCACTTCCGGTGTCTATGGTGTGTTTCACCCTGTCAGTCCTCCCTAGGTCGTGGTCTCCTCTGGAAAATACATCCGAGAACTCCGACAGCAGCCCAGCAACGGCGTAATGATAGCGCGTATCTAGCCCTTCAACGCTTCGCTTCCAGAGGTCATGAAGGTGTCCAGGGACATGTACATCTTCCGTTCCTTTTTCCATAGCCTCCTGTCGCACCTCATCGACATCCTCTTCATCCACTGGGGTGAGGCAGGCGGCAGTAACCCCACAGCGCAAAACGCACTTCTGCCTCCCTGGGTTCAATACCCGCACCGGTAATGTATCTCCATCCATGTTCACCAGTGACCTCGCAACTATAAGGCCCTTATCCGCTACCACTCCGCCTCCTTCGACTGGCTCTATCACCTCGACATGACACGAATCAAGTGACTTATCCATCCTCCCTGGTATAATGGTTTCATGTCCCGGCGGTATGACAGTAGTTCTGGCTACCACAATCCTCGCGCATAACGCTGTTCCCCATCGGCTTGTACACTTGATGTGTTCTCCATGCAACACGAGCTCCAAGGCCTTAAAGTCCAACATTCCTCCCGTTGGTATGAGAAAGTCCATTCCCAGAATTCCTTGTGCCTTAACCTTTGCAAAAACTGCACGTACTGGAAAAATGGTTCTTCCTACCTGAACCTCAATTTGTGCCACACCCAAAGTTTCTATCGGTGTCCCATCCGCCTGAAACACTTTTAAGCCATCTGTCTCTAGCCTCGGCCGCCTCTCAGCTGGAATTCTGTAATACACCTCGGCTGAAATAACTGTATCAGTGGTTCCGGTATCCACAAGGAGCGGAATGTCAAGGGAACGAAATTTCCCCTTAACATAAAGTCCTTTCTTGGGAGAAATTGTTGGCACAAGTACCTTCCGTTCAACTTCCGGGATATTACTACTTGAGTTTGGTTTTAGATTGAGGGTTGACCCTGCTGTGGTTTCAGCCCTTCCTCGGGTCCTAGGAGAGGCTGATTGCCGTTTCCCTGAGGCTTAGTTTTATTTCTCTTTTCCGGACAATCTCGTAAAAAGTGTCCATACCCTTGACAATGATAGCACTGGTCGCCTGGGGTTGCACGTCGCCTCTGGTTGAAACGGTATACCCTGGTGTCACGCCTCTTCTTTGTTTGACCCGCCTCGTCCAAAGTTTGGTCCGTCTGTTGTTCTGCGCCATGCTGAACGACATCCTCCACGGCGTCCTCCAGCACCCTACATTTTCCAGTGCCGAACTTGGGCCCATTCCTTTGAGCCTCAATCTTCTCAAAGTTTTCAGTTGCTAAGGCTGCCCGTATCGCCTCATCAAGTGTGGAAGGGTTGGCCCGGAATAACCCCTCTTGAATAGACTGACTAGCTATCGCATCAGAGAAGTGTCCCCTTGCGAGGCGGTCCCTTGCGGTTTCCGTAAACTCCGAGCCGAGCTCCTGTATGGTTTCCTTCGGCTTCTGCCTCCTATTCCTTAACTCCAGGAGGAAATTTTCTGCGCGCTCTCCAGGTCCAAAACGCCCATCCAAAAGCTTGAGAAGTTCTCTGTATGAATGCCTCTTCTTCTCTCCGTCTCCATGGTGAAGAAGTATCTTTAGTGCCGGACCCTGGAGGCTCGCCGACAGAAACACCGCCGCCTCCTCGTCATCCCATCTATTCGCTATTTTACATGACTCAAAGTGTTCCTTGTAGTCTATCCACGGTTGTTTATCTCCGAAGCGGTCTGGGACAATCCTTGGGCGACCTGAGCTCTTAGTCAGCCTCTCTTGTAACTGCTTCTCACCGATTATTTTTTGATCTCGTTTGAGAGGCCATGGTGTCTCCTTATTAGAGGCTCCTGCGCCTCCTATTTCACGAGCTGGCTCCTCACCTTTCTCTAGTTCATTTATGACCTCCACTGGCTTCGGTAACTCCACAATTGCCTCCACAGGTGGCGTTGTGTCTCCTCTAATGCCAGTAGATTGAGCCTGTGGCATCCAAGACTTATTCTTCTTCATGATACTCCTTGGAGGCGTCCAGTTACCTCCAGTAGCCTCCTGCCCTATGTCCTGCACCTGGGAAATGAAGGCAAGTCCAGTGTGTACACCTGAATCCAGCGAAGTCCCCTGACCTATGCTCTTCCAAGCATCCTCTAGTCGAGATATCCTACTCATTAGTTTATCTATTGTAGCCTCCTGGCGTGAACTCTCCTCCATTGAACGCTGGAGCTCATCCTCCCTTCCTTGGAGGTCCACTCGGAGACTGTCAACCTCCTCTTGAAGTTCCTTAGCAGTCTGGTCTGTCATTATGAGTTTGTGTCTTCGTCTTAGTTAAATTAAGGGTCCTATTTATCAATTAATACTTGTCCTCGCCTCCCCAAGGATGAGAACGTGGGCAAATGGTAGCCAGGCGTATAATCCCACTTCTGACACCATTTGTGGCGGGAATATCTGTGACCCGATCCGTAGTCCCTTTACCCAGACAACCTAGCTTAGGATCAATACCCCAGCAGCCGGGAATGCAGGCCCGTTTGGATGGAAATATACCGCCCTATACGCGTAGCAGCACTCACCCACGCCCCTCAATCTCAAAGATGGACAAGGACAGACAATTAAGTACACAACAGTCAATGACCTCAATTACTGCTTGATTTATTTACACAGAATCAATGTCATATGATGGACCTCTCGTTAAATTATAATGTTAGCCTCTAATAAGTGATTGGTCTCTGAGCCTCTCAATTATCTCTGTAGGGGTAGCCTCGCATTAGCCGCTACGGTAAGGCAGTGCTGGGCAGCACGGCGATGCCTGGCTGGGGATAGCCTCTGAATCCCGGGTAAGAACCGTACGCCTGTAGCGTTCCTGTGCGCCTCCACTCTCCCGCCCTCGACCGTTTCCAGTCGCGATCCTTCCTCGAGGCGGCGGGTAGATGAGCGCGCCCTTCCGGCTCCGTCACGTTACAATCGGCAGATCGCTGTATGTCGCTCCGCCTCCAGTAGCCTCCGCGGACTCCGTGCCTCCTTATGCCAGCCCGACTTCACCGCACCACCCGGCACACGCCCGTCAGCGCGCGCAAGCTAATTTGCCTACCGTCTCTTCCCGTAGATAATCTCGGCGTACGCTCGGAAGGTTGTATCTGAGATAATAAGCCTAATTTGGGACAGTGTGTGTCTGAACTGTGTCTACCTGAACTGAGCCTGTCTCGCAACTGCGCCGGGGCCTTATATAGGGCCCACAGCCGCGAGCGCGCCCTCTCTAGACTACGCTGCTATAGTAATTTGCGCCACAAAGCCTCCTTCTTAGCATGAACGTCCTCGTTCATAACAGCTAAAGACCTGATATCCAAAAGCAAATTACTCAAAACTTTCTTATATCAAAGCGTTTAATCTAAACAATGAAAAGGTCCATAACTTCAACAGGTCGGCGCCTCTTTATACATGCGCCTCATAAAAGAAACATAGTTAACTTTATAAAACTCTGAGAAAACTTTATCGAAAACTTTATAAACTTTAAGAAACTTTAAGAAAACTTATATAAAGGTTATAGAAAACTCTGTATAAACTTAAGAAATGATGGCTTAGAGAAACGAGCCTAACTCATAGGAAATCCGTACGGAACATGCTGCCTCTGTGATCTCTCGGATGCGCTGTTACTTCTTGCGGAAATCTTGATCGAACTGGACATCGTACACCCTCTCCAACCGCTGCTCACGAACTTTCACACCCTCCTTGTACTCGAGGGTGGTCGACACCTCCTTCACTCGGGTAACCCTGCCCCTCAGTACCTCTTCCAGGGATGTCACGTGGATTGGGCGCAGATCCTCTTGGATGTGCGCAGCTACTCCGTTGTTGGGTGCTGCCTCAGCCGCCTCATGTTGTTGCAACTCTTCCGCCTCCTCTTCACTGCTCTCCACGTGGTCCTGCTGGGCCATAAGGAACATCCCCCGAGGCTTACCGCCAAGTGGCTTACGCACTGGGGCTGGCACATCTTCTTCTAGCAAGGACAAAGAGGCCGGTGACAAAGACAGTCCTCCACTCGCCTCCGGTCCAACAATTGAGAGATCCAGGGGGCCTCCTTGAGTGATTGTACTCTGCTTAGCGGCATTCCGCTTGGCTGGCGGTTCCTCCTGTGCCTCTGGCTCACTTTGAGTCGGTCGCTTCCCTCCCCGTGGTTGTTCGTCGACGTCGTCTCCCTGATGGAGTATATGTAGGGCCTCTGCCCACGTCTCAGCATCTCCAAGATCCTTCACCTTCCGTCCCTCTGGTCTCTTCACCACCATCCGTCTGGTCTCCTTTGCCGCTTTTTCTCCCTCTTCCGAACGTCGCCTCTGCGCCCGCTCTCTCTCAGTCTCCAAGGGGAGAAGATCCACCTCATGGATGTGGGCCTCGTGATTCTGACGGTAGTGTCTTCGGAAGTTATCCTTCCTCGTACTCTTGAAGGGACACCGTACGCACCAAGCGAAGATCTGAGACGGGCCATGACCCACCTGTCTATGTCGGGCCAGGCTGGTCCTGTGCTGAAACGTCAGTGAGCACTCTTCACATTGGAACTTTTTCTTTTCCTGCTCCTTCATTGTGTTCAGTCGTCGTCACCTAACAAGTAAACAATAAAAACAAATTGATAAGTTACTGAATTTGTACAGAATTATATGCTGCCTAACGGAAACGGAGAGGTAGCCTCCTTTCCCTCCGTGGGTTTCTTCGATTCTGGCTTACAGGATCATTCTCCGTGTCCTGCATAGTCTCTGTAATTCCGTCTCCGTCAATGCTCCCTATGTCAAGTACTGGGTCAGTTTGTGTGTCCCCCTCTACACCTCTGTCAGGAATCGTTTCCTCGTCACTCCTCTGGTGATGCCTCCCTGTAGGCGATCGCTCCTGATCCACATGAGGCGGAGTTTCAGTGACTTGTATCGGAGGTTTTGTTTGCCAAGACTCCATAGGAGTGCCTTTGTAAGGCTTCAGTCTATCGAAATGAACCACGAGCATCTTTCCTCTGGGTTTGTCTTGTACCCTGTAGTTTACGTCTGACAGCTTCCTTATGATGAGGTACGGCCCTTCCCATCTTGAAACTAACTTTTGGGAGGCCCCTTTCTTCCTTGCATGGTTATACAACCAGACGAAGTCACCTTCATCATAACCTGCACCCTCAACTCGTCTGTCATACGACAACTTGTGGCGTCTAGCACTAGTCTTGGTTTGTTCTCTGGCTCGCTCGTGGGCCTTTTGCATCCTCCTGCGCAAGTCCTCCCCATAGTCTGTCTTTGGTTCCATAGCCTCGTCATCAGGAGGAGGCGCTTCTATAGTAAGGTCCACCGGTAGCATAACCTCCCTGCCCAACATGAGCATGTTCGGAGTCTCGCCTGTTGATTCTTGTGGTACCGATCTGTATGCGAATGTAGCAAAGGGGAGTTGCTGGTCCCAGTCTCTCTGGTTACGATGGGGGTCTAGCATCATCGCCACCGTATCGATAAGTGTCTTGTTATACCGCTCCACTAATCCATCTGATTTGGGGTTGTAGGCAACCGTGCGAGTTTTCTGAATGCCTAGTGTCTGACACATCTCGGCGAAGACGTCCGCCTCGAAGTTGCGACCCTGATCTGAGTGCAATTCCTTTGGTACGCCATATCGGCAAACGAAGTTCTCTACAAATGCCTTGGCTACCGTCTCGGCTGTACTGTCGGGGAGGGCGTAAGCCTCCATCCACTTGGTGAAGTAGTCGGCTATAACTAGCACCCATTTGTTGCCTCTCTCCGTCTCCGGCATTGGGCCGACGAGATCCAACGCCACCCTTTCCATGGGAGCGCCGATTCGGTACTGTCTGAGTGGTGCACGCCTCTTCCGAGCAGGGGACTTTCGTTTAGCACAGATATTGCATTTCCTGCACCAGGCTCTCACGTCCGCCGCCATTCCAGACCAGTAATATCTCAACCTCAACTTGGCTAGTGTGCGACTGATTCCAAAGTGTCCTCCGGTCTTTCCTGCATGCAACTCATCCATCTTCGCCTCTCGAAGGCCGACTGGGAGGACTATCTGCCACTTTACCTCCCTACCGTCGTTCGATTCCCATCGCCGACATAACACTGACTGTCTCATCTCTAGTTGGCCCCATTGCGACCAATAAACTTTGACCGCAGTTGCACGGGAGGACATGCCCTTCCAATCTGGCCTCTGACCTGACTCCTCTTTCCCAAGTACTACCCAGGCAATGGAGGGGTCTTTCAGCTGACCCTCCCGCAATGTGTCTGTGGTAACGTTTGGCTCGGCAACAACCACTCTCACATCCGCCGGCATAGGTGCCTCTACAGTATCGTCGTCCACTCGTCCACACTGCTTGCAAGGTCGACGTGACAGGCCGTCTGCATTTCCATGTTTCTTCCCAGGGCGATGAACTATTTCATAGTTGTACTGCCCAAGCACCTCCAGCCATCGAGCGATTTGCCCCTCTGGGTTCTTAAAAGTGACTAACCACTTTAATGCCGCATGGTCCGTTCGTACAGTTATCTCTTGTCCGTATAGGTACTGCTTGAAGTGTTTAAGATAGACAATAATTGCAAGGAGCTCTCTGCGCGTCACGCAATAATTCCTCTCGGGCTTGGAGAGTGTACGGCTCGCGTAGGCAATAACGCGCTCCTCTCCATTTTGCACTTGCGACAAAACAGCTCCGATGCCGACTCCGCTAGCATCTGTATCCAATATGAACTTGCCCTCGGGTTCTGGGTATGCCAGTATTGGCGCCTCTTGCAGGTGAGTCTTCAAGGTTTGGAACGCCTCCTGGCATTCGTCACTCCAGTGGAAGACACATGCTTTCTCAGTTAGCCTATGGAGCGGGCGAGCCACATCAGCAAAACCTCTGATGAATCTTCTATAATACGAGGCCAACCCCAGAAAACTCCTCAGTCCTCGGACGTCAGTCGGAGTTGGCCAAGATCTTATCGCCTCCAGCTTGTCTGGATCGGTAGATACTCCCTCCGGGGACACCACATGTCCCAGATACTTAACCTGCTGTCGGAAGAGGTGGCATTTTCCTGGCTTTAATTTAAGTCCAGCCCCACGTAACCTCTGCAGAACCTCCCTCAAACGGTTGATTTCCTCCATGATGGTTCGTCCATACACAATAACATCATCTAAATAGACGAGCAAGGTTTCCACTGGAGGCCACGCATTATCCTCTCCATGAGCCTCTCGAATGTGGCGGGGCATTGCACAGACCAAAGGGCATAACCCTCCAGCTGTACAATCCCCGCGCACAACAAAGGCAGACTTCTTCTGAGCCTCTTCATCAAGTTCGACTTGCCAATAGCCGGAGGCAAGATCTAGGGTTGAAAACCATCTTGCCCCCGCTAGTGCGTCAAGGGTGTCATCGATTCGTGGGACGGGGTAAGCGTCCTTGATCGTCCTTTCATTGAGCCCTCTGTAATCCACACAAAACCTCTGCGTTCCGTCCTTTTTCCGAACGAGAACTACATTGGACGCCCACGGGCTGTCGGACGGCTCTATAATCCCCCGTTTTAACAAGTCATCCACTTGCTTGTCGATCTCCTTTTGCTTACACAGGGGTTGTCGCCTCGGTCTTTCCCTAACAGGTCTAGCACTTCCGGTGTCTATGGTGTGTTTCACCCTGTCAGTCCTCCCTAGGTCGTGGTCTCCTCTGGAAAATACATCCGAGAACTCCGACAGCAGCCCAGCAACGGCGTAATGATAGCGCGTATCTAGCCCTTCAACGCTTCGCTTCCAGAGGTCATGAAGGTGTCCAGGGACATGTACATCTTCCGTTCCTTTTTCCATAGCCTCCTGTCGCACCTCATCGACATCCTCTTCATCCACTGGGGTGAGGCAGGCGGCAGTAACCCCACAGCGCAAAACGCACTTCTGCCTCCCTGGGTTCAATACCCGCACCGGTAATGTATCTCCATCCATGTTCACCAGTGACCTCGCAACTATAAGGCCCTTATCCGCTACCACTCCGCCTCCTTCGACTGGCTCTATCACCTCGACATGACACGAATCAAGTGACTTATCCATCCTCCCTGGTATAATGGTTTCATGTCCCGGCGGTATGACAGTAGTTCTGGCTACCACAATCCTCGCGCATAACGCTGTTCCCCATCGGCTTGTACACTTGATGTGTTCTCCATGCAACACGAGCTCCAAGGCCTTAAAGTCCAACATTCCTCCCGTTGGTATGAGAAAGTCCATTCCCAGAATTCCTTGTGCCTTAACCTTTGCAAAAACTGCACGTACTGGAAAAATGGTTCTTCCTACCTGAACCTCAATTTGTGCCACACCCAAAGTTTCTATCGGTGTCCCATCCGCCTGAAACACTTTTAAGCCATCTGTCTCTAGCCTCGGCCGCCTCTCAGCTGGAATTCTGTAATACACCTCGGCTGAAATAACTGTATCAGTGGTTCCGGTATCCACAAGGAGCGGAATGTCAAGGGAACGAATTTTTACCTTAACATAAAGTCCTTTCTTGGGAGAAATTGTTGGCACAAGTACCTTCCGTTCAACTTCCGGGATATTACTACTTGAGTTTGGTTTTAGATTGAGGGTTGACCCTGCTGTGGTTTCAGCCCTTCCTCGGGTCCTAGGAGAGGCTGATTGCCGTTTCCCTGAGGCTTAGTTTTATTTCTCTTTTCCGGACAATCTCGTAAAAAGTGTCCATACCCTTGACAATGATAGCACTGGTCGCCTGGGGTTGCACGTCGCCTCTGGTTGAAACGGTATACCCTGGTGTCACGCCTCTTCTTTGTTTGACCCGCCTCGTCCAAAGTTTGGTCCGTCTGTTGTTCTGCGCCATGCTGAACGACATCCTCCACGGCGTCCTCCAGCACCCTACATTTTCCAGTGCCGAACTTGGGCCCATTCCTTTGAGCCTCAATCTTCTCAAAGTTTTCAGTTGCTAAGGCTGCCCGTATCGCCTCATCAAGTGTGGAAGGGTTGGCCCGGAATAACCCCTCTTGAATAGACTGACTAGCTATCGCATCAGAGAAGTGTCCCCTTGCGAGGCGGTCCCTTGCGGTTTCCGTAAACTCCGAGCCGAGCTCCTGTATGGTTTCCTTCGGCTTCTGCCTCCTATTCCTTAACTCCAGGAGGAAATTTTCTGCGCGCTCTCCAGGTCCAAAACGCCCATCCAAAAGCTTGAGAAGTTCTCTGTATGAATGCCTCTTCTTCTCTCCGTCTCCATGGTGAAGAAGTATCTTTAGTGCCGGACCCTGGAGGCTCGCCGACAGAAACACCGCCGCCTCCTCGTCATCCCATCTATTCGCTATTTTACATGACTCAAAGTGTTCCTTGTAGTCTATCCACGGTTGTTTATCTCCGAAGCGGTCTGGGACAATCCTTGGGCGACCTGAGCTCTTAGTCAGCCTCTCTTGTAACTGCTTCTCACCGATTATTTTTTGATCTCGTTTGAGAGGCCATGGTGTCTCCTTATTAGAGGCTCCTGCGCCTCCTATTTCACGAGCTGGCTCCTCACCTTTCTCTAGTTCATTTATGACCTCCACTGGCTTCGGTAACTCCACAATTGCCTCCACAGGTGGCGTTGTGTCTCCTCTAATGCCAGTAGATTGAGCCTGTGGCATCCAAGACTTATTCTTCTTCATGATACTCCTTGGAGGCGTCCAGTTACCTCCAGTAGCCTCCTGCCCTATGTCCTGCACCTGGGAAATGAAGGCAAGTCCAGTGTGTACACCTGAATCCAGCGAAGTCCCCTGACCTATGCTCTTCCAAGCATCCTCTAGTCGAGATATCCTACTCATTAGTTTATCTATTGTAGCCTCCTGGCGTGAACTCTCCTCCATTGAACGCTGGAGCTCATCCTCCCTTCCTTGGAGGTCCACTCGGAGACTGTCAACCTCCTCTTGAAGTTCCTTAGCAGTCTGGTCTGTCATTATGAGTTTGTGTCTTCGTCTTAGTTAAATTAAGGGTCCTATTTATCAATTAATACTTGTCCTCGCCTCCCCAAGGATGAGAACGTGGGCAAATGGTAGCCAGGCGTATAATCCCACTTCTGACACCATTTGTGGCGGGAATATCTGTGACCCGATCCGTAGTCCCTTTACCCAGACAACCTAGCTTAGGATCAATACCCCAGCAGCCGGGAATGCAGGCCCGTTTGGATGGAAATATACCGCCCTATACGCGTAGCAGCACTCACCCACGCCCTCAACCTCAAAGATGGACAAGGACAGACAATTAAGTACACAACAGTCAATGACCTCAATTACTGCTTGATTTATTTACACAGAATCAATGTCATATGATGGACCTCTCGTTAAATTATAATGTTAGCCTCTAATAAGTGATTGGTCTCTGAGCCTCTCAATTATCTCTGTAGGGGTAGCCTCGCATTAGCCGCTACGGTAAGGCAGTGCTGGGCAGCACGGCGATGCCTGGCTGGGGATAGCCTCTGAATCCCGGGTAAGAACCGTACGCCTGTAGCGTTCCTGTGCGCCTCCACTCTCCCGCCCTCGACCGTTTCCAGTCGCGATCCTTCCTCGAGGCGGCGGGTAGATGAGCGCGCCCTTCCGGCTCCGTCACGTTACAATCGGCAGATCGCTGTATGTCGCTCCGCCTCCAGTAGCCTCCGCGGACTCCGTGCCTCCTTATGCCAGCCCGACTTCACCGCACCACCCAGCACACGCCCGTCAGCGCGCGCAAGCTAATTTGCCTACCGTCTCTTCCCCGTAGATAATCTCGGCGTACGCTCGGAAGGTTGTATCTGAGATAATAAGCCTAATTTGGGACAGTGTGTGTCTGAACTGTGTCTACCTGAACTGAGCCTGTCTCGAAACTGCGCCGGGGCCTTATATAGGGCCCACAGCCGCGCGCGCGCCCTCTCTAGACTACGCTGCTATAGTAATTTGCGCCACAGTATTAACCCATCGCGGTAGAATCGCGTCAACGCAGCTTGTGAAATATTGTCCAATTACATAATGTCAAAATGGACGCAGAACGCGCAAAATCTGAGACAAACAAAACTTAACATACAAAATTCCCTAGGGCTGTCTAAGGGGCGTGGCTAACTCGCAAATGGTGATAGGTCAATTAAATTACATTGGTCAAGGTCAGTGCATGCAGTAAACTCAAGCTTAATTTCAGATGAATTACAGACTTCACATATGTTGGCATACTTGTTTTACTGTACTACTTTCTCCTTTATTAAATTGTGTAACGTGTATTTTGCTCAGATTGTAAAGCTTATGAAATGATGCCTTAATAAATTTGGGAAGAATTCAGTTTCCTATTACCACCGTAATAAGCAAAGATTTCTAGTTCATTATTTTTGTAATTAGTATTTGCAATTTAGGGGAAGTGTGGCCTGGCGGTTAGGGTTTGTGACTCATGATCAGAGGGTCGGGTTCGAATCCAGCTGCTGGCTATATGTCGTGTCCTTGGCAAGCCACTTTATCCCCACTTGCCTCCCTCCACCATTAGTTGGGATCGAGTACCCTGCGATGGCCTCCAATCCAGGGGGAATAGAAATATTCTCAGTTGTTTCATGCCACTGAAACCGAAGATAATCGCCGGCCTGATGGGCCAATATGGCTCGGGACAGACTTTACTTTTTACTTAATATTTGCAATGGGCACATATGAAGAAAACTCTTAATTTTATGAAGATTAATAGTGCCAAACAAACCAACTCACCAGCTGAAAATGAAAAAGAAATGCCTAATTAATGCAACACTACCACATCTGCATGCGATTTTAAGTGTTTACAGTGTATTTCAAGTAATTCTGGGGAATTTGGCAGATTTTTTTTATAAATCTGACAGATTTTTGAAGGGCATATAGCAGAATTTAGCCATGACATTAAGGCCAAGGTCACTATAGTGTCCATGCAAAACTTATAGTCGCCACCAACGTTGGAACGGTCTCATTCACTACACGAATCACCGGGGCAGCGGTCATGTCAAAAGTTGAACATTAACACACGCGGACAAACAGCTTATCATTTTTACAAGAACGTCTTTAGTATAAGAAGAGATTTTTGACAATGTTGGAAATGGAAAACCTAAGTGCGGTGATGAAAAAGAAAGGAGAGCTTGTTCTGGTAAATATGTGCGTTTGGTGATAATGTGGTAATCCTTACTTTTAGGACACCTCTATTTTTTACGAGTTCTGTTCAAAACTGACTTTTGCAGATGTCTGTCCAGTACCAAAGTGACTTTTGCAGGCTAAAGCAGTCTTTAGAAGTCAAGAAGGTGTCATTGCCAATTGTTCAGATGTGCCAAGAAGTATCAGAATCTCAATTTTGAGTGTCATTTAGTCAACTGTCTTGGTGAGTCTTTCCCTTCCTATATAGGAACGGGGTCCTAAAAGTAATGATTACCGATAATCTACCTAGGCCCTATGCTTTGACTTTGAGTGTATTAACTCATGGAGGAATAAGTGTTCTTATTCCTCCATGATTAACTCGACTAAGCCTAGACCCGTGAACGTGGCTATATACATATACAACGCCACGTTCACGGGTCTAGACTAAGCCTAACTCTGTTTTTTTTTAATCACAGATTTATTACAATTTTTTTCACAAGCATTTTTCAATTTATTGAGTTTTGTGGATGCATATGATGGGTATTATAGGAACCTGTAAACTCCTTTGTGATGGGTGTGAGGGTGCATGGGGAGATTTAGACACATGTTTAGACATATCAATATTTTGAAAGTTAAAAATATTTTTTAAAAATCTGATTTATCCTCGACCTTCCATTATCTGCGCATGTAACGCTTGCATACACGCGCGCCTTGTCACACACAAATTGAAGGTAAATGCATAGAAAAAGGACCGCGTAGCTTTAGGGGGTCTGACGATAAATAAAAAAATTTGCTTTAAATCAAATAAATCCGATTTTTTTGGGGGGCAGCATTTATTAGGCTCAGGTATGAGTAGTCTTCTTTACCAGTTCAGATACAGTTTATACCAGTTCAGATACATTTATCTCATGTCATCATCATTGAAAAAAATGTAATAACAATTCTCATCATATACACTGCAACTTGTTCAAAAGAAATTTTCTGTAGCAATATAGGCTCTAAAGAAGTGATGTTAACATGTTGGAAAAAGGAGAAGCAATTGCTTTTTGTTCCCCTTCCCTTTAGCTTAGTTGCAGAAATCTTTTTCGAATGATAAAAAAAAATCCTTTTGAATCTAACTTGACTAAATCTGCAGAAGGGCCTGTAACTGCACAATATCCCAAAAGTTATCTTCATTTTTACAAACTTTTCTATTCTTACGATCTAATTCAAGTTTATCAGAAAATCCATTTTCTTCAATCTGGGGGCATTGTAAAATCATGAAATTGCCCAATCACCACAATTTGTCACATAACTGGGTGATCTGTTTGGCCTAGTCAAGATTTAAAGACAGGGAATTAGAATGTGTCTTATTTTCACTTCCAGCTTTTTCTTCCATTTTGTCAAACAGGAGAATACACCGATCCCCTTGCCAGGCACGAAAGGTAGGTCATTCATATACTTCCTTTACAAATACCAAGGGCAGAAACTGGAGCTGGAGGGGTGGCTAACCATTCCCCTACTGGTAGTTCCCGAGTACCGGTACTTGTACTTCCGAGTACGAGTACTTCTTTTTCCGAATATGGCCATACGCCAAAAGGTTCACTGTGCGTAATTGGCCCAGGCCCATTCAGACCGATATACATAATACAGACCCACTCACGGCTAGTTGTTAAGTGTTTGTCCGGATGTGCACAGAGGAAAATCAGGAAACTTCGATTTTTCCGCAAGCCAATCAACCATTTCAAACTGAAAGTATCGATAGATTTAATCCGTGGTAAATCAAGCCATACCATTTTTTCCCCCGGGTACTGCTATTCGAGTACGAGTACTTTGATGATCGAGTACGATTTGGACATGTCGAGTACGAGTACTTTGCTGCTCGAGTACGAGTACCGTCATTTCAAGTACGAGTACTTTGACATTCAAGTACGAGTACAACTCCTCTAAAAAAAGTACTCCAGTAGTACTCGAGTTCGAGTATCACAACCCTGATATTCTACTTTTAAATACCCTTTCTAACAATTATCATTTCGTGAAAAATGTGTTTTGTGGGCCAGTTGGTCAAGAACAATTTTGTTCAATGATATCAACAAATGATAAACTGTAATTGCACTATAGAGCAAGAGACAATATGCACTTTGAATCATTTTTATTTTGCCATCTATGCAGGTGCAACTGTAACTTTTGTTTTTTACTTCAGATTTTTATTTTTGGCCGAGCGACTGACCGTTCTTCATTGGCAAAAAAATCTGAGAACCGTCCATAGAAATATAAAAGGGACGCACCCTTATTTTTATCCCTAGAGGTTCAAATCAGAGTATCGGCGGTTGGTATCTGTGGCTCGGATAACCACTACCTTGAGCACGGAGGAATCGGTCCTTTCAGGGTCACGTCACCGGTCATTCTCGGCCATGAACCTGCCGGGGTGGTGTGCGCTTTGGGAGAGGGGGTTACAAGCCTTCAAGTTGGTAAGCTCCAGATTTTAAGTTTGCTTTACTTCACCCGAACAACAAGGGATTGTATCAAGATTTTTTAAGAACTCATTTCCTGACGAGAACCATCTCAAATCCTTCAAGCTTGTAACAATGACCTTATGTTGAACTTTCCCAATAGAAGAGTAGAGTAAATATTTAGCAGTTGTCTACTCGCCCCTTTTACCTCCAACGATAAATGAAACAAATTTAAAAAAAAAGACACAGAAGTACCACCCTACTGACACTACTTTTAAGTGAGGTCCACCCCTGACCCCCCCCACCAAAAAAAATCTGAGTACATGTGCCCCCCCCCCCCACTTTTACCCTATGCCCATCTAAAACCCTTCTTGTTCTCCATG
This sequence comes from Patiria pectinifera, assembly GCA_029964075.1. Taxonomy (NCBI): domain Eukaryota; kingdom Metazoa; phylum Echinodermata; class Asteroidea; order Valvatida; family Asterinidae; genus Patiria; species Patiria pectinifera. Next base: position 23,091,272 of record CM057129.1, on the reverse strand, counting down.
AACATGTAAGTCGTTGGAACAAATCCCCACACGTTACATAATATGAAAAACATAAATTTCAATGTTGGATGTTTTCAACTTATTTTCTTGACAGGGGACCGCGTAGCCATTGAGCCAGCAGTGCCGTGCAGGATGTGTTCATATTGTAAGGAGGGGCGCTACAATCTCTGTCCCGATATCGTCTTCTGCGCCAACAAACCAACCCGTGGCTTTATGCGCCGGTTAAGCTGTCACAATGCGGATTTCTGTCACAAGTAATGTTAAGCCTAGAAATTATTTCATAATTTTCATTCATAAATCAGTTAATACGTTTCATATTGTGCCATTTGTGCACTCATTGAATGCTTTGTATAAGTAAGATTACATATTTGAAATGTGTTAAACCATCCCAGCGTTATGTTTGTGACACAACTTTTAAGAGCTAAGTGAATAAACCTGAAAATGTATTTTTCAAATGTTATGAATCCAACATCTAGTAATATATGGTCAAGGAGAGTACAGACTAGGAGTTTTGGATCACTTCTCTGCATCATTCTATAAGAAATACCTGGGTTTAATGAAAAGATCTCATGTCAGTGTGCTTCAAAGGACTGGGACCAAGAAAAGTTTGCTTGGACTGATAAACTCCTGGACTCTCTCCTACTTACCGGCATGTCAATTAGACAGAAGTCAAAATGATTGCTTGGGGAAAGTTGTTAATATGGAGGAACTTATTGAAGGCTCCGGAAGACCAGATTGTGTAAAATCTAAGTGGATTGACAGGATTAAGACTTTGGTGGGACAACCTTAACCAGTGATATATGAACAGGCTGCTGACCGACAAAAAAATAGCATGCCATCAGGCAAATCATGAGCTGTCAAACATGACAATAGTTGTGCTCATATAGCGCTTTCCATCGTATCAACGATCTCAAAGCACTTTAAAATTATTAACCCGTTCATCAGGTTATGGGACCACGCAGCAGCCGATATCAGTGCTCAATCGGTCCTCGACCCTCACAGGTACTCATTTATACTCCTGGGTGGAGAGAGGTAATTGTAGTTAAGTGTCTTACCCAAGGGCACAAACACCATGTTCCCGATACGGTTCGAAACCACACACCTTCGTACATGAGTCAAACACGGTAACCACTGGACCATGGCGTTCTACAGACCATGGCGTTCTACGACAGAGACGTACCAATCACTAAAACCATCAATAAACTGACGGCATGAAAAAATAAGACAAGGTGAAAAATGCCAGTTGTTGTTGTCTTGCAGGCTTCCTGATCATGTTTCCCTAGAAGAGGGTGCTGTTTTGGAACCTCTTTCCGTCGCCATCCATGCTTGTCGCCGGGCCGAGATATGTCTTGGAAGTCGCGTTCTTATCATGGGGGCAGGTATTTTCGTCTTTTTTATTCCTCGAGAAGTAAAATCATTAATTAATTTGGTTTTCAATTCAGGGTGTTGATGTATTAATGCATTGTCGATAAGATAATATAATAATCTGTAAGTAAATTTAGAACAAAACACTGAGCCAACTCCAACTTTCTTTTTCGGATTTCCACAGGTGCCATCGGTTTGTTGTCCATGTTGACTGCCAAGGCTATGGGAGCAACACACCTTATTGTCACTGGTAAGAAGTTTTTATGGGTAAAAAGACACACAAAAAAACATTTAATGTCAGTATAACCATGAAGCTTCCAGCAAAAGTGACAAGTTTAGTAAAAGTAAAGTCTGTCACGAGCCAATGTGGCCCATCAGGCCGGCGTTTATCTCTGGTTGGTCAGTACCATGAAACGACTGAGAATATTTCTACTCCCCCTGGACGGGATGCCAGTCCATCGCAGGTTACTCCCCAGCTAATGCCGGTACCCAATTGTGCTCCTGGATGCAGAGAGGCAAGTTGGGATAAAGTGCCTTGCCCAAGGACACAACATATGACCAGAAGTTGGATTTGAACCACTGACCCACTGATCATGAGTCACAAACCCTAACCACTAGGCAACACTCCCCCACTGACAAGGTTAGGGTTACAGTTAATTTTTTTTCTTCAAATTGTTGTTTTAAATGAAGATGTGGTCCAAGATCGGCTGGACTTTGCCAAGAAGCTGGGAGCCCATCATGCATTGCGGGTGGACACTCGGGATGCTGAGGAGATGGCACGTAGAGTGGAGGCGGCATTGGGATGCAAGCCGGAGATCAGCATTGAGTGCAGTGGAGCAGAACCCAGCATTCAGACAGGAATCCATGTAAGTCTATGTGTCCAAAATGGGCATTGTTGTCTTTTGGGTACGGCTAAATGCACCGTAGCCACCAGTGGCCAAAAAACCCCAGAAGCCCTAGATTAACTATTTTGGGCCTCATCTTGCCTGTCGTCAACCCTCTCTGTTGCTTGAATATAAATATATATATTATTTTTTCTTGGTAGGCTACCACGTCAGGTGGTGTCTTGGTCCTGGTAGGCAATGGATCAACTCCCACTGTCAACTTGCCCCTGGTCAATGCAGCAGTGAGGGAGGTCGACATTCGTTGTTGCTTCAGATATGTAAATTGGTAAGCATCGTAGTAGGCAGTGATGTAATATAGCTTAGGGTCCTGGGGGTGCCGGTGGGTGATGGTGGCCCCCTGTCCTTGCTGGAAGCCAGTGCCGCCCCCATATTATACCCCCCCCCCCCCCCCACTTTTGGTCTTGGTGGTGCTGGTGGGCGATGATGGCGCCTAGCCCCACTAGTGTGGCCGCGATATTGCTGCGCTGTATCTCTGGCCACACGCCAGGTTCTCGCCCACTACTGAGGAGTTTCTCAAAAAATTACGCAAAGCTTCTTACATATGGTTGTATTCTATGATGTCTCAGCTCTTCACTTCTGGGATGCTTAGGTATAATAATATCCAATTTCCGAAATTTTTTTAATCTTTCTGGAGCCCATATGCGCACGAAAATCGTCTGTTAATGGCAGCCATTTTGAATGTAAGAAGCAATGACCCCAAAGCTGTGATGTCGCGCTTATGCAATGATCCACTGCGATGACGAGGGCCGAACTTCATGTAGCTGCTAAGCAGGCGGTATTGCTAAGAAAATTTATCAGCTCATCAGCAATAAGTTCTGCTAATTGTGATGCTATCAAGCTAAATGAGTCGCTTGTCGACCCTGGTAAATTTTTTTTGGTACAGATTTAAAAAGCGAACAATCTCGGCATTACTGCTGTGAAAACCGCATGCTGGTACCATCTTTAGTTCAAAATTATGGAAGTCGGAACACCAAGAGATTGTGATGAAGTTGCCCTATTTTAGCCTGTATCTCCAAATGAAAGTTCCCGACAAACGACTCACTTAGCTTGATCGCAGCACAAATGATACTTGAAATTGCCGCAATAACTCAGTCTCAGGCTTTACTATTCAATCCAGTTGTACAAAGTCTTGTAAAATCTTTTCTTTAAAGATGCATTCCTGTGCATTTTTTAATATGAACTTGTAATGTTTTAAAACTTTATACCTATGTATTCAAATAATACATAATAAGGAAATACATTTATTTTTAATCATGGCTTAAAAACAATAAAAACAGGGTTTTTAAAACTTTATTCTTCAAGTATATTAGAAACTTTTAAATAGATTCAATTTAGCAAGTATGATACTAAAAATTGCCGCAATAAGTTGAGTCTCAGGCTTTACTTATTCAAGCAAATTGTATAAAATTTTATAAAATGTTTTCTTTAAAGATGTACTCCCCATATTTTTTGCCAATTTCATCCCGAAAAATGGAATCCTTTTCTAAATTGCTATTTTTCTAGCAATACAAAAGTTATTCAGTTTTGAGTGAGACGCTGACCGTAAAAACTCGGCCTATGTTTAGTTATTGAATTGTCACTTTACAAATCGGAATTGCTGGCTGCAAGACAGTAATTTCATTCTCTTAGGGTAGGCTGGTTCCCATCCCACAATCAGTATCGATAATGTACGGATATGTTTGGGCCCAAACAAAAACCTTATTTTTTTCAGAGGGTTGCAGGCATCCAAAGGAAAAAGAATAAGGTTTTGGGTTTGGAATAGAACATACAATTGTAAATTTACTAACAGAAAAAATTGAAGTTGTTTAACAACATGGAGAACGCAACTCTAAAATCTAGTTTTTTTAAAAATTATTTTGCTTTAAGTGACATTTGAATATGTTGAGTCATTTATTTTTCTGATTGTTTTTACAAACCCTAAATCCAATGGCAGGTTCGGGGAATTTTGCAGTATTGGAGGGAGACACAATTTTGTCAAGTTGGTTTAAATTGCCTTTTTTATTTTTGGGGTGTTTTTTTTTTAAATAATGAGCTATTGGTAAATTTTCTGTGGTAGAGTTTCCATGTCTTGATTTATTCCATTTTTTTCCAGAATGTTTTATGACGCTCAAACAGTTGTGCTTTGCTTACTCAAAACTATTAGTCACTATATTTCAAGTAGGTTTATGCATTATGTAAATAGAAACTATGAAGATATTTATGTGGTAAAATTCAGGAATAACCTGTCTGGAAGGTTTCACCCTCTCCAAATAAAACGGGTCTTTTGTGTTAAGTTGTAGAATAACACAACACTTTAAAGTAGTTCTCATACAGTATTGTTTCATTTTTACATTTATTTTGTAAATTTCAGTGCAGTCGGGTCAATAAATTGCAGCCATTCCCTTTTTTTATCGGAAAAAGTGCTTGCACCAAAAATTAACTTTAACTTTTTGAACAAGTACTAGGCATACACATTTTTAATACCTTATGCCTATGTATTTATGGAAGTTCTAAGAATGGAAGATATCTGCCACTGCAGGACAGTAATGGCATGGGTTTTCGAGGGCAGGAGGAAAGTAGGACGCCCGAGAACAACATGGAGGCGTGCTGTAGAGAAAGAAAGGAAATTAACAGCTAGGATGGAAGTATTGGAATGAAGCCAAACCTGTGGCCAAATCAGAGCAAACTGGAGAGAGGGCACTGCAGCCTTATGAATGTTTGGATGGAATCATGGATTTCAAAAAAAAAATTCATTCTTTTGAGTGTATGCATTAATTATCTTCCCTCTTAAACTTATGACTTCTCCGTTATCTTTCTTTCCTTATTACAACTTCATCGATCAACTTCACTCTTGTACTTACGACTAAAAAATAGTCATCTTGCCTCTTCTACTTGTGACTTCTTTGTTCATCTTTCGTTTTTCTCTTTTGTATATGATTTCATCATCGTCTTCCCCATTGCACTTACAACATCTCAATTCCTCTAAGACTTCTTAAGTTGTCTCCCCTCTAACACTTACAACATCTTGAGTCGTCTTCCCTTTTCTTTGGTTGGCTTTCTCTTCTTAAGTTTTCAACATTTCTTCCCTTTTCAACTGACTGGTTCTCCAGATGTATTCCCATCTGTGCTTAAGACTTCTCCAGTCCTATCTCCCCTCTTGTACTTTCAAGTTATTCAGTCTTCTCTCTTGTGTTTCAGTGACAGATCTACGGGGTGGGGTTTAGGTTGTCTAAGCCCCCCCCCCCTTGAACCGCAAAAAAAAATTAAGAAAGTCGTGCACGACTTTCTTAATTTGTTTTTGCTCGTGCAGCAAAAAGAAACACTTGACTGCTAATCCCAACCCCGACAGAAACCCAGCTTGCATTCTTGCCTTCTTTTCCTTCTCTACTAACAACTTTTGTAGTCTTCACATTTGTATTTACAACTTCTCCAATCTACTTCTTTTTCAGGACTTCTTTTTGTCGTGATGACTTCTAAATTTGTCTTTAATTCTCTTCTACCTATGACTTCAAGAGTTGTCGTCTCTCTTATACTTATGGCTTCTTCATTCATCTTCCCGCTTCTTATATGACTTCTATTGTCGTCTATTTTTCAGTACTTATGTTCCCACTTGTACGTGTGACTTTTCGGTTATCTTTCTTCTCTTTGCTTGCGACTTTGGTATGCTGTTTTCCCTCTGTACTTAAGACTTCTCCAGTCATCAACCCTTCTGTACTTATGTTGTCCAGTGTTTTCCTTCTGGTTCCTTTGAATTCCCCACTTATCTTTCTTTACTTATATCTTCTTAAGTTGCTAGACACGTTAATAATAATTGTCACATTTTAATTCTTTAATTTAATTTATTCTGAGGATACAATTTTGTTACACAAGGCTCTCCATCGTTTCAAGTCCTGTGAATGAAGGCACTGTACTGATCTCTAGATCAGTGTACTGTATGAAGGTCATCAACAGCAAATATCCATACAGTGTATCCTACCCTATCTCTAGCACTTGTGTGATTCCAATGGGCCCAAAAAGTCCCAAGTCTACATGTACTATGTATGGACTCCTGATTTCATTGGCTTACTGATAAAAGGTCCAATGAGTGCCTGTTGGATTGAGATTTTCTGTAAAGACCAATTACATAATGTGATATCAGATTAGTGCAGTGGCATGACTGGTGTAAAGCACTAGAGATACTGCATAAAATAGGGCCTAGTGTCTATCATTTTTTTAATATCAAAACGGTGGTACATGTACATGTATTTATGTGGAAGGCACTGGTAACTACATGTAGATCACAATGTCTGGGACTGCAAGAAATTTAACAGCTGTGCTGAAGAAAAAAGGAGAACTTGTGTTGGTGAGATTATGGATCTTTTTAAATAATCTGGAGGTTCAGCAGCGTATCCAGCTTTTGATGTGGGGGGCAAAATCAGAAGTGTTAGTCACCGGCTGTTTCAGCATTTGATGTCGCGGGGCCGGAGAGGGGGGGATCAAAAGCCTTTAATAGTGTAATGTGTTTGTTTACTTGGTTTCTTCATTTATCATCCATCTCAGATGTATTCTATATGGAAATATTTACCAAAAAAATGAGAAAAACATAAAAAATATGCCATAGGGGGAAGTTACCCTCTCTGCCCCCCACCCGATAGCCACTGTGAAAGATGTAGTTCATATAAATATTGATGTTGTGTGGACAAATAATGACAATCAACATCACACATTTTTGCAATGTTGTCATGCTCTACCTACGTAAAACGGAGACAATATTGTAAAAGTTAGTGTTATAATTTTTTAGCAACTTTTTAGCAGGTTGACAAGAGATGTGATCAATGAATAGGGAAAGTACAGTCTTTTAGAAATACTAAAAAAAAACATAATATTTTTTTCTTTTCAATCAAGGAGGACACACCTATTCCCAAACCAGGCCCTAATGGTAAGTTTTCAATTTCATACAAAAAATGCAGAAACAAATCACAATAGACCAAAGACGTAATGACGTCCGATTTGTGACGTGCGCTTTACTATGAAAGCGCGAAAGTGCACCTGTAAACAAAGCGTGACGTCAATATGTTTTATTGCTACTCCGATGCTTGAAAAATACAATTTCATATAACCAAACCCTTTGTAGATGATTTTTTTTTGTGGTATTTAAAATGACGCTCCATCATTATGTGGCAATTTTCACGTTCACTTCACCAATTGAAAATCCTTGAAAATCTGGGTACAGCATTTCTCAGCCAAGACTTACCATGGGGCTACACAATTATACCGACACCCATATTTTCGGACTGCACATATTTCCATTCCTAACCCTAACCCTAAACCTTACCCTAACCCTAACCAGGAGTAACACAATCAAATATGTGCGGGTTGTTGGAACATAGGGGTGTTGGAATATAGGGGTGTCGGAACATAGAGCAGTCACCTTATCATGGGAGCTTTAAATCTGAGCTTGCATTGATACTTCCAACAAATTTGCAGTGCAATAATTCTCAAATTCACAACTGATCTTTCTCAGAGGTCCAGCTACGAGTGCAGTCGGTCGGCATATGCGGTTCTGACGTCCACTATGTCGTTGACGGCAAGATCGGGCGTTTTGTGGTGAACTCTCCCATGATTCTTGGCCATGAGTCATCGGGGATCGTGTCGGCACTCGGCGAGGGGGTCACCAGCCTCAAAGTTGGTAAGTAATAGTTTGTATACTTCATTTGTTGTTTAGGCCGGGTCTGAATTACTTGGCTACGGCTGGGCAATACACGCATGTCAATGGGAAGTTGATTCAGCCGCTACCATAGACGCATGTGTAATTGCAAGCCATTGTCGAGTAATTCACAAGCCATTGTCGAGTAATTCGCAAGCCATTGTTGAGTAATTCGCAAGCCATTGTGGAGTAATTTGCAAGCCATTGTGGAGTAATTCACAAGCCATTGTCGAGTAATTCGCAAGCCATTGTTGACTAATTCGCAAGCCGTTTTAGAGTAATTCACAAGCCATTGTAGAGTAATTCGCAAGCCATTGTCGAGTAATTCAAACTTGACATTCAAAGACGATTTGTTTGATGATTGTAGCCCCTAGGCCTGTTCATCATTTTCTTGTGAAAATGCTAGATTTATGATACGAGACAGATTGTTTGAACCCTTGAGCAAGTTTGATTAACTAAATGATAGCGTAATTAATTGCCTTAATTTAAACCAAATTAAAACATTGCCCAGGGCAAACAAACCACTTTATTTGCCATCTTTATATCAGCTCACTGTAGGGACCTCACAAAGAATCAAGGATCATCATTGGACAACAGTTACTGCCATTTTAAAAAATGGCAATTTTATTTTCATCATTAAACAATTCGCATTTTTAAATTAAAATTCGATGTTGAAAAAAGGTTTATGATCAGCAATTAATGATGACATATATGTTTTCCTAAAATCAAATAATGCCGTAAGTTTCACGTTTGAAAATTTCGAAATTGACGGTTTTCCCTTTATTTGTAGGTGACCGGGTAGCCATCGAGCCCGGCGTGCCTTGCAGGATGTGCTCATATTGTAAGAAGGGGCGCTACAATCTCTGTCCTGACATCGTCTTCTGTGCAACACCTCCTGTTGATGGTTCCTTGCGACGCTTCTATTGTCATGCAGCTGACTTTTGCTACAAGTAAAGCTTGACTTTAATTATAACATTTTCTTTCCTGTACTTTGCACCAAGGGCGAATCCAGTACACAATTTCTTGGGGCCAAAAAAAAAAAGGGTCCCCAAAAAGTGTGTCCAAAAAAATTACGGCTTAGGGTTCAGATGCTCTGTGGTGCGATCTGAGGCAATTTCTGACCACTTTAACCAATTTTTTTGAGGAAAAGATGGTTTACTCATTGCCTGCCTTTATTGCGAAGTCATCTAAAAAAGAAAAGAATTGATTCGGGTTTTTTTTTGGGGGGGGGGGCGTGGCCTTTATTGCGAAGTCTTAAACAAAAAAATTGATTCGTTTTTCTTTGGGGGGGGGGGGACCGTGGCCCCCTTTGGCACCCCCTGGATCCGCCCTTGCATGGCACAGGTAGTAACCAATTTGACATTTGATAATAAAGGTTATATATTAATGAATGGTGGTTATTTTACGTGAAAATAAGTATTAATTACAAGGCATAATAGAGGGTTGCAAAACAAATGCTTACCTACTGCAGTTAACCGGTTGGTCATGTGGTACTTTTAGGTCATATGATCTTAACCTATTTTGCTTTTATTTTCAGGTTACCAGGTCATGTGACCCTAGATGAAGGTGCTCTCTTAGAACCCCTCGCCGTGGGTGTGTACTCCTGTCGGAGAGGAGGAGTGCAACTTGGCAGTAACGTTCTGGTACTTGGATCAGGTCAGTATTTAAGGAACGGTGTTGTGGATCAAATTATTAACCCTAACTCGCTAGGCAGTTTCCTCTAGCGAGACCTGTCATGTCAGGAGGATTGACGAAGCGGTACTACCCAATAGCCCTTTTCTCACTAGACAAATCTCGGGGTTGACGCAGGGTTGAAAACATGCATCGGTTCACACTTGAAGAATTTCAACCCTGCGTCAACCTCGCGTCAACCTCGCGTCAACCCCGAGATTGATTTAGCCCCGGTTTGAACTCAACAACCCTGCTTTAGACCAGGGTTGAGATTTTCAACCCGGGTTGAAAATCAGTAGTAACTGAGCATGATAAGCCTGATTTGCATGAAACAAGTGTGAAGTGTGAAACGATGCGGGGTTGAACGCAGGGTTGAAAAATAAAAAACTCAACCCTGGGCGGCACTGGGTTCGCCCAGGGTTGAGTTCAACCCGGGTTGAGAGGCTCTAGTGTAAAAAGGGCTTATGGGCTCTATGCGCAAGTACCCTGGTACCCCCTGAACAGTAGGAAATGGAGAGTAGGGGGAGACCACTGGGAGGGCCATTGGAACTCATTGCAGACGACGATGTGTGACACTCACGCAAAGACGCTATAGGTATGTGCACATTTAGAACAAAATTAGTCGTTTGTGTATTTCATGCCATAAGCACACAAAGCAATATGCAAGCGGTGTGTCCCATCCACAGCAAGGGCGGATCCGGGGCCAAAGGGGGCCGTGGCCCCCCCCCCCAAAAAAAACCGAATCCCATTTTTAAATTTTTTTTTCAGGGACTTCGCAATAAAGGCAGGCAATGAGTACACCACCATCTTTTCCTAAAAAAAACATTGGTTAAAGTGGTCAGAAATTGCCTCAGATTGCACCACAGAGCATCTAGAATCCAAAACAAAATTGGGGGGCCCTTAAGCGGGCCCCGAACCCTACACCGTAATTTTTTTGAACACGCTTTTTGGCGACCAAAATTTTTTTGGGCCCCCCAAAAATTGTCTTCTGGATCCGCCCTGAGGGCTCTCAAAAGTGGTAAAAAAATGCCCTCTCTGTACGCGCACAGAGCCCATACAGGATCAAAAACTGAAAGCTGATCAATCTAACCCTCCTGAAAAAAAATAATTAATCAAATATGAAAAAAAAGGGAAGGCAAATCATATGGCTTGAGTGTTGTGTGGCTTGAAAACCTTAACAGATTTCTCCTGATTTCTTTGATTATCACTGGTGTCTAAACTCGGTCCATGAGGAGGCCAGGGCAGCCCATGCAGGATCAAGAGCTTTTCTTTCCTGTGGATGATGCACAGGAAATTAATGAAGAAAGTCAATTTTTGGGGTAGCAAGATTTTTTTGTAATTCAGCAGATCAGTCTATTTTCTAATGTTATCCCTGCAATTGTTGTGTTCTAGGACCTATTGGCTTGATGTGTCTTCTGAGTGCTAAAGCGATGGGAGCAGCCAAAATCATTGTCACAGGTAAAAAGAAACACTAGCTTCTTCTTTTCAGTGATGGTGCAATTTCCATGGTGTCACTCGGGGATGACCCTAGGTTGTTAGTCCGAGTCCAAATTACCGGTACTTAGCCATGGCTTGCAAATTTCCAACGATTTTGTTCAGCAAGTTTACTTCATGTTTTTTTTTAAACACCCCTCTAGCTATGTTATGGTATGTGCCTCTCACGATTAGTCGTAAACAACTCCGTCTATGGAGATTGGCACGCGTGTGGTGCGTACTGCGTGATGTGGTGTAGACCGCAGCGGTGCCAGTGTAGTGTGAATTTAGGATTATGAAATACGCACTCATTGGTATTATTACACATGCCTAAGTGAGGATTGGGAACGTTCAACCAATAAAAGGGTAAAAGGAACTGCTGAGTCCAAATTTTATGTACATGTAAGGCGAAGTAAAACCATGTTTCTCATCCCAGCCCGCTACCTTTTTGGAGGCCGCCTGGATTTTTTTATTATTTTTTATTTTTGAAAAATGCAGTAAAAAAAACACCGAAAAAGTCCACAAATTCATCGGAAAATAAATACTTGCGAAATATGTGACCAATACAACTCTAAATGACTATGTAAATATGTTTAGTTTTCTTGTCCAACTTGTCTTTCATTTTAAAAGTGTCTTTGAACAGTGGAAACACCAACGGTTGCAGGAAATTTTAAAATGGCGACCATCTTGAAAAAAAAAAAAAAATTAAAAGCCCCTCTTCCTCCTTTTTTTTCCAAAAACAAAAAAAACGGACGAGAAACATGTTTTTTTTTTTATTCGGCCTAACACCAGAAAGTGTTTAAAATGAACCAGCCGGGGTTTTATCGACCAATAGTAATAGGTAAACTGTCTTAGGTATTTATGAATACTTAGGTATGAATACATATTCATAAATACCTAAGACAGTGTACACATTCCCATTGGCCGATCTTAAATGTACGATAAAGACATGGCTGGCTGGTCTTTTTTTTTCCAGTGTCACATGAAATTTGGACTCCTATGAAATCCTGTGCCTTTTACTGTTTTATTGGTTGAACATTCACAATCCTCAAGTAGGCATTGTGCTATACTACCAGCTAGTCAATGTTTCATAGTCCTAAATTTACAACGCACTCACCACAGCTGCATCTGCGCGTCATCACGCAGTACGCGCGACGCGCACGCCACAATCTCCATAACAGGAGTTGTTTTCCTCTTACTCGCAAGCTGAACACTCCATTACACAGCTAAAGGGGTATTTCGAAAACACGAAGTAAAGTTGTTGAACAAAATCAGTGGAAATTTTTGACTTGTTTTGACTTTTGGACCTAGAAGTTTAGATTTTTGACCGAAAATGTATTTATGAATGGGAATAAATATGTGCTTGGTCGGCATTAAACACCACGTTTAAGACAGGTTGGAGTCTGGAATGCTACCCTCGGCTTCGCCTCGGCTAATTATCAGCACTCCAGACTCCAACCAGTCTTAAACATAGTGTTTAACACCTCCCAAGCACACATTTATTCCCTTATTAAAGAAGGATTCAGCAACGGAGTCTCACAAAGTATGAAGAATTCAAACTGGGGTCACCTGAAACTATCTTAAGGGCAACATTTAGCTCGGCTGGTAGAAAACTGAAACACGGGCTTTGTAGGATTTGATGCAGTGCCCCAGTGATTCGATGCAATAGTAATTTTTTTTTTTTGGTGTGTGTCAAATTTAAGATCTGGACCAGGGTCGTCTGGACATGGCCAAGAAGCTAGGAGCCCATCATGCATTGCGGGTGGACACTCAGGACTCTGAGGAGATGGCACGTAGAGTGGAGGCGGCATTGGGATGTAAGGCGGATATCAGCATTGAGTGCAGTGGAGCAGAAGCCAGCACTCAGACAGGAATCTATGTAAAAGATACAGTTTTTTGTTCGGGGAGGGTTAAAGTTACTCACTGGGAAAAATTCATGATACAAACCCCTCTCAGAGGGCGTAATAAAAGTCAGACAGTGGGCTTTTAATTCAGGCAATTCACAATTCAGTGCGCCACAAAGACTTTGCCGTGGAGAGTCAGTTTTTCCTATTGCATTGTGGGAGATGGTCGACAAGTTCGCAGCGCGGGACATTTGAAATTGTTGCCTTTTCCGGTGAGTAGTTTCGTAAGTGTATGATTCGAGTATATGTTTGCCCTTTTCTTTTCTTTTCATCACTATGGTGTTCTTTGTAAGCGGCAGAATGCTATGTCACAATCTATATAACAAATTAGCTAAAGTTGTCTGCTGACACTCATTCAAATGGTCCATGTTTTGTCGACCGTAAACTTGAAAACTGGACTCTCCATGGCAAACTCTTGGTGGCGCACTGCATTGTGAATCGCCCGAATTGACTCTGTATAAACAAAGTTCAGAGTGTATGCTTTCACTGACATTGGTTTTAGTGAAGTAGAGGGTGCAGTCATTTTTCTGCGTTCATTCTGGTTTATTAATGTGGCTGTCCCCATTTCTGAAACTTTGGCTGTGGCACCACTGTAGTCTCTGGCACCACTGAGATTGAAGCTGGGAACTTTAAGCTCCATTCAAATAGAAAGGCTCAAACTGTGGCTTAGAACTATCAGATTGTGATGTTCCTGTAACAGAAAAAAAAGGACTCATGTTGAGTTTGAAAAACTAAAGGCGGGCCTAAAATCAAGATACAGCTGGAGTCTAAAGAAAGCTGCTTAAGACGTACCTTCCAAATATTTGTATCTCTTAACTGATAGCTTGATATATTTTTTTCGCAGGCCACCAAGTCGGGCGGAGTGTTGCTTCTTGTCGGTAGAGGGCGCTATCACTTAGTTCTTCCTGTAGTCAATGCTGCTGCGCGAGAAGTGGACATTCGGGGTGTGTTCAGATATGCAAATTGGTAAGCACTTTCTGTTTGGGCTCGTTTTCTCGTGACGAAACAATTGTAATTGACCCAAAACAATTGTGAAAGGAATAGAGAAACTGCATAACTCAGAACTTTTAATGATGGGAATGCTGTCCGGCATTTTGTGTTTGTGCTTAGGCCAAAAAAAAAAAGTCTCCGGTTTCTGGTATGGAGCTTGTCCAAAAAGTGGTGCGGCGACGCGGCTTTTTTTTTTTTTACCTGACTTTTTTGCTTCAAATGTCGACTGATGACTGCAAATGGTGCCCGACTAAACTTAGTGCAAATATATGGGAGTCCAGAGAGGCCACATAAAGCTTATTCTCGATAATAACCCCATCTAAAAACACGTTAAAATTGTGCAGCAGCAGGATTCCAGTCAAACCAGTGAGTTTGGCGGTTTTGAGACGTCATCTTTCATTGAAAAAAAAAACTTTTTCATTTTGCCGAAGCGCATGGCTACGGCGACGCGCGCGCATACCAGAAACCGGAGACTTTTTTTTTTTGGCCTTATATAATCTTCTTTGGCAAACTGGTTCCCCTGCCCAACCATAGAAAAAGAGTGGGTGGAGTTCAAGGGTTTCACCCGTAGACCACCCCAAACCTCCACCCTTACCCCCACTGGGACCCCTTTACCTGTTCCTGACACAAATTGGCTCTGAAGAAGCAAAGGTTGTGCTTGCATGAGCATTTCGTAATCCTACCCTGAGGACATCATTTATTTCTATTTATACCCAACGGATACAATTAAGGGAAGTTCGGAATGACCTTTCCAAAGGTTGTGCATTCAATTTAATTCAAATTGTTTTTTGTTTAAACATTCACACTTTTGTAGCTACCCTCTTGCCCTGGAGATGATTGCATCAGGCAAGGTGGATGCCAAGCCACTGATAACTCATCACTTCCCCCTGGAGAAGACACTGGAGGCATTTGAGACGTCCAGGACCGGGGCAGGAGGAGCCATCAAGGTCATGATCCACTGCGATCAGTAAGACAGATGGGGGAATCCGAATGCATCATCATTATCTGATCCTAGTTGATGCAAGATTACGACCGCAAAAGGTCTGATAACATTAATCTTGGAGACAGCAAAATCCCCACAGCAACAACAATCCCTACAAAACCAATTGAAAGTGAGCAAATCTAATAAGGTCACGATACACTGCCATTAGTGAGATATACTGTCACCATGGCAACAGAATCTACTGTGACCAATTAAAATGTCACATTGGAGGCACAAAATCACCATGGGAACAGTAAGATGCTTAGCGGTTGACTGTGATAACGATCTAGTCAGGATACGATGCAATTAATGCGATTGTGAGGCACAGCAACCTGAGACCAAACAGCAATGGAAGTTGATGAGATCTATCAAACTAATGATACCTTGGACCTCGAAATGAGGTATCTCCATGACAACGGTGAACGGTGAAGCACGCTGTAATAATTAACCACTTTGGAATTAACTTCTCCCCACGGCAGGTCTGGTTGAATGTTTAACAGTTGATCAAAGTTGGAAATTAATTTGTATGTGAAATGTGATGACTAAAATAAAAAGAAGTGCTGTTATACAGTTGCAAATTTGTACATTCTGTAATTAATTGCTGTAAAAAAAAAATTATCAAGTAGTTGTTATTTATCAAAAAATATCACATTAAAATAATCTGACCGTCCGGATTTTTGGTATTACAATTGCTTAGTGTTTTTGTCATTTTCAAGTTACAGATATGCAGAATAACAAGAATCAATTTATGTTGCTACGTGTATATGCACTTGGATTGGTGCATAAGAACCCAGATCGTCCGAGTGCATCTGATTTGCATTCAATAGGGGATGTTGAACAATAGAGGACAAAAGGGTCCACAATTCCTGAAGGTCCGCAATTGACGATCATGTACAAAACATAAGGGAGGTCTTCCTAAAAAGTTAGAGTACAAACAAAAGAGGGACAATGGGGGTCCACGATTTAAGGTGTTTATGTACACACTTGTGTGATTTGGTTGATGAATTTTTTTTTAAAGCTGTACCAATAAAAGATTTCATATCTAGATATGCAAAAGTACATTTTCTACTTTGGTTCCGAGGCCACTACGTGTATCTTGAAACAGTTAAACTTTTTTGTTGAGTTTAATTAGCATATTGCTGGCTTTGTGGACCATTTTTTTATTATTATTAATAATTTCTGGTAATGAAACCAAGGATTCCTCAAAAGCGCCCTAGGCACTGTAGCTCGCAAGCCTGAAGAAACCTGTAGAGAGAAGACAATAAGAAGAAGTTACAGTTTTAGAGGTGGGAGGAAAACCCTAGAAGAATATTCTGGGGAAAACCCACGGAATCAGGCAGGGGCTGAAAACCCAATCCACATATTGGCCCAGGCGGGATTCGAACCCGGGTCACAGCGGTGGAAGGCGAGGAAAGTACCGCTACGCCAACCTGACTCCCCCTACGACTAAGCTTGAATGAAATTGAAACCAAAAAGAGTATTTATCCATTTGTTCTATATTTTCTAGGGGTATCATCTTCTAGGGCCAGGGGGTATAGATATATACAGGGTGGATAAAAAAAAAACGAAACCGAAGATATTATTGCTAATTGGAACAGAAGTAGGGCACATGTGAAACAAAGGGAGATATCCTCTGTTAGGGTTGAATCTCCTCTTCAAAATGACACCCTGATCATGTCCTTACATTCGCGGTTGACTGAGCAGTGACCAATTTTATGAAAGGGTCTATTTCACTTTTCATGGTGAAATCTCTCTTTTTTCCCCACCTGCCTTGATTGGCAACCAAAGCCTTTCATTCTGTGACAATTGACACCACAAAAACCACATTTGAAAAGTGGCGCAATTCTCTAAATAGACCCTTTCATAAAATTGGTCACTTCTCAGTCAACCGTGAATGTAATGACATGACTAGGGAGGTTCAACCCTAACTGAAGATATATCCCATTGATTCACATGTGCCCTACTTCTGTTGTAATTAGCAGTAATATCTCAGTTTCGTGTTTTTTTTTATCCACCCTGTATATCATCTTCAGAGGTAGGTGTCAGCCCCAAAGTTCATCAGACTAATCCTGAAAAAAAAGGAAGGTAAATCATGGCTTGAGTGTTAATTGTGTGTCTTAAAACTCTGTTCTTATTCCTCCATGATCTTCAGGGTGATCTGTAAAAAGGCCCAAAATTGCCTATGCCGGCCAAATCATGATTTGTATGCCCTCAAATATCGAGCATTAGAGCATTTTGAGGGTCGTGAACTTGAATATTTGTTTAAAAAAAAAAGGCTCTATTTTGCAACCGGAGCACAGGTGTTCAAAATCGTGATGAGCTTCTTGAACTGCTGATTAATACTATTGGGATAACCATCTTTGGATGTAATTTTCTCCCCAAAGTCATCGTTTAAACCCCCCCCCCCCCAAAAAAAAAGAACTAAGCTTTAATTTGACAGGTGTCCCAAACACCTTGGAGTGTTGTAGTATTTGTAATAATTTTTGGAAGTACGCGTAATTATCATTAAGGTCTAAAAGGGAGTCGATTTGCAGGTGCACCAAACGCACTCTATGATCTTTGATCTTCACCCAGCCACGAGGGCACAACCAGGTTTTGCTGCCAACAGGTGGCGCGCTATTTGTAGACTAGTTTTCTGGGTACTGTCATCACATCACATGCACATATCATCGCGCATGACATGTATGATGTACGGTTTATGTACAAATTTAAGAATCCACGGGATGGGACAACCCCGTTGTTACACACGCTAGACCTAGCCTGCAGAACTCTCAAAACGGAACTATCAGACAAGGAAATGGATTCTGTAAAGTGTTAGCTGTGGGTTTACAATATTCATCCAGTTTTTATGCAGCAGATCTGGAACCGACACAGACATATTCAGTCGTATGTGGCAGACGCGACAGGCGGAAGAAAAGTTGTGTTGGTGCTCAATGGAATGAGCTTGAGTCGAGGCCGGCCGGAAGGACGTACAGCCCCGTCAGACCGTTGTGAAAGTTGGCACAGGAATCTTGGACCACCGCGGACTTTCGAACATTTACAACCACACGATTTTGATACTTGTCGGAGTGTGTGACATCTCACCAACACCTTGCATGTTTTCGAGGTGATACGGTGGGTGTTATATCGGCTTGGTTTTATGCCGTGGAAGAAGTGGAATACGCGGGTCGAACGTGGAGACAACGTGTCAAGAGTAAGTACTTAGTAGACAGACTTGAACATTGAAATGCCGTCCTTTTTGTTTTCATTTAAAAAAATATGTGGAAAGAGTTCCATACTGGGCCACCACTCATATGCCTTAACATGACCTGTAAAGTACCAACACTTGTAAATCTGATGAAGAAACACTATGAAAAGGAGTGCCAATTTTGTTCAAAAACTTTTAACTTTTTCTGTCAGCCCATAGACTTAGTGCGGGAGGTATGAGTGGTGGCCCAGTATGGAATTCTTTCTAAAAGAAACATTAAACTTTAGTTTGATCATGGTTTGATGAAGAATTTCCTTTGCACGTACGTGGGTGTGGACATCCAGGTATTTTTTTTACATTGGTTTATTTATTCCTCCTTGGTTTATCTAGCTCCCAAGATCCATGTTCTTGAAACTCGATGGTTCTTGAGTCTGGAGTGCCAAATGGTATTTTTAGCAACCAATGAAAACTGGTCATGCTGGTGTGCAAATTGAATAGGCCTATATAGGCCTAGATGTTTTTATCAGAAGACATCACTCTGCCACAATCTTAATTCTATGGACCATGACATATGATATTTGTCCACAAAATTGGATTTTAATTTAGTATTAATAGGTTTTACCCTTCTCCGACGTACATTTGTAGGCAAGATTACCATATGCGAAGTTCACTAATTTTCCTCTGTATTGACTAACAAGCCCCCAGATAGCAATTTCATGTCATCAAAGTCAATTTGAGCAGTGAGAAAATACAAGCATTTTCTTAGAAAACACTTAGAATTTGTCAGTCCACTCTCATAGGGTTTGTACACAGAGTGTTGAGTGAACTTCGTATATGGAAATCTTTCCAAACTCACTTGGTTGGGACTCTAGTGAATTGAATGTTGTGGTCACGTGATGCAACTTTCAACAAACGCTTCTCTACTGCACTGCATATCTCTTGAAAAAGATGCTTAAAAAGTTAAATACTTGAGTTGCCCGGGCGGGTTCCTGTTGGTGTGACATCCTACACAGGACACTACCCCTAGAACTATGGGCTTGCTACACAGACCCCATATACAGTGTATGGGCATATCAACGCGAACCATGCTGGATACTATATTTGTATAGGCCTATCCTTAATATACACTCAACGACCGAAAAAAATCTGTCAAGAGTTGAGTTTTGGAGCAGCCGCTATATATTTTAACCCAAGACTATGCCCAGTACTTCTTGACATGTACATTCAGTCTGCTCAAAGTATAACGGTTGAATCGATTCCGATGGTGCAAAAAAAAATGATGAAAACAGTCCCATTTCCATGCCGAAGAGCAGTTTGAGTTTTAACGTGCATGCGAAGCGTTGTTGGCGTGACGTCAGAATAGTCAGAGTCTTTTGGTCTTTTAGTCAGCATCAAGACGGGCCAATCACGAGGCTTCGCATTGAAATGCCTATACTATGGGGTTTGTGTAGCAAGCCCCATAGTTCTAGGACACATGGTCTATAGCCTGCAAGACTAAGGACGAATTTTGACTTTGGTTGGTCGTACTAGCGCCCGAGCCGAAAGGGCCCCTACTACAATGTAAACTACAGTATTTTCACGAAAATCCACCTCAAAAAGTTGCTAAAAACACGGCAAGAACTTGACGAAAATACCTTACACGTATATAAAGTGCCTACTGGCCTCTCCACGTGTCAAAGACGAAATACTGGGGCTTCAATGGTACGAGTACTCAAGATCATTTTTTTGAGCTGCAAGTCGATGGTACATACTTTGTACAAACGTACTGTGTTCATTTTCCTGCCATTAGGCCTAGGCCTCTATCATTGTATTTTCAGGTGACAATACAGTATGCCTACATGTATGCAGGTGCATTCCCCCTGCCTCCCCCAACCAACAGGAGTCATTTTCAGAATAAAATGTCATTATATGAGTATATACACGTAATAGGCCTACATAATGTAGACTAAAGTAATTTGTAACAATGAACAACTGTACCGTAAGTTGTGCTGTAAGTTGATGGCTGACCAAGCAGAGAAAACACTGCAAAGAAAAGCAATTTTCTTTTTATTGCGTACTTAGTGAAATCTCTTCATGTTGTAGTTTATTTACATGTAAGTCATCAATTCACCTCATTGACTCGGCTATTCAAATTGCAAATTGAAAGTGCAAAGTTGTGTACGGATGATATGTCAATTGACCTTTTGCTCTGTATTTAGTGAAGGGCATTTGGTTCTCCACGTGTTTGTTGGAATGTTTGAAGTTTTGCACATTTAGCCAAATACTTGATTATTACTACTTGTAGATAACAGAAAGTAACGGAGGGTGCGACTGACAAAGTGCACATTTTGTGGTAAAAAAGATGCACCATCTCAAACACTTCATAAAGTCCACTTGAAAACTACAGTCTGACAGTGTGTGGACCTACAGCGCATAGCTTTTAGTGGAGATCATTCGGAAACTGGGTTTTGATAATGCGATGGGTTTACATGTTTACATGTTCCTTGTTTGAAGTTTAAACAAAAGCTGAATGTTTACAAAAAGAGAGGTAATGTTTAATGTTGGACATCTGTGTTGGTTTAAGAGCAGGAAGTCAGAAATCGAAGCCAGAATTATTTTTGAGCTGATGGCTGTTGGACTTGATGTCGCTATACATTCTGTGCTTCAGCAATGTACCAAATAAAGGAATGGTAGGACTACAGCCATGGGCGTCAATCCTGGGGGGGACAGGGGGACATGTCCCCCCACTTTTTGAAGGGTGGGGACACAATATCAAATGTCCCCCCCCCCCAGATTTTTGAACTCGTGCCTCATTTACAGGGCCCTATTATGTACTACAATGTATCTTTTGCTCAGAAAATATTGGTTAAAGTGGTCAGAAATTGCCTCAGAGCACACCACATGAGCATCTAGAATCCGATTTTTTCTCAGCCTTTAGCTGAGAATATAATAGCTTATTCAATGACTTCAACCTCGAAAATGATGTTTAAATCATTATCTTTTGCTTAGAAAATATTGGTTAAAGTGGTCAGAAATTGCCTCAGATCACACCACATGAGCATCTAGAATCCAAATTTTTCGTAGCCCTTAAGCGGGCCCCGAACCCCACGTTGTAAGGGCTTCGCACTTCGCGCTCGCATTATTTCTGATCAAGGTATGTCCCCCCCCCCCACTTTTGAGAAGCGATTGACGCCACTGACTATAGCCACTCATGAAATAATGTCAAATATCAATATCAATACAGTTCCACACTTGTGACTAAGAGGCACGTATGGATTTGCAATTGTTTTGTTTGTTTATTTGTTCTTTTTTTTTTTAAAAACCTGTATCCAGTAAATAGGCCTTCAACACAAATTTTCTCTGGAGTTTGGTCGGTCCATAAATTTAGGGTCCATAGTTTGAGATTTTCCTGTCCCTGTTACCTCTGAACTTTGTCATTTGCCATTCAAGTGTCATTAAAAATGACTAATTTCTTCTCTTTGTTGGGAAAGGTCACTTGCTTCACATAATCACTCTTGGAGAAAGAATACATTTATTTATTTCTTATTTTAACTGGGTTGCCCATTCATTGGAATGCACTGGTCTCCCATGGGGCCCAGTAAAGAGAAGACAATGTGAAGTGAAGAAAGTACAGTTTGAGAGGTAGGAGGAAAAACCACAGAATATTCTGAGGAAAACCCATGGAATCAAGTAGGGACTGAAAATCCAATCCACATTGGCCCGGGCAGGAATTGAACCTTGGTCATAGCGGTGGAAGGCGAGGAAAGCACCGCTTACGCCAACCTGACAAAACACATAGCGTACATGTACATATGTCATAGTGTGCAACTATAAAACTTGGGTATTTTCAACAATATCAAATCGATGTTGGAGTGTCGGCATGCACTCACTGGCCCTTGTTATCACTGATCAAAAGTCAGAGGGCTATCTACTCTGTCGGCTCTTGTTTGTCAATTTGTTTATTTGTTATATTTTATTGCAATCTATAAAGCTTGGACTCTTTGTTGATGGCACCTTTGCGGCAGAGGAAAAAAAATCTGATGAAGTCCTCTAAATTCAGACAGGATTTGAATGTGTTCCTGTAATAGTAATGCCTTACAAGCAAGACGAAGCCACCGCAGCTGAAAGGTCGCATTGACAAGTTGAATCCAATCCAGAAGAAACTTTATGCTGTTCTTGTTGTCTGGTTCCCTTACCCAACTTCAGACTAAACGGAACTATGTACAAATGTATAGACCGCAGGGAGTTGCTCTACGGGTCAGGGAATCAGACTAGCTGGCTTAATTGCACCCATTCAGGATGTGTTACCAATTGCAAACAAAATGTGGAGGAACTAAATTTAGTAAAGCAGGGTCAGTATTTTTTTTAGGTCATTTTTTTTTCCAACGATGGTCGGCCAACCATCGTTGGAAATTGATACGAAAATTTCACTTTTCTTGAAAATTAGTACAAGTAGGTGCCATGATTTCACAGGATAATTGAGACTATTATTTACTTACAAAGTTACAATAAAGTAAGGTATTTTGCAATAATTTGGTAGTTTCTTTTTTTTGAAGTTTGCAATATTAGTATATTACCTTAAACTTGAAATGCCATTTGACTTTGTTATATCATGGAGCTACCGTTATTTTTTTTATAGCTCCATGGTTATGTACATTGTATGAATGCTCAAATACAATTAAACCTGTTGCATGTACACGTACATGTCGCTATGTACACGTACATGATACTTTTACATGCACAATGTACCTGCACACCAATTACCACAGACAGTGATAAAGCCGAAGCTTGCAGTCTGTGCAAATTTTGTGGTTCACAAAACTGGAAGCGTAAAAGGAAGTTGAATTGACCCCTTCTGCTCCGATCTGAAGGACGATGGTGCAGCCGGTGAAGTACATTACAGAAACATTTACACAAGCTGTTGGAGGGACCATGCGAGCAAAGACCTGTGCACACAAGGCAGGACCCAGGAACCTCTTGACAGGAAGGGCAGGAGAGATAATTGGAAAGGAGGAAATGAATTTTCCATGCACTGTAACATTATCTGAACCCTATTTGTTGGTCTGGATGGATACGACTGGGGCTCGTCAACTGTAGTTTTGTACAAATAACGTTGTGTACTGTACTCATTAACCGTGCATTATTCTGTACACTATTATTTTACTGTTGTTTATTTCTGGTCATGTTTATGGTAATGATGATACCAAGGATTCCTCAAGAATGCCCTGGAGGCACTGTAGCATTGAAGAAACCGGTAGAGAGAAGACAATGAAGAAATTTCAGTTTTAGACGTGGGAGGTAAAACTTGGAAGAACATTCTGGGGAAACCCACGGCCATGGAATCAGGTAGCGACTGAAAACCTCGTCCACATATGGACCAGGACAGGAATCGAACCTGGGCCGTAGAGGTGGAAGGCAAGGTTTTACTCACCTTGATAAATTGTTTTCTAGTTCAGTTTTCTTTTGTGAAATCTTAATTCCCTAATCCATTTGGCTGAATCTTCTCCAGTTGTAGTGTTTATGACTGATTTGAAAGAAACGGCACTCATTTTTATCCCCACTGGGTAATATCTAAATAAAAGTTATACTTTTGATATCTAAAATGCTGTATTTCAACCAACATCATTCTAAGATGATAGTAAGTTTGCAATAATTATAATTACATGCATAATAATTTTTCCAAGTATATATGTTCTTCAGTAGAGAATACTTAACATTTTATTTTTAATTTTTTGAAAAGTACATGCAAGTAATTCACTTGTAAGCAACCTCACTTTTTCTGTAAGAAAATGATCTTACACATGTATAACATCACTTAGGCCTAATGGCAAACAAACAGCACATTTTAATAAATGTCGGCTTTGTATTGTGGCTTTGTATTGTGTCAACCGTTCAAGTGATTGTTGGTTTTATTTTGGACTTAAGTTGTGTGCAATATACTGCTGGTACTATCAAACCTCATTTTTTTCCCCTCTATTGATTTTTTCTGTCTATTTGACATCTGAAAATGAGACAAAAATAGCAAGCTACATGACGTAGGTCTGTACGTCGATTGTTTTATGGGATGTAAAAGGTTAGGCGCCTGACACAAATGAGAAGTGACAAAAACAAGCCAGACTTAGCTTTTTTCCCCTCTACAAACACCCACAGAACAAGTTGCATTTCATGGGTTTCATACATCAGTAAAAAAAAGGTCAAATTTTAAAGAAAGCTAATTATAACCAAAAAAAATTCACAAATGTTGAAGTTTCAGCACAAGAGCTTAGACTGTGATTCTCAGCTCTGTAAACCCATTCCATGCATAAATTTTTTGTATGAAATCTGAACAGATCAGCAGCCCCACATTTTCAGCTTCCAATCAAATCAATGTGTGTAACTTAAAAGCAGCACCAAAAGTCAGCTTCAAAATTGTAAATGTCATTTATTTCATCGTTGATATGGTGGCCATTACTCATTTAGTGTTGCATCAGAGGAAAAAACTAAATTAAATGTTTCAGGCTGATGGCGTTGCCACATTTGACACGTCAATTTAAAAGTTACCCATTATAATTTTCTCCTGTGGGTGACAGCATGTCATATTACTCATATAAAAATATATTTTCATAGACAGAGGGTGTGTTGCACTTTTAGTTCTTTATGTACATTGTATATTACGCCAAGTCATTTTTGTTTTCTTCTCAGTGAAAAAAAACGTTAACTTTCTGAGTACATTTGCATGTAATGATTCTATTACTGGGCCTAAAATAAATCAGCTCAACAGACTGATTGTGCACGCACCTGGCCAGCTTGAACGGTCCGCTACAAACGCAACGGATCTCGTCCCTCATTTACGAGATTGGTTTACAATACATGTAGGTCCAACTTTAATTAATAAAAGGAAGAAGATATGGGTACTGTGTGCAACATCAGTCAGTGTTCTGTCATTGTTCACCCTTTATAGGTAAAAGACTCAAGTTGCTAAAACGATCATGTGCATGTTCAGTGTTACGATATAAGAATTGAGCTATCCACCCTTCCGCAAATGCACATTTAGGGGGCATTGCACTTTCAGGATCTACCGGTACCTGATCCCTCCTTTTAAAAAGTACTATTCTTTTGTAATAAATTCCAAGTGAAATGAATAGTTACCGGTACCTTACATGTTGTATGTCTGGGTAGGCATTACATTCACTGTGTGGACTTCCGAACAAAAGAGGTCCACATAAACCAGGTAGAGGAGACGTGGGGACTTGGGCAAGTCCACACAGTGTTTCCCCATTTCTGGAAAACAGGTTTAGAGGCATTTTTGGGTTAGGTTTATCCGTGGCAAAATGAAGAGAAACACTAAAGGGGATCATAGAAAAAAAATTGGGTTGAAAGAGTTTTCACAGTTTGAGAAAAATGAGTTTTTTTCACTGGTTTTTCTACACGAAACCAAAGGAATGTTCACACTTGGTATGTAACGTAAACATGTGTGTTTACATATATACATAATACTCACTTGATATAAGATTAAAGGTAAAAAGATTATAGACAATTGTTCATGTTTTTCGTGAATAAAAGCGTTAATACATACATGTATATGTACATGTATACTACCCCATATACAATTGACTGCAGAAGGTACCCAGTATTGGTAGAATACATGTATGATTTCTTGTTGTTTTCCCATCATTTTTTTTCATATTTTCAAAATTATTTCACACATGTACATGTTTCTATCTGTTTACTTTTTCCTTCTTTTTGGCTGCTACCGTAGCTGGCTACGCCATAATGCCATTTCCGGTGGGAATGCTTTTAATCAATACTGTTTCAGTTTTTCAGGTACATGTAGGCCTACACTCACTAGCTTTGTTAACTATTTGAACACCTGGCTCTTTCTAGCCTTCAGAAAGCCTTAAACTTTAAATAGGAATTTTTTTTAAATTAGACATGTATATAAAACGTTTAGTTTCATATAATTCATATTGCAGAAATTGCATTTGCAGAAATTATCTGAACTTGTCTTGTGAAAGTGGCAGTGTACACATTTATGTAAAGGAACACTTCATAATTTTATTTAGAATGCAAATTTTATACAAATTGTATACAAATATGAATAAGTCAGAGAGATCTGCATGATTTCTGAAAGCACTCCGGTATGTAGGATCGAAGTCTGATAGTTGAATTGCTTGAGTTCACCTCCTATGAATTTTGAAAATCTTATGACATGCTGAATGACAGTACCGGTACATGTACATTTATAAACATGTAAGGAACAGACTTATTACACTCAGTGATATTTACAATGTAATAGAGAGAATAACCTAACAAGAGCTCAGGAGTTGAATTAGGTTTACTAGTGTTGGTGTTGTAGGGCTTGAGTCCAGGACTCGGACTCAAGTCAATCTTGAGTCACAATTTTAGTCACTCTTACCCTACATTTTGTACTGGAATCACATCAGCAAAGGATTTAGACTTAAAGATCATGACTTGATGCTAATGAGTTGTGAGTCACATTTTTTTTGTTTTACCAAAATTACCTTTTAAAAACTTATTTTCTGAAAGTAACATTATTTATAAAGCAACCCCAAAGAAAAGTAAGCACACGAACAATACCACACCACCCTTGGGTGGTGCAGCAGATTAATTTTTGTTATTTAATGGGCTCTCCTTATTTCCTGCGATAGTGCATCACTATGTGTCCATGTACATGTACATGTATATCCTCATTATTCGGACTCAGACTTGAACCAGATAATTCGAGGCTTGGGCTCGACACAAGTGACTCGGGACTCGAACTTGGACCTCACTTTTGTGACTCGAATACAACACTGACTACTGTCAAAGATGTTCATTATATGCAAACTAGTTTCTCCATGTCATGACTGTGCAGCAGACATGTTAGCACTGCTAGACTTTGTGTTGCATCACGTACCGTAGTTGTTCAATGGCAGCGAACAAAACATCTCGGCCAATCTGTGCAGTCTAGCATTTAGAAGTAGGATGCGGCAAGACAGCGAGAAACCTTGGCCATATCAATTAACTCAATAGCCGAATGTTTGTCCAAGTTCTTATCAATAAAATCATGATCGAAATGAACACCCTTGTCCGCCCTCACCCATTATTGTCGTCATCTACGTGTTCATAATGCATGCCTAGTGATAATCCTTCTTTCCTCAGAATTGGACGGGGCTAGTAGATGTCTCCACTAATGGCAAATCAAATTAAGTCAGGCCGTCTGTCCGGATTGGGAGCCACATCAGTGTCTGCATGAGCAAATAGATCATCCAGAGCCGGATTAAATTCTGGGTAGCCCAGGGACAAACCTTTCATCTCAGATTTTTGTAGGAAGATGTTGGAGACAGTTCCAGTTCCAGATCAGAGACTTAAGTGTTAAATGTTCGCATCTTGGAGGGGAATGTGATACGCGGCTCTTTCAATAACCTCTCATTAGCATGACATTACTACAGTTCATCAGTGATATTATGGATTTTATTTTTAAATTTAAGTTTTGGGGACTCCTGGAGAGAATTGGAATCAACTTTATGAAAATGTACTAATCACTTGGGTCTGGTAATTTTAACAACACTTGTGTGTTTGCAAACGGAAAGACAAAAAGAGCAGACTCAGTGTTTCTTGTGACTTTATTGTTGTTGATAGTCTAGCAGATGAACAGCAATTTGGAAAAATGCTTCAATCACAAGGGGAGAGACAGTATATATCATCACTTGAGTGTTTCTATCAATTTTGCAGTATTTTTTTTTAGAGACTACTGGTTAATCGGACAAGAACCATTTCAATTTTTGTATCTAGATGGAAATCATTATTATGCAGTAAGTGGATTGCCAATTATGTATTCATTTCTCCAGTAAAAGAAAAAAATAAACATTTTCTTTAAATTATCCCCCGTAGTACATTGTATAACGTTGTATTTATTCTTTGATGAATCCATAATTTTTTTTTTACAGTAAATGGAATAGTTTGGGGCAGTACAGGGACTAACGGTTTAAGTCTTTTCTCTTGAAAAATAAGTCATTGACGTGAGGCTACGTGCTGATGTGGAATTACATTCAACGTCTTAATGTCAGTCTGTGGCGTGGGTGAATGAGGCTAGAGTGGGGCAGATGTCTCCCTGCCGCGTCTTAAGTTCCAGTGTAGTATTGAACATTTGAGGATGCTTGAGACGAGAGCCTCTCAGAGGTTCATCACCGATCAATCAGCCTTCAATTAGCGGCGGAGCAAAAGCAAAAGGCCCATTCATGACTCGACGACGATGACGCGTGTGCGGAATGTTTGCAGCGGCGTAGAGGCTGAGCGGCGAATTGGTGAATGCCTGGCCGCTTGGTGACAATCTCACGGCCTCATGAAGTGAGCAACAGCTCCCCTGTCCCCTGCGGACGGAACAAGTGATTGCAACATGTGGAACAATCCAGTGGCGTCATGTTACTGTTGTTAAATGTAACTCCCTCTGAAGCATTTGCTGCAACTGAATGTAGTGAATCTTCCAAACCCATTAATGTACTGTATCAGAAAGGTGTAATTTTCAGAGGAAATAATATAAAGAGTTTGATTACAAATGTACTCTCTTTAACCCTCCCAGACCCAAAGCCACCAAGGATTTTCAATGATTTTACAGGATTGTGAGTATGACAGGACCCTAGCAAGTATTACGTCACATAGTATTTCAGGGCCCAGTTTCATAGAGCTGCTTAAGCAGAAAATTTGCTTAAGCACGAAAAACACATTGCTTAGTAAAATTAGGTTACCGGCCAAAACTCCACGTGATGTACATTGCTTGTGACTGGTATTTAGCCGTTGTTTACTTAGCATAACAATCGCATGGAGTTTTGGCCGGTAACCTGATTATATTAAGCAAGACGTTTTTGTGCTTAAGCAAATTTTGTGCTTAAGCAGCTCTATGAAATTGGCCCCATATCTGTAAGAAGTTAACATATTGTTGGGTTCCAGCACAGTGATATTTTGGGTTTTTTAAAATTTTTTTTAGGATTCGGGAAAGTTACCTGCAAGAATATTTTGGGAGTTTACAGGTCTTACCTAAATTCCGCAACACAGTTTTGAATCCTCCAAATTTAATTTGATTTTTCGCACTCCCAAGGGGGGGGGGGGGTAGGGTTTTGGTGGTAGCTGTAGGAATCAGGCGTGCAGATTGTCCTCGTATCAGCCGATTTCCTCTCTGTTTAACTTGTCTACAGGTGCAGGATGTCTAGGAGAGTTTGGGATTTCCTCGTGTTTATAGCTCTTCCCAATTGTATGCCATGTTTGGGCGGATTTGGAGGGCATGGGCAAGAGAAATGGTTTGGGGAAATTCAAATTTATAATGCACATCACTTGTATAGCTCTTCAACAAACGTGTATCCAGTTGAGCATGTTTAATGTATTTGTCTATCCAAACAGGAAGAGAAACTACTAGTACATACAGCCTGTAGGGAGTTTCGATATTGGTTAGCATAATATTTGTAATAAACGTGTACATAGTACATGAATTCTCTAGGGTGTCATACATATAGAAATACAATGTATACAGGACATACTGAGCATTGTACATTGTTTTTGTGTACAATTAAGACTAAGACTGAAACCCTTTTTCACATGATCCAAAAAAATTGGGACATTTTCTAATGGCTTGAGAGTGGAGACATTTTTTCTCATGCTTAAGAAATCTTACAAAAGTGCCGTTGTGTGAAAGAACACCAATGCTTGAGAGTGACCAGCATGCCACGATTGTGGCACTGATCACCGTTGCAACCCGCGAGATCTCCACAGCGATCTCCCGCCACACGTGGGCGTTGTACACCATCCTGTCTATTTTGGATTGAAAGGCAGACGTCTCTGTTAAATCGATGGAAATTTTGTCTCATCATATCCCCGAAATAAGCGTTTGCGTCTCAAGGAACCCCGGTGAACTGTTACACTGTGCCGTGTGAAAGCACGCCAAATCCTTCTTCGTGTGATCTCAGAGTAAACAATTCCTGCTTGTAAATTTCGACTCAAGCCTTGCAAAAAAAATTGAGTTGTGTGAAAAGGCCCTTATATTTCGCTGGAACATATGTTTCATATCTAGCCTTACATTTGTACTTACAGCAGTAAAAAGTGTGAATTCATGCTATTTTTAGGCCACGTACAACATTTATGATGGTTATTGCCATCATTGAAATGATGAGGTATTGTCTTGCATCAGTGTGCATTGTATTGAATGACACGAGGGTTCACGCAAGCAGGTCAGCGTGAGGAAATCAACAGAGGGATCATCTATCTGCTATAAACGAAGTCTCCGTACCTAATGGCAGGTGCATTCATCATTCAATTAATTAACATGGCTTCTTCATCCTCATATCCTGTTGGTTGTGTGCCGAGGCGGCGGGGCCCCTAGACGCATTGTTTTATTTGTAGCATCGGTGATATATTCATGTTCTACCCAGACTGGTGACTGCATTGAGCATTTTTTTGTGAGAAAAATGTCTTAAATGTGTAATAACTTGGGCCTTGAACTCCATACATTTATGACTTGTACGATGGCTTTTCATGTGGTATGTTCTTAAAAGTTGTGGTGTTCATTACTTAAAGGGAATGCACAACATTTGCTTTTGCTGCAATTTTCAGAATATATGGATTTGGAGGATTAGTATGTTATAGCAAATATTGTTAAAATGACTTGTTGTTTTGTTTTTTTTTTTAGATGCTGCTGGAAAAAAGAAAACCAATCATGTTCTTGTAAGTAGTCTGGTTCTGACCCCGCTTAAGATGAAACGAAGAATTTTTTAGACTTGGGGGAATTGTAACTCAGAAGAATCAGTCAGCTAGGTTGTACCCCCTTCACAGGGTGTGTGTAATCATTGCAAAACACGGAATATATATACTAAAAAAAAAATGTTAGTTTTTTGAAAAAAAAAAAGTTTTTTCTTCCAACGCTGGTCGGCCGACCAGAAAAAAAAAAATATTTTTTCTTGAAAATGTCAGCACACCAGGAGCCACGATTTTACAGGATGCTTTAGACTGTCATTCCCTAACAATCCAGTAAGGTATCTCGTGATAATTTGATAATTTCGTTTTGTGATGTTTGCAAATGTTGTATCTTCCCTTTAATACTATAGTGAACCGTACAATTGCACAGGCACCTTGCAGCCTCAACAGTTCAAGTACTAATACAATTCATACTGTTTACAGGAAAGAAAACAGCTCTCTCAGTCTTCATGCAACCCTCCTTTCTCCGTGTACATGTACACTCATTGACACCAAAGTAATGACCCTAGTTGTGGTAAATTGTGGTGTCTGAAAGCACCCCAATTACCCAAAAAGGCACTTTGTAAGGACCCACCCCAGTCAGCCTTACTAAAAGAAGAAAACCCACTTTGACAGCAATTTTCACCTACTTGCTGAGCATATTTCAAAACTTCAATTTAATGGATTTCAAATATTGATCTCTAAACATACATGTAAGTGACGAAAAAGTGATTGCAAATGCATATTTTGTCTCTGAGATATAGTTAAAAATGTCATGTGCCAAACCTGTTTGTCCACGGACAGCTTTATTCCACCCACTTGACTGAGCTCCGGAGCTTGATTGAAGACCAAAAAACCCACTACACTAGACTTCCACTTGGACAACGGTGATTTACTTGTATTCAAATTAGCATCATAACACTATTCTTGCGATTAATTTTTTTTCAGCATGTATGGTTGAAGAGCTATAGGCCTACTTCACTACATATTTAAAAAAAAAAAACAGTTCAAATGGTAAGTAGGTTAAAATTCCTATCAAAAGTGGGTTTATTTCTTTTTGCACGACCCTGTATTGTACTATTGTACAAATGTGCCAGCTTGAAAGGGAAGATACAACATTTGCAAACATTACAAAACGAAATGATCAAGTTATCACAAAATACCTTGCTGGATTGTTAGGGATTGACAGTCTAAAGCATCCTGTAAAATCGTGGCTCCTTGTGTGCTGACATTTTCAAGAAAAATTGTATTTTTCCAACGCTGGTCGGCCGACCAGCATTGGAGCAAACTGGCTTTTTTTCAAAATTGCTCCTCATTTTTCATAATTAGTTATTCCGTGTTTTCTTTGCAACTGATTACACAACTGTGAAGGGGTACAAGTCATTTTAACAATATTTGCTATAACATACTAATCCTCCAAATCCATTTATTTCTGAAAATTGCAGCAAAGCAAATGTTGTACATTATGCCTTTAAGTAGTTTCTGATGTGTTTCTGTTTATTTTTAGGCCACACAATGTTATGCTCTTTATGAATCAGGGTGGAAGAATGTGACTCCGATCAGTTGATGTGCCTGCCGGGCACCGGGCATTTTGCGCAGCATCGGGACACATTTTTAAAATAAGGCAACACCAAGCCGTTATCACCAATAGAACACTCTTTATCAACCAAGCAGTTTTGCAGTTCAGTTTTGATTGAAGAGCAAAGCTCCATGACTGACTCATGCCGGAAAGACAAACACTGTTATGCATTGGCACGTACATGTAGTAGTGTGCTTGAATGTTGCCGAGTGACGTTGAATGCGATCCACGAACATTGTGATTAAAGGAGTACTTTTGACCGGAGAGTGCCCTTTTCTAGCTCTAAAAAAAACAGTTGGAAAGATCGATAAAAAGGAAAACTTGCACCCACAGCAACACTTTGAAAATGTTTCATTTCTGTTTCATTACCAGGTGAGGGAAATATGGGGTACAACGTTTTGCAGCCCAAAAAATTGAGCCGTTAGAGTTTTCCTTTTGATTCTAGTCACACATGCTTCTTTTTTTGAAAACGTTGATTCAGAAAGTTTGAACACTCTTTTATTAAAGTACATGTACATGTATGGGTACTGAATTCTAACAGTGAAATGTGTGGCGCTCTCATGACATTGACAAGTTTGGCTCGTAATTTGATAGCTTTAATTACTTCTTGAAATACAGGCAGAGCAAAAAAATGGCAGCTGTGTCGAGTGTAAACAAACAGGATTTTGTATATGTATGTATAAGACATTCTGTGGACTTTTTGTGACCCAGAGAATTAAAAAAAACGTTGGTCAACAATCAAAAGTGCTAAATTTGGTCAATCTCTGGATAAACTTGTACCTTAACGTTTAACAGCACATACACACATACCGGTACATGTAGTGATACTGCACAGCCCCTTCGCTCCATGACAACATTCGGCGTGACACGAACAAAGCAAAAATAAAACAAATCCTGGGAACAGAAAGGCCTTTAATCAATATTAGTAATTAATTGCGAGGACCGAAGCGTGCAAACAGAAACGCTCATTTTGAAAGTCTGCTTCTGTTTGCACAACAGCCAGATTAAACATTGTTGTAATCAATCTCCTAAATATTTGTGTTGGTACTTGTATTGTGTGGATTAGAGTCTGTAATTCTGCTTGTTAGGATAAAAATAATATGATAAAACGTTATCCTACATCATTGAAAAAATAACAACTTTCGAATTTTTTTCTATTTTTATTTTTGATTTTTTTTAAAAATTTTATTGTGCAATTCCACATCAAAATTGTTCCACGTGGAAGGGCTGAAAAGGAACGGAACAATTTTGTCAGTATTTGTTTTGTGTGAGTGAGGTTAATTTTTACATTAAAAAAATGAGAAAATATTCAATTTTTTACAGATACTATGTGAAGTTACTGTAAGAGGCCGATTTTGACAGCCCATACACAGCAATTGATGAATAACCATGCATTATACATGCACATGTACATTTACTTGTACATTGTACAGTAAAACTTCATTACAATAAATAGGGGCCTACCGGTACAATGCCGATGGGGTCCGCAAAAGATTGTTCATTAGTGATAGCTCTTTATAGTGATATTTTAGCCGCCAGCCCTCAGTAGTTGTACAAACGGTGGGTAGCCAAAAGGGATGTTCGTATTTATAACCAAATGTTTGGTTTAGTGATGTTAATTCTGGCAGTAATCTACTGTGCGTGTGTTTACAATTGAACGCAGTTAATTTACGACCGTAGATTTCTTCATGTGCATCCTGTATAACAACAATTGCAAAATACAGAGGATCAACATATTAAACCGTAATAAAAATAAAAAGTGATTAGTTGATACAGATGGCTCACAAGTTGGCAGGCCTTTCAGGCAAAACTAATTGCTCTGGTGTGAATGTACTTGTTGCCCATTTCTAATAGTAATTTGAGAGTGGGCGCTGCACAAGAGGCCCAATCAATTTTGGGGAGGGATATTGTTGCAATAACGAGGCACAAATGTACAGGGAATAATTTACAACATGTACTCAAGACCACCAAGCTTAGAAATTGAATTTTGTTGTTGTTGTTTTGTAGGGCCAATTTCTTGGAACTGCTTACATTGTTCTACTAAGCACAGAACTTATCTGATTAGCACAAGCAGGTTATCGTTTGTCATGCGTTGCATATTTTGCAGATACACGCTCGGCACATAATTTGCTCATAGGCGATGAGGGGTTGTGGGGGGGGGGGGATGTAACAACAAATTTGCAGACAGACTTCTCTTTGATGGAAGCATAGAGCTGGAAGGTAGCCAGGATTATTTTTTTCAAGTCACTTGCCCAAATTAAAATAGGGGAAGGGGGGTTGGACACCACATGACTAATGGGGGCGCTGTTCTAAGCGGACGATATTTGACACTAGTATCAGACAATAGGTGGTGCTGTTTATTGCAACATATTTGCCGACAGAGACACATTTTACCAACCGGAAAACGATTCTGCCAACGAAACAGATAATTGTGGGTTATCGCACCACCCACACCCCCCCCCCCCACACTGCTTAGCAACTCCATCTTAATTGACCTTTTCTGTACATTTCCAACATCTTTGTTACAAATTTAAATTTAGAGCTGTGTCCTATTGTGGCCCCTCTGAATAAAATGTCCACGCTTTGTGTATGCCAATATTTCAGGGTTGATAATGACACATGGGAGCACGGGATTTGAAAAATTCATGTGCCTACGTGCATGTGGGAACACGCACTCACTTGTGAATTCAATTACAGCAAGAAATGTAGGCCAGCTCATTTGATCCCTGAAGACTTTTTTATCTGCAGTTTATGCAGAGTTCATACCATTGAAAGTGTGGGAGATGATGTCATGAAAATGGTGTGGTCTTTCAGTTTCAGGTTGCTAATTTTTGCATCGAGTGCTTCTTTCTGCACATGTTTCGCTTGCTCATCAAGTTACAAGAAAACTCCAGTTCGAGCAAAACGTTCATGTAAAAAAAAAAGATATAAAACAAAACCAGGGTTTTACTTCAATCCTGTCTCGACATGTTGGCAAAGAACCTTCCCGATTCTTCTTAAATCCTCAGCAGTGCATATGAAATGGATGTGAAAACTGTGTGTTTTAGTGGACATCAACCTCTACAATGCTTGGCTCTAGTCTAGCGCACTCAATCCTGCAAAAATCCTCCAAACCTTCCTGTGAATTTAAAAAAATCTGAGCGGTTTATGCTGAACAAAGTTGTGGGGACAGTAGTACTGTACATCATGCTTTAAAGGGAATGTACAGTACATCATTGGCTTTTGCTGTAATTTTCAGAAATGAACTATTTCAGGGGTTAGTATAATAGATCAAATATTGTTACACTGACATGTTTGAAGTTTTGTGCTCGAAAGTGCTGGAAAAAATCAAGAAAAATAAAAAATGTTCAAGTAGTCTGGTTCCCTGACTCCACTAAGGATAAAATTGATCAATTTATAGATGCCGGAAAATTGTAAGGTAAGGGAACCAGTGTAGCTGGCCTGCACCTGTTCATGAACATGTAACCAATAGCCAACAAAATTTGGACTGAAAAAATTGGTAAATTTGGAGCAGTAGTTGAAAAATAGTTAGGTTTTTCCAACGGTGGTTGGCCGACCACCGTTGGAAATGTATACAAAAATATCATTTTCTTGAAAATGACTTCACACTGTGTGACATAATTTTACAGGATGCTTAAGACTGTCATTTACCATCATCCTAGTAAGGTATTTCGTAAAAACTTGATAGTTTTATTTTTCGATGTTTTCAAATGTTGTATATTCCCTTTATAAAAGGCAGTGACTCCTTGAGCCCAGTCCAAGCCTCCAGTCAAGTCACTTGGGTCGTGTCCGAGACTCGAGACAGTCTCACGTTTGAGTCCTTAGCTTAGCTTGAGTTGACAACACTGGTGCTAGTACCGGTACATGCACAGATGGCATGTAATGGTGTTCAAACTGACCAGGTCGAATTCTGCCCTCGCTTGTGAATATGTACAATGTACGAGGTAAAATGTATTGTAAAACAGGTTATTACATGTATTTCACTTGGATGCAGTGAGCTCAGCCAACCTCTTGTGTTTGACTTTTCATGGGAAAAAACCAGCAAACCTCTTTTGTAAGTGCAGTGTGTAAACCCAATACACATTTGTGCAGCCTGACCAAACTTTCACTGCCAATAAAAACAACAAGACAAAAGCTTTTGACACTAGCTCCCTGACACATGGGGGGGGGGGGCACATCAGGCCAGAGCCCCTCAGAGAACGCAAAGAATCAATTGACTGGTAACTGTGCACACAATCTTACTGGACATAACTGAAGTCCTTTTGGACACTCATTGTCGTCTCCTTGTTGACAAGTTGTTGATTTGCTTGTATTTTTTAAGCCTTTCGCTCAACTGCTACCATCAAACTGCGAACATATGGACACCGTAATTTATAACCGCTTGTAATAAGGAGCGCTGTGAAAGGATCAAAAGTCAAGTTTGAGACACGTGCCGTATTTACTTTTCTTTTTCAAGTGTGAATTTTGCAGTTGTTGAAATTTTCACTGGGTAAATTGAAAAACTCTACGTGTGTACATGTATGTACTTGAGTAGTATTCATAGATCTGTATATATGTCTGTGCACAAAATTGAAAAGACACATTTACAAAACTGCATTTAAATAGAGTAGGAATCTAAATATTTGTGTGACTTAGAATTTTGGAATGGCAGACCTTAGAAAGTAAAACTGAAAACAGTCAATCAGATTTAATTTTCACTTTCCATTAATAATAGCAGTATTTTTCTTAAAAGAAGAAAAACACCGGATGTTTGAGGAGTTTACACAACAATTTATTGCAAATATACAATATATAAAGCACATATTTATATTTAAATCAGCACTATATACACTGATGGGCAAAGTAACGTACATTTTAATGTACTTGCATTGGACACCATTAAATTTCATCTTTTTTCCCCAAAATTGATCAAAGAAATTGACTGGAGCGGGGTTTGACTGAACCTGCGACCTCCGGATTGCCGTTCCAGTGCTCAACCAACTTCAGTTGTCAGTTTCCAGGTCGTCAGGTTAAAACCCTGCTCCAGTCAATTTTTTTGTTTGACTTTAAAAAAAATTATAGTGCACCTTGTCAGTTTCCCTTCGTGGTGTTTTTTGTGTAAGTTTACATATAAATTTCAAGTTTGCAATAATATAATTTTTTTTTCCCCGTCCAGTAAAATGCCACTGTATAAATTTGGCTGCGATAAACATCCCTTCTTTTTTTTTCTTTTTTTCTTTTTTGGTTCCTTACTTTTATGTACAATTAGTTACACTGAGTGTTGGGAGTTGAAAATCGAAAAACGTAATAAACGGCGACTGTAATGTCATGGTATCCTTATCAGTTCATGTAGATGTGGGAGAACGTGTCGGATTGGTGCCCTTCATGACATCGACTCACTACAGGTGGGTCTCAGTTCTCCAATTTAACGAATGAAATATCAGTTAGGATATCATGTGTGTATAAACAGTACCTTAAAAGTGACAACTGCCCCAACATTATTAAATTTATCACTTGCTGGATTGTCCAACTAAGTTATAAATTGGTCCAGTGCATGCATGGGCTTGCCCGCAATCGATTTTCTCAAACGTGAGCGGAATCGAATGTAAGAATGCGCATTTTTTTTTTCATTATTGATTCCCGTCCAATTTTTTTGACGACTTTTCCTCTTACGGACATTTCTGGAAGCCAGACGTGTGGAACTGGTCCTTTCTGTTGTGTTGGCTGTTTGTTTGCTTTGATATTGATCAGGTGTTTGCTCGTGCGTGGGATCATGAAAACTGGGGATACATGTCTACATGTACATGTATGTGTTATCTTCTTAAAGGGAAAGTACATCATTGGCTTTTGCTGTAATTTTCAGTAATGAACAATATGAGGGGCTAGTATAATAGATCAAATATTGTTACACTGACATGTTTGAAGTTTTGTGTTCAAAAATGCTGGAAAAACCAGGAAAAACTAAAATGTTCAAGTAGTCTGGTTCCCTGACTCCACTAAAGATGATATGGATCAATTCATAGATGCCGGAATACTGTAAGGTAAGGGAACCAGTCTAGCTCGCCTGCACCCATTCATGAACATGTAACCAATAGCAAACAAAATTTGACTGAAAAAAATGGTAAATTTGGAGCAGTAGTTGAAAAATAGTTAGGTTTTTCCAACGGTGGTCGGCCGACCACCGTTGGAAATTTACAATAAAATACCACGTTTCTTGATAATGACTTCACACCAGGTGCCATAATTTTACAAGATGCTTAAGACCGTAATTTACCAACATCCCTAGCAAGGTATTTCGTAAAAATTTGGTATTTTGTTTTTTCGCTGTTTGCAAATGTTGTATACATGTATTCCCTTTAAAGGGAATATACAACATTTGCAAACATCAAAAAATAAAACAACCATGTTTTTACGAAGTACCTTACTAGGATGTTGGTAAATGACAGTCTAAAGAATCCTGTAAAATTATGGCACCTAGTGTGAAGTCATTTTCAAGAAAATGATATTTTTGTATACATTTCCAACGGTGGTCGGCCGACCACCGTTGGAAAAACCTGACTATTTTTCAACTACTGCTCCAAATTTACCATTTTTGTTTAGTCAAAATTTGTTTGCTATTGGTTACATGTTCATGAACAGGAGTGCAGGCCAGCTAGACTGGTTCCCTTACCTTACAATTGTCCGGCATCTATAAATTGATCCATTTTATCTTTAGGGGAGTCAGGGAACCAGACTACTTGAACATTTTTGTTTTTCTTGCCTTTTCCAGCATTTTCGAACACAAAACTTCAAACATGTTAGTGTAACAATATCTGATCTATTATACTAATCCCTCAAATAGTTCATTTCTGAAAATTACAGCAAAAACCAATGATGTACATTCCCTTTAACAACTGTAACAATCATGAAAATTGACAAAAGATAAAAACCTGCAAAAAAAGTCCATGTGCCAAATTTCAATTCACATTCCTTAGTTAGTGCGTCATTGTAAATTGGCATAGGCCTACATAGTGCTTGCAGTACAGCCAATTATCATTGGCAGCGGATGCTTGCTGGTCTAGTGTGAAAATTGAAAATTGGAGAGATTAAAAAAGAAGAAATACGAGACAAGTCAAGCCTACATGTAGTAAAGCTGGTTCCAGAATTCTGTGCAGTTGACTCAGAATGGCTATTCACTGGATCATGGATGTCTTTTCATGCATCTGTGAACACAATAGCCCGGTGTAGCGTGAATATCCGACTCCATGAAATGTGGACTCATTGGTAAGTACTGCGCACGCGTGAGTACGATACTATGCTATTTTTAGGATCGTTTCGGGAGAGTGACCTGTCACGTGCGAGGGATCAACCAATAATAGGGAAATAGGGGTCCGATTTTCATAGGAGTCGGATTTTCATGTGACACCGGATTTAGCCCATTCATTGTCATTATGGAGTAACCATATACAATAGCACTGCCCAGCTCACAGTCCGTCACAGTGACAATCAGTCGGCCAGTCAGTCAGTCAGATGGGTACTAACAGAACACAAGGCTGGCCATATGGGACCAACAAAATATTGCCATTTGAATATGTGGAAATATGCAGGAATGTTCCCCTTTACTTGTAGACAGGTAGCTGGATAATGAATTACAGGGTGAGTAAAAAAAACCGAAACCCAAATGTCGGGACTATTGTTTTAATGAAGTTCTGCATGTAGCACTTTCAAAATCTAGGATATGAAAGCCCAATTCATAAGCTTTCTTTTAGCACAAGAATCATTCAAATCACTCATGTTCTTTTCAAGTTACGTAATTTTAAACACAACCACCGTTTTAAAGTTCTGTCCACGGATCACAAAAAAGGTGTACGTTCTTTCAGCAAAATGAAAACAATTCACACACATCCCTATGTGATTTGTTTTCGTTTTGCTGAAAGAACACGGAACTTTTTTGTGATCCGTGGACAGAACCTTAACACAATGGTTGTGTTTAAAATTTCGTAACTTACAAAGTACATAAGTGATTTGAATGATTCTTGTACTACAACAAAGTTCATGAATGGGGCTTTCATATCCTAGATTCTGAAAGTGCTACATGCAGAACTGCACTAAAACAGTAGTCCCGACATTTGGGTTTCCTTTTTTTTTTTACTCTCCCTGTACACCATTTAACAGCAACCATTTAGGCCTGACAGTTACAGATGTCCTTACACATTGTCCTGCACCCGATTTCACGAAGCGCTGCGACGCGTCGCAACTCGAGTTACGACGTGTAACACGTCGCAACTCGCGACGCGTCGTATCTTCCATTTCACGAAAGTTGCGATGTGTTGAACACGTCGTAAATTCCTTGACAACGGCTTAAAACACGTCGTAAGTTATGACGTGTCTAGTGGTCATCGCAAAATAAGAAGAGTCATTAGTCAGTTTTATGCCATAAACATTACATTAACGAGATTAAAATACCGAGGCAATGTGTGTAAAGTTGTAAATGGAAAATTTATTGAATAATTATGAATTAGACCGGAATAATAGAGTTGAAATTTCAAAGTACATGTAGCTATACAGTCCAATGAGAGCTTGTTTTCCTTCAAAATTGCATCGCACGGCCGCCATTTTGTTTTACGTTCTAACAAATTTCGAGCTGAGATCCGACGACTCTTTGTTGAATATCAGACGACTATTTACTGTACGCTGACAAAATACTTAAAATAGTCACCGAGTTGTGCTATAAATACACCTATGACGCGTCACACTTACGACGTGTTTTGTGAAACGGATCGCAGGACGCATCGCAGCTGCGACGCATCGAAGAGATACGACGCATCGCATCGCTGCGATGCATCTTAAGTTACGAAGCGTTTGATGAAATCGGGTGCAGAATCAGTCCACGTTTTATGCATTGGATACGAATATCAAGAGCTGTTTCGAGTGTATTTCTTAGAATTGGTAAGGGAAGGAAAGGCACTTGTACCCGGTATACATGGACATGTCTGATCAGTGCAGTGTATGCACAACCAACCTAGGCCTACAATGAACACATTCTGGACATTACCTGTTTATTTACTTTGTGGCGACTGCCGTGCAGAATATAAAGACAAATTTCTAGGTTAAAGACACAAATACATACGTGTACAAGGTTGGATGACTCAAACAAGCCAGACTCTAATACAATGTTAGAAAAAAGTGCGTCTAAATAAAGGTGTCTGTTGCAAGGGCGGATCCAGGGGGGGCCAAAGAGGGCCATGGCCCCCCAAAACGAATCCAATTTGTTTTTGTTTTTTTAAGTTACTTCGCAATAAAGGCAGGCAATGAGTACACCACCATCTTTTCCTCAAAAAATATCAGTTAAAGTGGTCAGAAATTGCCTCAGATCGCACCACAGAGCATCCAGAATCCCCCCAAAAATTTGGACACACTTTTTGGTGACCAAATTTTTTTAACCCCCCCCCAATTTTTTTTAGTTCTGGATCCGCCCTGGATCTGTTGAACTGTATGCAGGTGAGCCTTGAAGAAGAAAAATTGAACCTACATGTACAACCAAATAATGAAGGTGTTCTATCGAGCGAGCAAGTCTCGCCAGTCCACGTTCAATTTTTGTGTGAAAGTCTAGGTACCAAAGACTGAATAATTTAGTCACAGATTCCCATGTTTAAATTCACCAAGTTGGTAGCTGCGTGATTGATAAAACGAAATTGGAGGTCAACCTTTTGAATTTTAAAATGGTCAGTAATTCGCAATATTTTCAGTTTATTATGCTTGCAGGTTTTTGAGGTCAACTTGCACGCTGCAAGTGTACAGTGAAGTTAAAGCGGATAGCAACCATCAGTTAAAAAAAATCAAACATTTCAAATATGGCATTGGGGTTGTGTTCCCACAAAGTTGGAACTTTGTACTATGAATTTTTCCAAGTAGAAAAAAAATGCATGGCAAAGAGAATCAGTTGTCAGTTTTTGTTTTTGTTTTTCAATTTCAATTGCATTCTCGTAAAATCATAGAAAAGAAATGTATTTTCTGATGGGAGAATGGAGAAAGAAACATGAGCTGACCTCACTTGTCAGGTCAACTTCCATTGATGATGATAGGCACTTTTATTAGTAGTAGCTCTGGGTAATAAAAAAATAAGATCAGACAGTGAGTAAATCCCAAGTCATTGATAAAAAACCTGTCCTCATCACAACATTCACTGTGCATTATCACCCTAATAAATCCACTACAGTTAAGTGTGATTTTATGACCAGGATCAGTCCAGTTAAGTCCATGCTTTTAATAGCCACTTGGTCTGGCTGGATGTGTGCTCCATGCATGGCTTGTTGAGCGCCTTGTCAAAAAATTGCAGACTTGCAAAGTGACAACAAACAGGTGCTCTTAAAGACAGTTTATCCTCAGTAGCCACTAGTCAAGTTTGATGTTTTGTTTTGATAGTATGATAGGAGCCTTCTTAGCTCACACTTTTGTACCTGCCATACAAACTCAATTATGATATGAAATTCACCATTCAAGACCAATGTAAAGTGATTGAAACTGAATTTTGTACAGCCCTGAATCTATCGATTCCGACGTATATTCAAAGATGCTTACAACCGTGTTATAAATTTAGTCTGCTTTCAGATATACATGTATAGTGAAGATAGCAGTTGACTAAAGGCTTTTTCTCACTTGACCAACAAATGTCAGGGGTGGCCCCGGGGCTACGCGGGGGTGAAAATAAGCCACGTTTCACATACGGTATCATTTTCAAGCTATCCTCGATCGTGATTGGTCAATCCATGGCACCAGCGGTTTGGTACATTTATGTATTACAGTGTGCACGTTCTGTCTTTTACTGTGCGTCAAGTTTGCTTAAACTTAAAGATGAATTCGTTATCCCACTCGCACTCGTGGAATGGACACAGAAAATGTAGTGTGTCTTTGTTCAATATGCAACTCGCACTTGTGGGAAAACTGTGTAATACTGTGGTTTAGAATGTCAATTTGAAAATTAATGTTCAGTTGAATGAATTTGAGTGAAACTGAAACATAGGAGGTTATTGTATTTTGTATTCAAAGATGAAGTAAATGGTCAGTATAAGAAGGGGACATTGTTACCCCCCTCCCCCCCCCAAAAAAAGTCCTAAATGAGCATTGTGTTACCTTCTCACAACCAAAGGGGTGGAAAAACTTCCAGATTTCTGCTCCACAAAGCAGCATTTCTTAAAATTTGGCAAAGTTGGTTTGCGTAGGCCCAGATGTGTACATACACCTTGCTTTAATACTATTGATCATTATGTTAATCTGATAATCATTATTTGGTGAGGATGGTGATGGGGGAAGGGGCAAATTGCACCTTGGCATTGCCTCATTTTCAATTTGTTCCCATAGGTATCCAAAACCCCATGGACCACATCAATGCAGACAACAAACATAATTCATCCATAATGTGTAGGAAATGCCTCATAAACTTTTAAAACCGGCTGGGTCTTAAACTTTTACATACAATGGATGCACTCTTGTGCAGGAGGGGACAATCCGAGGCACAGATGTGTAACAGATTGATATCACAATATAGTAGTGAGTACTGGTGAATCAGCTGGAGGAAACCAGATGGACTAGCCTGGTGCTTGGATTTGATAAGTTTCTGGATGGACTACTAATGAGTTTCCAGGTCGAGGGTTGGAGGTCTGTTCAGTTTGGAACAGTGTTGTAGTCAACAAGTCCCCACAAGCCAATCACATATCACCCAGTCCCCAGTCAAGTCACAAGCTATTCAAATGAATTTGGACAAAGGCATTCTGTTGTTGTTGTTGTTCATCTTGTGTTACATGTGACCCGACTTGTGAATGAACTTGTGATTTGCACACTTGTAAATAGACTTGTGATGGTCCCCACATGTCCTCAGTCATCACAAGTCCATCACAAGTCTTCCAGTCCTAAGTCAATTCACAAGCTATTCATATGAACGAGTGGCAAAGGCATTCCACTTTTGTTGTTGTTACCGGTATTTTTGTTGTTGTTACATCTACTGTTACCAGTACTTGCAACTGGACTTGTGAATGGA
This sequence comes from Patiria pectinifera, assembly GCA_029964075.1. Classification (NCBI taxonomy): domain Eukaryota; kingdom Metazoa; phylum Echinodermata; class Asteroidea; order Valvatida; family Asterinidae; genus Patiria; species Patiria pectinifera. The sequence goes on along the minus strand of CM057129.1, from coordinate 23,046,875 downwards.
CTTCTGATCAGGCGCGGTTCTAGAGCCTATTTTTTGGGGGGGGGGGGCCTAGCAGGTGTGAAATGTAGACAGGTTTTTTTTCCATACACTTAGACCTCTGAAAATCAATAGATGGTGGTGGGGGGCTCGTACCACATTTTCAATGGCCAGCGCTGATAAAATCCTACAATCATGCACCCTATAATACCATAGTGCACAATTGCCCCCTTCTCACAACTTTTTTTGGGGGGGGGGGTTGAGATAATTCGCACGTCAACTTCTACAATTGGCTACTGCCATTTTTTTTATGGAATATTTGGGGGGGGGGCTAGACAAAAAAAAAATGGGGGGGGGGCTACAGCCATGTCGTAGTTGTTTTTTTTTAGAAGTTTGATTTTTTTTTTTCAAAAGATATTGCCCAAAATTTTGGCTGCAGAATTTTTTGGTTTAATTGCCTCTGCGCCCTAATACACAAAAGATTTGCCAGAATTCTTTTCACCAGCAAATAATTTAAAATGTGTGTAATGATTATTCTATTTAAAAAATGTGGGCACAATCTCATTCAAAAGTGAATATCTTTTGTATCGCTAGAAAAATTGCAAATTTAGAGAAAATTATCTTCTTCTTTCGGGATGAAACTTGGCATGGACAGTACTGTGTACATGTATGCACATGATGTGGTATCAAATTCTCTATGTTTATACATGAACTTGGGACTAGATGGTACATGTACATGTATTATGGTGGAAAAAAGAAGTGACATTGACAATGACACGCCGGTTTCCCCGAGTTGCTGTGCACAAAATTGTGTTAAGCACAAAATCTTTTCAAGTATTAGCCAAAAGTCTTACCCGCAATAAAATTGGCGTCATATTTATTTCTTTTGACCTTCACTCCACTGATTTTTTTTACCAGCTGTAAATATGTACATGTATTGCATAAAATTTGTCTCAGGGCAAGTCCTGTGCATTCCGATTTTCTTCTTGTTCTTTAATCATGGCCACACATTTTGTCAAATGTAACACAAACAGCTCGCAATCAAAGCTGGATTAAATTCTCCACTGCAAACTATTTTCTACCTGAGGCCATGTTTACATTAGACCTGTCCTGCTATGTATCACCTGAATGCGTACCCCGAGGATTCCTTTCAACAGTAATCATATCACCGTCTCATCCAATTTGGGAGTCTGATATTTTACACTTACTTTTAAAAGCTCAAATTTACTACCCGGTAGTAAAATAAAAAATAAACCATGAATTGAAACATTTACATCCGCAGGATTTGTGTGACATTTCAGACTGCATACATGTTAAATTTCTCTCTCTTCCTCAACTTTATCGCCAATGATAACTCTTTAAAGTGTCAAATCTTACAGAAACATTATGATGAACTAAAGCAGAATTTAACTTTTTTAAGTGAAATAAAACTAACTGTTTTTCTGAATAGGTACAACAGTGCACATGTTTTCCATGCCGTCGTGGTAAACTGAACAGATGTGTAGCGGAAAACTTTCTATAGGCCTGTATACCAGAATTGTTAATTTTAAAGGTCAAAACAACATTTGCAAACATCCAACAACAACAAAAGCTATCAAAACATTAAATTTTGTACGTGATTGTAGGTGAATAATTGTCTCAACTGTTCTGTGAAATCATGGCACCTGGTGTGCTATCATTAAAAACCGGAATTTTTGTATCGATTTCCAACATTGGTTGGCCATCCATCGTTGGAAAAACCTGACTTTTTCCAAGTACTGCCACCAGTTTACCGAATTTAGTTATTTCACATTTTGTTTGCAATCACTTATGCATCCGCGAATGGGTGCCAGCCAGATAGTCTGGTTCTTTGACCTAACATTTCCCCGACGTCTATAAATTGCCCCGTTTTGGGTCAGGGCACCAGGCTACAAGAACAGCATTTTTTTTTTCCCAGCATCTGTGAAAAAAAACCCTTTAAACTGGTCAGTGTATACAATATTGCTCTAAAATACTAACCCCCAAATCCATCTATTTCTGAAAATTACAGCAAAAGCAAATGTTGTACATTCCCTTGAATAGCCGAAAGCCCAGTTCAACCCGTAATTGTATTTCTGTTTCAAAATTCCATTAATCCTGTGTACCTGCATCCTTTCAAAGCACCCAGGTAGTTACAAATATTTGATCGATGAACAACGCATTAAATCTCCTGTGTGAATGAAGTATTTTTAATTAATAGTTTTACATTTCATACATCGCCGTAATGGTCTTCTTTTTTTTTGGATGAGGCAGCCCGTAAAAAAACCCAATAATTGCTATGAAAATTTCATACCCGTCGCTTGCACCCTTAGAATTTATACGGCAACACCATGGCATGCTAATGGTTTTTGTTAATAATTGACCAGTTTCAAGGCTTACTAAGGCGAAAGGAAGCAAAAGGCAATGATAATTTCATTAGGTTCCACCCTGGTGGAAAATTAAAACGGAGAAAAAAAAAACCCAAAGGATATAATAGTTGAGTGTTGCTGACCAACTGAGCTGGTACCGTCACTGTGTTTGCACTTGGCGACTGTATCTTGATTAAAAAAAAAAAAAATGCTGATTAGGCCCAAAAAAAAAAGTCTCCGGTTTCTGGTATGCGCGCGCGTCGCCGTAGCCATGCGCGTCGGCAAAATGAAAAAGTTTTTTTTTCAATACAAGATGATGTTTCAAAACCGCCAAACTCACTGTTTTGACTGGAATTCTGCTGCTGCACAATTTTAACGTGTTTTTAGAAGGGGTTATGATCGAGAATAAGATTTATGTGGCCTCTCTGGACTCCCATATATTTGCACTAAGTTTAGTCGGGCACCATTTGCAGTCATCAGCCGACATTTGAAGCCAAAAAAAAAAAAACAGGTAAAAAAAAAAAAAAAAGCCGCGTCGCCGCACCACTTTTGGGGCAAGCTCCATACCAGAAACCGGAGACTTTTTTTTTTTGGCCTTAGGGCTAGAGCAACAGGCCAGCGTCGCTGGTTGCTGCAGGAAATACCACTCGACTACGACATGGAGGAATGAAAATTTCATCCAAATTTAGTGTATTACTCCTTTTTTCTTTGCCAAATGCAACTTAACGTTTGTGGCAGTTTCCCACACTTTTTGTTTTCTTTGATATTATCAATATATAAATAAATTTTGGGGGATGATGGTCCTTATTCGCCAAATTCTGCCAAGGTCATGGCCAAATTCTGCTAAATGGACTTCAAAAATCTGGTCAGATTTATCAAAAATCTGCCAAATTCCCAAATTTTTTCAAAATTTGCTATGTTTTTCTGTCAAATAACCATTTTTGCAAAATTCTGCCAGAAATGTGCCCTAAAAATCCATTCTGTCAAATTTTCTGTCAAACTCGTTTTTTTATCAAAAAATCTGTCAAAGTTTTAAAATTTGCTGAAACGGTCACTATGGTGCTGGTACCGGTACTTGTACATGGGGAACAAGAATCCAATCCATAACATGGCCATTGTGGGATTCGAACTTGGGTCACAGTACATGGTGAAAGGTGAGTATTACAACAACTACTTGTACATGTACCTGACCCTCTATCTTAGCGGGGAATTACATTGAGATGTACTGGTGGGACCTAAGTTTTAGACTCTATTTTTTCTCCTGAATATAGCTCTGTATGTATTGCTTCATTGATACAAAACTCAAACTACATGTCACTCTATATTCTTGGCGTCGGCCAGGTGAAAGCATAATTTGTCCTTGACATGTGACCCTGATATAATAGCCAAACAAAATTGATTGTGCAGGTACATTTTCTCCAGCAATTGTGAGTCTAATTCGTAGTGTGATGGACAACATTTACTGAACTGTAGTGGATGCACTTACTGTGCCGTGTACAGTTACAATTTCAGCACAATTTGCCACATTTGTGGCAATTTGTTCTGGTGCCACCTACTATGACATGTATTTATCCCGCGAGCACCAGTGGAATACAGTGGAATATACTTGCATGCAGTGCCCACACCCCACTTTTCTCCTGTCACCGCAAAACAATGGACCAAACAGGGACTGCATTATCGGTGCATGTAGTAGTACTCATACTAGCTTTCGTACTCACACACAACCTTACAGATGGGTTATGTTGGATTCTTGCATTGTTCTCCTAAGAATTGCCCTTGTGGGGCCCTGCAAAACAAAGCTTGATTTGTGGGCCACCATTGTTCCTCTTCGTGTGAGTACCTACAAGGACCATCTTGTAGGAACACTCATACTCATACTCATACTCGCACATGTACTCATGAAAAGAATTGCCTTGTAGGCTATCGGTACTCATACTCGTTCTCATGGCAACTTGTACCAGTACTCCCTGCAAAGCACTCATGGAAATCTGCCTGACTCCAACACTAATAGGTCTCGTTCAAATGACGTCATTTCCTACAGACCATCCACGTGCATCGGCATTTTGAGCGTCAACTTGCATATCTCGCATCTGCTGCATCGTATTTTGAACACATTTCGAGCAACAAGCGCGCATTTGGAACATTTTCAACACTGCACAATGCGTGCTTGGTTGCGTAAAATAGGCAGTTGCAGTTCTCCTACAGAGATGGCTGTCATTGAGCGAGCCCTATTGTATACAATGTACAAATAGTATACTGTCCCCTCAGCACTTGTTGCTCTTTGCGGATCAAAAATGTTCTCATCAGTACAATTATGTAGTGCATACATGTAGGCCCACTCCCATATAGTGCAATGAGAGCCAATCATGTGCACTTGATGGAAGCTAACCGTCTTGCATTGATTAATCCACTCATATTTAACAAATGATCTTGCAGATTCATTCTGATCCAACTTTAATGAAATCCTGACCATCAGCATATAATGCCGTGACCGAAAATTAATTTCCCCTTTTTCAATTTTTGAGTTCCACAAGATGCATGCACAGCACGTTGAGTAATAACTGCGCTAAATTGGTGATAGTTAACCCTTTCCAACAATTGCCTTGTCTATAAGCCAGGCTAATGTATTTAAACCTCCCTGGTTATAGGGCAGTGGGACTGTTCCCCGACTTTTATTAATTTCTAAATATAGTTTGACCTCCCCCAGGGCAGCCAGGGCAGTGCACGTATTTTGTGATGAACCCCGGTGACATTTGACCCAGGTAATCATTTCCTAGAGATGTTGGCAGGCACACCGTTTTGATTCCTCAAGTTCAACCTGATAGCGTGACAGTACACCATTGAATTATTAGCTGAACATTGTAGTCTTGATCATTGCACCACTGTTTTTCAAACACAAAGTTAAAGGGAATATACAACATTTGCAAACATCAAAAAACAAAACTACAAAATTATTATATAATATATGAAATACCATACTGGACTGTTAGTGAATGACAGTTTAAAGCATCCTGTAAAATCATGGCACCTGGTGTGCTGTCATTTTCAAGAAAAGTGGTAGTTTTGTATTAAGTTCCAAAACTGGTTTCAAATACTGCCCCCAGTTTACCATATTTAGTTAGTCTGTATGTTGTTTTCAATCGATTACACACCTATGAACGGGTACAAGCCACCTAGACTGATTCCTTGACCTTACAATTCCCCGACGTCTATGAATTGCCCCGTTTCGCATAAGTAGGGTCAGGGAACCAGACTACAGAAACAACATTGTTTTCTTGTCTTTTGAGCATCTATGCCCACAAAACTTCAAACAAGTCAGTGTAACAAAATTTGCTATAAAATACTAACCCCCCCAAATCCATCCATTTCTGAAAATTACAGCAAAAGCAAATGTTGTATACTCCCTTTAAAGGCGTACATATTATAATTTGCATTTATCCCAAAAGTAACCCACCGCATTCTTCATTGCACCACTATATCTCACACACAAGATTAAAGGCATAAGATCAGTTGCATTTATCCCAAAAGTTACCAACAACGGTTGCGTACAAAGTCTCTGGAGAGTCAAGCAAACTTTCAAAACAAAATTAGAAATGTTTCTCAGTCGGAGATTCATGTCTTATCAGCATTTTTGCAGCGATTGGCCTTGAAGCCCGATTCATACTTCACGCGAAAGCGAAAGCGAAGTGAAATTTGTGACGTCAACAATACATTTGAAGCGCGTCCACCATTGTTGACGACATGAATTTCGCTTCGCACTTGCTTTCGTGTGAAGTTTGAACCGGGCTTTACTGAGATGATATATGACGAAAAAAGTGGTGTCAGGTTGCAACATTTTTTCCTGGATCATCAACATTTGCATAAAGTTTATCCCAAAAGTTACCTACCAAATTATTATCAAAAAGCTTACTTGGATGCAAGTTCATACTGGTACTAAACACCCTGTCCAACATCCTGCTGTTAGTTAACAGAAATCAAGAAATGTACCGGTAGGTGATTTCCAATGATTGGTCAACTGACTGTTATTTGGAAATAAAGTGCTATTGACAAAATCATGGTTTTTTTTGGGGGGGGGGTATCAAAAGGTTGTGCATGGTTTTTCACTGTTTTGTTCAATAATAAGATGTTCCCAACCCGTGACAAGGCTCAATATGCAGAGAAGGTGTTCCCCATGTCAGTGGCTAAATCTCTCAGAGCCTTTACAGGAGGCTAAGCCAAGGGTTTTTTAAAATCCCCTTTGTTTCCGACACCCCTTCCCACCCTTTGGAAGCAACCACCTGCAAGGCAGTCATTTTCTTGAAATTTTTATACATCAACCAATTTTTTCTCAGTTTCTGCTATCCTTGCCTGTAACTCTCCAGGTACAGTGTATACATACAAATGTACACGATACATGTGCATGTATTTTGTACATACATGTACATGTATGTGACAGGCAATTTACAGTCCATCCCGTGTCCGGTCCAGTTTCCGGGAGTTGCTAATCCCCTTCGCATACATTGGCATCTTGCCAGACTCTGTTAACGTAGGGAGTGATCATGTTCAATGGCTAGACATTTGAAACATATGCACATGTACACACGCCGTCGTGTACTATGTTCTTTTGGGCGTAAATCAATGAGACTGAAGAAATTGTGATCGTTTGAGAGTGTCAAGTTGCGGTTCAGATTACCTGGGGATTACCAGAAGAGACATATTTATGCGTCAGTTATCCCCCTTCTCTTCCTGTTCTATGCCAATCCTGTTCTATCCCAAACCTGGTAATGTTTTTCTTTGTACCAGTATTAATTTTCTGTTGAAGTGAAGGGGGGGGGGCGAGGTTGGGGGGAGGGTAGGGTGAGGAGTGGAGTCAACATTTTGGGGCTTGATTTTTAATAGTAGCCTTACATTGCTTGAGTAAACCCGATTGTCCAAAGTTGGACAATTTAATTTCAAGGAAAAAGGTACACTGAGATAAAATTTAATTCACAATTTTTTGCATCACTTAAAGAGAATTCAAATATCTCATTCAGTGTCAGCAGCCACTCAGGACCTCTGTATGAGCAGACATATGCACAGTCACAACGCAAAGAAAAAGGAAAAAGAAAAGAAAGCCTGACGCAATGTCCACTATAAGGAGTTCCAGATTTTAATCAACATCAACACACGGGTAGTTTGATCTTGATTCGATCCTCTGAAGAAGAAAAAACGCGGCCTCTCTGGTCAGTCGGCACACAGATCAGGAACCTCGATCGGCAGCAAATAAAAGAAGACGACAAAAGCAACCAAACGTGGCTTTATTAAAATAACCTGCAGGAGTTATTAAGCATCAGCGCTGCTGGGAGGCCTGGGTTGCCGCGATTTTTATCAGTGTCATCGCAAATCGGAAACCTGAGGGGGAGGCCTGTAAACTTGCTTCCTGAGAAGCTGTATGCTGTGTGTTTTAGGGGGGTGGAGAGAAGGAAAGGGGGACGTGTGGTTGCCGGATTAAAACTGAATGAGCTTGTCACTTCCAATACGTGGTGATAATGACTTCCATTTTTATAAAAAATTTTTTTAAAAATTAACTTTAATGAGCGACATCACTCATTCAGGGTTTACCATTGTTACTATACAGTAACAAAAATTAATGTAACAGTTTGGGGGTCATTATGACATGTGACTCGCCCAGCGCTATAGCAGTAGTGATGTGCATGTACATTCTGGGGCGGATCCAGGAATTTTTGCACTTGGTCTCTGTAAATATATAGGGGGTGGGATGGGGTGGGAAGGGAAGGTTAGGCTTGTACCATAATACTTTCATGGGAGTGCTGTTCAAATCTGATGGTCATGAACACTACATTACAGAATAGTGTACAAATACCCCCGTACCCCAGCTGGCTCGGCCAAATATTGTGCACAGGTGGACATCATTACCGGTATAATTGTCATAATTTTGTTTGGGTGTCAGAGCGCGGGGGGAAGGGGGGGGGGGAATTTCACATTATTTTGAATATATTTCTATTGAAAAAAAAAAATTGAGTCAGAGCTGGTTTTTTTTTCTTTTTTTCTCAACCCTCCCCCTCTCTGCATCTGCGCCCAAGTACATTTATAGTTTAGATCATGTATACATTCAGAATGAGTCGTTCTATAAATTTGGGTCTAAAGTGTGACATTTTCTTCTGTCCTTGTTACCTGTGAATTATTTAAAATGCCATGCAAATATTATTCAGAATGACTTTAAACGATGTTTATTTGTTGGGCAAGGTAGTTTGCTATTCACAACCACTCGTGGAGGATGACTGCTGTCTGCATCAAGGAGTGCATGCAGAATTTTAAAATCATAGGGTGTCAGATGTAACAGGGGCAGGGAAAAAAGAGGACCCCAAATTTATAGAATGACCCGTATTCTGTGAGACATTCATAGGCGTCGGTCTGGGTTGAAAAGAGAAAACACAATTTTGTGTTCGGGATGAAGAGGCCAGTGAGAAAATGTATGCTTTGAGCTGCCGTTGAAAGTATGTGATGTCCACAGGCGAGGGGCAATGCTAGAAAAATCTCTGTCTCCATAACTGGCTAGTCGAGTCCGGGGGAACAACGAGACTATACATGTATTGCTTGTCGACCTCATCAGACCCAGCCCGACAGAGTGGGGTTGCAGTAAGTTCTTTAGATATAGAGGGGCAGGGCCATGAAGTGTCATTGACCAAAAATATTTACACCCGTTTACATGCATGATCTTTCATTGTCTTGATACTGTCATTTTCCATACATCCAGGACATGTGTGAAATGGATCCTGCAGTATAGGCTTGCCAGGATATCCGCCCGTTCATTTCCCTCTGTGTGTGGTTTTTTGGCTGGCAAAACAGGATCTCATTTATATCCAGGGTACCGGTACATGTACGTGAGCAATTCATACTATTGAAGTACTCCAAAAAGGTTTTACCAAGCCAAAATACCAATGTGTATGACAAGGAATAATTTATAGTACCTTAACCCTGTTCTTGATAACCCAAGCGTGGATTCAAGAGGTGGTTGGGGTGGCTAGCCACTCCCCCCCCCTTTCGGACTAACCAATGTTCATTATTTAAACAACGGAAATAATTACAAAGTTTCATTAAAATCCCCGTTTAATGATATCATTAGTCGACTAGTGGAAACTAGTGGTTGATTCGTGACTTACATGTAACTTACACTTGTGCACTAATAGCCATGCAAACGCTTCCATGCAAATCACCCGAGCGTTCATCTAATATGTAATAGCCTTTTAGTTTCTTAAAAGAGGCTGTCTTAGAGGAACCTCATAAATGTGTATTTTGATATGAACATTTCCCTGTAGGTTTTGGCAATTTATTAAATATTAAGATTCATCACCCCAGCATTCCTCTTGGCTTATGTTATAGCCTTTTAGTTTCTTAAACAGGCTGTCTTAAAGGAGCCTCATAAACGTTTGTTTTATATGAATATTTCCTTATAGGTTTTGGCAATTTATTAAAATTTAATGCTAGCGTCCATCATTTGTAATATGTTTATTATGTTCGTTTGAAGCAACAAAAGTGCTCACAATCTAAAGAATGGTGCTGTGCAGCTAACCTGATGAAGTTTCAGCTCAGTGAATGCTCCGAGCAAACAATATTCTAGGATCTCGATTTTAAATCAAAAGTTGCTGTGTCATGTTTTGAGTTGGGCCTGAATTCAGCGTCCGAGACACGTTCTCACTGAGCCAATTGCAGCTACGTGATAACGCGCACTGAACCGACGAACTATATCAACGGCGCGTGCGTTGCATGTATGCATGTAGGAATAAAAAAATCCTTCCTCCACACATATGTACATGTACCGGTAGGCCTACAGCTCAGAAATTTCAGATACCTAAAAAGTCCTTAGAGAAAGAGTAAAAGCTACATGTACTGCTAGTTGTTCCAGCTCTATGGTACTTAATTGTAAAAACAATATACCCTTTGGCTGGATACTTCACCCTGTTGGCGTCTCTTGACTTTGGACCATGCATACATGTACTTGAGTTTTTTTGTATGTGTCAGCCACTGCTGTTTATCCCTCGAAACTAAATTGTTGCATCTGATGTGCAGGGTGACCATTTTAGCTGATTTTTGGCTAACTTTGACAGATTTTTGTTTAAAAAAAACAAGTTTGACAGAAAATTTGACAAAATGTATTTTTTTTGGCAGATTTCTGGCAGAATTATGCAAAATTGGTTATTTGACAGAAAAACATAGCAAATTTGAAAAAAATGGTACATTTGTGTGAAAAAGCTTTCATCTTTTCAAACAAACCCTTGCATAATGGGACAGGTTGGCTGGTCTAGGTGCCGAGGTTCACTGGGAACCGGACTTCGTCGTGGCGCGACCACATTTTGCCTGAAATTTACACAATTTCAAAATATTTTTATGTGACTATAGATTGTTTATAATGTAATTTGAACCTTAATTAAGGCAAAACTGCAACATCCACATGTGATTTTAAGAGGTTATAGTGTATTTCGAGTAATTTGGGAGAATTTGGCAGATTTTTGATCAATCTGACAGACTTTTTAAGTGCATTTAGCAGAATTTGGCTGTGACCTTACGGTCACCCTGCTGATGTGTGCACACGCAGTTGAAAATGAAATAGCGAAAAGGCTTACACCGTACATCTGTGGGTAATTGACAAGTCTCCATGCAAACTGCAAAAGTGGATTTTTCATGTTTTTGCTTGTTTTTTGTTGTTAAGTATCCCGAATCAGGTAGAACTTCATGCAACCACTCCTGGAGCAGTTTTAGCTTGCCTTGTCTTGTCTTTTTATCTTCTTGCTTTTTTAATCGTACATACTTCTGAAGAACCCTCGACAGTCTTAAACGCCAAGCGGAACTCACCAGAATCATCAGCGTTGTATTTGTTATTTCAAGGCTGCCGCGCTTTAGAGCGTTTTGTTTACGATCCCCTCGGGGTGCCGTGAATATTTGGAGTATCAATCTTTTCAAGCTGTCCAATTTTCATGTTTCGGGCCGTCAACAATATCCCAGGAATCCGCTCGTGTGATATACTTTTTTTCTTTTAATTCCTTACGGGCATATTGCCCAGTGTTTGTTTTTCCTGCGGGCTGATCGGGAAATATGCGCCAGTGTCAACCTTTGTGATCGTCCCCGTTATTGATAGCAGCTGCAGTAAATTTGATACGGATATGTCTTTCTGAACTGGAAAGAAATCAGAATAATAATATTCATGTACGCATCTCATATCAAACATATTTATTCAGTTTCTACATGTACCTGAAACATCGTTCTAACATAAACCATGCCAATTCCACACCAAGAGTTCCTATAAATTTATAAACTGCAGATGGACATTTGTTGCCTGTTGGCCTATTAAACCAATTTCATAAATACCGGTACCTGGGACACTTTACCTCTTCTTACTCACAGAGCCTGGCACATGGGTAGTTTTAATACACCATTCATAAAGACCTAAGACAGTTTACCCATTCCTTTTGGTCGAGAGCCCATCACGGAAGTGAAGATGTGTTTGGTTTTTCGATAATTAAAGGGGAAAAAGTCGATTCAAATTGATTAAAATGTGAGAAATACAAATGTAAAGAAAGGAAAAGTAGGTCTATGGTGTGTCCAGATATGAGAACCACTGGTATGATCACCAGGGAAGATGTTAAGCACACTGCACGTGCCACTCCCCTCATATGAAACATCTCAATCATGGGGTAAATTGGAAGAACAAAATTGTTGGAAGTTTGTCAACTTTTCAGCTTTTAATGTTTTTGTTTTTTTAAGGAAAAGGTATTTGTGAATGACAAAAGTGTGATGTTTGATAAACCTGATGTTTAAAACTGGATGCACATTTACATTGTAAATGCTAGTACTACCGTATTCTGCTTACATGCATGGAATTTGAAATACACGTACATGTTCTAACCTTGCTGTAGATGCATCCGTGTATGTGTTCTACATTACCCCCGAGGACCGACACACAAAGGGAGAACAACAGAATCCTTTCAGTCCTCGGGAGTTGGGTCTTTTGTTGGAAACAGTCCTCTGTAGTAAGTTTGTGTGCTTAGTCTATGGGAGAGTGTTATATATCAGCCCTGGACAGAGGGAAACACAAAGCATTGTCCTTGAGAGTATAGTAAAACAAAAGTGGGTGCTACTGTGAGTGTACTGTACCCATACTTGTGCTTGGGGGAGCTGTCAACGTTATGGGGACGTTTTTTATTGTTAGGCAAATGAGGACCGAGTAATAGGGACTTTCTGCTGTCCCAGCGTCCTCGGTCTGGGTATCGTTGAACAACTCGTGTGTAGTCCCCACAGTGATGGAACAAGTATGCGTGTACCGTGTATTTGTTTGTCTTGTTTGATTTTTGTCATACCGTATCTCCATTTTACCTCCTTCTTCCTGTCATTTGTTGTGTCCCCCCCCCCTCTCTCTCGCTCTCTCTCTCTCTCTCTTTGATTAATGACATTCCAGACAAAGTCCAAAAAGCAGAAGAACTGGCATTCAAAATATGCAGGCGTCCGGTATGTGTATTTTGTGGTCGAATCAACAACAATATTTTCATTAGTAAAATACCATTCTGGCTACATTCTTGTTTCCTACCTCTGTGCTTTGATGAAGCCTCAAATGTCCGGAATCTGTCAAGATATGTTCAGCTTTTTGATAATTAAGGGGAAAAAAGTCGATTCAAATTGATTAAAATGTGAGAAATGTAAAGAAAGGAAAAGTAGCTCTATGTTGTGTCCAGGCAGTGAACTTGTGCCTCACAGTCACTGCACGTACAAATGAAATTTCTCTTGTATGTCTGACAGTCTGATGCACAGTTGTATACTTATGTGCACAGTGCACTTATTTCTGACATTGAATTGAGATTAATGACAGAATTCAGCACCAGCACCAGCACATTTGTGTTTCAATTGTGAATCATTCATGGACAAGAACAAAGTAACTCAACTACTAAATTATTTGTGTTTATAGAGTACATGTAACTGCAGAAACTGAAAGATCAGTCAGAATTTTAAATATACCGGTGTATATTTTGTTATATGTATCTTGTAAAAATTATTTTCTTCCGGATGCGGAAAATGAACTTGCTGGCCTTGTGGAGAGCGAGTTGTGCTCTCACACATGCAAGTGACCCTGCAAGTACCGGTACTTGCCAGGTTTTTAAAATCCCAGCAAACAACTGCAAAAGTGGTATTCCCTGCCAACTGTGCTTGCGTGTATTCCCTCTTCCGCAAGGCAACCACTCACTACCACTCGTAGGTCCACACTCGCCCTGTTGGAGACTACCTATACACTGCTTATGGTCACTGTGAATTAGGCACAGACTCAATAACCGGACACTTGTACCGTAAGTTGTGTGCAGAAACTACAGCTCAGGCCAAGTTCGGGCAAGGACCATTAGTCGACTAGTGGTTGATTTGTGACGTACATTACGCCTGCGCACTGAAAGCAACGTGCGAACGTCTCTAGTCAAACGCTGGTCAAAATGTCATCGCAAAACTTCTGGATCCTGGCTCTCTGCTAGCGTAAGGAATGCGCGCGGCTACTGGTTACCAGCGAAGCAACCAACCCCAGTAGGCTGGTTCCAAATAGTCGACTAGCGTTGTCAAACACCGTCGACTAGACAGAGTTCGGGCAAACGTTAGTTAACCATTGGTCAACTATAGTCCTTGCGCGAACTTGGCCTCAGTCTAAAGCAATATAGAGCAATGCTGCCACCATTTTAGTCATGTTCCCTGTATCCAAAAACAGTACTCAGTGACAACGTTTCTCGTGTAAAGGACTATTTTTCCTTCCAGCCTCGCTTTGGTTACGCTGATTTGAATGGGAAAAATCACAATGGCCGCAACATGATAATGGTCTTTAAGATTGCATGACAGCTTGACTAGTAACCTACTTTTCTTCCCTGTGCTTAATAGCATCTCCGTGAAATTGGCCCCAAATCACATCTTCCTCAGTTCTCTGTAATAAACTTCAAGCTTTCTAATCTAGGTCCATCATGAAGTATCGTTGTTTATATCTCTTGGTGGCACTCATCAATTTGCCCAAGTAGGGAGAGCTTTCAAATATCTTGTTTACTTTCCCAAGATCACTCAGATACTGTATCTGAGTGGATCTAGGGAAAGTAAACAAGACATTTGGAAAGGGAATTGTCAATGATTCATAGCATCATCCTCGATTCTTGATTCTGATTTTGATGCGATGTAAAAGGCAAAGAAAGATTTTTGATTTTTGTTTTTTTAAGAGAGAGATAAATACATGTACATGTACCGGTACATGTAAATAGCAGCCTTTATTCAGAAGCCTTTGTCGGAGATAATGCAGTGGCAGAGAATTCTGGCTTTCAAAATCCGCAAAGTTCTTACATGCTGTTTACATTGATGCATTGCAAATTCAACCAAGAACGCGTTCGTATGTCGATGCTTAACATTCTACATTCAGTGGCGCCTAGTAACATCTCTCGAAAGGCTCCCATATGATACATGTACTTCCTGTGCGAATTTTGTGGAGCACTGTCTTTTGTGTTCAACATTGTCTGCGTTAGTAGGCAGGAGGTTGTGGGTTAAAGGGAATATATGCAACATTTGCAAACATCAAATGATAAAACTACCAAATTATTATGAAATATGTTTCTGGACTATATAGTGAATGACAGTCTAAAGCATCCTGTTAAATCGTGGCACCTGGTGTGCTGTCATTTTCAAGAAAAGTGGTATTTTGTATCAATTTCCAATGCAGATGGCTTTTTTCCCTTCAAATTTACCATATTTAGTTAGTCCGCATTTTATTTGCAATCCATTACACGCCTATGAACCGGTATAGGCGGGCTAGACTTGTTCCCTGACCTCACTATTCCCCGACGTCTATAACGTGCTCCGTTTCATCTTAAGTGGGGTCAGGGAACCAAACTACAGGAACATGATCGCTTTTCTTGGTTTCTACGCATCTACGAACAACAAAACTTAAAATTCAGAGTAACAATATTTGCTAAAAAATACTACCCCCAAATCCATTCACTTCTGAAAATTACAGCAAAAGCAAATGTTGTATATTTTCCCTTTAAGTTCCAACTGGCAGGCTTGGGATTTTTCTCACAGGCCCTCTGACAGCACTTATACCCCCACCCCTACACCCCACCCCTAATACCCCCACCCCAAAACATAGGTATGGGAGATGATAGGATGACAAGGCCTACATGTACATGCCTCTGCAGACCTTTCCTATTCATCTGTACAAAACCTTACAGCCATCCACTTCCATGTCAATTGGAGATGAAAGTGATGATCATTATCTATTAATCAGCCATTAAGCCTCTGACCCTGAGGGAGTCAATTAATTATTATCTCTCCAGCTGTGTGGTCTTCCTGCTCCTGCTCAGCGCTGCATAATCTTAAGACTGAATCAATTCAAATTGTGGGTCAGTTGGGGAAAACATGAAAAATGACTTTATTTTAACAAGATATTAGAGAATTTCTGTGTTATGTACATGTGCCACCTCATGACTTACACCACTGTCAAAATAACAATATGGCATACTTGTACTTGTATAACACAAGGTACATTGCACAATTTACGCTTTTAAAATTTGCCGCTATCGGTGAAATACACCAGTTAGCCTTCCCCAAAGACAATTCCTCCATACACCACTGGTATTTTCCCTTAACAAGGAATCTTCAAATTAGAACAAAATTGACTTCAAAACACATTTTTTTAAAGACAGTTTACCCATTCCTACTGGTCAAGAGCCCATCACTTGGGTGGTTTTAAACGGTTGATAAAACACCAGCTGGCTGGTCTTCAACACTTTTCCGGTGTCACATGAAATTTGGAGTCCAAAGAAATCTAGTCCCTTGTACCCTTTTCATTGGTTGAACATTCACGAAGTCCAGCACGTGCAATACTACCAATGAGTCTGTACACTACACTGGCTACACCATTGGTAGTATTGGGCGTGCCTGGTGGGGCCTTTGCGTGGTTGTTGAGAGACTGCATGTACTGGCAAGATAATGGTCCGTGAGTGGGGCAACCAGCCACCAGGCCCCAAGCCTACCAATACTATCAATGAGTCCGTATTTCAGAGAGTCCTTAATTCACACTACACCGGCAACGCCGCGTGCATTCTGCACCACATCACGCAGTACACATGCGTGCCAATTTCCATATAAGGAGATTTGTATTACTCCTAGCTAGAGGCACAAGTATACACACAAGAGGCACATGACTTTTTGACCCAAAGGTATAATGGGAATAAGTATGTGCTTGGCCAGTATTAAACAAGCGCGTTTAAAACGGGCTTGGAGCCCGGTCACTGGTTGCTCCACTCAAGGAGTTTAATCTTGCCAGTACATGTACACAGTCTCTCTTTCATTGAACCCAACCATGCAAAGGCCCCACTAGCCTCTTCAGTGCTTCCACTCTCCAAAATTGAATTTCCTTAGATTGGCATACTTTTTCCTGAGATTTCCTTAGAATTTTCTTGGAATTTCCTGATATATTTCCTTAAATGAAGTCACCACAAAATGGCTATTTCTCAGCTTTTTAGTCGCTCAGTTTTTCAAAAAAAGTCTCACTGATGCTTTAGGCCAAGTTGCGTCCTCATCCTCTGCACGGGTTTTCAATATGCAGACATCGGCTGAGGCTCCTTCGCGAGTGCTGGCCGAGACCGTGGATGCGGCCCTGGAGCCGTAACCTCAACTCATGTTCTGTATGAACCCCCCCCCCCCAATGGCCTAGGTTTTCATTTGGATACAAATTTACTAAATTGATTCGTCTTGCATTTTAGAAATTTCTTGAGAATTTCCTCAAGATTTCCTTAAAACTTCCTTAAATTTTTCATTTCCTGAGAAATTTCCTTCGAACCTAAAAAATTTCCTTAAAATAAGGAAATTTCCTTAAAACCGGAAACACTGAGCCTTTTTGAGACACAGTGGACACAAATTGAGGGCACTTCTTATATTTGGTTCGGTAAAACTCTTTTGTACATTTATGGTATTTAATAAGTATGTATGTACCCATACTGAATAGCCTCTCCTGTTGTGTCCCATGTATATGTCAAAAAGGCTTAATTGGTCAGACTGTCAGTCATCGGTCAGCCCCAAAAAAGCTGCCTACAATTATCAAGTACCATTTGGAATCGGTTTGAAGCAGCTTATCTTAATTATCACTGTACAGATGGCTCTTTTGTCCAGGATCTGTCACAATGACCCCTATCTACCACACTAACCCATGAACCCCACTTCGCCTGATTACGGCTGATAACCCAATATTATAAAGTGGATAGACAGCGATTGGACCATTATGTTGAAGTATACATGACATTGATTTCAACGAGCCATTTTAAAAGTCCTTTCACAAGAAGTTTGGTTGCAGGTAACAGGGAGTAAACTTTAACAAAGGACCGCTTTTGTCAAAGATTGAGGAGCTTGTGACCTGGATTAGATCTGAATTACTCGTCATGGTCTTCTGAGGACCGGTGATGGACTCTTGATTTTCCTGTGATGGACTTGTGAGGACTTATGACGGACTGTGACTGAAACACTGCAAATGTGGGAATTGTTTCAGCTCAGATTACCATAAAATGCAATCAGTGTGAAGTTGAACATAAACATGAACACATATTTCTGGCGTTAACGGAAATTCAACATGTTAAACGTGTATCCTGAGGCAATCTTTTCAGTGTTTTTAATAAACAGAGCTAATTTTGACTCGCCAGCGGGGATACTTAAAGGAATAGTTTGGCTAGCCCGCCGCTGTTTTCACTAGCATGTAGCTAGCGGGCTACCGCTAACGTGGAACCCTGCCTTTCTAAGATGGTTGCAGATGCCCAAAATAAAAAGACGGATTTGTGTCCATGTGTACATTGTTCTGTCTGAGTATCAAGAGCAAAGAAATATGTGCTGCAGTTGTATGCGTAGAATGATGATCATGAGCCCAGAAGTCGGTGATCAGCGGAACCATGAAATTGGGCCACGGCGTCAACTCCGGCAAGTCAACAAGCTGAAAACAATTTGCATTCTTGATTTTTGTATGCAGAGTGACTTGACAGTCACAGTAATCCTCTGTGCTTCATAATATTTTGCACTTGGTCTGGATCTC
Source organism: Patiria pectinifera (assembly GCA_029964075.1). NCBI lineage: Eukaryota > Metazoa > Echinodermata > Asteroidea > Valvatida > Asterinidae > Patiria > Patiria pectinifera. Next base: position 23,028,473 of record CM057129.1, on the reverse strand, counting down.
GGGAATTCAAACAGGCTTTACGCTCCGCAAAACTGGGGCCGTAAAAGACATCCCGGCGGTCCCCTGGACGGATGTTAGAACGAGTCATGAGTTTGGTGTCTATCTCTCCGGGCAAAGCTTTGCCATTTGGCGGAGCTAATACAGCAGACACATCATCCCATGGGTCATTGACTTTGTGGCTCATCATTTCTCCTCAATTTGCCAGCTTCGGTCGAGACATCCCCTCACCTTAACTCCCAATGGATTCAGGGATTGCACATACCATGCGGTAGCTAAGGGATGAAGCGCTACTAATTCAAACACTGTTATTAAAGGGACCTTGGGTTTTTTTCTGCTTCATTTTGGCCAGAGAATATGGTTGCCATCCTTGCATGTTGGTTAATATTTAAGTGAGAAACAAATCTTATTTTCAAGGATCCGCTTTTCATTTTATCCGTTATGTTGAGTAACGCATGGACCTCATTTTCTGTTACACATTGGTTTTCCTTTATGCCATTATTTTCTACCTCAAATTTGCCAATAGCAAAAAAATCATCTACAAACACAATTTGCGAATTAAATCCAAAAGTTGAGCTGAAGATAAGGATCTCATATTCTTCCTTTGTTTGCAATTAGAAAAATCGTGCAATGTTTTGATTGAATGCAATTTTACCTCGGTGAACATATAGACGTTGCCTCACGCAAGATGCTCACAATTAAATTAGGATCAGCCATGAAGCTGTAACAATCCAGTTTGTGTCTGGGAGGACCAAAGTCCTTTGCATTGCAGAATTGCCTCTTTTTACCTGGTTGAAAGTACGAGGGTGATGCTTGAGGAGAGAGATTTGTAGGTGTTGCAAATGGATAGGTTGCAGCCGGACAAAATTTTGCATCCAGACAAAATTTTGCCTAGAGGGTATTTTTTTTCAGTTCAAGGCTTCTGAGGAAAGTTGACCTGTATGAGTTGCAGTTGAAAAGATGCCTTTTTCCCGACTAAGTTTAAATGCACTGAAACATTGTATCATATGTATTTAGACAGGCTGAAGAACTCATTTCAATGGAGATCAGTTGTGCGGTAAAAAGAGCAAGAAAAAGATAAGGGGAAACATGAGGCGGGGGAGGGAGAAAAGAATGCACTCTGTGTGGAACAGGAGATTGCGTTTTATAATAGCTACTGTTGATAGCCCCGTGTGCAGGACCTACTGTGCCACACACTGGTTTGTGCCTAAAGCTTATGTAATTCTGAAGAGCACAAACAACATAACGTCTTGATTTGAGTGCCGATTGCATGCTGATAATGTGCCCAAATGTCCTACCTAGTACATGTAAAGGCCGGTTCTTTCATACTTGCCGCGAAAGCGAATGCGAATTTGTGATGTCATGACACCGCGAATTTGCAAAAGTTGTACACATTTCAACTCGGTGAATTTTGTAGTGAATGTTTCATGACGTCATATTTCCTTCTCATTCGCATTTGCATTGAAGCATGAACCAGCCGTAACGTTGTCTTTGACATTTAGCGGGCATTGTGCAAGAAGTCCGTAGGCCTGAAACTTAAAAATTTAGATTGAATGTATGTAGTTTGGGTGAAGGGACCCCCTGAAGTGATTGTCCATAGTTTTATATACTGCACCAACAACATTTAAAGGGAATGTACATCATTGGCTTTTGCTGTAATTTTCAGAAATGGAGTATTTGAGGGGTTAGTATTTTATATCTCAAATATTGTTACACTGACATGGTTGAAGTTTTATGTTCGAAAATGCTGGAAAAACCAAGAAAAACAAAATTGTTCAAGTTGTCTGGTTCCCTGACTCCACTAAAGATGAAATGATCAATTTATAGTTGCCAGAAAATTGTAAGGTAAGGGAACCAGTCTAGCTGGCCTGCATCCGTTCATGAACATGTAACCAATACCAAACAAAATTTGGACTGAAAAAAGGGTAAATTTGGAGCAGTAGTTGAAATATAGTTAGGTTTTTCCAACGGTGGTCAGCCGACCACCATTGGAAATGTATACAAAAATACCATTTTCTTGAAAATGACTTCACAACAGGTGCCATAATTTTACAGGATGCTTTAGACTGTCATTTACCAACATCCTAGTAAGGTATTTCTTTAAAACTTGGTAGTTTTATTTTTCGATGTTTGCAAATGTTGTACATTCTCTTTAACTAGGATCATATATTTTGTGCTGTCCAAAGGCTTGCAAGGAACAATTACTTTGGCGGGACTCGAACCAATGACCTCCTGCTTACTACATGTAGTCCAGGGGTGCTTTCCAGTCAAGCAATTGTTGCATGGAACGAGTCCCAGTTGTCTTTTGACCACTGAGTTTGCCGGGGTTGATTGGTTGGTTTGAATCTGACACATCTTCCTACAAAAATAAGATATTAACACTCATGCGTGCAGTGTATGAAGAAAGAAATTTCCTTTGTGGGAATTCTAAGAACCCAATGGTTTTCCCTCTTGATCCCCACAAATCATGTACACATGCGACCCTCAGTATTTTGTTTGAGTGCCCGCGAAATTTGAAAAGTTTAGCCCTAAAGTGCCCAACTTCAAGCGTTTTTTTTTTTAATTGTTCATTATTCTGTAAAAAATAAATAAATAAGTTTTAATCACTAAATTTGTTATTGCTCTCTGGTAAATCCTTGGTACATTGGAAAGTTAATACCGGTAGTAGTCACATACATGTACATGTACATATTGATACACCCTGAAACACTGTCCTGCACACAGGGGAATTCTGCACTTTTTGCAGAAAATACGAGTGTCAGTGCTGCGCCCTCTCGCAAGAACTCGAATGAAACAAACAAATACAGGTCGTACCTGAAAGAAAATGATTTTGTTAGAAAGAGCGAGAGTGCCCCTTGTGATAACATGCTTACTCTACCTCGTACATGTACCGGTAAGAGGTTTGGGGATTTTAAGTACAAACCTTACCTCCTACATGTACGAGGCTGGCAATTTCGAGCTAACAAATATACCTCGTACGTACATGTATGACTTTGGCACTGAAAAAAAAGTTAATTACATTGTAGTGATGTCAATATGTCAAAAATACACATCAAAAATATTTCTCTTGAAGCTACCGGTAATTACATTCTTCAAAAATTTTGTCTTTACAACATCAGTGCAGGTACTATGTTTGTTTCATATGCCTCATTACTTGGTATTCATGCACTCAGGGTTTTTTTTTCTGTCGGAGATTAATGAGTCTGTAAGGGGCAATATCCCGCATAGTGCACAGTTGGGTGTATATACTCCGTGTATATTTGTGTTACGTAAAAGCTGACGAAAACATAATGAGTGCATTGGTTGGTGACCAGAGAGAGGACTACTCTCATTTTTTCCTTTGACAAAAAAATTAATTACGGCCTCAATGTTTGCGCAGTCGTGCTTTTTAAGGAGAAATCAGCTTGAGTATAAAAGGAGATTTGCGTTCAGGACTGCCAGTTTCAAGAGTGGTACAGCAGTGCAGCTTCTACACTACTCCAGAAAACAGCTTTTGGCTTGCTTCCGCAGAGATTCCAAAAAAAAACCTGGCAAATATGTGCTTCTGCTACGTATTTCTCAACGGGCGGATGGGGGCCCAGTTTGCACTTGGACGAGGTCAGAGGAAAGTTGGAGGTACAATGTTGTTGTGTATTGTTATTCTTGTGGCAGCGTTCATCCCCTGCTGCTGAGGTTTGGTGTTTTAGAATGCGCGCAGCAGATCTTCATGACATTCGGTGACTTTTCCCCAAAGTTGTACCGTGGTCATTTTGGTCACATTTCTGTCACCACAGCAACCTATTCCAATAAATTGTTTCCTTTGTAAATGCATAAAAAAAATGTTTGCGCATTTTTTGTCAAAAGGAGTTAAGTTTTTTGGGAGTACCTAGACCTATTGGCTCCATGCATGTAGATAGCACTTAGTGAAGTCTCACAATAGGTCTGTGTGTGGGACACACGCGCACACACTGGTTCACGTACATGTACATTGTCCGGAGTACATGTTGTACGTATGCACATCGCACAACAAATATTCCTCTAAATGTGAAGCCTATAGGTCTTGTTCAAATGACGTCATTTCCTACAGACCATCCACGTACATCGGCAATTTGAGCGTCAACTTGCATAACGCAAGTCAACTTGCGTATCTCGAACACATTTCGAGCAACAAGCGCGTGTGTTTGGAACATTTTCAACAGTGCGCAATGCGTGCTTGATTGCGTAAAATATGCAGTTGCAGTTCTCCTACAGAGATGGCCGTCATTGAGCGAGCCCTATAGCCTTTTCATGCGATAATGCATTTAAAAGTTCCAACTTCCACCTAACTTTCTTCACGCCAGTGTTCAGGGGGTACATGTGCATGGATTCGGTATTCAGACATCCATTTTAGACAAATTAACAATGTGACTTGATCAACAGTGATGCATTTTGGGAATCCATCTTGCCCCATTGAAACAAATAGCTGTTTCCAGTTTACATTCTGCATGCCAATCTGAACATTACGGAACATGTACTTTTTTTTGCATGTTCCATAAAAAAAAATAATCAGAAAAATCAAAATTTTAAACATCTGTTTTACAGTTTACCTTTTCCACTATTAATGACGTTTTTATTTGCCTCAAACATGTGCATAAATGTTTGAAATGATGACTTGCCCTAAACAACATATGTTGTTGGATACTAAAGTAGCAGCTGTTTTTTGACATGTTGGTTCATATATGTGATGTGATCAAGCTACATGAGTCGTTTGTCGACCCCGGTCGAAAAAATTTTTTATTACAGATTTGAATAGAACACCATCTCAGCATTACTGCTGTGAAAACTGCATGCTGATACCATCCTTAGTTCAAAATTATGGAAGTTGGAAAACCAAGAGAAAACCGTAAAGTGATGTGATGAAGTGGCCCTATTTTGGCCTGTATCTCCAAATGAAAATTCCCGACAAACGACTCATTTAGCTTGATTGCATCACGTATTGTAGTTTGGGCTAAAGGCCTCATGAAATACTGAAGCCCGTATGCACTTGAAATGCATCCAATGAGCAAACAGTGGTTAGTGGTCAGGCTTTGTGGGGCTGCCATTTAGTCAGTGCACAGCTGTCTAATGTAATGACATAACCTACTTTCATCATGGACATCCATCCGTTGTCGAGAGTATATCGATATCTTGATGATCAAAACGATTTTTCTGCTTGAGGGACTTATGATCATAAGAACCCCTCAACATATTGTTCAAGTACTGCAATTTGTCCTGTGTAAAGAGCTTCATGTGTACATAAAGTAAGCCACAGAAGGCAAGTTTTATAGGCAAGTTGGAAGCTACTGAATGCACTGCAAGCTAAACCATGGCTAGGACAAAAACATTTTCCTGACAGTTTATTGGGAAATATCCTCAGAATTTTACATGAAAGTAAAGTTAGTGTCATGAAGTTTGCAATAGCAGTATGTACTCGGATCTTTCTGTGAGTTTTTGTCATGGTCCTGAAAAGAACCAGTAAACTGGACGTTTCGATGCGTGTGCTCCTTCCATCTTCAGGAGACTGCCAAACCGCAAGGCATGAACAGCCAAGGAGGTATCCTGGGTGGTCACTAAAAATAAAATACGCCCATCACTTTCTTCTTGGAGATTACGCACCTGAAACCAGCGGCCTATTAAATTGTACATTGCCTCATGCAACATTGCTGTAATACTAATTACATGCTCGCCAGAAGTGTTAAAAACATGGATTTTTGTTAACTTACCAAAAAAGAGTGATTTTAAGAGAATGACTTTAAGTCAAAAACAGTTACTTTTTTTGGTACTGTGTTTGTTAACACCTGATAATTGAATGGCAGAGCTCTGTTGACATTTTAATTTGTTTCCAACTTTAATAACAATACACACAAACATTTGTTTTAAATTAAGAGCACATGCACTATAGTACTGGTAGTGTTGTCTTCGTTATTTCCTTCTTAAAATTGGTTTTATCAATGGATACAGGGCTGGAGGGCCCTGTTACCATTACATGCACACATATGCATCTGCAGACATTTTGGATCAATGATTTTTATAAAGTTATGATCCATGTTTTTTTTGGGGAGAAATTTGTCACAAATTCCTGGTTTCTCATTATTGGGATCTTCATAACCCATGTACTAATGAGCTTATGTGCGGAGGCAGTGATTGCGTCTGAAGAACGCCAATGTGTCTCAAAATAAATTGAAGGGAAAAACAACCACAAGGTTACAGCAAAAACAAAAATTAAAGGCGCGGAAGCAGTTGGCCTGGCTGTTTGTTAAAGATGTTGGCCTTAAGATTGTAATTCCATCTCAGCAGGTTAACCAGCAGATGTGACTATAATTGCTTTGTTTAACTCCAACACACAAATCCAATCCGATCTTCCCGTGGATTTTCTTGTAGTCAATTTACCAGGCGTTAATGATTTGTATAAGGGTGATGGGTGGGAGGGGAATTGAAAAGGGAGATATGGGGGGGGGGCGGCAAATGGCATTTAGTTTTGTGTATTTGAAGAATACAACATGGTTTCAGGGAAGTGGAGGGACGTAGTCATAATCAACCAACACCTTGGGAGAAGTCATTTCATACTAATTCCCTGAACACATAAAAAGGTGTGTTTGTTTTATTACACTTCATACACAAATAGCATAAGAAGGTGACAGAATTATAAAATTCTTCCTAAGTAGAATAATTACATGAACATATACAATTAATAGTGTAATATTTCTGTTGTGTGCTGCAAAGGCTTTAGGTCAATCTGACTGCACTGCTAAGGTGCTAACCCTGGGGTACTGCTTTCCATGTACATGTATTTGCAGCATGTATGCATATCACATCCAGCACGGATCCTAGACACCAGGATAAACGACTGTTCTGAGCTCTAGTACAAAATGCATTGAGCGGACTTGCCTTAATTGGTTAGACGCGTGATAACGGGCATTAATACCCGTTGGCTTGCAATCGCAAATTTTCCAGGTGTGTCATTCATTGTGTTGGGTTTTTGCATGACATCTAAAACGGAAATATTCATAAAACTGTAAGCAATACTACTTCTTATTTAAGATATAATTGCTCCAAATTATTTTTAAAATAAATACTTCAGGATATAACAGATGGTATTGTGCAGTTTTTGTCGTCATAGATGAAGTATTTGCCCGGGAAATAAACGTCAAATTTCGAGGAGAACGCCCTTTACCCAAATTTCGTTTTTTTATAAGGCTTTTATTAAAAAGTTGTAGAGAGATGTGATTCCGAACCGATGAAACAAAAGCGACATTTCATTGTTCATCTTAAAGCTAAAGATATTGTGCGCAGCATTACCATGGTTATGTAGTTATAACTTATCAGAATTCAATAATAAAGACCAAAAATGTAATTCGCTGGCTTGACAGACTTCGAGGCCAGATCGGGCGCAGAGCCTTGCAAATCTGAAAGCCACCGCGCGCAGTGGTCTTTGTTAAAAAGTATTCATGGTACATTGTATTTGCCACCAGTACAGGCCGTTATCACGCGTCTAACTAGGAGTTGGGCCGAGTCGTTTATCCTTGTGTGTAGGATCCGTGCATCCAGTACCCACATGTACTTATAGAGGACTCTGTGCATGTGGTCACTGTACAAGCGTGAGGCCCCCTTCTATGGAGAAACCATTGTGCATGCTACGTATACAAAGCAACTGTAGTCTGCGATGGATTGTCTGTACAATAGCTAGCACAATGCTTTCGCCATTGAGGAGGGCCTTCGTTATAGAATTGATAGCGGGCCCGCGGGTGATAGACCTTTATCATGCTGCAACCATTTCAGTCATGTTCCCTGTATCCAATAACAGTACTGAATTATGTTTTTTTGTGCAAAAAGGGACCAGACTATTTTTACTTCCAGCCTCGCTTTGGTTACGCTGATTTGAATGGGATAAATCAAGATGGCCGCAACATGATAACGGTCTATTACTGTACAAGCTTGAAGCCCCCAACAATGGAGAAACCATTGGGCATGCTACGTACAAAGCAACAGCTGTAGTCTGCGATGGATTATGTGAACAATAGCTAGCACGATGCTTTCGCAATTGAAAAGGGCCTTCATTACAGACTTCATAACGTGCCTGGATTAGTTTATAGTCCCTATTACCAAGTGAAAGAACCATGCTTGCTTCATAAATAATGTATGAGACATTAATGATTTAGTATAATGCATGATCATCCCCAAGAAAATTCAAGTCCATTCTCTACAACGTATACATAATCCAATTTTAAATGGCCTTATTGTAAGCCTGTCAAAGCCTGCACTGAAAAAACCCAAGGCACATGATATTTTCAAAAAGTATGCACACTGAGCATTGAGCACACTCTTATGCCTGAAAAGATTGAGGTTTATTGGCAGTAGTGACATAGAAATGGAGCCACAATAGCAATGTGAAACTTGACTTGTTTTAATGACATCTGCATTGACACAGCTACGTATATATTCAGTTTCTCCAAGTGTTTTCATGTAGAGAATCATTTCCCCTGAGATGTCTTTGATGGAGTTGTGTGATGAGCCATACAGAGAAAATATTGCATATTATGCAAATACACTGCTTGTTATTCATTTATGCAAATGAGGTTTAACACAATGCATAAATCTGCATAATATACTCATATTGGTCTCACTGAGGTCCACAGAAAAACATGTATCATTGTGTTTGAACAGTACTTATTTTTCCTAGCTAATTTTCCATTGTGCTACTTAAATGCAGGTATGGAATTCTCCGTCATACAAATGAATTAAAACAGTGGCATGTTCAGTATATATGGTTATCAGAATAAAATTGATACCGTTGTTTACATTCATTGATTGACAACATTATTATCAGCTTTCGTGACATGTCAAAAATAATAAACTTGTAAATGAAAATGAAAATTAAATAGTGCAGTACCCAGAACAGCTGGATAAACATTTCAACAATTGCTACAACTGTGTCAACATTGCGCACATCTCATGAAAACGTCTTCTACATGTAGTTTCCTTTTAAAAAAGAAGCTGTTAATTTTAAGAGTAATATTTATTTAGTTTGAATAGACCAAAAAAATAAAAGTTCATTAATTTTTTCCATTACAGCATCTGTCATGAAACAAAAATAAGTTATACACATCACTCCAAGATCACAAAAACTGTTACATTTGAACGTTTAACTGCTCTGTATACAGCTCCGCCCATGCCTGATTTCAGCTCAGTTGGGAATGCATTACTGTTAATCACTATACGCTTATCGGAAATCGTTGCTTCTGTTAATCATTGGTTAAATTTCCATTATAGCAGGGGCGCTCAACCTACATGTGCCTATTGTGCATTAACTTGACTTGCTTTTAGATGAAGTAGAGTGTATTTTGTGGGAGATGAATTACGTGTGATTGAAATAACTGTGTCGCGTGGTATTCTTCGGAGATGTACATGTACGTGTGTATGTGTACGCTGTCTTCATGGATCAGGGGTAAAGTGTCACGTATACATGTCTACATGTACCGGGTACCGGTATGTATGACAGTGGAGCGCTGTGGCCCAACGGTTACGGTTTTCAACTCGCGTGCCATTACGTGGGTTCGAACCCTGACGGGCAACATGGTGCTTGTGTTCTTGGGCAAGACACTTTACTACATTGCCTCTCTCCACCCAGGAGTATAAATGGGTTCCTGTGAAGGTAGAGACCAGAATGCGCTGATCTCAAGCTGCTGCAAAGACTGGTCTCAAGGCCTGATGAACAGGGGTAATAATTGTGAAGCGTTTTGAGACCTTTGGTATAAAGCGCCACATTATTATTATTTTATATGGTGTCAATTGAAAAGTAATCAAGTCAACGTGTATACCAATTGTGTATTCAGAAATGCGTACGTATGGTCTTATATGGTCAAAGGGGACATAAACAGAACATTAATTGTAGCATTTTAAATTGTGGCTTTTCAGCTGTTGCTTTATCTGAGTTTGATCCTTATATGCAAAATGTTAACATTGATGCAAAAGACTGTAAAAGTACATGTACATGTACAAGTAGTAATATAAAGGGAATAAAAAAAGAAAATCACCTAAACAGCAAAATTTAAAATCAGTTTAAAGTTATCCGTAGGAATATGCTGGAAGGCGCAATTTAACGTAAAGATGGGTTGTTCCAAAATAGAGGGTCCAAAGTGTGACTTGCTTTTTTTCTGTCATTATTACCTCTAAACTCTGTAATTTGTTATTGAAGTGTCATTGAAAACTTCTAACTTCAAACAATGTTTTATTTGTTGGAAAGGTATGTTTCTATGGTGTCTGCCCCACCCCATATGTGGAGACTTGATTGATTTTCATTACCCCCCTCTGCCCCCTTTAAAAAAAGTTTATGGCTGTCATGGAGGGGACGAGGGGAAAATTCATTTTCCTCAGCCCATCATACCCCACTACTAAGGTATGTGTACTGTGCCCTCCTGTTCCAGAAATGTCCTGCTGCCATTGGTAAAATTCCAATCTGATGTTAGTATTCATTTCTTATTTGTATTTTTGTTTTCTGCAGTGGCTGAGGCAGAGACCCACGTTAACTCCAAGAGCCTGGCGATGCGTGTGGAGAAGAAGATTGCCAGCAAGATGTCCACCAAGCGCGTGGCCAACATGTTCATCGACGACACCATGGGCGGGGTGCTGGACAGCCTGTCGGGGCTGCTCCGCCAGTACACGGGCAACAAGAAGGACGCCGACAAGATCATCAAGAACATCATCAAGGTGACCATCAAGATTGGCATCCTGCACCGCAACGAGCAGTTCAACCAAGAGGAGCTGGCCCTCGCCGAGAGCTTCCGCAAGAAGTTCCGCACGTTGATCATGACCTTCGTCAGCTTCTACGAGGTGGACTTCAGCTACGACCGGCCCTACCTGACGGAGCTCCTGGACACCTGTGCCCTGATGCTGACCCGTTTGGTCGAGCGCCACCTGCGGGACAAGTCGATTAGCCGCATCGACCACGTCTTCAAGTTTTTCTCGAACAGTGCCTTCATGGAGACAGTCTTTACCCCGGACACGCCCCTAAAAGGCCACCTGGACAAAATCATAGTGGGGCTCAATAAACTATTAGAGGCCGGCCACATCTGACTTTTTTTTATTATTTTTTTATCTGGAAAGGGAACTTGTCTGCCTGTTCCCACTCTTTTTGTTGTACACAACAGACGTACAATGTACGTGAACATGCGCATACATGGGACTGAAATTGACAACTCTCCACCGAGGCTCTGCAAATTTAATTTCGCGGTGTAAATGATTTTAGTGTGATTGCAAGAACTCCAATTTTGGAATGTTTTGGTCTTGTGAAGTGTTGTTTGGGGGGTTCGTGTGTATTTGTACATATCTGTCATTTGGGCACATGAGGATTTCAGTGCAATGTCATTACTCCTCATTTGCCATGGTCCTCGTTGCACGTACAGTTCTGACAGTGGTAGCCACAAAATTGCCACTGATTGTGCACAGGTAAGCGTTACAAAAGTCACGAAATGTATCCACACACAATCATGGTTTTTATACAAAAGATGAATTTTACGTACTACTCCTTTGCAATTTGTATGCACAGAAAAGCAGTCCGTAAGTCAAAAACAGACCTCCGTTTTAAGCTTCCATGCAAAGCATGCCTTAAAATTTACACACACTTGCATTAAACATGATAATGGAAGAGAACTTCAAGTCCCCTTCCCCTACCCCCTACACACACACAAAAAGTCAAAGCATTTGGGATTGACGTATGACACCACTATTGCACCTTGCCCACGCAGTACACTTGCAGTGAATGAAATACAAAATGGGTCATTATACGTATTTTCCTGCTCTTAACATACAGCTTTGCGCAGTGGCACATCCTGGTATGATGGATGCTTTTAACACATTCACAGTCCATAGTTCAGTTCCTGCCAACGGATGTGTGGGTTCCTTTTTAGATTTCACTGTTGCACGTGCTTTCCATTCCTGAACACGTACGAGTACATGTACATGAATGCCTTCAGAGAGACCTTTCAATATGGCTTTGGAATCTGGCAGGATGCAGCTTTGTGTATTGCTGGTATCTGCTTTGATTGCTGCATCCACATGCTCTTCTGGGTTTTTTTGGGGGGGGGGATTTTTTTCCACAAATGGTTAGTTTGAGACAACTCCGAACGTGAATTGCAATGGCAAATTAAAATCCAGTTGTACAAATGGCCTCGATGTAGGAACTGGATTTGCACGAAAATTTTGAAATTAACTAATCCATCTGACCTAGTGTTTCGTGATTGTTTCAAAATAACCCTCAAAATAACCAGAAGGTGCCATAAAATGGAAATATACGTCAGTACCGGTAGCTTCAGACTGCAGGCACGGAGTCATAATGTTCAACCTTCTGAAATTTTTGGTTGACTGATATTTATTTCATTCGGCTAGACAAAATATTTTTCAATTGGGAAATATGCTTGTGGCATACACTATTGTACACTGACAAGAAGTACATGTGTAGAAAGAGCTCCAAATACAGGTATGTTTTAATTAATATTTACCTTTATTCAAGGTATCAACCCAAAATGATAAACTTCAGAATAACTGATACATCTTCAGTTTGGACACTTATCAGAGGGCAAACTCAGCATAGTGCCAATGCGTTCAGCCAGTTAGGAATAGACACAAATGAATGTTAAATGTTGAATCTGGTTATGTGTAGACGTACAATGCATCCGATTCATCTTTGTCATCTGTTGGGTCGTAAAGAGTGACTTTTTTGTGTCCCTGTGTCATTTACCATGCAACATCATTAAAATTGACTTCAAACTATTTTTTCTAATTTATTGGGCAGGTACATGTACTTTGCCATACACAATCACTCTTGAAAATACACATGTTAGGCATTAAAAAATGTGTCCTAACTTTACACACACAAAAATCAGATGTAACAGGGATACGAAAATATTGGACCCCAAATTTATTGAATGATCCATCTGCAATTTTTTTGGAGTTGCTTTAACTCATATTTTCCTGGTTGTAAAAAAAAGGGGCTTTTTTAAAAAAATTTTCACAAACTAATGGTTTGAAACTGAAGACATCTTGATGGTCAAGCCATTTGAAACATGACGTTATTCATAAATTTTGAGCGGGTTTTTTTTTTTGTTTTTTTTTTGAAGATGGTTTTACTTTGAACTATGCAATTAAACTGTTGAAACAGACCAAAATAGATTCCAGAATATATCACCATGAAAACTTGCTGGTATGTGAGCCAAGTTCAAATATGTCTAGAAACGAAAGCCAATAAGCAAACACACTTGAAATGGTCCAGTGCTACAGTATCCCATGACAGTATCGTGTCTAATATTAAATTTCGGTAGTGACGAATATATTTTTTTTGGTGTTAATATCTAAGTTATTAGCCTTAATACATGTACTAGGAAACTTAATTTAACAATCAGCATTACACAGGCAGCCACAAATCATATTGTGAAAGGTATATAGATGTTTTGTTGTGTAACTTATTTTTTTAATAACTTTCCATGTACATGTATGTGTACTGGTACATGTATAGCGTTGTACATTGTACATGTGTTAAGCACAGATGGATCATGCTTCGTATATTTGCGTTTCACAGTGTAAAAAGCTTATATTTTATCTGGATTCGGTGGAAACAATTGGTAAGCAATCGTATGTAACAGTGACTACGTACTAATAACACTCTTATTGTTAATATTTTAATTTTTTATCTGGATATGTTCCAGAGTATTAATGCTGATAATAATGGGTTTTTTTGTGTGTGTCCTTAGGCCTTGTTTGTCTTGTTTTTTGTTTTGTTGTCTACATATTTTTCTGTGTTTTTAGCTACAGATAATCACTAGGAAAATAATGCGCAACCAAGACATTTAAGTTCAGTGAACTCTGCATATAATTAGATCCCAATTTCATGTCTCCACAACCACAGAATCCTGCTTTTGTATGACCACCATTTTATCATTTTGTGTTTCCATAGCTACCATAGTAGGTAATTCCGTGCTTAAGGTTTAAGCTCAAAATCCTTAGTTATCAGATTTATGCATACTTTCATGCAAAAATTTTGTGCTAACCTTTTAATATGCTAAATGTTTGGACAGACGTTTCTGCTACACTGTAAAGTTTAATAGTTATAGTAAGGAAGATCCATGAATTTGGCCCCAGGCCAGTTCAGAGTTACTGTAAAAGCCTGCACATATACTCTATCAAGCAGCTGGTCTCAAACTATGACAAGAAACTGGAAATATCATCAAATATTGTATTACAGACTGTGTTTAGGATTTAGTTACTCTTTTTACTGTTGACACAGAACAAAATTTTCCCCGATAGTTTTTTAACATCACTGTTTGGCTATTACGGTAGGATAACACACAGCTGTTCTAGACCACATGTACATTTGCTCTAGGAGGAGGGTCTCATTCTATCTTTCTTGTAGGCATCCCATCTTCTGTCATGTCATCCCATCTTCTGACTTTTCAGGCTTTTTTGTTCCTGTGAAATGCATACAATTATTACAAGGGCATTAATTGTACAAATTATGGTGTAGGCTGGGACAGTGAGCATTTTGTTTGTTCATGTACCGGTACTTGTTGAAAGTTTTCCAGACGCCCCTCGCTTATAACGGGAGTTTACACAGGAACAGCCGTTACATCCAAACGGGCCAAGTCCAAATGTAAATAACTTAAAGATTGATCTATCATTCATCGGCTAGATCTCGTAACCCAAAACCCGCTGATACGGCCGTTGATGCTGGCCTATGTACCTCTGTTGCTGGGGAGGCCGAGGAATGTCCGACGGTCGAACAAAAAGAGGTGAAAAGATGCGAAAAATAGGCGAAGGAGAAAAGGCAACAGAACACTTGAAAAAAAAGGGGGCTTCGCGAGTGACATAAGGGTTGCCATGACAACAGAAACCCGATGTAGTCATTTTTTGTGTGTGCTAGATGGTAATCTGGAAGTGGCTTGGCGAGTTGAGCGGTAGGATTGAGGGTATCCAAGGAGGCCAAATGTTTACATATTTGGACAAGAGAATGCATGGTCTAGGTTAATTTAAGGGGTAAAATTTCAAGACTTTTCTTGCTACTTCCCTAAGTCTCTGTATGCTCCCCTAAGTCTTTCTCCCTTTTTTCACTTCGAGTACTCAATAATTTGTTGCTGGATGTGGGACTATACAGTCCGAAACTTAATGGCCCAGCCATTCATAAATAATACGAAATGTGCATTGGTGTTCTATGCAGTGTGAGATTTTGGAGGATTCCGTGAAGCTTCCATTTAGTAATTCCAAGGCGGAAGTGAATATTTTGTGTACCATTCTCTTCTCAGAAAAAGTTGCCATAAAACGAGACTCTGCTAGTACAATTTCGTATGGTCCCTGAGGCAGCCGAAATAAAAACACTTACAGTTTCACTCAAGACTGCCAGAAAAATGCACTGACAGCCCTCCAAATTTCTGTAAATCTTCTGATATGGGGTCATTGACCGGTCAAGGGTTTTTGTGAAACCAGAAAATGCTGGGTGTCCATTGATTTCTCCCCTCTTCTTTCATGTTATTTCCTTTTCCTTTTTTTTTGGATAGATCTTGCTTATTAAATTATATTTCTATGAAACATAGGTAGCATTTTCCATTGCCGTGTAATCTTACACCTTAATTAAGCTGAGAAAGTGATAACAGTGAAGCTGTGTTCTGTCAACGTCCTGTTTCGTAATGAACACTTGTTTTTATCTCTCCTTGTCCAAGGAGGAAGAAACAAAACAACAAACAAAGCAAACTGATGACTTTAAGCAACAACTCAATTTCTGTCCACTTTTTTTTTACCAAATCAGAATGAACATCTTATTATCAGTAATATCTTGATGTCAGATGTACAGTAGTATTTTTTATCCAACTGCTTAGACCTATTGATTAAAGCGCACCTGATCATGAGAGCTATGGTTGGCACACTAGCCAAAAAAAATTCCCATCGATCAGAAGGGGAAAAACTTGCAACTGATCACACCTTTAAATTCAGTAGTCACTATCAGATTTTCAAGTCACAACGTTCCTATATCTTTGCGTCATTGCCTGTGCCAAATGTGCATCTAGGAAAGCCTATCCCACGCTGATTTAATAGATGGAGGGATGAGAGGAGGAAGGGGGGGGGGGAGTGGAAATTGATCATGGCGGACTTAGTATTCCTTTGCCGTCCAGTCTCAGTAAAAAGCGAGTGACAGTAACAAGACCTGGGGGCAACCCGGGCCCGTCCTCCCCTTGAAATTGAACCGATGGGAGACACGTGAATCTTAAGAAGCTGTCAGTTTAAAGCGAAGTGCGACCTGCAAGCGTGATTCCTGGCGTCGCGATGCTCCCACTGGAAACTGGAAAGTGCTAGAATTTTTTTCTTCCTATGACAAGAAAATCGACCCTAAATGCCACGGACATTCCGAATGAATAGAAGAAGTAACACTTCACGATTAGCGACTGCAGTTAAGGCGAATGTGAGAGCTGTCTTTTTAAAGTTAAAAACCACGCGGAAAAATAAAACATGAATTACAAGCCCTTTCACATCTCCACTCCCCCCAAAAGGAAACATGCAAGCAATTAGAGGAAAATAGATTGGAAGTGGGGAAGAAAAGCCAAAGTTGATTAGCTCTTGGAAAATCACATCCATGCCATTGGGAGAAAAACAAATTGAGTGAATATTTACGACAATGACTGCATACGCCCAAACTCAGAATATTCAGTTGTAGATATTTTTTCATTGGAAAGTTCACAGACCCCTCTCCAATCATATAGCCAAAATTGTATGGTTTCTTGTTTTGTTGTTTTCGTACGCACCGCGTGAACAAAGTGACATAGACTTGAAGTGATGGAGATTGCCAAGTCATTGTCCTACGCTCCTCACTATGGTTAGGAGTGTGGTCCCCCCCCCCCTCTCCATCCACTTTCAAGTCATCGGACATTAGCTATGGAAATGTCATGACCTTTCCATATTTCAGTGTCCTGTATAGGGAAGGCACAAGTGGCCTAAGGTATGTCCTGTGGGAAACCATTAAGGAAATCAGTCAGAGATGTTGCATTGCGAATGTGCCATTTCTAAATGTCATTTCAAAATACCCTGTTTGTACCATCTTTCATGTCACATGGCTACTGTCATTTCATTGGTCTAAAACTGTTATGCCAAAAATCTTTGCATGTCATTTGACACAGAAATGATGTGCTTCGGCAGTGTGAAACATTTTTTGACTGAATTAATGAGTTTGATTGCATCAGATATTTTTCTTTTGGTAAATGTGGTGGTGTTACCAGTGGGGAAAAAACAACAGTTTTTAAATAATTCGTCAGCAGCTCATAATAATGGTAAATCATTTCTCAGAATTGACTATCAAACTTTTCACCAATTTTTTTTTTTATGAGGGAGGCGATTTTCATAATGTTTTTAAATTCCTGCAAATGTAACTGGACATTTCGGAAACTAAACGAAAAATATGTTCTCATTCTTGAGAACTTAACAAAATTGTGAGACATTATGGCCTTTAAAATAGTTCCCAAAAAAGTCAAATGTTGCCTGTCAATTTTGCCCGTCAGACTATACGTGCTTCTTTTTTGTAAACAGTAATGTGTCATCTTGAGTACTGTATATTAATAAGGGGCTAGCATTACGACATGTTTTCAGGATGTTCTTTTTGTCTGTCCTTGAATGGGAACATTCAGGTCACGGTTGTAAGAAGACATCTTTGAAAAATCAAGCCCGCTGGGTCAAAGTTCATGGTTCTGCCTAAGAGCAGAGAGGAGAAGCTGTTATGTGCTAACAAGAGCAGAAAAATCGGGCTGACCTTAAGCAGGTTCCACAACAGTGTAAGCTGAAATTTGCAAGCATGGCAAGGTATCTGTTGTACATTGCATCATGATTTGTGGCAAATTTGTCCCATGAATTTAGTGTGTTCCTTGTCATGCAGAATGCTTACAGTCTCTTTGAAATTGGCTGAAGATCTGTCAACAGAAAATCATATGTGGAGGGGACACTTAAAAAGTAAAAGTAACCTTGTTGCGCACTGGTGTGTAATTGCTTGTAAATTCTGTCAAGTTGAATGTAAATAGGCATTATTGTACACTTATTGAAATGGGCTTCCCGAAAACTGACAAAAACATAATCTATAGATTAAATATTACAATACATAATGTATCAAGAGACAGCGATGGTAATAAGAAGGCCACATAGTGTCTTTGGACAAAATACATTATATGATCGAATGACATTTTATTTGTTTATTGTCTAACATGTTTCAAGTAATTGTCTTGTGGATACAGATAGTGTTCCTAAATTTATTATTTTTATATAATGGTACTAATTATATAGTATTTGTAGGTTATGTAAATTATAATGTAAAATGGTAATTTGTCAGGATGGGAATGACAAAAAAAAATGATACTTCTAATACATACGTTACAAAAGGCTTATTTGAAATTGTGTTATTTTGCAAAGTGAAGGGAGTAAATAGTTGAAATATATAACATGGTTTGAGGGTGGAATACCTTTGGGAGATTATACACTCTCAACTCATGTTATATTTGTATAATATTCCCTGGCAGTGGAGAAAGGGGACACCTGTTGGCCCCAGCATGAACAGTAGACAGTAGTTCTTGTCTGTTCCTGACTCAGGCTCCTTGTGCATGTGTGTGGGAGGCATTAATTTATTTTAAATGTGCTCATACCTGTGTTATCTTTGTGTAAGTTCCAGAATAGTAGCAATGCATCCGAGGGGGCCTGACTCTCTTGTTACAACCATTGAGGGGGTAATTGTGCATATGGGTCCATAGTTCCAAGTCAGATTAGGTTAATATGGAACATAGAATGAGTATTTACTGTTTTGAATAACTGCACAACCACATCTTCATATTTCATGGATAATGCCCTCATAACATCGTATTATTGGCTGCAAATTGTTTGTTTCAAAGTCACGGTGCTGCCATGGAAAAACGGATATATATGTCCTATCTGAAGAGATATCGGTTATTAACAAATGTATTAATGACAGATTTTTCGAATTGCAATCAACGAAACAAATCTCTCGGTTTTGATGAACCAGTGAAAAAGGAAGCTTCAAATCTAATTTCCTGAACAGTAGTTTTCTGCTTAAAAGGCCGAACAAACCTTGCTCAGAGCTCATCAATTACAAAAAAATTGTTTGGATTTAGTATGTTTGTATGCCTGGATCATCAATAAGAATATATATGCACCGTATCGTGTACAGAGACAAGAATTTTTATGAAACAATTTTTTTTTTGGCACTGTATCTTTTTGTGTTCTTTAATTGTAGCTTTTGCTGGTATTTTGTTTTAACCTGACCTGAACCATGGAGCTATGTGTTTTATAGCTCCATGCCTGAACTGAAGCAAGTGTAGTATATTTTTTAGCTTGTCACGCATTGCATACAAATTTAATAGAATAGAATTGAAATACGGTAGACAAGCTTCAGAGCAGACGACCAGGTTAGATTAGAGTTGCTTCAAGTCCTTTCTTGCCCTCTTTTTTGTGTTCTAGTTTCTGTGGTATCATCTGTAATAATCCGTGTATGTAAAGCATTAATATTTATATATTAACATTTAAAAAGGTGCAAGGTTTTTTGTATTTTTTGTATGTGTACTGCTTTGCGAAGATAAAATATAATGTTTTTGTTGATATTGTGTAGTTCACGTTGTTTGTACACGACAAAAGAATTAATTGATGTGTTAATGAGGACTAAAATATAACAGGTGCTAAAACAAATCTCAGTTATTAACTACCATTTATTTTTTTTCTTCATTTGCATTTGGATCTTTAATCATATAATCCAAACATCTGTGAGTCTGGCACCCTTTTTAATACCCTGTGGTGGTTACCAATCAAAACCTCATGTGATGTATAACTGCTTTTGGCTGGTTCTCGGCCAAATTTTCGAAGCAAACAGTTAAATGCCGTTGGGTCTTAGCAAAGATACCAGGGAAGTAATAGTGGTTGAAAGGCCTTTTTTTTTTAAATTGTTGCCTCCCCCATCTTCCAGAGTTGGCATATGTACTAGTCATATGTCATCAACATTGTCCCTAAAGTCACAGACAGTCGAAAACTTCCCCTGCCATGCCTTTTATACAGGCTAGTCACCAACAGTCATATAATTATTTTAAGCAAGCACTGTGACTATAGTCAAATTCAGTCAACTGGCAAAAGCAGGCAACATAGCCACAGCTGGCATATCAATCAACTGCATAGCTGTAACAAGTTACAAAAACAGTCACAGCCGGTCAATCCTGCCCTGTGTATAGGCTTGGAGCTCTTAACTGTTTGTAACAGTCACTTGATTGATTTTGACTGAAAGGACAACTTTACACAGAATGTATGTTTGCACAGGGGGATAAAGCTCCATTTGAATCCATCTGAAAACAATATGCTAATATGATACTATTTTTTTCTTCTTCCGTGTTTCAATAACATTTTAGTTGCCTTTGGAATTATTACTGTATTGTTCCTCTTTGCAAACTTTGCAAACTCTGTAACAATAATTTTTAATTGCTAGTATTGAAATTTGAGTTAGATTTGTTGAATCAACAACGTACTGGTGTTGTGATGCGAATAAACGAAGAGTAACTGTAAGAAATTAAAGAAAACTCATATAAAATAAAAGCATTTGTTGTGTTTTTTCCTCAATTCTTTTTTGCTGGCACAGAGAGGGCCAGTCTGGTGTCCTATTTGTACCTCTGACCTGCTGACTGACTGACTGACTCCCCCACTTTAGGAGCTGTTTACACAACTTGCCTATTCATGTATGTCTAATATTAAGTATTTCACGTGTGCATTAATCCGGCGCCACTTGTTTTGTACGGAGGCAATGCAAGTCAAATCTCCAGGCGAACAGCAGAAATGGATTTAGCATTTCAATCACGTTACCAATAAGACTTATTGTACAATTGTGCCATGGATAAGCTTTACTAGGTTTGCCTGGTTCTGTGTGTTTTGATATGAATCCAAGAAAGATGAGGGTGTTTTGGGGATTTACCATTTATTCGAAAATATAGGCTGTGACTAATTGCCGTGGCCAAATCTTGGTTGTCGCACAACACCGCCATGCAAGTTCCTTTGCCCCACCCCTGCCCTGCTATCTAATCCCCTCTATTCCCCCATCCCTGTATAGGCCTATATAGTTCTTGTTGTTTGTAATGACCATGAGAAACTGAATCAGGTCTAGAAACCCAGGGTCCAGAGGTCCATTGTCCATAGGACCAGGGTCCAGGAGACTTCGTCCGGAGGACCAGGGCCCGGAGGACAAGGATCCAGAACTCCAGGGTCCAGAGGACCAGGGCCCAGAGGACCATGCAGAGCCAAGAGGACAATGCAGGGCCCGGAGGACCAAGGACACTGGTCCAGAGGACCAGGCAGCTCCAAGAGGACGGGGGCCTAGTGGACCAGGGTACAGAGGACAAGGCTCCAGATCTCCAGGGCCCAGAGGACCAGGGTCCAGAGGTTCAGGGTCCATGGGACCTCGATCTAGATGATCAGGGCCCAGAAAACCAGTGCTCGGAGGAGCAGGGCCCAGAGGACAAGGCTCCAAGACCTCCAGGGCCCAGAGGACAGAGCTCAGAGGTGCAGCGTCCATATGACCAGGATCCAGAGGACCATGCAGGGCCAAGAGGACCATGCAGAGTCCAGAGGACCATTCAGGGCCCAGAGGACTAAGCTCCAGAACTCCAGAGTTCAGAAAACCAGGGCCCAGGGGACCATGCAGTGCCCAGAGGACCCAGAACACTGGTCCAGAGGACCAGGCTCCAGAGGACCAGGGTCAAGAGGACAAGGCTCCAGAACTCCAGGGTTCAGAGGACCAGGGCAAAGAGGACCAGGGCCCGGAGGACCAGGGCCCAGAGGAAGGCTTCAGAATTAAAGGGTCCAGAGAACAAGGGCCCAGAGTACCAGGTCCAAGAGGACCTAGTAGGGCCCAGATGATTAGGGCCCAGAGGACAAGGCTCCAAACCCCCAGGGTTCAGAGAAACAGGGACCAGAGGACCAGGACCCAGAGGACCATGCAGGGCCAAGAGGACTAGAAGGGTCCAGAGGACCATTGAGGGCCCAGAGGTCCAGGGTCCAGAGGTCCAGGGTCCAGAGGATCAGGGGCCAGAGGACCAGGGCCCGGAGGACCAGGGTCCAGAGGACCATGAAGGATCCAGACAACCATGCAGGGTCCAGAAGACCATTCAGGGCCCAGGGGACCAGAGTCCAGAGGACAAGGCTCCAAAACTCCAGGGTTCAGAGAACCAGGGCCCAGAGGACCATGTTGGGCCAAGAGGACCAGGCTCCAGAGGACAAGGCTCTACTACTCAAGGGTCCAGGGCCCAGAAGACCAGGCTCCAGAGGACCAGGCTCCAGATGACCCAGAGGACCAGGCTACAGATCTCTAGGTCCAGAGGACCAGGGCCCAGATGACCATGCAGAGCCCAGAGGACCCAGAACTCTAGTCCAGAGGACCGGGCTCCTGAGGACCAGGGCCCAGAGGACCAGGGCCCAGAAGAAAAGGGCCCGGAAGACCAAGCTCCAGAAGACCAGGCTCCAGAAGACCCAGAGGACCAGGCTCCATAACTCCAGGGCTCAGAGGACCTGGGCCCAGAGGACAATGCAGGGTACAGAGGACCAGGCTTCAGAGGACCGTGGTCCAGAGGAACAGGTCCCAGAGGACCAAGGTTAAGATGTTGCTTCAATAATGCTCTTACTATTTATTTTCACTGCCCAAGTTTCCCACTCCATATGAATGTTAAAGTTGTCTTTTAATATAAATCGAAATGTCGGAAATATTATGTTCCTTACCAAGAAATAATTTACATGAGACTCTTCGTTATTCCACAGAGTAAAAAAAACCAGTCCCTCTTGGTCAGACTGCCCTGATGTAATTCGGCCTTGCATAATAAGTTCGTCAACTGGTTGTGCTAAATTCGTTTTTCTTTAAGGAAACAAACATGTATAGCGCAACGATGATGACATGTAATTATAGACGGTGTTGGTCAACACGGGCGTCGCTATAGTATGAAGGGGGGGGGGGTGCTGTCATGCGGCCGTCATGCACGCACTGAAATGAGTGTGTAATGGATAAGTTCCACCCAAAATCATCCTTTTAACTCCGTTTCTAATTTTCTCTCAAAATATTATATGAACGGTTAATTATGTTGGTTACTAGTCTTTGAATGGATTTTTTTTTTTTCAGTGGGATAAGTTCAACTTCAAATGTAAATCGTCAAAATGTGGCCTTTTCATATTGAAAAGTTTTGGACATTTTTACCGTCGCAAAACATGTACACGCTCTGTCGATCCGAGTGCCCATACCCTGTGGAGGCCCGTCCCCTGCAACCTGGGGGTGGGGTCTTTAAATTCGTAAGTGGAACTGTAAACATATGCGAGCGGCGCGGCGGATCGAGCGCGAAGCCCTATAGGCCTATGTGGGGTCGGAGTCCGAGCCCGCTAAAGGGATTATGCTCAAAGGTGCAATATGAGGCATTTCCTCTGGCCACTTCCTTCCTGACTTTTTGAATGAAATGTGCGCGTATTAAGAGAGATGGGGCGTAGCTCATCAAAATTGATATTGCTGTTATTACTTTGAAAAATGCAGCCGCATCACGGCGTCCAGTCAGGCCGGTCTACATTCCAGTAATTGCCAGACATGAAGGATTTCGGAGTTGTTCAGATATTATAATGGAATTCGATGTTTCCAAGATATTTTATCACAGAAAACACGGTACCATGGATATCCATAAGCTTCCGTCACTCAGACAATTTATCTATCGCCGTTTGCGAGTTAGCCACGCCCCTTAGGCACCCCTTTGGAATTGTGTACGTTAAGTTTTGTTTGTCTCAGATTTTGCGCGTTTGTATATCTTTTTTAAATTTTCCATTTGTATATCATGTAATTGGACAATATTCCACAGGCTGCGTTGACGCGATATTCTACCGCGATAGGTTAATTCCCCTCGCTTTTGATTTTTGGAGTCACTCACGCGCGCGCGTGGAGGGCCTTGTGCAAGTTTATTTAATCTTCCACGGCAAAAAAAATATATTGGTGGCGCTCTGTAACAAACGCTTGCACTTGTGCATGTGCGACGTGCATATGTACTTGTGCAGCATGTGGCTAGCTTGCTGAAGCTGCAGGATTTTGTCATCATGTTATGACTTTCATGTGTATTGTAGGCCCATGCTGACATCACGGCTGAACTATTGAAATCAAGTTGACGACAGCAGTAAGATTCGGGACGAGTGTAATATTCATTATTACATGCCACTTTGCTGGTTATTGAATTCATGAACATGAAAGGGAAATATTTCCATATCTGGCCATCACTTGTCAAGTGCTGACCTTGTGTAAAAACCGAGACTGGTCTGAAAATTTCTAGCCTAAGTGTTTTCTCATTGGGGGTCAGACAAGTCGACCAATGAGACAACTCGACTCGGGACAAGTCGACCGTTGAGACAACTTGACCGTTGAGACAACTCGACCGTATGTGTGATAAATGGAAAGGCAAGTCGACCGTTGAGACAAGTCGCCTTGCATGTTTTTGGGCCTAGTTTTGGGGGCTTAAAGGGCCTATAGTACCGGGGATTTTGACGACGGCTGATCGCCGTTTGGGAGTTATGACACATGAGTTTTTTTGTTGCATATAACAGAGCCGATATAGTGCACCGTATTGTCCGTGCACATCATTCGTTTTTTTCCGGGACTGTGCAAGCATTCCCGGTCAACATGGCCGTACTGTGCACGGTGGCATCGTTTTTAACGGGCCTGTGCGCCCACTTGCCGGTCAACTTGTCCGTTCCGTGCATGGTGACATTGTGTTTGCCGGGCCTGTGCGTGCACCTATCCCCGGTCAATGTGGCCGTACCGTGCACGGTGGCATTGTTTTTGCTGGGCCTGTGCGCCCACTTATCCCATCCCCGGTCGGTCAACATGGCCGTACCGTGCACGGTGACATCGTTTGTGCCGGGCCTGAAAGCCCACTTGCCATGCTGGTCGATGGCCCGCGTGCCGGCCCGACGCGACGGCCACTGGATCGGAGCGCCCTCTGTGCATTGAGTATGCCCGTGCCGCACCCGGGACCGGTCCTGCCACAGATTTATGCAACTTTTTCCGCTTCACGTGTATACATTTCCATTAAGTCGAGCTGTCTCAACGGTCGAGTTGTCCCGAGTTGAGTTGTCTCAACGGTCGACTTGTCTGACATTCAATATTTTCCCTGCTAAATTTGACTTGTTAGGACATATCACTTTCTGATGGCTGATAAGCGAAAAATTAGTGATGGCCATAGGTTTCCCATAAGAGAATGTAATACCCAGACGCCACTTCTATTATTAAGCCTAGCCATAGGCCTAACCCGTTTCGTGGATACCATCATCTTTGAAATGGGGGGCATAACAATGAAAAAACGTCCCATCGTGCAACTGAAGCTGAGCATGATGGGATGTTATTTTCATTGTTTCCCTCTACCCCCCCCCCCCCCCAATTTTAAAGATGGTGGTATCCACAAAACGGCTCATGGAGTACGAGTAGGTGGCCTACTAGGAGATTCGAGTGCATTTTCAAAGTACTTTTTAGTGAAATTGGAATGTTCACTGGAATGTAGTGGCTATCATGTGCAGCAGCCTTAATGCAACGTTCAACCACTGGCGTTGCAAAAATACTTTTTTTTTTTTTTTAAGGGAAGTACATTCTGAGAACCATTCGGTTATAGTTTGTTCCAACACAACAGCAAAAGATCCTGACGTTGATTACTACTTAGGTCAGGGAAACAGACTGTTTTATAATGATCGCATCATGTCATGTACATACATACATGTGTACATGACTAGGTACATGTACATGCTGCGTTGCATCATGGAAAAGTTTACTCTTCAACATGTTCAAAGGTGGATTTGATGCAGCGCAACCTTTCCAACGATGCAACGTAACACATATCTTCACTGCACATTTCCAGTTTGGCACCTGTTCTTAATTGCATCTGTATAATTTTTTATATGATATGGAATTTGCATCTGGGAGACGTTAATCTTATATTGGGTTTAGCCCTTCACCAACGTATATTATAACCACTGTTTACTCAGTGTTGTCTAAGAGCTTGCGAGAAAATGATGTCCTTAGATGTCAAAGATAAATAATTAATGTGCAAGACATCACCGAGGATATGAGGACATGGCAGTCGGTGATAAAGTTTCAGTAAACTTGTTTCAGTCTCAAATTTCTCAAAAGATGTTTAATTAATAGATAAATTTAAGGTCATGAAATGGATGTTCATTTACTATTCTCTCCTAAGTGCCTTTCCTTCTCACAATTGAGCTTGAAACATTTGTCGAATAGGGAAGATACAACATTTGCAAACATCAAAAAACGAAATGATCAAATGTTCACGAAGTACCTTGCTGGATTGTTAGGGAATGGCAGTCTAAAGCATCCTGTAAAATCATGGCTCGGCCAACCAGCGTTGGAGAAAACTGGCTTTTTTTTTAAACTACTCGTTATTTTTCATATTTAGTTGTTTTGCATTTTCTTTGCAATTCATTCCACACCTGTGATGGGGTACTAGCCAACAAGACTGATTCTCTTACCTTAAAATAGTCCAGCTTCTATAAATTACTCTGTTTCATCTTAAGTGGGGTCAGGGAACCAGAGAACAAGAACATGATTGGTTTCTTGGTTTCTTGCAGCAACTACAAGCCAAAAAATGTGAAACAAATCAGGTTAACAATATTCTCTTTAACAAACTAATCCTCCAAGTAAATTTGTTTCTGAAAATTGCAGCAAAAGCAAATGTTGTACATTCCCTTTAACCTATTCAGAATAAACTATTGACTGAAGAGGGGTAGGCTTGGGGCCCATACCAGAGTTGCAAATGGACCTGCATTTTAAATTTTTATGCATTTATTCTCTTTGTTTTTCACGCAGGAAGACAAGTCAGTTTTGTAGCTTGATTGATACATGCTCGTGTCAAGATGGCTTCTGCATCTAATATGGGTGACGAACAGCTTGCAACGTTAAGAGAGAACTTGTGGAGCTCTTGAAAGCAAACCAACCTCACATAAACCTTGGGAATCTTCAAGGGCTCTACATCAAGCATTTTCAGAAGGACCTCGCCGTCAGGAGATTTGGCGTATCCTCGGTCAAGCAACTGGTGGCTTTGCTCGGGGACGTTGTGGAAATAGTCACCGTCGGGAAAACTCCATTTCTGATGTTGAAAAAGTTGCCAGTGGCCACAAAAGCACAGAAGAACGGTGGAATTAGGAATTATATCCCAGTTGAAAACACCACGGCTGCAGCCAAAGACACCGGAAATCTGTCAGCAGGGTCAGAGCCCAGCTCCAAGAGATACCAAACAGATCAATCTTCGGTGTGCAGAAGAGATACCTTGATGGACTTGAGGAAGGATTTGGTGGAATTGTTTCAGAGTTCCCCTACAGGGTATATCGAGCTGAATTGTCTGCAAGAAAAGTATAAGCGGAAGTACAAGAAAGCCCTGAACCTTGCTGAATATGGCATCACCACAGTTGACTCAATTGCTTATACATTCAGGGACATGCTTGAGGTTGTCAGTCAGTGCGATAACATCAAGCATCAACATGTCCGAATTAAGCCAGAATGCGCTGTCACTCAACAAAACAGAGGTGTGGGTAAGCAGACCAAGCCTAACTATATGCAGGAGAAACTAAAAGAGTTGCTTCAAAATTACCCTGGAGGTTTGAAACTAAATGCAATCGGCACAAAATATTCACAAGTTTACTACACAAATGCACCCAAGAGGCAGGCGATAAAAGATGCGTGCAAGGATGTCTTTGAATTCTTCAGTAGGTGCCAGACACCCAGCCGCCGGCTCCTTCGGCTGAAACCAGGTCATAGCAAGGCAGGTGGTGGCGGGAGAGCAAGTGAAACCGTCACCTCAAGTCAGCAACTCCCTCACCAATTCCCTCCGCAGCTACCAAAGCCGCCTTTGAAGGAACAGCTACAGGGGCAGCCCCACAAGATGGCAACCAGTGTCGAACAACTGAACACAAATCAATGCACTGACGATGCAGTCCCAAGTTCAAGAGACAAACAACGGAAGCGGTCTGCATCAACTCAGCGACAGCAGCAGCAACGCAAGAAACCAAGACAAGCATACCTACCACTGGATCAGCCCTTTGACACTGGAAGTCTGTCAGGAGGGATAGGGTCCAGTTCCAAAAGATATCAGCCTGATGAATCTTCGACGTGGGGAAGATATACCTTCATAGATGTGAAAAAAGATTTGGTGGAATTGATTCAGAGTTCACCAGAAGGGCATATTGAACTGCGATCCCTGCCAAAAACCTATGAGCGGAAGTACAACAGAGCCCTGAACCTTGCTGAATATGGTATCACCACAGTCACAGTTGACTCGATTGCTGATACATTCAGTGACATTCTTGAGGTTTTCAGTCAGTGCGAACACACCCAGCATCTTAGAGTCCGCAATAAGCCAGAAGACACAATTGCTCAACAAAACAGAGTCAGTGGTGAAGGGGCCCAGTCTAACAGCTTTCAAGAGGAAGTGAAAGAGTTGCTAAAAGATTTCCCTAAAGGTTTGAAGCTAAAAGCAGTTGGCAAACAATACGGGAAAAAGTACCACAAAAATACACCTAAGAATAAGGTGATAACACATATGTGCAAGTATGATTTTGATTTTGAAGTATTCAGTACCGGTATGTGCAAAACACCCAGCCGTTGGCTCCTTCGGCTGAAACCAGGTCATAGCAAGGCATGTGGTGGCGGGAGAGCAAGTGATGCTGTCACCTCATTTCACCAACTCCCTCCCATTGTGTTCAATAACACCGGGCTAGGAACCTCTTTGCAAGCAACCCCGGAGGGCCACTATGATCCATGCCCATTAGGGATTGCAGGAGTCGCAGGAGAAGGTATTGGCGTTGGTGGATCAGGTTCATTAGGAGCCTCACAAGCTGTAGCTGCCTCACCAGTTCCATTAATGGGTCTCAGTGTTGGTGCTGCAGCTGTGAACCCAATTACACCCCCTGGACAGGGTCTCCTTGGGCCTGTGCTGGGCCAACAAAACCAGGATCAGCAACAGCAACCACAAAAACTTAAGGAAACTGCAGTCGGTGTTGTGCAACAAGAGCAGATACGAAGTGTGCCAAAAGTACAACCTCAGTGCAGGGACGATGCAGTCGAGAGTGCAAGAGACAAACAACAGAAACGGTCTGCATCAGAGTCAACTCAGCAACAGCATCAGCAGCAGCAACGCAAGAAACCAAGACAGGTATACCTACCACCGGATGAACCCTATGCGGAAATGTGTCCATCTCTTTTGTCGTCACAAAGAAGCAGCTCAAAGCAACAAGCTCAAAAACAGAGCACCCTGGATGAAGTGGCCCAGACCCTTATTGGCAACCTTGCTGCAGCCAATAGGTTAGTGACAGTGAAACGTGTGGTAGAACTTCTAAAGCAGCATTTTCAGGCCACCAGTTTGGAAAACCTTGGGCTGCAAAACGAAAGCCAACTGCCAGCCCTGAATCACTTGATGAGGCTCCAGTCCAAAGTCAATGTCTTCATCCAGGCATTTGTCCAAGTCAGGCCCATCTGTACCCTCCACGAACTCCGAGAATCTCTAGCGATGGTAGATGCCCCAACCGGTTCCACAGAGAAGCTTGACTATGCTGCCCTCCACCTAGGTCCCTTATCCAAGCAGCCCCTGGTCTATTATTTCTTCAAGTTTCCACCAACCAAAGATGACAGCGATATCCCCAAGATCACAACCCTTCATGTCTTGGAAATTCTGAACAAATATCTGTCAGAAAAAGACTTGTGGAGAAGTTATGTGAAGTTGGAGGACTTCATGGCATATGTTGTAGAAGAGTATGGTGTGGAAGGGCCTTATGACTTGGGTTTGCGAATCCGGAGTGTTGCACTTGCCATTTCAGTAAGTATCATTTTATTTGGTAAAGGCTATTTACAGTTTTAGCACATTACTTATGCCCAAACCTTGTAACAATTAAATTTATTTTTGTATCAGAATTATTATGTTGCAGCTTTCTTTATCTCACTGATACTTGTATTAACCCTAACATACCTGAATCCATCAAAATCCACATCCCTGTTTTGGGGGATTTCGGCAGATTCAGGATACCTCCCTATTGCACAAACTCGGGGATTTTGATGGATTTAGGATTGCAAGCAAAGCGGAACTGCAGGATTTTGATGGATTCAGGATGCCTCTATATTGAGAGCTGTTGTGGGACTTTGGTTGATTCAGTATCTCAACAGATTTACTCTCGCCTAACTGGTGCATTCTGATGGACTCACTGGCCACCAACATTGATGGATTTTGGAGGATTCAGGATACCTTCTTGTAAAAGAGCCGTAGGGGTTAGGGTTAATAAAATGCTTATTTGAATAATTGGATGGTTTCCAACTTTTAATTGAAAAACAAAGTAGCTTTTGCACCAAATTTAAAAGGTTATTAATAAATTGATTAAGGAGAGACCCATTGCATTTCTCATTTGTCGTTATGCCAAACAGACGAGTCACAGATCAGAATAACCTAAATTAATAATAAATGCTTATTTTATTTATATCAGGCACTGAGGACTGCCCATCGTGAACAGAAAACTACCATGGACCAGGCTCGTGAAAACTTAAAGGTTTCCATGACTGAAGAGGTGGCCGAAGCCATGGAGAAAATCCGCAAAGCCGTGATGTCGCAGGCGGACATCACTGGGCACCATTTCCCCTCGGGTCCTCAGCTGGAGGTTCGGCGCCGCTACTGCAACACGACAGCGGCAGACGCAGTCAACAGGGTGTTCAACAACGCCTACGAGCTGTGTGCCTACAGCACGCCCCTGCGCCAGTTTTGCAATGCGCTGAGGAGAATGGTGATGGACAGGCTGAGCCGGTCGTTGTTCCAGCTGGCTATCTGTAGTGGTGACCTGTGTCGGCCGGATGACCTCCCAGAGGCGATTCTGGGTTCTGACGACAAAGACGAGGAGGAAAGTGGTCCGGAGGTGGAGCAAAGCCTAGTGAAATCAAAACCAACTGAAGGTACACTTTGTTTTATTAACCCTAACCCCTTTGGTATTTTTACTAGAAAGTATCCTGAATCTGCCAAAATCCATCAATTTAACCATGCAAAAAAAAAATATTGGTGGCCATTGAGTCCATCAGAATCCACCAGGTAGCCGAGAGTAAATCTGTTGAGGTCCTGAATCCATCAAAGTCCCCCAACTGCTTAATATGTAGATGTCCTAAATCCATCAAAATCCTGCAGTACCGCTGGGCTTCATGTCCTTATGGAGGTATCCTGATTCCACCGAAATCCTCCAAAACAGGGTGTGGATTTTGATGGATTCGTCTGTGGCTTTATCTTCATCTCGGGCTTCAGAATCATGTAGAAGACTAATGTATAAAATAAGGGAAGTAACCCAAAATTTTGCCTTGGAATATAATGTTCACTTACTGCTGAACTATTACGATTCAGAGTCCCTCAAATCTAGGGCTAAAAATTTCATCAAGGCGAAGGCAGATATCAAGCTGAGTTTTTCGAAAACCTTTAAAAAAAAAACCTGATACAAATTCTGGTGTTTGTTAATTAAAGCTGACTTCTTACAGCTTCCAAAAATCAGTGGAAGCCCAATAAGCCAGCTGTGTGCTCATTTCATTTAAATCTTCTCTTTTATAACATTGTAGCAGTAAATGGGTTAAACAATCAAGACAGATGCGGCTAAAGTAGTTGAGGGTACCAAATGAATGGGAGAAATGTACTTATTTGATATTAGTCTAAGTCAAAGATCATTCGGGGTAAAATCGCTGACGCGATGGGTCAAGCTTTCCAAAGTATTCTATGGAAAGTAAAAAAAACATGGCTATAAACCTTTTTTTTTGCCTCCTAGATCAAGTTTGTGAAGAAGTACAGCGTTACCTAGAACGCATTCAGCATGGAAATGTCAATCTCAGAGACCTTGCCCGCATCGAGGCCAAACTTTGCAAGCATTTTGACTTTCAGGACTTTGTGTCGCTCAGCCGAGCCAGGAAAACCTTCCTACAGTTCCTCGCACTGGATCATCCAGAGGTAATCAACTTTTCTTCCCTTTTGAAACAATTTTTTTTCCTTCAGTTTTTTGTTTTGTTGGTTTAACATTGAACAATCAACCTTTTTGCATTTCTCCTGTATTTGGCAGGTGTCATTAACTGATGGGAGTCAACGAGTGTTTTCAAGGCATAAAAGTTCAAGCTTGTGCTCAGAGTTGATTTTAGTCACATCCAAATAAAAATAATCTTGAGACTATATTGAGATATTTTGAGATTTTTTAGGGTCTAAATTATATAGATAAACACGCTGGTATTCTTGTATTTGTTTTTGAGTCGTTTATAACTAGACTTATGGGGGAATGATTGACATGTTATCACTTCATGGTGTCAAAACATCTCAGATCTGTAAAATCTCATCGCAAAAATTTGCAAACATAATTCTTTGAACAGTCTTTTGTACGTTTCGACATTTGCTCAGGTTTTGGAGAGTGTTGGTGGTACCCTGATGGGGCTGGTATCCAGCAACCCCAGCCAGGGGTCCATCTACAGACCCTCGCGCATGGATCTGGTGGAATTCATCCGACAGTGCGACCCTTGCAAAGTATGTGTTTTAAGAAGTCATATATTTTTGAATTTATAACTCCCTTCAACTTGTATTGGCATTGAAACACGTCATCCACAGATTCCTGATTGGCTGTGAGTGTGTCGCGTGATATCGGCTATTTTCACTTGATCTACACCCAAAAGGTATGATACCCATAGCAACCACACTACCATAGCACTTGTTAAGTGCTTGCTGTTGTTTTTCCCATTCAAACAGGATCTTCCATGATTCCAGAGGAATAGGCTAAAATTTATTTAATTGAAAAATAGGATTTTGTTACACACAAAATGGAAGAACCTTCACATTTTGGGAAAATTCCAGTTTATTTGATGTAAATTTATACATGATTGCCCCCTTAGGCCATCAGCCTGGGGGTTTGGTCGGTATCAAATGAGGGGAATAATGCTCATTGTGATATTTGGCAAGGTATGCACCCATATTTGATAGCATTGCAGTGGTGGCAGCTTTTTGGGTACTATCATAAAAGGGGGGGGGGGCAAAACATGCTCTTTACCACATCTTAAGTTTAATCTTCGGGCTTCCCTTTATTGTGTTATTTCCCTGCCATTTGTAATCTTGTTCTTTTTTGTCCTGTTCATTTGTCATTATGTGCGGGTCCGCATGCTTCCGAGCAACAGTGATTAGATTCGCTTTTGCGGTCCCTGACGCACATAATCGTTTTCTTTGTGATTTTTTGTGTCTTACTGGTCATTGTTCAACTCCCAATTGGGAAGCCCACTCCAGCTGTCATTTTAAGTGCATGCCCTCTACTTCATGATTTGTTAATAATTTGAATTTTAATTTAAATTTAAATTACATGTTTATACGTTTCTTTTGTTGTGCGTTTTCAACCACTTTTGTGTAATTTTTGTTTGGTTTTGTATCACTGTTTGTAATTCTTTGTTGAGGTCGAATAAATAATAATAATAATAATAATATAATTATTCTGGTAACAAGAAAATTGGCGGCCATTTTGAAAAAAAAAATTAAGTGATAACACCCACAAAAACTGCCACCGCTCACACTGCAAAGCTATCACACATTTTCCAACTCTAAATGTGCAAACCTTACCAAAAATCGCTATGAGCATTGCTCCTTTCGATCATTTGATATCGGTAGCCAATTTTTTGGAGCGAAGCTGATAGCCTACCTAGTCACTAGATTTAGTGCTTTAATCGTGATATTTCTCAGGTATACTTTTTATGTGAAGTGACTGAATCTTGTTGCAGAAACAAATGTTAAACTTCATGGAGTAATCGGTGTCCTAATGATAGGCAGAGCATAATGTCAGATACGTTGAGTTCCCCCTGGTTCTCGTCAGATCCTCACTAACTCCCACTAACTAAGAGATGTCGTGTCACGAGGTGCAGCCGCAAACTTATTCTAATTGTTGCGGAAACAAAGTGAGAATTACAAATCTATAACTTTTCCCTTTCAGGAGTCTGAAGACACCCTGGATATCTGCCTGTGTGCCCACTACCAGGTCAGCAGCGTGGAGGAACTAGGACATGGACCTGTCAATCGTCTCAGTCAACAAATCATCAAGATGGCTGCTACAGTAAACCAGCCAGAGGAGCAAAATGCTGTCATTTACGAGACAGCGTTGTGCGCATCAAATAGGTGTTGTTTTTTAGTGACTGTCAACATTTATGACCCAGCCCATCAAAATGAGTCATATGTTGCCAAAATTACTTCTAAGTGATACAAATCTTAACAAATCGTACATAATTGAAGTCAGTGATTCTCACTGACACAACATTTTGACCCGCAAAATACAGAAATATATTACATTGTCAAACTGCGATACGTGAAAATGAAAAGCTGGGAATTCTCTTTCAACTCAACATAAATTACGAGAATGCTTCAAGACTCATTTTGTGTGGTCCGGTGATATATTTTTATTTACAGCTCACAAAATGGCAAGGCCAAACAGTTGTTTATTGATGCAATTTAATGCATGGGAGTCCCTTAACCCTAACCCTCCAGGGTATTTTGGCTAGAAACCCTGCCAAACGCAGCAACATGCAACACTTGTCGAAGTGACAAGCCTGCCCAGTGTAGCAAGATCCATCAGGTCAAAAGTCTCGAGGCCAAACTGCCTCAGAGTCTGTGGTCCCCCAACGCAGCAGGATACAACTCGGGCATTGTTCTATGGGACTAGCTCTCAGTGTCTCAGAAGTGGCCGGTTTCTGCACTGGTGTTGGTAGCATTTTCCATCAAAGTGCACCAGACTTTTCCACCTGATGCACTGTGCTGCGTCTGGCAGGGTTAGGGTTAAACTATACCTCTGCAGTTTAAATAAATGAATAGTGGGAGTGGTTTGGTAAAATGTGAATCAACTGTTCTTTCTGCATTTGCTTTGCTGTGTGTAGGCTTGGCTGCACGTTGCCTGCCGACCAACTTACAAATGTTTTCTCTCCTATACACATTCTTTTAAAGGCGGAATGAGAGTAAACGCAAGGAGGTCGGCTTGTTTGGCTCTCAGAGCCTAGAGAGCGCCATCGCTTGTCTGGCCTCTGCCCCTCTGCTGGAGGATCTAGCCGAGTGGTCTCATTGGTCGATGGTCTTTGAGCCGGAACATGGAAACCTGAAAGCATTTCTGGAACGAAATCCTGGTATGGCATTTGTGTGATTAAAATTTCCTTTTCATTTCAATTCTTGGATTCCGTTTTTTTATTTGATTTTAAGAGTTGAGTACAAGTTTCTTTTCCTTTTTGTAATATTTTTATAGTCCCTTTATTGTAGTATGTAATACGAAATTTAAAATTTTTTTCGAAATTGTACAATCTGTCTGATGATTTTTTTCACATCTTCGTAGTAAATAAGGAAATCAGGATTTTTTTGGTCTTGAACTTCAGGTCAAAGTGTGTCGCCACCAATAGAAATCAATGCCTTGGAGGTCCGTCCTGGAGTCCTGCTCCGATTGGCCACAGATTCGTCACCTGACCACTTTGCCGCAGCCGCAAAGCGCGGCGACAGCGTCAACGCCGTCGGCCATCTTGCCTTTCTAGTGGCCAAGGAGGGCCTTACCAATGCACCACTGGCGTTGCTTAGCAACCACATGGAGACGGCGCTGAATGTTTTGGCCGTTGAGTCTGAGGGTGCGGAGATGAAACACAGCGCTGTGATTGGTTTTGTGCTGGACTGCCTACTGGCTGTGCCACTCCTCATTGGACAGACAGTTGTTAGGCAGGTGTGTACAGACTTTTTTTAAAAACTCTGTGACAATAGAATTAATTGATTCAATTTATGAAATGAAAATACTCTGACATTAATGCTGAGCTAAAACGGTTCATCACCAACTTGAGGTATTTTTTGGCCAAAATATCGGTTCAGGTATACAAAAAGTTCAAAGCTAGGCTACTATTCAGTTGTAGCACCCAGAAAAAAACTGAGGTCTGAATAGCATCCAAGTCTTGAAATGTGATGGGATCAGGCTGAATGAGTCGTTTGTCGACCCTGGTCAATTTTTCTTTTTTTACAGATTTGAAAAGAGCACAATCTCGGCAGTACTGTTGTGAAAACCGCATGCTGGTACCATCTTTAGTTCAAAAATTATGGA
Source organism: Patiria pectinifera (assembly GCA_029964075.1). Classification (NCBI taxonomy): domain Eukaryota; kingdom Metazoa; phylum Echinodermata; class Asteroidea; order Valvatida; family Asterinidae; genus Patiria; species Patiria pectinifera. Next base: position 22,992,320 of record CM057129.1, on the reverse strand, counting down.
AGTCGAAACACCAAGAAATGTGATGAAGTGATGTGATGAAGTGGTCCTATTTTGGCCTGAATCTCCAAATGAAAATTCTCGACAAACAACTGATTTAGCTTGATCGCATCACAAATGTCCAAAGAGTCATCTCATTTGAAAATTTGCGAAGTTGGTCAATTTTCTGGAAGTTTTGCCTTGAGAGATGTAGATGTTAACATTGGATTTTGCCATTCACCAATCCCCTGGGAAAAACTTTCAAAGCCTTGAACGAAAGTGGGACTTTAAACTACCGTCTCGTTACCAGTGCAGCTGTTTGCCACTTGACCACAATTTCCTTGACAAAAGGCAAAACTTAATGAAAATATTTATTACGCTGCACTTGGTCACTGCAGGTCATCTTAAATCCCCTGACAACCGTCATTGGGTCAGAGGTCAAATCAAGACAGTTGATTCTCAAGGCCTGTCGCACTACCACCCAGAGGACAAAAATCCAGAGGCTGGGGCTCCTGCTGGGCATCAGCCAATGGAAGAACAGCTTCACAGAGGAAAGGATGCCCCGGAACATGGATAAGGAGGAAGACTATGTAGAGGACTTCTTAGGAAGTGAGGACGAATGTTACTTCATTGATTTGCTCGGAGCTCCTAAACGTACTGAGGTGACAATTTTATTGATTTATCCGAGTTCTTTCTGGTAATGAATCTGAAGGTTCCTTAATGTTTCAGCTGAATTGAACAATATCATAACTTTTTGTAAAAAAAACCCAAAATTACAACATGATTCTGGGGTTAACCAGTTAATACTGGAAAATGTGTAAACACGACCTGGTAATGTATATTCACAGGGGTTAAATCATCAAGATTTCCCCGAGTCTTTGGTGGTGTGCACACTGTGTTTTGAACTTGAATTGGCCGCTATACATGGCCTGTCGTCGTAGCAAATATTGTTCCATTGCGGGGCCTCAGGGTGTTGCATATATGAAGTGGTGGTTAGAAGCATCGTATAAATATTGTAGTGTCAGTATTTGTAGTGTTTGACTTGACTTAAAAATTTGGCCGATATATCAGTGAGTATCAGTTTTTCAGTCAAAAATAATCCTGGTGGCAAGTGGTAAAGCATGTTTATTCTATTCGTGAGTCTGGGCTTTGCATTTTATTTGTAGAGCTTGTTGAAAAAAAAACATCAGCTGTAATAAGCTATCAGATTTTGAGCAGAAGATTCACAGAGGTTTCACTGCAAAATGTCCCATCTAAGGTCTGAATGCTTGTGGGTCAGAAACAATGTTTTGTCAAACCTAACCGGTTTTTCTGTTGTAATGGACTCATGTTTTTGTGAAAGCAGAATTTTCAAGTCATCACAACTTATACCGTCATTACAAAGCAGTCGCTGGTCAATCAAAAATCATCCAGTCTCATGTCAAGCGCAGGAATTCATACTAATTGCGATATTCAATATAATAGTCATATTTTTCACGCACAGTTGTGACTTTACTGGCGATCATAATTGTGAGTTGATTCATGATTAGTCAATTTCACAAGCTTTGATTAGAGGCAATTGACAAATCTCTTACATTGTCCGTAGGCAGCAGAAAGCTCTTCAACCACAGAGGTCAGTCCCATTCACACACCATCCCTTCAAGATGCTGAAGAGCTTTCCCAGACATCGCTGGAAAAAGATGAGCAGAACGAAGATGCCCAAGACGTCTGTGAAGAGGAGGAGACGAAAGAACAATCTGAAGATGACTTTGGCAACCTCATTGCAGCCAGTTTTGAAGATGATGAGGATAGTATGGAAGTTCAAGAGAATTTATGTGAAAGTAAGAATGTCTGTGATATTGAGTTGTTTCCTTGATTTTGTGGTGTTTTGAAAAGGCTGTATCGAGCACTGTAATCAAGTGATCGTGATCCCAAGTCAATGTTAATCAGAGGCCATCCTGTCATCCTATCCAAAGTCAAGTCAAAAGCTGTACAAATAAAATGTGTCAAAAGCGTTCCTTTATCTGTTATTTTATAATACTGTGTTTGATGCCTGGCTGGTGGTTGACTAATATTATTTGACATCAATTTTAACTGTGGTCCTTATAACGCTGATATTTCAGAAAATAACATTTTGTCTTATAATGTTAGTGTTAAAAGCATGTATAAGGAACATTCTCAAATAGAACGGGACTGAAACAAATTGGGGAGTGTGAATTTTTTTCTGAAAGTAGAAAACAGTTTAAATAATAACGGAACAAAATAAATTTAATTATTTCTTGTCCAGTAGAATCGGAAAGTATGATTCTTTGGCAGCGGGCTCGGAAAAAAACATCCACTTGGGATGAGAATTTGGACGCAAATTTTAAGGAAAAATACACATCAAATTTGATTGTTTCATTTCCGCTAAGGAGAGGGTAATGCTGATGATTCTCAGGCAGAGGGCGGGGGAGAGGAAATCTCAGCTCGCGGTGAAACTTTGGATGGAGATACTCCACCTGTAACAGAAGAAACAATCAAGACCGAGGACGAAGCGGAACCGGAGCCCGACCTAACGCCATTCCAGCGCGACGTGCTGGACTGCCGGGCAGTGATCCACAGCATCTGCCGGGATGAGTTTGGCGTGGGAGTGGAGCTGGACGAGCAGACACAGCGGCTGATGGACCGGCAGCGTGAACGCATCGGTCGCAGCCTCAAACGACTCTCTGAGGAGCTGTACAGCAAGGACACTCACTTTGTCCTCGAGCTGATCCAGAACGCCGACGACAATGAATACGAGACAGGGGTCGAGCCTTCCTTAGTGTTCCTGGTGGACAGGTCAGTGGCAGTGACATGAAAAATTGTTAGTAGTTATGAAACCAAGGATTTCACAAAAGGCACTGTAGCTCGTAAGCTTGAACAAACCTCAAATCAAATTAGGTTTTGCCCTTCACCGATGTATAAACACTGTATACTCGGTGTGTTACCTCCCGAGTGAAAGTTGGAAAAAAATCACTCGGGTGGGACTCGAACCCACGACCTCCTGCTTTCTAGTGCAGACATCTTGCCACTCGACCACTGAGCTAACGGGATCGGTTAGCTCGTTGTTGAACAAACCTATAGAGAGAAACCATGGAATCAGACAGTGACTGAATACCAAATCCACAAGTTGACTCAGGAGGGATTCAAACCTGGGCCAATGAGTTGGTAGGCAAGGAAAGAAGCACCACACCGCAGTGAAATCACTGCGCCAACCTGACACAAGATACATATCATGAGTCAGGTTGGCACATACAGCTGTCTGACACGCATGCAATAATTGAATTCGTTCATCAGATTGTTGGTTATTCAAAAAAAAAAATTCAACCATTCGAAAGTGTTACAGCTGCGTATCTTTTTGACTTTCATTTCAAAATTACTTTTTAAATGGTAAATGTCTAAAAAAAGAACAATGGTAAATCACAGTTACAAGTTTGGACTCTTGTTTGTAATCTGCCTTTGAAATCTGTCTTTGTCTAAGCTTAGCTGAAACTCTTCAAGACATTCACGGCATGTGCACCGTTATCCATACAGTGATATGTCATTACACCCCTACAGGTCTGAGGTGACTGTCTTGAACAACGAGGTCGGGTTCTCGGAGAGCAACATCCGGGCCCTCTGCGACATTGGGAGGAGCACCAAAGGAAAACACAAGAGAGGATACATCGGTAAGACGGATCTTGACTTGGGATTGATTCCTGGTCACACTGTGTATTTTTGGTTCAGTTCCAACAGATCCCACTGGCATGTAATGGTTGGATTTTAATTTGAACAAAAAATCAAATTAATTTGACTCGCACTCTTATTTGTTTTGCACAAGAACAAAGTTCTAGCAATTTCCTCAAATTTATTAGTTCCTTAATAATGGAATTTTGTAAATGAGGACCGTTTTTGCCGAAATTTTTTAAATAAGGATCTTATAGTACTGAAATAACAAAGACAGGTTTATGGACAAATGAGAGGAACACCAACATATCTGATCAACTCAGTTGATGGATTGTCATAACGATATTAATTTCTTTTGACACCAGATTCTGTTTTCATTGTTGGGTTTGTATCTGTTCTTAATTCTTCTATTTCTTTTACTTATTTTTCTTTTATTTCTTACTGGTAATGAAACCAGGGATTCCTCAAAGTGCCCTAGGCACTGTAGCTCGCAAGCCTGAAGAAACCTACAGAGAAGACAATGAGAAGAAATTACAGTGTTAGAGGTGGGAGGAAAACCTCAGAAGAAAATTCTGAGGAAAATCTATAAAATCAGGTAGGGGCTGAAAACTCAATCCACATGTGGTCTGCAGTGTTGTAGTCGAGTACTTTTTCCCGAGTACCGAGTTCTGCCAAGTACTAAGGTCGCCGAGTATGAGTACTTGTACCTCCGAGTACAAGAACAGGTCTCGGAGTACGAGTACTTGTACTTCGAGTACGAGTACCAGTACGAGTACTGTACTTCCGATTACGAGTATGAGTACTTGTATTTCCGAATACAGCCATACGGCACATGGTTCATTGTGCGTAAATGCGGCCCAGGCCCAGTTAGACCGATTTGCAGACCATCACGGCTTGCTGTTAAATGTGTTTGTCTGGACGTGCACAGAAGAAAATCAGGAAACTTTGATTTCTCCGCAAGCCAATAACCATTTCAAACTGAAGGTATCGATAAAATAAGGCCGTGGTAAAAGTCAAGGTATACCATTTTCCACCGAGTACTGCTATTCGAGTACAAGTACTTTGATGATCAAGTACAATTTCAACATGTCGAGTATGAGTACTTTGCTGCCCGAGTACGAGTACCGTCATTTCGAGTATGAGTACTTTTTACATTCGAATACCGAGTACGAGTACTCCAAAAAAGTACTCGAGTAGTACTCGAGTACGAGTACGAGTACTGCAACACTGGTGGTCTGGGGCAGGAATCGAACCCGGTGGAAGGCGAGAAAAGATTCACTGCGCCAACCTGACTCCCTCTTCTTTCAGGTCACAAGGGCATCGGATTCAAGTCAGTGTTCAGAGTGACCAACAAACCTGAGATCACGTCCAAGGGCTATCATGTGTGCTTCGATCAGAGTTCCGACCAAATGGGTTACATCTTGCCGACCTGGGTAGGGCCTGAAGAGATCCAGGATGTTGCCCAGATGGAGGAACCTCCCAAACCGTAAGAGCTAACGCTGTTGAAACAATCGTATAGTGCTTCACAATACTTGTCAATAGGCCTGATCCTTGAGCAAACGAGGACGCTTTAACGATGCTATTTTCTGGGTACAAATAGTAGAATCACAGTTACTAAACAGTTTTATCAGTTTTACCTCAATGTGTTTGCCATGGGAGTGGGGGAGGGGTGGGGGCAGGGAGTGTGCACAGTGATAGCATGCTTGGATAGGTGTGTATTAGTAGTATTTATTTCTGGTAATGAAACCAAGTTCCTCATAAGCGCCCTAGGCACTGTAGCCCGAAAGCCTGAAGAAACCTGTAGAGAGGAGACAAAGAGAAGCAACTGCAATTTTGGAGATGGGAGGAAAAGCTCCAGAAGAATATTCTGGGGAAAACCCACGGAATCAAGTAGGGACTGAAAACCCAAACCACCTATTGGCCCAGCGGGCGGGATTCCAACCCGGGTTACAGCGGTGGAAGGCGAGGAAAGTTACCCCAAATTATAGGACAGTAACAAAGATTTTGTGATTTTCATGAATATTCATCATATCTGCATGATCTCATGAATATTTAATTGAACAGCTGGACCACTCGGATCACCCTGCCATTGAAGGGAGACGTCCAGCGAACCACCAGCCTGGTCAACAAGTTTGAGGATGTCCAGCCATCTCTACTGCTGTTCCTGAACAGACTACGATCAATTGTCATCGTTAATAAGGTTATATTTATGAGTAGTTCAGTCCATTTAGTTACATATACATTACACATAGTGGGGCTCCATACTGCCCTGTATCCCAAATACATGTACTTTGGGTATGCACCTTAAAAGAAGTGCAGAGGCATTTGTTTTTATTCCTTTAGTATTTGTTGATATTTTTTTCTTCAAATTCCAGTATTCTACTGAATAGTTCAAATGCGCCTGGCTCCAACATTTTTCTTCTGATACTGCCACCTTTGCTAATGATGGATTTTTTTTATGTGTAGGAGTGGTATTGTTCTCTTTACTTGTCCGTGTTCATTTCTTGAACTGAGCATTAAAATAAAATTCCAGATGAGTTTGCGGAAGCATAGTTGCTATCCTCTGGGAAGAGAAATGGGCTGAGGTAATTTTCTGAGGAGAACGACATTGAGGGATAAACGATTTTGGGTCAACTTTTCAGATACTTTGGGCTGCCATTCCACCTTAGTTATCATTGCAGTCCATGCCAGTCTAGTGAGAGAATGTACCTTTCTGGCTCATGCACACTTGTCAATTTGCAACATACGGTGAAATCTCGATAAGTCAAACCTCAAGGGAACAGGTTCAAAATTTGACTTCAGCAGAGTTTTGAGTGAAGCAGGGTTGTATATTGCTATACTACTGAAGGGAATGGTTTATTTGTTTGACTGAACAGTTGTTTTGAGTTATCTCAATATTTCACTGTATGTGTTAACAGGAAGAGAACACGACAAGCCATATGAGCAGAAGAGATAAAGGAGGCAACGTTGTGGAGATCCGCCACTCCAAACACACAGACAGCTGGCTGCTCATCAAGAGAAGCTTGGATGCTACCAAGGTAATGCAGAATGTTTATTCTTCCTGTGACTCGAGTGGGATTCGAACCTTTAGGTAACAGTTTCAGTGCTTGACCTATAAAATTGAGAAGTCTACCAAATTAGGGCCAAATTGCTCATTCGGTAGAGCACCTGGTACAGTATTCTCATTGGGGGTTCGAATCCTGCTGCAGTCAATTTTCTTTGTTCTGATATTCTGACATTCTGACAGTCTTCAGATGTTCACCAATTTTTACCGTGTGCTCTTTTGAGATTTTTTCTTTGGTCGGATGGCCAAGGTACAACAGAGGTCAGGCCAAAATTTGAAAATAAAACATATGCATTTGTAGTTGGCAGAGTTCATTTGAATGTCTATTTAAATATCTCTCACAGTCTGTATGTAACCATAGAGCTACGTGCTCTAGAAAATGCCATTAGGAAAACACTAACATTTATACAAACTTTTGCTTAATACCTTGGATCTTTTGATATGCTTGACTTCCCATTTTTCTGGGTCTTGAAAAAATTTTAACAATCAGTGGTTGGTCTTACAGCTACAGCGAGTGGGCATTGAGTCGACAGAGTTGGGTCTAGCATTCCCTCTGTCTGACGGCATGTCCAGCGAGCAGAACGTCTTTGCTTTCTTGCCACTGAGGAGCTACGGTTTCCGCTTCATCATTCAAGGTATTAGATGAATCCAGGAAATTCCTTCCATTTCCATGCAAAAAAGAAGAAAAAAATTAGAGAATTTGTAGCCGCACAAGTGACTACTTTTGAAAGAGAAATGGTTGGGAGGAGAACAAGATTCATTAACTCAATAATTTGGTTAGCATGCTCAGCCTGACACAAGCCAAGAGAACTAAATCATCTACCTATCTATGGCTTTATGAAGATTGGTTTAGTTTAGCATGATATTTCGAGTATAATGACTAAAATTCTAACTGTTATTGCAACACATGACTGAACCATCTCCTTTGACTTGACATTTTTGAAGATATTGATACCAGATGGCACATTTTTTGCAGAGAGCTCATACAAGAATTGTCGTACATTGCTGGCATCTTAATCTCAAAATTAATGGGCTGATTCCCTCATTGTGCACCACATGTTTAGCTATTACAAAATAGAAAAACACATTTTCTTTGACTTCCCAGAACATTTTGCATACCTTGGAAAAGTCCCTGATTATCACATCTGAATTCCAATATTGTCGTTCTCATTTCACTCTTTTATGTTTTGTATTCCAGGTGACTTTGACATCCCATCATCTCGGGAGGACGTGGATGCTGACTCTGCCTGGAACCAGTGGCTCCTGCGGGAGATTGCGCCGCTCTTCATTGATGCCCTGGAAAACTTCAAGGTCAGCAGATACATATCTTGTTGGCCAAAAGCAAGTCTTTGTCCAAAAGTTTGATTTAGCTTTTCCCAGCATGACAAAACAGACTCCTTAGCAGCAGAGGAAGATATCTCTGACATCAATCAAATCCGGTATTAGGCACTTTGGCACTCAGACCCCCAAAATTTCTGAGCATAGCTCACTATACTCAAGTTAACTCCTGCTATTTAAGCAGTCACGGACAGTCAAAATTCACTTCCTTTTCCCCTGCTATACTTTTGACAAGAGCGAGTCACCAGCAGTCAGATCATATGTCAAGAAAGTACTTTGTCTAGTCAAACTGGGTCAACAGACAAAGCAGGCAAGTTGTGGTCACAGCTGTTTTATCACTCACCCGCAGTCAAAGCATAGTTGTATCAAGTTACTAAAGCAGTCCAAGGCAGTCAATCCTGCTTTATGTGGGCTGGGAATTCTTAACAGTCGAAAACAGACTTGATTGATTTTGACTGCAACTTGGCACAGAATGTACGTTTGCATAGGGGGGTTAATGCATGCTTGAAGTATGCCAAGGTCCGAGAGCCAACGTTCCCCACTGGATGTGACTGATCTTGTTGATAGTGCCCTCTACCACACAGCGGCTCGAATAGGCTTACTTGCCAGGGATCATGACTGCATGGCTGCATCATGGGAACAAAATCAGAATCCAGACTTGGATCCATTCTTCGACCAAGACTGTAGGAGTAATCAAGTTCAATCAGAAGAAAGGTGCCTTATAAAAGGGAACACAATGATGAATTACGGCAGCAGTCTAGCTAAGATGAGCGAGACTCAAACTATGCTAGTTCATTTGTGAACACAGTTGTCCAGATGTACTCATACTCTGGCCATGACAATGATGAAACAAGCATTGCAGGCCGTTTACCTAAAACTATTTCGGATATTGAAACTTATAGGAATATCAGAGACAAACTGAGTTGTATATGTGTGATTGTTAAACTCAGAAACTCGATTTGATCATCAGTGATGCTTCAGGAACCCTGTGTGTCCTCCACTTCTGAATTCGGAGAAGGAGAACAAAGCAAACTTTGCATTGTTTGAAACTATTTCCAACCCATTTAGTACCCCCTCTAGAAAACGAGGAACCCCAAGTACCCCCCGTGAAATGGGAATCAAGTTATGCCACTGGAAGCACTACAGCTTAAACAGTATTTGCACCACCTTATTTTATTGTGAATGACGGGAATTTGTAAAGTTTATGAAATATCACATCCCTTTTTTAGGCACATTACCATGGCGATCCCGTCCATGCTGTCTGCCAATTCCTCAAGTTCGTTCCTATGGAGAGTCAGATTCTGACGGACTTCTTCCGGAAGGTGGCCACCAACATCCACCAGAGACTGAAGGCCACACCCTGTATGCCGGTACTCACTGGCCAAGGAGAAGGCAAGTATGCTTTATAGCCGGAGTGCATGACCTATCCGCTATGTTCACAAGTACCCCCTCACCAGCAAAGAAGGAACAGTTGGGGGTGACCGACGGACGCCATCTTGCCTGACTGCAATTCATTTGCCACGAAGCGCGGCCACTGCGTGTAGGCCTACATAGTACAAATCCCCTGGTGTACGTGCGTCACACTCAAGGAACGGTGCGCGTCAACCAGCGCATTGTCCCGCCCATGGGATGTCATTGCTAGGCAAAAGGGCGCCCTCTTTCGTCGGCGCACGGAGCCCATAGCGGACTGTGCGAGGACCATAGGACAATCGGTGGTTCATTTGAGACATTACGCCTGCTCACTAATAGCAATATGCGAACGCCTCAACTCAAACGATGGTCAACACTTGATCACAAAACTTCTCACCTGGCTTTTCAGGTCCTGGCTCCCCATTGTGCTTTATGATATATGATGGACATATCTGTTGGTAACCACTGATGGAACCACATGCCCCTATGCTTGACCTTTTAACCAACCGTGATTAAATGCATCCTACCAAGAGCGGTCACAACACTGGTTAACCAATGGCCATGCACGCGTAATTTACAGCTGGGTAGTTCCACTGCGTCGGACGTACATCTTGGACTATTCGACATTGTACATACTTATAATTATAATCATTAAGTGGATTTTAATTTTGATGAAATGTATCTATCAGTTACTACAATGCTTTAAAAACAAAGAAATTTTTCACCCAACTTTTTTGATCTAGTAGAAATCGGCTTGAAAAACCATGGTGTCCTACATACTTGGACAAATTGATTTTTGTATGTACCAGTTAATTAATTTGTCGGTTGCAAGTAACAGTCGAACTTTGAACATTGTTAGAAATAAACTATATTTCAATAATATACAGATAATAAGCTTCAAAATGATACACATGTTTCATTTGTGGCATTTGTACCATCTTGAAATGTTGGTATTGAGCTGTCATAATTCTGTGGAATTGCCCATTATCGGTGCAACATTATTGAAATTAGATTTCAGTTACGAGTCAAATGCATTTTATTTTTCCTTCAGATGATGTTTGTTGGAAGTTGCCATCAGAGACCCTCATGTGTCCAGACCGTAGCGTCCGGGAGTTGGTCTGTGAGTTGGTTCCAGAGGACACCTTGCGAGAGCATCTGAGCTGCTCCTACCTGCATCCGCGCGTGGCGAGCTCTGTCAGCGAGGTATTGCTCAAGAGTCTGGGAGTCAAGGTGCTACAGATGGCGGAGCTGATGAACATCCTGAGCAGTGTGGCACGGGCAGCTAAACAGACAGGTAAAGTGGCGTAACTAAGGGAGGATAGCGATAGGTCCCCCCATTTCAAGGCCTGTAACTCCACCCCTCTGATCTCCCCCACCCCAACTCAGAATTGGGAGACTAAAAAAAAGACAATTTTTTTTTTTTTAAATGACCAAACTAATTGTGAACCCCTTCCAGGAATCACTCCCCCTAAGTGTTCCCCTGCAAATTAATGGGCACCAGTTACGCTATCGGAAAGGTAGCATGGAAAATAGTTAAACTCCTGGGGAAAGGTTGGTGTTGCTTGACACATGTTTCAGATTGGTGCACCAGGATTGCACTGAACCAAATTATTCAAAGGATTTGAATTAAGTTGACAGGTGTAAAATAGGTGTTAAGTGAATGGAGTCACACTGCCTGTCATTTTGAATTTGAAGAATTATTTGAGCCATTGGCACACTTTTGTCTTGAAGAACAATAGTGACACAACCTACTCTGAACATTTCCAGGACAGTCATCAATTTCAGCCCTATTTGTGACAAGTTCTGTTAAAACTAGACGCTTCTGGTCAGAGCTTGGAATGGAGATAGGACCAAGAAACAGTGTGGGGGTGATTATTGTATGTTTTTATTCATAGCCCAAAATGTTAACGAGCTGTTTTGACCTTTCTAAGATCACAAATTTTATAATTTTGTCAAGGAAAGTTCAGTTTTTAAATATTAAATCATTGAAAAAAATCTGTATTTTAAATTAAATCTAAAGAGTCGTTTTTTGAACAAAATGCATCACATTTAATCTGCATTTAAATAAGAGGATGCTTTGTCTCACCTGCCATGCGGGCCTGTTGCCTGCTCTGAGCGTGTTGCCTGCTTCAGGAATGAGTCCCTGCTTCGCAGCAGATTGTCTGCTATGCGGGCGACCAACGGGAGCAGCCTAATTTGCATGAGCAGTTAAGCCACTGGTTTACAGACGCACACATACTCTATATTACGCTTTATAGTATAACGGTGATGTCAAACTGATTGATACATCTAAATAAAGATTATAAAAGAATACGTTCTTTCTATTGCATATAAGGCCCCCCAAAAAATGTTCCGGTTTCTGGTCTGCGCACGCATCGCCCTAGCTGTGCGTGTCGGCAAAATTAAAAGGTTTTTTTAATGTAAGATGATGTCTCAAAACCGCCATGCTCACTGGTTTGACTGGAATCCTGCTGCTGCACAATTTCAATGTGATTTATAGATGGGGTTACGATCAAGTATAAGCTTTATGTGGCCTCTCTGGGCTCCCATACATTTTACACTTAATTTAGTCGGGCACCATTAGCAGTCATCAGCTGACATTTGAAGGAAAAAAAGTATAAAAAAAAAAAGACGCTTCGCCACACCACTTTTGGGGCAAGCTCCATACCAGAAACCGAAGACTTCTTTTTGGCCTAAAAAAAGTAATAGTATGACTTTTGTTGATTCCTGTCACATTGCGTGGAACTATTGGTATTGCTGTTACAGAGGAACCATTGTCTCCAAAAACCGTGGCACAATGGCTGACCTGTATCTATCGTAGTCGCGACAAATACGACGTATCCGAGGGAACACTGGACCAGCTACGATCCATTCCCATGATTCCATTGTCATCGGGACGGGTTGTCACCATGGAGGAGGGCAGCGTGTTCTTCCCTAACAGTGAGGAAGACAGGACCAACCAATCACAAGGCCAGATGCCATCAGGTGATTTCTTCTTTGACCAATAAACGCAGATAATGAGATGGTAGATGCACTGAAATTTAAAGTACTGAATTAAAACAGCAACTTTTGTAAGAACATAGTTTTTAAACTCTTTTTATCCCATTAATGTGTCAATTTTATCTAAATGCAAACTTTCATTGGAAAATCAGAGTTTTAGCTGATGAAGTAATTGAGAGCAATTCAAACCACAAACAAAACCGACTTCATCTTGTGAAATTGTCATCTATTTGTAGTGACATTGGTTTTTATTAATGAGGGTCTGAATGAATTTGAGTTTGTGTGATATTGACCTATCGCCGTTTGTGAGTAAGCCACGCCCCTGAGACAACCCTGTGGAATTTTGTACGTTAAGTTTTGTCTCAGATTTGGCACTTTCCGCGTCAATTTGTATATCATGCAATTGGACAATATTTCTGCGTTGACACGATTCTACCACGATAGGTTAATTGCACAGAACAAGACATGACGGAAGTCAAATATGAAGTTGAAAGGGACCTCTTTGAGACAAATGCTGGGTGCCTGTCTCTGAGGTTTTTCTACCAGATATTAATTGAAAAAGAGAATATACCATGACAATCTAGTGCAGTGCTACTGGCCATTCCTCTCTTTGAACCAGGTCAATTTCCACTCATCTGGAGTTTACCCCCAACTTCCAAAACCAAAAATGGTTTCATTGTCTTCCCTCGGCAGATTATTTTCAGGCTTGCAAGCTACAGCGCCGTTGCCGCTTTTGGTTTCATGACTTTACTACAACAATGAAACCTTATGATAAAATGCTTTAATTAAAGATATAGTCCATCATTTGCAATTTGTGCATTTTGTTTGTTTGAAGCAACAAAAGTGTTCAAAATCTAATGAAGGATACTGAACAACTAACCTGATGAAGTTTCAGCTCAGCTTCAGCTGTATATTCCGAGAAAAACAGCATTCTAGGATCTCAATTTCAAATCAAAAGTTGCTGAATCATGTTTTGAATTGGGCCTGAATTCAGCGTCCGAGACACGTTCTCACTGAGCCGATTGCAGCTATGCGATGCCGCGCACTGATCCGACGAATTATAGCAACCGCGTGTGCGTCGTGCCAATGCTTGCGCGCGCTTCGCCGAATAACAAAACAAACTACTAATTTAAATTTTCCTACGGTGCGTCTTAAGACGCACCGTTGGAAAGGCCTTCTTTCGTTGATTACTTCAAAATGACAGCTTGCCAGAAAGAATAATTTTACAGGGAGTTTAGTCCACTTACTATCTTTCAACCAAGTATGTTTTTCTACAATACTTTACGGATTGCTGCAAATGATGGACTATAGCTTTAATGTAATAAATGCAATAATTTTGGTTTTGTCCAACAGCTCACAGCCAGCCCTTGCAGGCCTTGGAGGAGGACATGTCCACCTTGGACGGCCGAGTCCTGACCAGTCTAGACAGTGTGGCCAACTCCCAGGTGGTCCAGCTGCTTGAGGAGCTAGGAGTCCTTCGCATCAGTCCTAGAGATGTGATTGGCCACCACATACTGCCGGTCATCCAATCCGATCAGTGGAAGGTAGGCTTTTGATTTGATTAATCAAATATTATTGTGTAAAAATGAAGGGTTTCCTTGAGAAGCGCAATAGCACATACCAACAGAATTCTCCACCATAAAGTAAAAACCACAAAAAATACAGTGGATGAATCTTTCAAAAGAAAGTGATATAAAACAGCACAATGGACGTGTACTTGCTGCAAATAATATAAAAATGTTTGGGGTTTTTTTTAGAAAGAGTACTTGAACCTTACGTTTCTGTACCAACAGACAGACGGATGACGAGCATTGTAAAGACTTGGTTTTCTTGACAGTGTTTCACCTGTTGTTGACAGTATTTATGAGAAGACACTATTGGGTTAGTGCATATTCAGATGAAACCTTTAGTAGAGTTGCATATACTCTGTGACATATAGGAACTAGCACTTGAAACTTAAGGCTAAGGCTAAGCTAATGGCTAAGGCTTGAAGTAACACAAGTCTATGGCAAGTGGCTGCGGCTGCTACCATAAACACATGTGTAAAATCAAGCCATAGCCAAATAGTTCAGACACGGCCTTACTTAGCCTTCAGGGCAATTCCATGGTTACTCACGTTACATTTTTGATGTACTTTTGAGTTTCCTTGGGCTGTAATTACCTTACTGAAAAGGTTTAATGACTGTTATTCCCATGGTAGATAGAGTAGACCTAGACCTACCTAAACACCAAATATGACATCCACAAAATCGGTTACTTACATTACGAAAATGTAACGTGAGTAACCGATTTTGTGCGTCTTGTTTATCATACATAACACATTTTTCTGGATGTCATCTTTGGTGCTTTGGTAGGTCTAGGTCTACTCTATCTACCATGGGGATAACAGTTATAAAACCTTTTCAGTAAGGTAATTACAGCCCAAGGAAACTCAAAAGTACATCAAAAATGTAACGTGAGTAACCGTGGAATTGCCCTTCACTGGCTCTTGCAAGTACTTCTCTCAGTATTACCAGCAGCTGTGTTTTATTGTGATGTTGTTCTGTTACTTTCTAATGCTTGAACAGAGGTCTGGCAGAAAGGTTACTTTTAAGAACATTTTTGGAGAAAAAAAATCTAAAATGCTTCTTTATTCTCCATAAAAGGCACTATGAACCCAAAATGTCAAAAACGTCTTCGTCTCAGACAATACATTTGAAATTTCCACTATGGTCTGTGGAACTTTGGACCTGTCAGTTATCGGTGTGAATCAGACATTTTGTTGTGATAGCAGTCATTTTGGGGTTCGTAGGTTGGACGTGTAGATGAAATGATGACATTAGTTTTATTGGAATGATTTAGGACAAGTCCCGTGATGTTCTGGTTGGCTACATAGTGTACATCAAAGAACAGCTAGCCAGGCAGCCAGATGTCTGTGACTTGGATAAGATAGCAGACTGCATCCACGTTGTGACCAACCACGGACTGATCCAACCCAAGGAGAGACCTGTTCACTTCACTGTGACGTATGGCAACCCTGTTGACCTTAATCAAGACCTGCCAGGTATGGTGTAGCAGCTGACTTTTAATCCAATAAAAATCACAAGCAAAACCACCAATCAGGTTACAAGTTCATCACAAGGCAAATCACAATGAAAAGTAAATCACCAAACGGTAAAGGTAGGGGGAGGGGGGTAAAGGGGGACGAACCTGTATTCACAGGAACGGAGTGCCCATCTCTCATTCATTGGCGATTGGGCCAGACTCATTATGCTGCTGTGGGGGGATCGCCACACCTCCTCCACAGCGAGTCTGTTGCCTTCCCAGCATTGAATAATGCTGGTACCCATTTAACACCTGGGTTGAGAGGAGTAATTGAGGTAAAGCGCCTTACTCAAGGGCACAGCACGCATGGCCACGGTGGGGCTCGAACCCACAACCTCTCGATCACGAATCCTGTGCTCCACTGCTAGACCACACGTGCCCAAACGGTCAGAACTCAAATCAAGTTGTGTCAATGACGAATCAATCCCAAGTCAAATCACAACTCCATCACAAGTCAAATCACAGGTAAATTACAAGTCCAAATCATGTTAAATCACAAATTAAACACAAGTCAATCATAGAGGACATCACAAATCAAGTCACAAGTCAAATTGTAGTCATAGCAAAATTGTAGTCATAGCGCCTACTCTCGCAAAAGTACATTTTTCCTATTGCTACAAAATCACAAGTCATCACAAGCCAAATCATATTTAGTTAAAGATGACGAAATATGACAAAGGAATGCCTTTGTTGCAATACTTTAGAACACCTTGTGACTTGACATGACATAGTATGACTTGTGAGGATGCATGGCACCCTTGGGTTAACTTCAGTATGCGTTCACCTGGCACACACAAAATGTTGCATCCCACTTCACAAAAGTTCATAGTAATCACTTATAATGTGGATATACTTAACCAACGGTTGTCTTGTCTTGTTTGAACTTGCAGGCTGTGATTGGGTTTTGTTGGACAGTTGCTATATCTTCCATGACAGGCCTCACAGACTCCAGCCCAACGAGACTATGTCATGGAATGCTTTCTTCAGTAAGCTAGGGGTGCTGAACTTTCTAGCCGTCAAGAAGAAAGTAGTGACAGTGAAGGTGGAGGAACTGGTAAGTATTTTTCTTTCCCTCATCTCTCGAATGATTTGGAGTTCTGTGTCAATTGTGCTATTTGTTTTTTTTAATATTGCTAATCACACTCATTTTGGATTTTTAGATTTAATAATAAATGTATAAAAAAGGATTGAATTTATCAACAATTGTTTCTCAGGATGTGACACCCTGGGCGGACCTTGGCCAATTCTGGGAGAAAACAGCAGACGGTGTCTACAAAATCCAAGATAACACTTGCAAAGAGTTTGAAGAGTTGGTCCAAGCCAATCTGGAAACGTCCGCCATGCAAAGTCAGCGACGGTGCCTTCTTGAGATTCTTAACCACGAATGGAGCAGATACTATCCTGCTTTCATGGGGGCTGAAGTGTTTGATCAGTCTGGGACAAAACTTGCTAGCACTGAGTCCAGCTTTGCAATCCACCTGAAGACAAGCCCTTGGCTACCTTCAACTCCGATCAGAGAGGACAATACAGGTCAGGAGGTGTTTCGAAGGCCTAATGACATCTTCATATATTCAGTTAGAGCACGGGAGCTCCTGGGTGATCATGTTCCTTACTTGGATGCCCCTGTCCAAGGGGATGGAGGCCCCATGCTACAGTTCATTGGATTGAAAACCATTGGAGTACTTGATGTCAACTTCATGATTTCAAAGCTGAAGTCTTGGTGCGGTGATGAGGGCCTGTCACCAGATCTTAGATCTGGAACCCCCTTCTGCACCTCCTTGAATCACATCATCAGGGTGTACAGTTACTTGGAGGAGAATTGCCGTCCCAAGGAGCTCAAAGAATTATTCAGTGATCACAGAGCTGTGTTTGTTCCTCAGAAGGTAATGCTGCAAAAATATGAGGTCCCCGTTCCTGGCCAATTTGTCCACAAGTCTCTGGTATACTGGCAGGATCCTTCAAGTCTCTTAAAGAAGTACATCAAATGGTCCGCCCGTGCCCAGCTGTGTGCACTTTACCCCCAAAACATGGAGGACTTCTTTCGAAGACAAATCAATGTTGACAGTATGCCAACCATTAAAGAATATGCCCAGGTCCTGGTGCATTGCGCTGGGGATATTACACTTCCAGACAATGCGCGCATCAAGGGAGAAGTCTTGGTGTTGTATAGCATGCTTGGGCAAAAGTGCTCTGCATCAAGCTCAAGTGGACATAGACAGTACTCGGATGAACATGCAGTTGGGTCAGCTCAGCAGGAACCAGATGTTAGGTCGAGTTCTGTCCAGTTCTTGAAAAGCATCCTTGAGGGGCAAGCAGTCTTTCCCACTTTGAGCAACAAGTGGGTGACTGCGGAGGAGAAGCCCCTGATCTGTGACAGCCAATCTACAGACATCCAGAAGCTCTTCTGGGACAAGAAGGAGGTGCATCTGTTGAATTTTGGAGATCGCAACCGTCTTGGCCGAGTTGTTGAAGGTGTGTCTGGGTCAGTAGACCAACAATACGTGGATGTTTTCCTTGAGACATTTGGCATCGAGATGCTGTCGGACTGCATCAAAGAAGAATTCATCACCGAACTCACAAAGCCATCTCCCCTACTTCAGCTTTTCCTCCACGATGTCTGCCCTTACATCCAGCTCTACATTAGCATGCAGCGCAGTGTCAAGAAGGCATTCCAGTCCATCTATGAGAAACTATCGACCGCAGTGAACATCGCTGCCAAGTTGAAAGTTATGCGCTTCATGTCAGCCCAAAAGATTGACAAGGTCTACCGTTTCACACATGACCCCAGTGTGTTTGCAGAGCAGAGCGTCGAGTGTGGACTGCAGGAGCTGACAAAGTTCTACATAGTGACAGGCATCTCCAAGAAGCTGCGGCAGAACAGCAATGTGAGGCGAGAGGTGGCCAAACTCTTCAGCTGCGAGAGCACTGAGGTCCAAGAAGCATTGTTCAGTTTCATTGGCAATCTGCTCCTGGAGATGGGGTCCAAGCGGGAAGAATCTGGAGAGAAAGGAATCAATGAGGGCATCTGCAGGGCCTTGGGGCTGACCTTCCCTCGAGAGGACGATGATGAACCGTGGGAGGTACCCAAACCATTCATCCCAGAGGAAGTTGGTCAGTTGATTTCTGCTCTTAAGCCCCAGTCACACATTTACGGTTTGGAGCTCTACGGATCTCCACGGTTTGAAATTTATGATAAGCCATGGGAGTACCGTATTCATTCTAAGTACATCCGTAGTTATCCGTCATCTTCCTTGGTTATATGGAAGGGGCTATTGAAGTTTTAAACTGTTCGAAAACTTCCGTGGTGAAACGTCATGAAAATGTGACATCCGTAGGACATACGTACTGATTCGTAGTGTTATATGTGGTTATTCGTACATATTCTTGGAGATTTGTAGCTCATTTGTAGTAGAAATCTCTACAAATTTGCTACGAATGTCCTACCAATGTGCCTGGATGTGCTAGGGTTCTGCTAAGTTTGTACTACTACGCTTTATTCGTAGGAGAACCTTGGTCATCTGTGGCCCAATCGCAGACAACTGTGGCGTTAATGTCATCATTTTTAGTAATACCATCAATATTCTTCACCAATTCATCCTAATTCTTGACAAACTGTGGTGTATTCGTAGAGAAACCGTAGGACAGTCGTGGCTAATTGTCCTGAAACCGCAGTGCATCCTTAGAAAGTTGATTTCTCCACAAATCTCGACGGTTCGTCATTATTGATTGATTCTTGGCAAATCGTGGATATTCGTAGCTCCAATCCATAAATGTGTGACTGGGGCTTTACTTTTGACTTATTGACTTAACTTAAGCATATTGCTTTTTTAGGAGCGACAGTCTTATGGCCTATACTGGATGCATCTTGTATGTTTTGGGGGTAAATTTAGCATGGCTGAGTTTTGTGTTGAGGTTAAAAGAGAAAAAAGGTCTGTCATTAAAGGATAATTGGTCTGAAAGTTTAGCATGAGGATTTGTATGCGTATAAAATACAACTTCTACACTTTTTGTGCCGGATATGTTCTTTTGCAAAGTTGAAGTACAATTTTCCACATTGCCTGATCACTCAACTATTCTCATTATTTTTTCCAACACTTCAGTATTCAAACCGACCAAAATCAAGCCGGTAAGGGAACCTACACAGCCACAGCCGTCAGCCAGTTCACTGCTTCAGGGTAATGACTATGCGGCTATTCGCAGCTGGCCACCTCAGTCAGGGACCTACGGCCCACAAAAATCAACTCAAGGTAATGTCTGGTTCCCTGACAATTAGAGTCACTAATGAGACATTTCAAACTGTTGAGCATCTGGCAGTGGCAACTTAGAGAATTCATTCATTGATGGGATCCCAGGTAAAAGATTTGCACAGTGACACCATGGAGGACTGTTTGAGGTACAAACTTACGGGTACATGTACATGGTGGTGATGTTGATGGGTTTCAGCCATTTATTACATCCAGTCCTGTTAAGTTAAATGACAGCGTTATGTGGACTTTAGGCTACCTTTTTCCCTTCAGATTACTCTTGTTCTGCATTGCTTCTTTTTTTATTTTACTCTTTTAATTGAAAGCTTTATTCGATAGTAGGAGGCTTCATTTCGCCCTCTAAATGGGTAAGGCAGCTTGTTGCCTGCTCCACTTGCAAGTTGCTCCCTTCACCTGGCGATCACCGGTTTGAGGATGATCAACTCATGATTGATCAGCTCATGAACAACCAACACACATACACATGCCTTGCATTTTATAGTATAGTGGTGATTCACTTAAGCAGACAGGCATTTCCATTTTTGTTTATGATTGTTCCAGCTGGTGGCTTGCCCAAGACTGAAGAAGCTGCCCTCAAGATGTGGCATCCAGTCCAGCAGGCAGTTGGTGCTTATCAAGCTACCCCCTTTCCATTAGGTCTTCCGCAGTCCACTGGCAGGCAGTCACAACCTCGTTATGGCATGCCACATGAGGGCACTGCAATTACTCAAGGGATGCCACACTACCAGAGGAGCCAAGATGGCATTGTTGAAGTACGGACCTCAGGATCCATTGGAGGAGGGGAGGTACCCAATCCAGGACAGGTAGCTGGACAAGGTAGGACTGTGTTTTGATATGAAAACAATTTCTGATCCTTGGATTTTATAATTGAAATAAGAAGAAAACAGATATAGTTTGGCTATGGTTTTTGGAGATGTTAAGTGCCATAGCGCGTTGATAATTTTATTTGCCCTATCCAAATTACAGTAAAGGTTATATTAAATTACAGTAAAGGTTATATTAAGGGGTCAAACACCTGTAATTGACAGTGCGATTATTATTTTGTTCAGGTGGAAGCAGAGAAGGCATTGGTCCCCCTCACCTTCACCAACCATCTGCAGGAGGTCCAGTACAGCCCAGACCCACCCAGGCACAGCAGGAAACCTTGTCCCCTAATGAATCCTCAAGTGATCCCACACAGTTGGCTAAAAACATGGAGGAGCTCGGTTCAACAGAGGAAGGTTCCTGGGAGAGTGCATCCTTGGGATCAGGAGAGGAGAAAGATGATAATGGCAATGGTGATGATAATGTGGAAGGCATTCCGGCACCTGAGATGGTCAAGGGAGACTTTTGCAGTCCGCCTCAATTCCAGCGTTCAGCAGCCCTTCCCCATCCCTCCACTGGCAGCATCAAGAAATTCTTCCTACCACCACACACCAGTGGAGAAGCCATTGAGGTGGAGTTTGAAGACATTGCTCCTGGCCCAGCTCTCCTGGAGAGTCTTAAAGGCCTGGGCCGTCCTCTTGGCAACAACACAGACACGACGGATATCGCACGCTGGGGAGAGCAGCTGGTGTACCACTACCTGCTCCAACAGGCTCAGAGTATGTCACCAGAAGGGTCAGAAGTTACAGTCAAGTGGGTCAACATGCAGGACGAGACAGGGGATCCGTATGACATCGTCATCACCTGTGGGACACAGAACATCTACGTGGAGGTGAAGTCGACAATCAGGGACCAGAAGCAGGTTGTGGAGATATCACCTAGGCAGGTGGCCTTCGCTCTGGAGATGGGTCAGGCCTTCCACCTGTACCGGGTATTCAATGCCGGAAACAACAGTAAAGTGAGGCTGTGTCGTCTGCAGAACCTAGCCCTCAGGATGGACAGGAAAGAAGTCAAACTGTTCATGTACCTGTGATGTGCAGATGAGTAGGCATACATGAGCTGAAGACACACATCCCCATTCCCCTAAATTCCAAGTGCCTCAAGTGCCTCTTCCCTCAATAACCATAATACCTCCAACCAAGAAACGTGTGGTCTGTGATCAGATGGTTAAAGAGCCCATAGGATGTTATTACCAAATTTCAGTCCCCCAACTAGAAAAATCCTGCCTACATCACTGGCTGTTATGTGGAAAATCATACTAAAGCTCAGTACAAAAAGTTTGATATCAGGGACGCTATGGAGTACTTTCTCTACCTGAGCAGAACAGAAAATTGAAACAGCTTCTTGTTATTGCAATTTTAAACAAATATTGATCCATGAAGATGAAGTCTTTTCCTTTTCCTTTTTTCTTAGCAAGGCAAAGCAATATAATTTAGTCAATATTTGTTTTCCTCTCTACAGATTTTGTGATTTTAAGTGATAACTGATAAATTTAATCTAATACACATACACATTTACTTCTATTTGAATATGACATTGAAATTAAACTTTACTTTTTTTTTGCTACCCTTCTTCATTGAATGTGTCTCCCCAGCTCTGTAGCGCTCGTGCTTGGAAACAATACGCGCAACGCGCAACACACACACCCCTATGCATTTTGCACGCAGTGCATATAAGTCCTTTGGTTGCTACAGGTATAGTACTTTGGTTGCTATGGGTATAGTACTTTTGGCCGTGCACTGAAAGATAGCAAAAATAGAAAGTACCATGTGACTCGCTCTCGGCCAATCAAGACAAAGAATCTGGGTGAGGTGTTATAAAAAGCAATATTCCTACGACAGTAGTACTACAATGGTTTATGAAATTGTGGTTTCAAGGATCTGAGTTCTGTTTATTTCTTTGGCACAGGTACTGGTCTTTCAGTATTACAAAGATCTTACTTCAGGGGAAGTTTCACCTTGTGGGTTAAAACTGTTTGACTTGTGATCAAAGGATCTGGGTTTCCAATCCAGATGGCGACCATGTGCTGTGTCATAGGTTTAGCTAGGCTCTTCAGCCCAACATAGTTTTCTCGGCCCAAAAGAATAAATGATATTGTCAGAAAGTTTGTAGTAAAAGTGTAGAAGAAAAAAAAGAAGTTATAATTTCTTTTTGCCAGAATTTATTTTGATATCATTCTGCTTATTTATTTATTGTTATGTTTTTGTACAAGAGCCGGGGGGAAATGGGTTTGTAGGAGAAATATTTGTTTTCCTGTTGGCATGATGTTTGTTATATTTAACCAGTTCGCGCCAGATGACGTCTATACCCGGAAAGGTTTTGCGCGAATTGAAACAAATGACGAATAAACATGCAATGAGCGAGGCCAGAAATACGAGTGTGCTGCCCAAGAGTGATGACTTAAACCCGCCTGGCAAGAGGTGCGCCTTGTTCTGTTCTTGTCAAAATAATCCTGGCGCGAACTGGTTAAGAAGGCTTTGCAAACAGATGGATAGGTTTGAAACAGTTGCATCTAAAAATGGAATGTTTCATATCACAACAGTCGATATGTTAACACACATCTTTCCATGTAAACTGGTAAACATCTTTTGAATAGCTTATATTTAAATATCTTTTATTTAAAATTATTTATTAAAAGCCAAAGAAAGTGCCATTAGTCCCACGAATTTGTTTTTTGGTAGTACAGGTCAGTTTTGAATATAATTTGTGTAATATTCAAGGATTGTGTAATCCAAATGTTTCAACCAGTCTACCAAGGCAGACGAAGTGTATTGGGCCTTATTTAATAATACATTGTCAAAAAAAAGTTATTTCTAAAAAAAAAAGTTATGCAATGGTATTTTGTGATAACTTTGTAACAGTTGCTGTAAAGTACCATAAAAACTATAAACAATTAAAAAGGACAAAAATGAAATTGCTTATTGTAGATTTTCACTCTTGTGTACTGTGTTTATTTATTATTTTATTTTATTACACGTCTCCGCTGGCTGACCAAAAAAAAAAACCCACATAAGATATACAGAATCATAAATTAAAACCTATAGGTTTACAGTTTGAGAAATGCAGTGCAATGGGAGACTTTTGAGATCACACTAGTTCTTTCAAATTGTCATAAAAAAAACATATGTCAGCCAAATAATGAAAAGTTTGCAGAAACACCATGTGTGAATAATATCTCAACTAAGAGAATGGTTCTGAAAAGAACCAGAGGTATAAACTCGACGTTCCGGTCAGTATGCTCTGACCAACTTCAGGAGAATGCCTTATTAGAAGGTACCCTTAGTTATTGCATTGCCAGATCATAATAGAAATGTAATTACAAGATCGAGAGACAACTTGAACATAAAATATGTGCCAAAACATTCCATGTTGCATAATTTTTCACCATGATGGCCTGTTCAAAATAATTATGCTTGAAACCATTCTTGCTTGGGTACCCCAGCCCTGATGCAAGTTTGCAATGAACATCTATGTAAGGGATTCTACAAGCAACATATTCAAAAGTACTCACTTATTATAGCTGTTTCACAACATATTGATTTGTTAACATGCACTTGCCTTATGATAGGCTATAGCTCAATATGGGTCTGTTGTTTGCTTTAAAAACATCAGAACCAGTTTGTTTGGGCTTGAAAGAATTCTGATTGTGAAACTATTAACCAAGCCCCATAGCTATTTAAAAGCTGAATTTTTTAAAACACACGTGTCTCAAAAATTAAACTGCATGTAAAAAAATCTAACAGTATGTTTAAAATGCTGTGAAAATTCATTCTTGTTTTATTCCAAAAAAAGAACAATAAATGTAAGGCCTGGAATTGCTGCTGCATTTTTTTTTAAGTTTTTAGATTTTAGGGTTATGATCGAGAATAAGATTTATGTGGCCTCCTCTCTCCCATATATTTGCACTAAATTTAGTCGGGCACCATTTGCAGTCATCAGCCGACATTTAAAGAAAAGAAAAAAATGACCAAAACAAAAAAAACAGCCGCGTCGCCGCACCACTTTTGGGGCAAGCTCCATACCAGAAACCGGAGACTTGTTTTTTTTGGCCTAAGAAGGCACACTGGAATTAAAATACCAAAAAAAATAATTGAATTGTTAACACGTATATGCAGGGTGACCGTAAGGTCATGGCCAAATTCTGCCAAATGCGCTTCCAAAATCTGTCAGATTTATCAAATATCTTGATAAAATACACTATATACACTGAAAATCACGTGCAGATGTTGTAGTATTGCCTTAATTAAGGCTCAAATTACAAATATAAACAATCTATAGCCACAAAAAGATTTATGAAATTGCCTAAAGTTCAGGCGAAATGTGGTTGCGTCACGCTGCATGCCAGACCAACCAACCTGTTCCATTTATGCAGGGGTTTGTTTGAAAAGCTTTTTTGAATAAATGTAACACTTTTTTTCAGATTTGCTATGCTTTTCTGTCAAGTAACTATTTTTTGTATAATTCTGCCACAAATCTGCCCAAAAAATCCATTCTGTCAAATTTTCTGTCAAACTCGTTTTTTTTATCAACAAATCTGTCAAAGTTAGCCGAAAATCGGCTAAAACGGTCACCTTGCGTAAATGCTTTAGGCACTGGAAGGGGAATTCCCTTTTTGTGTTACAGCGCATGGGATTTTCCCGTATGAGAAATAGCTCATAAATATTTATAACTTGCTGGCAACAGCCAATTGTGTTACAATTGTATGGTCACATGACTGGAGTGACTCACGCATGCAGTGTCGCTGGTGTAAATGGCCGGCCTGCTTGGCGTAAAACTTGGTTCATTTTTAAATTAACAATAACAGAGGTTTATAAAGAAGTGTGTACTATTAAACAACAGTTGGTCTCTTTTTTGGCAGATTAGAATTGTGTCCATCATTCATCCATTCTTGGTAAGTTATTTCCATGCTTTTAATCTTGACAGCTTTGAGCTTATATTTTCCTTCACCATCATGCATGATGTGTTGACATAAAAAATCGATACATGTACAATACATCATGTACTCCTACAACTATGAAGCTCCACGCAGTGGAGCCTCATAGTTCAAGGAGTATACATCATGTACGCACTGTCTGTTTGTATTGTGTTTTCTGTGTCATTGTGTGTATTAAATATAAGGCCAGCTTTAAACGTTATTTTGGCTTTTCCTCAAAGTTGCTGAAATGCCTTTGTTTTTGTTAAGATTTTTTGGCTTTTCCGCATATATAGTTGCGGAAAAGCTTATTTGTTTTTGCTCATGTTTTTTTTTTTTAATTCAGTCTTGGGAGTTCTTATAGACCCGTGAACGTGGCATTGTATACAACGCCACGCTGTTGTGTATTTTCGAACCTAGTGAAATCGATCCGCCATACATAATTTCGTATGGATGTTGAGTACTTACCTAGAAATCTAAATTTGCCTGTCCGCGTGTTCAGGATGTGTCATTTCAACGAAATTTGCCATCAATGAAGACCCATACGAACGTGTAGAAATTAGATTTTAACCTGACAAGTGACCCTGACAAATGACCCTGGACGAGTACCCAAGGTCATTTGCGTGCAATTACATTATCGGAGCCCTCCGAGCTATACCCGTCTGCTTCATGTGTAACCCAGGCTTCGTGTGGCGCATATGATAGGCGGCGTCTGATTGGCCAATAACGAGACCACGTGATAAACGCAGCTAATAATTTGGAATCGCACTTATGATCCGGACATCAGGAGTGCCTGGAGCGCCTGTGCGATACCAAATTATCTGCAGCATTTATCACGTGGTAAATCACATGCATGATCGGAGGAGGTTGCAGGACGTCGAGATCTTGCCAGATTTTACCTCGAATATCGTTCAAATGCCAGATTTGGCGTAAAAGCAGATTTCAACATGTTCAAGAAAGCTTGATATGTAAATTATACTTATCACACCATAAGGCAATGTTCAGTCTTTGTCACGGAAGGACGATTTCGCTTGGTTCGAACATGTACAAGAGCGTGGCGTAGTTTACAAGCCACGTTCACGGGTCTAGGGAGTTCTATCCCAAAATCCATAGATTTTGTACACGTCTTTTCTCAGTGCCACGTCCAGCAGTCATGTATCTTTGTCAAACATCATTCAATGCAGGCGCGGTTCTACGGGGGGGCTAGGGGGGGCTGTAGCCCCCCCAAAATTTTGTCTAGCCCCCCCAAAATAATTCCGTAAAAAAAAATAATTGCATTAGCAAAAAGAAGGATTGTGATGTACATGCGAACGGTCTCCCCCTAAAGAAGAAATAGCCGTGACAAGGGTGCATTAGTTACAAGGGCGGATCCAGGCGGGGGCCAAAGGGGGCCATGCCCCCCCCCCAAAAAAAAACGAAACCAATTTTTTTTTTTTTTTTTTTATGTGACATCGCAATAAAGGCAGGCAATGAGTACACCACCACTCAAAAAAACATTGGTTAAAGTGGTCAGAAATTGCCTCAGATCGCACCACAGAGCATCTAGAATCCAAAAAAAATTTCGGGGCCCTTAAGCGGGCCCCGAACCCCACGCCGTAATTTTTTTTGGACCCACTTTTTTGGGGGACCAAAATTTTTTTGGCCCCCCCCCAAGATTGTGTTCTGGATCCGCCCTTGATTAGTTAATATAGTGTGAATGATTTTAGGATTTTATTGGCACTCCCCATTGAAAATATGGCATGAGCCCCGCCCCCACCTATTGATTTTCGGAGGCCTAAGTGTCAGGAAAAAATTACCGGTCTACATTTCAGCACGCCTCCCTGAACAAAATTCTGGATCCACCGTGCTAGCCCCCCCAAAATATAGGCATTAGCCGTGGTCAATGCATTCGTCACGTGCCGCTCGCACGCGTAACTGGCGGCCAAATATGCTCGCCGCGCTGCTAACTCACTAGCTATAGAACATACTTATATGTTATACCGCGGTAATATATTGTGAATTGTATATGGCCAAGAGGATCACGTGACATGCCACAAAAATGCATGAGTGAGGTACGCCGTGGTACATGAGTGATGTACCCCACAGGTACATTACCTTGATCTTTCCCGCTGTTGAAAGTGTCGTTTCCACTGTTGTAGTGTGACCTCGGGTACGAGGTTAATTGTAGCTATGCTGGTACTACGTAAATTGATGTGTATGTTCCTGTAAGATGTGCCATGGGGGTTAGTGATGAACAGCTACAACCGCCATTGTTGTTTACATCGTTCATCCTTCATCGTATACGAATACAGATAAGTGTAGGCGGGGCTTATATGTGGACTGTCCCATCATGCCTTGGTTAATCCCGAAGTCATATGCAGTTACTTTGCAACATTACGTGTACAACTATGGCGGAGATGGTCATTCGTCGTCCGAAGATCTGATGCGTTGATTGAATTCTAGCAGCGAATTATTCCTCGGAAACTTTCAACACGAGCAGCGTGTCGTGGTCACAACGTTTTCGTGAATTTGCCGACAGGTTATAGGAAAGTCATCATTTTTCAGCGACAGGCACAAAGCCGTAACAATTTCTATGCAACAATCAACCAATGAGAAAATGACTTTTAAAGGTCAGCTTTAGGTTAGCATAATGAGCAACAACCCCTAAACCCCTCGCCTTTAGTCAAGTCCCACGCGCCTATACCCGGACCATCCGGACACGTAACGCACCCCGGATGCTGGTACGTAAAAAGACTAGCACGAGCGGCGAAGCCGCGAGGGCCTTTACCATCTCGTGGAACTAATCACTTATTCATTTATTCACGTAATATAAATCAAGCAATATAAACCAATCATCTAAGGGTGGTTTGCAGTTACCAGCCACAGCACACGCGCCATCGCGTGAGTGCTGTCTGGCGCCAGACGACGACTGATTTACGTTAGTAATTCTGCATTTTCATTGGTCAATTCACAAGGGGAAATGCATTATGCATGTTTACCAAATCGGTAGACAAATGTAAAGAAAAACATAAGCGTTCTCCACGAGATGGTAAAGGCCCTCGCGGCTGCGCCGCTTGCGCTAGTCTTTTTACGTGTCAACATCCGGGGTGCGTCACGTGTCCGGGTAAACGCGTGGGACTTAATTGACTAAAGCCTACTAAACCCCATGCTGGCAGTTGGAAACATTATCCCTAAACCCTTCACCAATGTATAAACACTGTATACTCAGTGTGTTACTTCCAATGTGAAAGTTGGAAAATCACTCGGGCATGAGAGTCTATAACCACGACCTTCTGCTTTCTAGTGCAGATGTCTTACCACTCGACCACCGAGCTTGGGGGATAATATGCTTCGAATCTGATGTACATGTAGCAGTGGGTACCACTATTTGAATTTGCATCAGGGTGATGTAAATCAATATTAGGTTTGCCCTTTTAAGAAGGTCATGGGTTCGAGTCCCAAAGTGATTTTTTTTCTCCCTACTTTCACTCTTGGTTCTTGGTTCTTGGTTGGTTCTTCTCGTAAATACTCCACATGGGAGTTTATACAGGAGGCCAGAAACACTGGGGCAAACCCCTTCTCTTAGCGATAAGTGTTTTCTTTTACGTGCATTGTACAACACACGGGACCTACGGCTTTACATCCCATCCGAAGGATGAAGCAATAATGGTTAAGTGCCTTGCTTAAGGGCACAAGTGTCCGCCGGCGGGCTCGAACCCACATCACTGTTGCCTCTGAAACACCAGAACATGAGTCCAGTGCTCTTAACTGCTAGGTCGTGACACTCCACTCGGGAGGTAACACACTGAGTATACAGTGTTTATACGTTGGTGAAGGGCAAAACCTAATATTGATTTACATCACCCGACGTAAATTCACCTGATGAATAGTATCAAAGGGTGGCTTTATATAAGGAAAGGTCTGATCGTCATGAAACTTGGTGTGAGGTTCGATAATGTTAATAATATGCATAATCTGAAGTTTTGTCACGATGACGTCATCAGCCAACACGGTCCTGGCATCCCTCCCAAAATGAACCCCCCTTTTTTTTTAAGTGACGTTGCAACAAAGGCAGGCACTGCATACACCACCAAAGGCCCAATTAAATGCTTAAAGTGGTCAGAAATTGCATCAGTTGCAGTTCTTGGTCCCGTTGCCTTTTAAGTGTTGTAAAAGTATGACAGACCCCCTTTTCTTTTCTTTTTGAGTCTCTCTCCCTCTCTCTATCTTGCTTTTTTAAGCAAAAGGGGGGATTTAAAGGCTGGACCCCAGGGGCCCCCCCCCAGATCTGCCCCTAAAATAGTAGCCCTAATCCATCCATTTCTGAAAATTAAAGCAAAAGTAAATGACACCTTAATTAAGACGTAAAAGATATACGTAAAGGATATCACTTCAGAGAAATTAGGCAGTCAGAGATTAGGCCTGTAGGGTAAAATATTCAGAGAGCTTGTTTCGGTCTCAAATCTCTCAAAGATGAATGTTTAGGCCCCCTAATAAATCAGTTTGAACTCAACCATAAAAGGGCACATAATTCAGTTTCAACCAAAATTTTCGTTTTCTCACAATTCAGCTTCATACATAAATTTGTGGATTAATATGTGAAAATTAAGTGACAGTTTCCATTTAATTCTATTTAGGAAACCTATATTCACTGGATAAGGTAGGCCTCAAGTCCATTCCAGACTTTGTACAATGGACTTTACAGATATGTTCTTTTTCTTCACAGGAAGACAAGTCCTTGTTAATTTGAAGGATACATATATTCATGTCAAGATGGCTTCTGCATCTAATATGAGTGAGGAACAGGTTGCAACATTAAGAGAAGAACTTGTGGAGCTCTTAAAAGCAAACCAACCTCACATAGACCTTGGGAATCTTCAGGCACTCTACAGCAAGCAATTCAAGAAGGAACTCGCCATCAAGAAATTTGGCATATCCTCGGTTAAACAACTGGTGGCTTTGTTCGCGGATGTGGTAGAAATTATCACTGTTGGAAAAACCAAATATCTGATGTTGAAAAAGTTGCCAGTGGCCACAAAAGCGCAGAAGAAGGGTGGAGCAGGAAAAGTCAACCCAGTTAAAAGCAACACTGCTTCAGCCAAAGACATCGGAAATCTGTCAGCAGGGTCAGAGCCCAGCTCCAAGAGATATCAAACAGATCAATCTTCGGCAGTGGGGAGGGATACCTTGGTGGACTTAAGGAAGGATTTGGTGGAATTGCTTCAGAGTTCACCTGGAGGGCATATTGAACTGCACTCCCTGCCAGAAACCTATGAGCAGAAGTACAAGAGAGCCCTGAACCTTGCTGAATATGGTATCACCACAGTTGACTCGATTGCTGATACATTCAGGGACATTCTTGAGGTTGTCAGTCAGTGCGATCACATCAAGCATCCACATATCCGCATTAAGCCAGAAGACGCAGCTGCTCAACAAAACAGAGTCGATGGTAAACGGACCCGGTCTAACAACTTGCAAGAGGAACTGAAAGAGTTGCTTAAAAATTACCCTGCAGGTTTGAAGCTAACAACAATTAACACAAAATACTCACAAAAGTACCACAAAAATGCACCCAAGAGGCAGCTGATAATAGATACCTGCAAGGATGGTTTTGAATTCTTCAATAAGTGCAACAAACCCAGGTGTCGTTTTCTTCAGCTGAAACCAGGTCATAGCAAGTCAGGTGGTGATGGGAGAGCAAGAGATGCTGTCACCTCAGGTCAGCAACTCCCTCCCATGGTGTTCAACAATACAGGTTTGGGGTCGACTTCTTTGGGTCTGTTGGGAGCTGCCCCAGAGGTTTATTATGGTCCACCCCCAGTAGGGTTTGGAGGAGTTGCATTTGGAAGTTTTGACATCAGTGGATCAGGTTTATTAGGCGCCTCGCCAGCTGTAGCTGCTGCCTCACCAGTTCCATTAATGGGTCTTGATGTTGGTGCTGCAACTGAGAATCCACATACACAACCTGGACAGCTAGGTCTCCTTGGGCCTGTGGTACATCAACAAAGGCAGGTTCAGCAACAGCAACCACAAAAACTGCCCCTGAAGAAAACTGCAGTTGGTCTTGTACAACAAGAGCAGATAAGAAGTGTGCCAAAAGTACAGCCTGTGGAAGATAGTGGAAAGAGAAGTAAGAAAAACAAAGGTAGTGGTTATCCTTCAGAGATTACGTTTGGAAGCTTAGATGCAACTGAATTGACACTGTTACAGCCACGAGACCAAAAACCTAAGCAAAGTGTTGCAATCAAGCAGGAACATGCGCAGCAACAAACCCAGCCACAGTTGCCACAGCCGTATTTAAAGGAACAGCTGCAGGGGCAGCCCCACAAGATGAAAACAAGTGTCAAACAACTGGACACAAATCAATGCAGGGATGCTGCAGTCCTTAGCTCAAGAGACAAACAACAGGAATGGTCTGCATCAACTCAACAACAGCAGCAGCAGCAGCAGCAGCAACGAAAGAAACCTAGACAGGAATACCTACCACTGGATCAGTACCCATCTCTTTCTTCATCACGAAGCAGCAGCTCAAAGCAACAAGCTCCAAAACAGAGCACCTTAGATGAAGTGGCCCAGACCCTTATTGACAACCTTGCTGCAGCCAATGAGCTGGTGACGGTGGAACGCGTGGTGGAGCTTCTCAAGCAGCATTTTCAGGCCACCAGCTTGCAAAATCTGGGGCTACGAAATGAGAACCAACTACCAGCCCTGAAGCAGTTGATGAGGCTCCAGTCCAAAGTCAATGCCTTCATCCAGGCATTTGTCAAAGTCCGGGCCATCGGTACCCTCCACGAGCTCAGGGAATCTCTAGCTATGGTGGATGCCCCAACTGGTTCGACAGAGAAGCTTGACTATGCTGCCCTTCACCTAGGTCCCTTATCCAAGCAGCCCCTGGTCTATCAATTCTTTAAGTTTCCACCAACCAAAGATGACAGCGATATCCCCAAGATCACTACCGTTGATGTTTTGGAAGTCCTGAACAGATTTCTGACTGCCAAAGATCTGTGGAGGGATCGTGTCAAGTTGGAGGACTTTATGGAATACGTTGTAGAAGAGTATGATCTGGAAGGGCCATATGACTTGGGCTTGCGAATCCAGAGTGTCGGTCTTGGCATTGCAGTAAGTATCCTTTTATTTCTATTCTGAAGTTAATTTACAATTCCATTACACATTTACTCACACGCACAAACC
This sequence comes from Patiria pectinifera, assembly GCA_029964075.1. NCBI lineage: Eukaryota > Metazoa > Echinodermata > Asteroidea > Valvatida > Asterinidae > Patiria > Patiria pectinifera. The sequence goes on along the minus strand of CM057129.1, from coordinate 22,959,574 downwards.
TTGTAACAATGATTTCTTAAAGATGATTTCTAGCTCGAAAAGAAAAAGAAGGTCTTTGTACTAAATTAAAGAGGTACAATTTTACATTCCCTTACACTTCTAAATTTATGAAATAATAAATGCTACTTTTTATTAATTTTTTTCAGGCACTCAAGACTGCCAAGCGTGAACAGAAAACAACCATGGACCGGGCTCGTGAAAACATAAAGACTTCCATGACTGAAGAGGTGACTGAAGCCATGGAGAAAATCCGCAAAGCTGTGATATCACCTGCAGACATTACCGGGCACCAGTTCCCCCCGGGCCCTATGCTGGAGGTGCGGCGCCGCTACTGCAACGTGACAGCGGCAGAGGCGGTGAACATGGTGTTTGACAATGCCTACGAGTTGACTGTCTACAGCAGACACCTGAAGCAGTTCTGCTTGGCGCTGAAAAGCATGGTTATGGACAGGCTGAGCCGGTCGCTGTTCCAGTTGGCTATTTGTAGTGGTGACCTTAGTCGACCCAGTGACCTTCCAGAGGGGATTCTGGATTCTGAAGACGAAGATGAGGAGGAAAGAGGTCCTGATGAGGAGGAGAGAAGCCCAGTCAAATCAAAACCAACTGAAGGTATGGGTTTCTTAAAACAGTGGCTTTGTCTCTGGCTCCAACTTCATATCTGTCTTCAGCATCATTTTGAAGACTTCTGTTTCCAAAGGAGAAGCAAGATAACAACAAAAAATCTGACCAGGTACAAAGGATCTGATACTGAATTGATGAATCTCAAGTCAGAGACAATAACTCTAGCCAGAGATGAGGCCAAGTTTTTTAAACACCCCCGTGAAAGATTACAATAAAGAATTTAAAGCAAATTATTCCCTAGAGGCATATTTTTATAGGAGCCTAATTCTTGGATCTTACAAAATCATTCACTGTGATGTTGTAGCCCAACTGTGATGGGATACTAAAAGTAGCTGGGCTCTATTTTCCTCATTTTTACAAAATCTTTTATTACATTGCCAGTGGTAAATAGGCTAAACACTCAAATTGTATGCAGCCAAAGTAACAGATGGTACCAACTGAATGAGAGAAATGTGGTTGGTTTGGAATGTGTACAAATTGTTATGAAAGCTGTGCCAGATTTTTTCCATATCTGCTTTGTGTATTCCAAAGTGCGCTTGTACACAGTGCACAGTGTGCAAAACCAAATATGTACAAAGTTGGACAAATAAATGAAATTAGTTGAAGCTTTCCAAAGTATTCTTTGAGAAGTCGGCTATGTGTCAAAAATTGCTACAAACCTCTTTGTTTCTTTTTTTCTTTTTTGCCTCCTAGATCAAGTCCGCGAAGAGCTGCAGCGTTACCTGGAACGTATTCAGCATGGAAATGTCAATCTCAGAGACCTTGCCCGCATCGAGGACAAACTTTGCAAGCATTTTGACTTTCAGGACTTTGTTTCGCTCAGCCGAGCCAGGAAAACCTTCCTACAGTTCCTTTCACTGGATCATCCAGAGGTAACAATATCAAACAAATTGTTGTTTTCCTGGTTAATCAGCGTTTTTCAGTTTTATTTGTCCTTGTGCTTTTAGACCCTTTACGTTCAGTATTTGGCATGATACGATTTTCCTGTTCTGTTGTGCATGGGCTATGGTGTTATGCATACCCAAGATGGCAAATGGCACCAATGGGCAAGAGCATCACTAGACCACCTAAAATTAACCATTTTGTTCCCGGTCACTCTGCGCCGACAACATCTTCCAACAGGGGCACTGTTCAAAGCGGGCGATTGCGGGCACCAAAGGACAATATGGACACGTTTGCCCATGGACACAAGATTTGGCAGGCAGGCAGATAATTTTGCCGAGAAATTAATGTGTACACAAAGCTATGGAGACACTACTGTTCTGCCTTGAATGACATCATGTGTTGGCCCATGAATATGGAAATTTTCATTAGCATAAAAACTAAAACATTAAAATTTCTCCCTATTACTGCTACAAAGGAGGAGGAAAGTCATAGTTACATGGCAAGAAATCTGTTTTAAATGTATTTAAGCCATGGCATGGTTGTGACATAACAAAGTCCTATCTAACTACCAAAATGTAATGCAATTTTTTTTTTTATGTCATAGCAACTTGGGTTAATATACCCACATACATTGATAAATATGCTTCTCTAACGATCCTTTAAAAATATATGTTTTAACATTTGCTCAGGTTTTGGAGAGTGTTGGCGGTACCCTGATGGGGCTGGTATCCAGCAACCCCAGCCAGGGGTCCATCTACAGACCCTCACGCATGGATCTGGTGGAATTCATCCGACAGTGCGACCCTTGCAAAGTATGTGTTATAAGCAACACCTGAAAGAAATATTTATAACTTGGTGAAAAAGATCCCCTTTCCAAACTTTTTCTAGTTAGAGCATGTGATCTAACACCTTGGGGACAGATTCTGTCTCCTGATTGGCTGAGAGTGAGTCACGTGGTATTGGCTATTTAAATTATACTTGTTTATCTTCCACACTCGCAATGCACTACCCAACAAGATAAAATAGTTTTCGATCCGTAAAAAAAAACCTCCAGAGCCATGACTCAATAATGAAAAGGTAAAGTTCTCTTATTTCTTGGAAGTCTTAAAGACTTCTGGTACTCCAGAAAAAATTACAGTTTGGGTAAGGAACAAGAAGAACATAATTCACTTGGATATGAACCTAGCTACAATTAGTTTATTCTTCTAAAAAAAACTCTTTCCTATTCTCTCATCACGAAAATGCTCCAGAATTGCATTGAATGTATTAATGCTTAAAATCAGCTAAAATCAGATGCTATATCACTTGATTCATGCAACTTATGAGAAGTAACTCTTGGTTCCATGCACAAGCATTCCCTTGACCGTTATGAAGAGAAAGTTGGGAGGGACCACTTGGAGAGATGCTTGGATGCTTTTCCAAGTGTCTTTCCAAGTAAACAAAGCGTGTCGTCATTAAGTCTTAGATCTATTAAAATTGACCTAAGACTTAATGACGTAACGCTTTGTTTTATACAAGTGCGCTTTCCAGGTGGGACGCGTCAGGTTTATTAGGAGCTCACCAGCTGTAGCTACTGCCTCGTCAGTTCCATTACTGGGTCTCAATGTAGGTGCCGCAACTCCTCTGAACCCTATTGCTAACGCGATGGTGCCTGACGCTCATGGAAGAAAATTAGTTGTGTGTATACTTCACACCATGCACACAAGAACTCTGGTGCGTCCTTCCCACTAGAGCTCTAATGCAGCCATCTACTTTTCATGCACACTGTCCATACCTTCTTGTAGAAACAAATTAAGCTTTCCTTGGATTCCTTAACTTTACCCTTTTTTTTTTAGGAATCTCAAGACACCCTGGATATGTGCCTGTGTGCCCACTACCAGGTCAGCAGCGTGGAGGAGCTAGGACATGGACCTGTCAATCGGCTGAGTCAACAAATCATCAAGATGGCCAGTAAATTAGGCCAGCAAGAGGAGCAAAATGCCGTCATCTACGAGACGGCATTGTGTGCATCAAATAGGTGTGATTTTAGTTGTCTATGACCCGACCCAAATTAAGGAGTCCTATTTCACCAGAGTTGCATAAAAGAAGTTTTTGGAAATTATGTATAGCGAAAGGTAATGAGAATAGTCAACATTTTTACACACACAATATTTGAATATATTACAATGTCAACTTGAGCATTCTTATTCACAACTATTGACAAGTTCCAGCAAGTTTCGCAGACATGGTAGGAAAGAAAGCTTGTATCAGGCATGCAATTTTCCCTTGTATCAGCTGATTTAAACTTTTTTCAATGCACACGTATGCCATTAAAATTTAAAAAACTTTGTTTAAAGTCTTGTAAAGTTTGGAATTCCCTCTTTATTTTGTTCCCTCTTTATTTTGTTTAGTTACTTCCCAGTTGCATGCCTGTTATGAGAAGCATTGCCAACGAAGAGAAATTAGCACAGGGGGCTTCACCTCCCTGCCCCTCCCACTCTTGGATTCAGCAGTGTTCTATGTAGCTTATTTTCTTTCGCACACATTCTTTTAAAGGCGGAATGAGAGTAAACGCAAGGACGTCGGCTTGTTTGGCTCTCAGAGCCTGGAGAGCGCCCTCGCATGTCTGGCCTCTGCCCCTTTGCTGGAGGATCTAGCCGAGTGGTCTCATTGGTCGATGGTCTTTGAGCCGGAACATGGAAACCTGAAAGCATTTCTGGAAAGAAATCCTGGTATGGCATTTGTGTGATTACATATCTCTTTCTATTATAAGATGGAATTTTTTTTTAAATTAGGTTTTGCCCACCGATGTTTAAACACTGTATACTCAGTGTGTTACCTCCCGAGTGAAAGTTGGAAACAATCACTCGAGTGGGACTCAACCCAGGACCTCCTGCTTTCTAGTGCAGGTGTCTTATCACTCGACCAGCGAGCTATCTCTTTCTGGAACAGAATTTAGGAAGGCCTGTTTAGGTTGAATCTGAGAATTTGGTACTATAGCATCTCTCCCGTTTGTAATTTATCAGTGCTGGTTGTAATTTTTTACAGGAAAGCATGAGAATCTTTGGCAGAATTTCACTGTGTAAAGTAATTTTTAAAGCCACTTATGTGACTTTGCTTGTGGTACAAGTTCTTCGCAGATTTTAATAAAAATTTAGCTATAACCAAAAAGGATGTAATTTGAAATAAGAAATCCAAAACTTTTGATGTTGACTTTCAGGTCAAAGTGTGTCGCCACCAATAGAAATCAATGCCTTGGAGGTCCGACCAGGAGTCCTGCTCCGATTGGCTGCAGAGACGTCACCTGACCTGTTTGCCGCAGCCGCAAAGCGAGGTGACAGTGTCACAGCCAGCGGTCATCTTGTCTCTTTGGTGGCCAAGGAGGGCCCTGGCAACACCCCCCTGGCGTTGCTTAGCAACCACATGGAGACGGCTCTGAATGTTCTGGCCGTTGAGTCTGAGGGTGCGGAGATGAAACACAGCGCTGTGATTGGTTTTGTGCTGGACTGCCTACTGGCTGTGCCTCTCCTCATTGGACAGGCAGTTGTTAGGCAGGTCTGTAGGGACGTTATGTCCCAGATTGTGAAATTTTTTAGAAGTTTTGCTTTGAGAGATGTACATTTTAACATTAGATTTTGTCACTTACCAACCCCTTGGAAAAACATTCACAGGGTTGAACTGGAATGGGTCTTTAACCTACCATCTTGTTACCAATGCAGATGTTTACCACTTGACCACAATTTCCTTGAGAAACGGCAAAAACTTAATGAAAATATTTTTGAGTATTTTTAAATTTAAAGATTGACCCTACTGTTTTTGTCACTGCAGGTCATCTTAAATCCCCTGACAACCGTCATTGGGTCAGAGGTCAAATCAAGACAGTTGATTCTCAAGGCCTGCTGCACTACCACCCAGAGGACAAAAATCCAGAGGCTGGGGCTCCTGCTGGGCATCAGCCAATGGAAAAACAGCTTCACAGAGGAAAGGATGCCCCGGAACATGGATAAGGAGGAAGACTTTGAAGAGGACTTCTTTGGAAATGATGAAGAGTTTGACTTCAGTAACTTGCTTGGGATTCACAAAGCTCCAAAAACTACCGAGGTGACAATTTTATCGATTTATCTGAATTCTTTCTGGTAGTAAATAAAACAGTTCCTCAGTGTTGCATCTGAATTGAGCAATATCATAGCTTTTTGAAGAAAGAAAATGCAACATGATTCCAAAATTAAGCAAGTTTATCCTATATGTGAGTCTGGGCTTTTGATATCTTTGTAGAGCTTCTTGAAGAAAAGTCAAGTCAAGTCATGAGCATTCATATTAATTGTGATAGTCGTTGTTCATCCCCCAGTTGTGACTTGGCTTGCAATCTTAATTGTGAATTGATTCATGATTTGTCAATTTCACAATCTTTGATTAGAGGCATTGACAAATCTCTTACATTGTCCGTAGGCGGCAGAAAGCTCTTCAACCGCAGAGGTCAGTCCCATTGACACACCATCTCTTCAAGATGCCGAAGAGCTTTCCCAGACATCGCTGGAAAAAGATGAACAGAGAGGAGATGCCCAAGACATCCTTGAAGAAGAGAAGATTAAAGAACAATCTGAAGATGAATTTGGCAACCTCATTGAAGCAAGCTATGAAGATGATGAGGAAAATGTGGAAGTTCAGGAGGACATATGTGAAAGTAAGAGAATCTGTGACATTTAAACGTTTCTCTGATTTTGTGGATTTTTTTTTAGTAGATTTTATAGTTTGTTGGAAAAAAAAGGCTATGTCTAGATTTGTAAGCTTGATCCCAAGTCGATCTCAGTCAGAGGCCGTCCAGTCTCAAGTGAAAGTACAAGTTATTTAGTGAAGATTGACAAAGACATTTCTTGTAGTTCATCCCCTGTTACTTGATGCCCGGCTCGTGATTAACTCATGATTTATTGGTTTGACTTAATGTTAACTCTTGTCCTTAAAACATGGCGTTCTAGAAAATAGCATAGACATTTATTTGTCTTGTAGCGTTTGTCATAAGCCTCTATTCTTCTTTTAGTGTTGGGGTGTTTTGCAGAAGAGTTGAAAAACATTCATTTGAATAAAAGAAATGTGTAAAACAGAAAAGGATTGAAACAAAGTGGGTTTTTTTTTTCTTGAGGTAGTAAAAAAGATTAAAGACAACTAAACAAAATTTAAGTTGATGATTTCATTTCCGCTAGAATTACAAGGTAGTGCCGATGATTTTCCAGTAGGGGGCTCAGGAGAAGAAATTTCACCTTGGAGTGAGAATTTGGATGAAAATATTAAAGAAAAAATAAACATCAAATATAACTATTTTCTTTCCGCTAAGGAGAAGGTGATGCTGATGACTCTCAGGCAGTGGGCGCAGGAGAGGACACCTCCTCCCATGACGAGTGTTTGGATGCAGATGCTCAGCCCCTAAACGAAGAAACAATCACGACCGAGGACGAGGTGGAACCAGAGCCCAACCTGACACCATTCCAGCGCACCGTGTTGGACTGTCGGGCAGTGATCCACAGCATCTGCCGTGATGAGTTCGGCGTGGGCATGGAGCTGGATGAGCAGACCAAAGGACTGATGGACCGGCAGCGGGAACGCATCGGCCGCAGCCTCAAACGACTCTCTGAGGAGCTGTACAGCAAGGACACCCACTTTGTCCTGGAGCTGATCCAGAACGCTGACGACAATGAGTATGAGACTGGGGTCGAGCCTTCCTTAATATTCCTAGTGGACAGGTCAGTGCATTGTAGCCATGGCAAGATAATACTATTTCAAAATATGGTACATATCAAGATACAGAGGTTGCAATACAATATACGTCATTAAAATTGTTAATTGATTTCGGGTATTTAAACAATGGATTCCTCAAAAATGTCCATGTCACTGTAACTCACAAGCCGGAAGAAACCTGTAGAGAGAAGGCAATGAAGAAAAGTGCAAGGAAAACCTTAGACTAATACTCTGGGGAAAACCCATGGAATTGTGCTGGGACTGAAAATCCCAATCCACTTGTCGTCTTGGGCGGGATTCGAACCGAGGCCGTTCGAAGGCAAGGAACTGAATCCCCATTACTGTCATGAAATGTATCACAGGAATGAGTTTTTCTCAGACTTATGTCTGAAATCTTTCCTTTTGTTGGTACATTTTGTAAATATAGTCTTGTCTTTTGCCGACAAGATTCAACACCAATGATCACAGCAGAGATTTGGTACAGTGACGCCTTATTGTGGCATTCTTGTATCGTGATTATTGATACCTCTGTGTATATGTATCATTGCTCCCCTGCAGGTCTGAGGTGACTGTCTTGAACAACGAGGTCGGGTTCTCAGAGAGCAACATCCGGGCCCTTTGTGATGTTGGGAGGAGCACCAAAGGAAAACACAAGAGAGGATACATCGGTAAATGCCACTGGATATTACGAAATAATATCCAGTGTATATAAATTATAAAATATTATGTAAATATACGAATGCAAAGTTGTGACATCCTGGTTCATGCTGAAAACTTTTGACCGTTCTGGTCCTTTTCAATTCACCATTCAGGTCACAAGGGCATCGGATTCAAGTCAGTGTTCAGAGTGACTGACAAACCTGAGATCACATCCAAGGGCTATCATGTGTGCTTCGATCAGAGTTCCGATCAGATGGGTTACATCTTGCCGACCTGGGTAGGGCCTGAAGAGATCCAGGATGTTGCCCAGATGGAGGAACCTCGCAAGCCGTAAGAGCTAAATAATTTGTCATACAGATGATACCGTAGATTGCAATTCTTGCCAATAGATTGATCTATTAAGACATCCCCGTGGTTGTTTTTTTACCACCAAGATTACTTATCCTGCCATTGACGGGAGGCTTTGTGGCAGTCCAGAAACTTTGCGAATTTCATGAATATTCATCATATCTGCATGATCTCATGAATATTTAATTGAACAGCTGGACCACCCGGATCACCCTGCCTTTGAAGGGAGACTTCCAGCGAACCACCAGCCTGGTCAACAAGTTTGAGGATGTCCAGCCATCCCTACTGCTGTTCTTAAACAGACTACGATCAATTGTCATCGTTAACAAGGTTCGGTTTATGATTGATAACCCTCTCAGTTCTATTTTACATTACACGTAGTGGAGCACCATACTACTCTGTGTTCCTCATGCTTTGAATATGCACCTGAAAGTGTGAAAGGGTACCTGGATGTTTAGGGAAAGTTAAAGAAAATCCCCCACCCTTGCCCACTTTGGGAAATGTACCAGCAGCACTCTCAGCAAACTACATGGGCATGAACCCGCCAGTATTTTGACTGCACTGAGGAGCCTCGGACCCTATGGTAATGTGTCTTCCCGAATAGTTCTAAACGTTGTGTTCATTTGTGGAACATTTGCTCTCATAATACACCTAAACTCTTCAATTGGTTTTACAATTTAAGTATTTGTGTTGATTTATTTTCAAATTCCAAGATTCTAAGATTTTAAATGTGCCTGGTTTCAACTGGTTTTTATTTTATTGCATGAAGCAGCATTTTTCTCTTTAGTTGTCATTTTAGTTTCACACATAATTTTAGAACAATTCCCAGGTGATAGTGGAAAACCGTCTGTGATATCCTTTGGGGTAAATGGCCAGGGGGAAACAAGTATGATCTAATTATTGTTAACAATTTTCCAAGTAGGGCAAATGGGGGTTTGGGGTCGTTTTGAGATTATTTGGCATCTCTCCAAACCAAAAAATTTGTAACTGGAAATTGCTGCAACTACAAGTCAAAGGAGAGAATTTGCCTCACTGGTTCATGTGCACGTGGACATTTCCTACGCTATGATGTAAATTTTCAGGAAGAGAACACAACAAGCCACATGAGCAGAAGAGATAAAGGAGGCAACGTTGTGGAGATCCGCCACTCCAAACACACAGACAGCTGGCTGCTCATCAAGAAATGCTTGGATGCTACCAAGGTACTGCACAACATTTATTCTCCTGCGACTGCAGTGGGATTCGAACCTGTAGCTTTCAAATCATTTTTCCAGTGCTTGACTGATAAAGTTGAACCAGGCTGCAGTCACTTTCCTTCGTTCAACTGATAACACATTTTATGTCAATGAACAAGTCTTATAATGTAAACTGATACTTACCTACGGCTTCATGTACATTTCTTTGGTTGGGCAATCAGGAAAAGAATAGACAATATTTTATGTGGCAATTGTTTAATTGCCAAGTCTGTTGATTTTTTTGTTGAGCGTAGTCTTAGATTGAGGCTGGCTCCTTAAAGTCTGGAGGGAAATTTGTAATGACAACAAAAAAATAACCCATGGTTTCACCTAAGTTTTTTTTGTTAAATGTATTAAACATGCCTTTAAAATGTTTTGTTTTATTTTTTGTCAAATAGTTACAGCGAGTGGGCATTGAGTCGACAGAGTTGGGTCTAGCCTTCCCTCTGTCTGATGGCATGTCCAGCGAGCAGAACGTCTTTGCTTTCTTGCCACTGAGAAGCTATGGTTTCTGCTTCATCATTCAAGGTGAGATAAATTCATGAAATTCTGCTCAGTGTCGGGTGAAGTAGCCCTTTTTAATATGTAGGTAACTAGAGATTTAACTGTTGGAGAATTTGATTTTGTTGTGACTGTAGATAATTTGAGAATGTTCTCAAAATTTCAAGACAAGATTTACTGCCTCATCTTATCCATAAACAGTTTGTGTTCCGAGGAGTGCTGTGATGAAGTATTTTCCTCAAGCTTCCTCTGTTGTACTCCCTCCTTATTCCTTTCCAGGATACTTCATTCTCTCTTATCTTGTTTTTAACAAAATGTCAACAGATTCCTTCTTTATAAGGATGCTTCTTTAAAAGGATGTTTCTTTCCAATTGTTCTTTTTTTATGGGGGAGGGGGGTATGTTTGTTTGTGATTGGCCAATTTTATGAACCAAAACTGTTATATTGTTTATCTCAAGTCCATGCTCAATATTTTGTATCACAGGTGACTTTGACATCCCATCATCTCGGGAGGACGTGGATGCTGACTCTGCCTGGAACCAGTGGCTCCTGCGGGAGATTGCGCCGCTCTTCATCGATGCCCTGCAAAACTTCAAGGTCAGCAGATATCTGTTAAATCTGTTCTAATTGTGAGAGAGTGAGCTAGGCTTTGTCCAGAACTTATTTTTTTTTGCCTTCAAGTGCAGCCAGTCCCTGAAAAAAGCAATGCCAATTAAGTCTCCACAGCAGTAGTGGACAATATCACTGAGATCAATAAAATGCGGTCTTAGGCACTTTGGCACTCAGACCCAAAATTCTGAGCATATACCTTACTATATTCATGTAAATATGTGTGCACTATAAGTTCAAGCTAGTGCATTCTGGAGATATGCCCAGGTTTGTGTGCCAAATTTCCCCACCCCTGGGTTTGACTCATCTTGTTGATAGTGCCCTGTACCTCACAGCAGCTTGAATAGGCTAACTTGCCAGGGATCATGACTGCATCGCTGCATCATTGAAACAATATCCAAATTTGGACCAAGACTGGAGTAATTTGGGCCCAATTTCATGCCCCTGCTAACCACAGAATTTCACACTTATGCTCACCATTTTTGTGCTAACAGCGCCAGCAGTAAATTTTTCTGCGCTAACCCAGTAAGCACTGGTTACGAAATGTATGCATAAGCCAAATATCCTTGCTAACCCATGAAATACGCTCACTGTAAGGAGGGAATTTTCTGCTTCAGTAAGCATGGATTTTTCGCTAACGGTAAGCAGAGCCATGAAATTGGGACCTGGTTCAATAAAAAAAAAAGTGGCTTATAAAAGGTTAGCGTATTATGAACTATGGCAGTAATCCAGCTGAGCTGAGCCAGAGTTGAACTATGCTAGTTCAATGCTAAATGCATTCGTACACTAGCAATAACAATGTTGAAACGGGGATTGTATTCCTCTTGACCAGAGTATGCAAATATCAGAGAAATACTGAGCTGTAGCTGTGTGACTATGAAACTGGGAAACCAGATTTGTTTGACCTCCCCAACTACAGAATTTGGAGAAGAAAATAAAAGCTTAGAATTGTTTGAAACTGTGATTTCTCCTTTTTTTTTAATCATGAGTTTTTATTAAGGCCAAAAAAAAAAAGTCTCCGGTTTCTGGTATGGAGCTTGCCCCAAAAGTGGTGCGGCGACGCGGCTTTTTTTTTTTTTTACCTGTTTTTTTTTTTTTGGGGGGGGGCTTCAAATGTCGGCTGATGACTGCAAATGGTGCCCGACTAAACTGAGTGCAAATATATGGGAGTCCAGAGAGGCCACATAAATCTTATTCTCGATCATGTAACCCCTTCTAAAAACACGTTAAAATTGTGCAGCAGCAGAATTCCAGTCAAACCAGTGAGTTTGGCGGTTTTGAAACATCATCTTGTATTGAAAAAAAAACTTTTTCATTTTGCCGACGCGCATGGCTACGGCGACGCGCGCGCATACCAGAAACCGGAGACTTTTTTTTTGGGCCTAATAATGATTTTTTTTATTGTGAACTGCTTAAATATTGAAGTGTTGTGAAATATCCCATCCCTTGTTTAGGCACACTACCACGGCGATCCCGTCCATGCCGTCTGCCAATTCCTCAAGTTCGTTCCTATGGAGAGTCAGATTCTGACGGACTTCTTCCGGAAGGTGGCCACCAACATCCACCAGAGACTGAAGGCCACACCCTGTATGCCGGTACTCACTGGCCAAGGAGAAGGCAAGTTTGCTGTATATAGACTAATTCGGCAACAGCCATTTTCTCAGGTGGCACCAGGCAGGCTTGTGCCAGTCCCGCTCAGGTAATACGCACCACTCCGGGCTCCTTTGACCAAATTGGTTACCAAAATGCGAAGGCGCCTTGTCCTTATGAACACATGCGGCATGCGCAGGGAAGTGGTTCCACAGCAAGAATGGCTTCTAATTTTGTTTGCCAAATTAATCTATAGACTAATGTGCATGGCCGTTAGACTGCGCACTTTGACTAACAGTGGAAAAGTTTGATGAAGGACTATTGGGCAACTAGTGGTTTATTTTCATGTCTTAGCTTACCCCGTGCATTAATAGCAATGTGCGTAATCTAAAAAGACTACTGTCTAACTTAACGACCATGAGCAAGTTTGTTCAAGATGTATACTTTACCTTTTAACCAACTGTGCATCAAATGCATGCTTATAGTCAATGATTGCTTGATTAGTCTGTAGTTGGACTAGCCTACAGAGGTTGGTTGCGTGGCCGGTTACCAATGGCCATGCACATCTTCATCTACAGCAGGAAGCCAGGACCAAGAAGTTCTACAAATGTACGTTATAATTATAATTGCACATTATTGGATAGGAAAAAAAAATTGAAATTACAAGTTGAATGCATTTTATTTTTCCTTCAGATGATGTTTGTTGGAAGTTGCCATCAGAGACCCTCATGTGTCCAGACCGTAGCGTCCGGGAGTTGGTCTGTGAGTTGGTTCCACAGGACACCTTACGAGAGCATCTGAGCTGCTCCTACCTGCATCCGCATGTGGCAAGCGCCGTCAGCGAGGTGTTGCTCAAGAGTCTGGGAGTCAAGGTGCTACAGATGGGGGAGCTGATGAACATCCTGAGCAGTGTGGCACGGGCAGCTAAACAGACAGGTATATAGTGGCAAACGTAACTGGGGGGGGGGGGGCATTTCAATGCCTTTAACCCCACCCCTCCGATTCCCCCCTCCCCCACCCGCTCTGAATTTGGAGAATTTGCAAGATTAGCTTTGTATCCATAGTTTTTATGAGACAGAATTGCATCAGGGAGATGTACATTTTTTTCATGTTAAGTTTTACCCCGCCAATGTATTTACCACTGCATACTCAGTGTTGTCCGAGGGCTTTCAAACAAAATATTGACAAGCTTACTCAGGTGGGACTCGAACCCATGACCTCCTACTAACTAGTGCAGACCTTCTAAGATGTCAATCTGAGTGATACCCCAAAACAAAGAGTATGAAAGAGTATGTTCTTTCTATGACATGAAAAAAGGAGTTGTATGACTTTTGTGGATTCCTGTCACATATGTGCAACTATGGGTATTGCTGTTACAGAGGAACTGTTGTCTCCTAAAACCGTGGCACAATGGCTGACCTGTATCTATCGCAGCCGCGACAAATACGACGTATCCCAGGGAACACTGGACCAGCTACGATCCATTCCCATGATTCCACTGTCATCGGGACGGGTTGTCACCATGGAGGAGGGCAGTGTGTTCTTTCCTATCAGTGAGGAAGACAGGACCGACCAATCACAAGGCCAGATGCCATCAGGTGATTTCTTCTTTGACCAATAAGGTGGATGCTGAGATGATGGATCCGATGAAATTAAAGTACCGAATGAAAACACGGTTATTTTTGTGAAGAATTTTTTTTTAACTCTTTTTATATTCGTGTTTATATGCCAATTTTATTTTAATGCTAAATTTTCTTGGGTAATTCTGAGTTCAGTTGATGGAGCAATTGTGAGCAATTCAAACCACAGACAAAACATATCTTTGGAGGCCTACATTATGTTTTACCTTGATTGCATCTTGTGACAATGGCATTATCCACTGAACCTGAGACCAATGAGCCTGAGCTCAAATTGAGACACGCTTGGCTCGGATAAAAATTGATTGTGTGCATTTGAGGCAATACATGCTAAGGAACCAGTGCTTGCAGATACATTGTGTCCCTCCTAGTAGACTGATTCGGCGACCAAAAATAGCCATTTGTAGGTAGAACCAGGCTCGCACTCGGGTAGTATGCAAGCACTCCGTGCTTCTTTGACCAATGGGCCTCTCTCAAATGACATAAATTCCTACAGATTGTCACGACGTATCGGCATTTTGGGCGACAAATTTTCGTGACGAAAATGGGCAGCGCCCTATTTCAAAGAAATTTGAGCAACATGCGCACATGTTTAGAACATTTTGCACACTGCGCGCACAGGCACCTGATGGCATTGAACACGCAGTTGTAACTTTCCTACAAAGATGGCAGTCTATGAGTTATGAGAGGGGTCTATAGGGTTACCAAAATGCCTTGTTTTTAAGAACACATGCGGCGTCTAATTTTGCTCTCCAAATTAGTCTTTGGAGCTCTTGAGTGGTGATCGTGCACATATAATGATATGTTAAATAATAATCATCAATGCAATAATTTTGGTTTTGCCCAACAGCTCACAGCCAGCCCTTACAGGCCTTGGAGGAGGACATGTGTACCTTAGACGGCCGAGTCCTGACCAGCCTGGACAGCGTGGCCAACTCCCAGGTGGTCCAGCTGCTTGAGGAGCTCGGAGTCCTTCGCATCAGTCCTAGAGATGTGATTGGCCACCACATACTGCCGGTCATCCAATCCGATCAGTGGAAGGTAGATTTTCGATTTGATTTAATATCGAAAACAACTCTCGTGGTGAAAATGAAATGGCTACTTTTGAGGAGATGTGAAAACTTGCACCAACTTTTCTCCAGGCGAATTTTGAAAAAATTACTTAACGATAAAAACTCTTTCAAAAGAAGTGAGACAACTAAAAAGACGGATGTGTGTACTTGCTGAAAATACTGTCACAAGCTTTTTTCTGAAAAGGCACCTGAAACTTCCGTTTCTATACCAATAGACAGGCAGTTGACAAGCATTGTAAAAACTCAGTTTTTTCGACACTATCTCCCCTCATGACAGTATTTATGCAAAAATACTATAGGTTTGATGCACATTCTGATGAAAACTAGTTGCCTGTACTCTGCACCATATGTGGAACTTAAGCCCTTGAAATTAACCCTAACTCTCTAGGGGGTGTGCAAAATTATATTGAAATTGGAGGATTCAGGACTGTTAGGGATAGCCCTAACAGTCCTGAATCCTCCTATCGTAGACTTCACCGGCACTGGCGATTACTACTTGGATAAACCTGTAACTAAATGTGTACGTAGTGATATTGTTCTGTTACTCTCTTTCTCTCGATCAGATGTCAAGCAGAAATGTTACTTTTCAAAACTTAAAGAGGCTATGAAACCCCAAAACCTCTTTGTTTGAGACAAAATGTTTGATAATTAGACCATTGCTTGAAGAAAATTGAACTGTCACTACACAATGGGTGATCATCAGACATTTCTTCCCTGAACAAACAGATGTCAGAAATTTTAGTTTTCATTACAAGGTGTAGGTGAAATGGTGACATCAGTTTTATTGTTATTCCCATTGGAACAATTTAGGACAAATCCCGTGATGTTCTGGTTGGCTACGTAGTGTACATCAAAGAACAGCTAGCCAGGCAGCCAGATGTCTGTGACTTGGACAAGATAGCAGACTGCATCCACGTTGTGACCAACCACGGACTGATCCAACCCAGGGAGAGACCTGTTCACTTCACTGTGACGTATGGCAACCCTGTTGACCTTAATCAAGACCTGCCAGGTATGGTGGCAGCTGAGTTGTGATTTAGTGAATCAAAAGTCAAATCACAAGATGTCACGAGCCAGTCAAATCGGAAGTCAACTTACAAGTCTGCCACACGTCATATCACTAGTTAGTCACAGGCCAATGACAAGTCAAGTCACAATTCAAATCACAAGTCATATCACAAAACCATTTTAGTTCAAATCACAAGTCAAATCAATCACAAGCCAATTGTAAGTCAAACAACGAGTCAATCATAACTCAAATCACAACCCAATAAGTCAAATCACAAGTCCATCACTAGTCAATTACAAATCATTGTAAATCTATTGCAAGTTAAAATCACATCAAATCACGATTTAAACACAAGTCAATCACAAGTAAAATCATAAATCCATCTCATGTTGATCACAAGTCACGATGTAGTGATAGGAAAACATGTGGCTGTGCGCACTGTGTGCGAACACCTACTCTCACAAAGCTACATTTTTCCTATCACTTCAAAATCACAAGTCATCGCAGCTTGTGACTTGACTTGGCACAGGATGACTTATGAGGATGCATGGCATCCCGGGGCCAACTTCAGGTATTATGCGTTCATCTGACCAAAAAAAAGTTGTGACCCACTAGCACAACAGTCAATAATAATCACTAAATTGGGGAGTGACTTAACCGACAGTTGTCTTGTCTTTCTTTCTTTCTTTCTTGGCAGGCTGTGATTGGGTTCTGTTGAACAGTTGCTACATCTTCCACAATGGGCCTCATAGAGTCCAGCCCAATGAGGCTGAATCATGGAATGCTTTCTTCAGAAAGCTAGGGGTACTGAATTTCCTAGCTGTTGAGAAGAAAGTACTGACTGTGAAGGTGGAGGAACTGGTAAGTATTTCTCTCGAGAGAGAGTTGTGGAGTTATGCGTCGATTGTTTTATTTAGATTTTTTTTATATTGCTATCTTCTCCTATTTTGTATTTTCAGATTTCATTACAAAATGGATACAAAAATAATAAGTTTATCCAAACAAAATTTGTTTTTCAGGATGTGACACCCTGGGCAGATCTTGGCCGATTCTGGGAGAAACCAGCAGATGGTGTCTACAAAATCCATGATAATGCCTGCAAAGAGTTTGAAGAGTTGGTCCAAGCCAACCTGGAAATGTCTACCATACAAAGTCAGCGACGGTGCCTTCTTGAGATTCTCAACCACGAATGGAGCAGATACTATCCTGCTTCCATGGGGGCTGAAGTGTTTGATCAGTCTGGGACAAAACTTGCTAGCACTGAGTCCAGCTTTGCAATCCACCTGAAGACAAGCCCTTGGCTGCCTTCAACTCCGATCAGAGAGGACAATACAGGTCAGGAGGTGTTTCGAAGGCCTAATGACATCTTCATCAGTTCAGGTAGAGCCAGGGAACTCCTTTGTGATCATGTTCCATACCTGGATGCCCCTGTCCAAGGGGATGGAGGCCCCATGCTACAATATATTGGATTGAATTCCCTCGGAGTAGTTGATGTCAACTTCATGATTTCAAAGCTAAAGTCTTGGTGTGGTGATGAGGGCCAGTCACCAGATCTTAGATCTGGAACCCCCTTCTGCACCTCCTTGGGTCACATCATCAGGGTGTACAGTTACCTGGAGCAGAACTGCCGTCCCAAGGAGCTCAAAGAATTATTCAGTGATCACAGAGTTGTGTTTGTTCCTCAGGAGGCCATGCTGCAAAAGTACGAGTTCCCTGTTCCTGGCCAATTTGTCCACAAGTCTCTGGTTTACTGGCAGGATCCATCATGTCTCTTACAGAAGTATGCCAAGTTGTCCACCCGTGCCCAGCTGTATGCACTTTACCCCGAAAACATGGAAGACTTCTTTCGGAGACAGATCAATGTTGACAGTATGCCGACCATCAAAGAATATGCCCAGGTCCTGGTTCATTGCGCTGGGGATATTTCACTTCCAGACAATACTCGCATCAAGGGAGAAGTCCTGGTGCTCTACAGCATGCTTGGGCAAAAGTGCTCTGCGTCAAGCTCAACTGGACATAGCCAGTATTTGGATCAACAGGAACCAGATTTTGAGTTGAGTTCTGTGCAGTTCTTGAAAAGCATCCTTGAGGGGCAAGCTATCTTTCCCACTTTGGGCAACAAGTGGGTGACGGCGGAGGAGAAGCCCCTGATCTGTGGCAGCCGTTCTTCTGACATCCAGAAGCTCTTCTTGGACAAGAAGGGGGTGCATCTGTTGAATTTTGGAGATCGGAATCGTCTTGGCCAAGTTGTTGAAGGTTTGTCTGGATCAGTGGGCCAACAATATGTGGATGTTTTCCTCAAGGCATGTGGTATCGAGATGCTGTTGGACTGCATCAAAGAAGAATTCATCAGCGAACTCACAAAGCCATCTCTCCAACTTCAGCTTTTCCTCCATGATGTCTGCCCCTACATCCAGCTCTACATGAGCATGCAGCGCAGTGTCAAGAAGGAGTTCAAATCCACCTACGAGAAACTCATAACAGAGGTTAACATCGCTGCCAAGTTGAAAGTCATGCGCTTCATGTCAGCCAAAAAGATTGACAAGGTCTACCGTTTCACACATGACCCCAGTGTATTTGCAGAGCAGAGCGTTGAGTGTGGACTCCAGGAGCTGACAGAGTTCTATATAGTGACAGGCATCTCCAAGAATCTGCGACAGAACAGCAATGTGAGGCGAGAGGTGGCCAAACTCTTCAGCTGCGAGAGCACTGAGGTCCAAGAAGCATTGTTCAGTTTCATCGGCAATCTGCTCCTGGAGATGGGGTCCAAGCGGGAAGAATCCAGAGAGAAAGGAATCAATGAGGGCATCTGCAGGGCCTTGGGGCTGACCTTCCCTCGAGAGGACGATGATGAACCGTGGGAGGTACCCAAACCATTCATCCCAGAGGAAGTTGGTTAGTTGATGTCTTCTCTTGAATAAACCTTAGAATGTTACTTTTTTGGGAGCAGCAGTCTTATGTCCTATCCTGGATGCATCTTGTGGATTTTGGGGTTTTTTGTTGTCAATTTAGCATGGCTGAGTTTTGTGTTGAGGTTTAAAGTGAAAAAAAGGTTTGTCATTGAAGAAAAAGTAGTCTAAAAGCTGGGAACGAGGATTTTTATGCATATAAAACACAACAACTGCACTATTTTTGCAGGATAAGTTCTTCTGCAAAGTTAAAGTTAAGTACAATTTTACTCATCGCCTGATCACTCAACAAATAATATCTCAATATTTTTTTCCAATTCTTCAGTTGTCAAACCGACCAAAGTCAAGCCACTGACTGAACCCACTATGCCACAGCCATCAGCCGGTTCACTGCTTGAGGGTGATGACGATGCAGCTATCCACAGCTGGCCACCTCGGTCAGGAACATATGGCCCACAAAAATCAACAAAAGGTAAGCGCCGAATACCCGAGGATTAATGGCATCACTAATGAGTCATTTCAATCTGTTTAGCAAAAGGTTGTAGAACAAAGAAAAAGCTAATTGATGGGATTTCAGGTAAAAGATTGCACATTAACACTATTGGGCATTGTTTGAGGTACACACGTTTGTACATAGTGGTGATGTTAATGTGTTTCAGCCATTATTACATGCAGTCCTGTTTAATTAAAATTTCAACGCAAAAGGGACTTCAGACTACCTTTTTTTCCCTTTATTTTTTATTTCTTGTAATTGAAAGTTATGATTATATAGACGAGGCTTCACCTCGCCCTTTATGTGGGTGAGGCTGCTTCGCCGCCTGTTGCCTGCTTCATAGGTACATTGTAAGTTACCCACTTTGCTGGCAATCGCCTACTTTTAGGGTGATCAACTCGTGAACTATAAACTTGTGAGTGATCAGCTCATGAACACCTACACACATACACATGCCTTGCGTTTTATAGTATAGTCCACTTTTTAATGAAAATGTTTGCTTGATTGTTCCAGCTGGTGGCCAGCCCAAGAATGAAGAAGCTGTACTCAAGATGTGGCCTCCACCCCAGCCATTAATCAGTGCTCATCAAGCTGCCCCCTTTACACCGGGTCCTCCGCAACCTGGTGATGGCATGTCATATGAAGGCACTGCAATTACTCCAGGGATGCCACAATACCAGAGAAGCCAAGATGACCTTGTTGTGGTGCGGACCTCAGGAGCCATTGGAGGAGGGGAGGTACCCTATCCAGGACAGGTAGTTGGACAAGGTAGGACGGTGTTTTACTGATGTGAAAACAATTTCTGATACTTGGATTTTATAGTTGAAATAAGAAGTAGGTAGTTTGGAG
Organism: Patiria pectinifera; assembly: GCA_029964075.1. Lineage (NCBI taxonomy): Eukaryota > Metazoa > Echinodermata > Asteroidea > Valvatida > Asterinidae > Patiria > Patiria pectinifera. The sequence continues at coordinate 22,939,443 of CM057129.1, read as the reverse complement.
ATGTTAGCGGGTTTTTGGAGATGTTAGCATTCGCCATACGAGTCTTTGTTCATTCCTTTTTCATGTGACCTGACTTTCAATTTGACTCGTGATTGACTTTATATTGACTCAATTAAAATTCTCTGTGGCTAAATATGTTCACTTTGTATTTTCCACATTTGTAATCCCTACACTTCTACATTTATGTTCAGAATCTTCCAATAATCAGATTAATGCAGTTTGTTAAAACTTTAATATAGAATATGAGTAAATGGCATATTAAACACCTGTAATTAACAGTGCGATTATTATTTTGTTCAGGTGGAAGCAGAGAAGGCATTGGTCCCCCTCACCTTCACCAACCATCTGCAGGAGGTCCAGTACAGCCCAGACCCGCCCAGGCACAGCAGGAAGCCTTGTCTCCTAATGAATCCTCAAGTGATCCCACACAGTTAGCTAAAAACGTGGAGGAGCTCGGTTCAACAGAGGAGGATTCCTGGGATACTACATCCGAGGAATCAGGAGAGGAGAAAGATGATAATGGCAATGGAAATGATGCTGAGGAAGGCATTCCAGCACCAGAGAGGGTCAACGAAGAGTTTCACAGTCCGCCCCAAGTCCAGCGTTCAGCAGCCCTACCTCCTCCCTCCACCGGCAGCGTCAAGAAATTCTTCTTACCGCCTCATGCCGAGGGCGAGGCCATTGAGGTGGAATTTGAAGATCTTGCTCCTGGTCCAGCCCTTGTGGAAAGCCTGGAAGGTCTCAGCCTACCTCTCGGAGACAACCCAGACACGACGGATATCGCACGCTGGGGAGAGCAGCTGGTGTACCTCTACCTGTGCCAACAGGCTCAGAGTATGTCACCAGAAGCGTCAGAGGTTACAGTCAGGTGGATCAATCAGCAGGATGAGACAGGGGAGCCATTTGACATCGTCATCAGCCACGGCACCCAGAACATCTACGTGGAGGTGAAGTCAACAATCAGGGACCAGAAGCAGGTTGTGGAGATATCACCCAGGCAGGTGGCCTTCGCTCTGGAGATGGGTCAGGCCTTCCACCTGTACCGGGTGTTCAGTGCCGGGAACAACAGTGGGGTGAGGCTGTGTCGTCTGCAAAACCTAGCCCTCAGGATGGACAGGAAAGAAGTCAAGCTCTTCATGTACCTGTGATGAGCAGACATACAAAAGTGGGGGGAGGGGGGGGCTCATTCCCTCTAAATGTCTAGTTCCCCAGGTGCCTCTCCCCTGAAATAGTCAAATTGCCCCAGCCAACCAAGACAAAATGTGGTCTTCGATCAGATGGTCAAATGTTCCTCATAGGAAGCTGTTAACCCAATTTTACCCCCTTCCCCGATAGAAAAATCCAGAATACACTCCAGGCCATTATGTGGCCACTCCATCTACCCTCATTACAAATTGATAATGAACTAAACTGCTGCAAACTACTTACTGACCGGATTGACATGAAGCTGGTCTAACGTTTCAGTCTTTAGCGAGACCTTTCTCAAAGGCAAGTGACCGTGGTACAGAAACAAACATGTAGGGGACACATAAGCATCACAAAATTATTGTTATCAGAGAAACTATGTATTATTTCCTCTGCCTGAGCAAAACATATATTTGAAACAGCTCCCAAATAATTGCAATCAATTTAGACATTCCAATGTTAGTAGTAGAAATGTATTTATGAAATGGTGGTCTGAAGGATCAGGTTTTTTAATTTTATTTTTTAGTTTTGGGTACCACCAGAGGTCTTTCAATAGTGTACAGGTCTTATGGGTTAAAGTTTGCGACTTGTGATTGGAGGGTCTGGAGTTCAAATCCAGCTGGCCATTATTGTACTAATCTAGGCACTTCAGCCTCGAGTGGTTCTCTCCACCCTGGATACCATCACTAAATGTTATTTGGCTTATTTGATGTGTATTTTCATATTTTTATACAAGAAAGTTGTTGGTAGATTAAAAAAAAAAGATTTGTAATTGAAAGCTTATGTTTAGTTTTGGCATAGTGTTCTAAAGACCGCTTGTCAATGTCATAAGTTTGAAACGGTGGAATTTAGACATGGGGTATGCTCATTATTTAAGTCCAGGACTTACAATTTTATATTTTTTCATTGTGTTTTCAATCAAGTATCAAATACAAAAAGTAATGAATTTTAATTCATAAATAAAACGCCATGTAATATTTTCATAGGTAACATAATACTTTTTCATACATATTGGGAAATGTCTCTATAAAATAGCTTGAAAGGTAATAGCCACCACTTGCAAACATTACAAAATTAAACTGTCAAAATATCATGAAATACCTCATTGATTGCAAGTAAATAATAGATCAAGCATCCTGTGTAATCATTACACCTAATATGCTGTCCTTTTTTTCTTTTTTCTTTTTTTTTTTGAAAAAAGGACTTGCCATCATTTCCTGGCAATGATTAGGACCAAACCATTGTTCTTTCAACGGAAATCTAATAATCTATGCTTTGCGTCATGAAAATATGAAGATATATTTTCACAGTTTTTTCAAAAAGTATATTTTACTGAGCTAAAGTTTTGACAGGTTATTTGTTTAATAACTTGCTTCAGATTGATTGTATAGACCTTTCTATTGTTTGAAAACATTGAGCGCCATTTTGTATGGGCTGCCATAAGCGCATAAATTGAAGCTGTGGTTGGCAACATTTTATTTATTTATTTCTTATTTTAATTGAGTAGCCCATTCAGTGGAATCCACTGATCTCCCATGGGTCCCAGTAAAAAGAAGACAATGTGGAGATTACATATTTCCCCAAAAAGTCCTCATCATAACGCCTCATTTGAAGAAAAAGGCATGTTTAGGAAGTATTTTGTTGCGTTTGTTGATTATTTTGTATTCACAATTCAAATAATATTTGTGTCACCAATAATAACAATTCTTCATTTTTTGCAGTGTGGGCCTTCCATAGTTTGGCAACCCGTGGTTGGCAACATGTGCCAACCACGGGTTGGCGACAGAAAGGTCGATTGTTGTTCCTTGAATCGGCAGAAACTCATTTTTGCAAATGATTTTCATCACCTTAAAAACAAAAAGGGGAAGCCAAAGAAAGTGCCCTTATAATATGAATCTACATTTTAGCAGTTTTTTTTTCAAAATAATGTAATGTGTAATATTAAAAAAATGTTAGAACTTTGTGCCAGCTAGACTAGAAAGTCAATATGAAACGGCTAACAGTAATGTCTTCTAAAAGGACTATGGATTTTACGGAAGTTATTTAAAAAAAAAAAAGTAATGCAGCTGTCTTTTGTGATACAATTATAACAATACCGAATCTTTAAAAAAAAAAAGAGGTACAAAATGGAATTGCTTATAACATATTATCCACTCAAGTGTAATCATTGGGTGCAATTTATAATTTATTAGCAAATATAATCTATTTGGAATAGAGGTTCTAGATTATGATTTGAAATGTGATTATGGGTACTGGTATGTGCGATTTATATAGCAGACAAAAATAAACTACAAGGAAACACAGAAAGGTTTTTGTGTGTGCATGCCTCAGCCAGAAGTTTGGGCGGTTTTTTTTTTATTATACATTAACTGTAAGCTCATATGAGAAGATTTGTTAAGTGTTATGACACAGTGAATCCAGTTATGCACTACGGTACAAGTTGTTCCTTCAGAGGCTGAGACAAGTGACCGCATAGCAACTTTTCCTTCCTGCCTAAACTTTCCGCCTCTAGGATGTAAAGAACCAACCTTACTTCTCATTGGCCCACAGCCAGGCTTTGCCACGTGTCACAGAACAAGATCTTTGACTGGCTGGTTACCCCTTTCAAGCCTTCTCAGCCAGTGGCTCTTAATTTGCTATTTTTATGATTACTGGATCCCTCTTTTGTCACACAAATTTTTATGTGATTTCGTGTACAAAAGTTATCCATAAGAAAGTACTAGACAGAAAATTCGCTCCTTTCATGCACATGAAGAATATATAGAGGAACGCCGATTGCAGAAATTGCTACATATAATAATAAATCATTCATATAGCGCAAATCACCGTGAGGTCCCTATGCGCTTGCTTACTAATAATTTGATCACTAATAGAGATAACATTTAGTATGTTTTGACTTTTGCTGTACTATCACTGAATGGAAGAACTTTCTGATTTCCTGTCAGGATTTGTAAATTTTGAAATGTTGCTGCAAACTCAGCGCATCTACAATCTACACTGAAAATTGCCTGGGTTAATTCTACCCAAGAAAGGGTGAAAACTGGAATTACCCAAACTTGGGTTGTTCTATAACCAATTGTTTGGGTTAGAATTTCTGCTAAATTCAACTAAAACTTGTGGTCATTCAAGACCAAATTTAATTTGGTCTTGTAAGTAGGGGGAGGGGCAGTTTTCAGAAATAAATGAAGTTAGAGGACTTGTATATTATAGCAAATATTGTCAAACTGACATGTTTCACATTTTTGGCTAGTAGATGCTGGAAAAACCAAGAAAACCAACCATCTGGAGTGGCGAATCCAGAACACAATTTTTTTGTGGGGGGGGGGTGCCAAATTCACGGCATGGGGTTCGGACCCACCTAAGGGCCCCGAAAAAAAAGGTTTTAGATGCACTGTGGAGCAATATTAGGCAATTTCTGACCACTTTAACCAATTTTGGTGAAAAGATGGTGGTTTACATAGCTGCCTTTTTTTGAGAGGGGGCCGGGGAGGCATGGCCCTGTTCCCCCCTCCCAATCCGCCCTTTAGACTGTCATTCCCTAACAATCCAGTAAGGTATTCCGTGATAATTTTGTTGTTTAATGTTTGCAAATGTTGTATCTTCCCTTTAAAGGGCCTCGTAGGATGTTGTTACTAAATGATGAAACACACCGCCTACACCACTGGCTTTTATGTGGAAAATCCATCCAAGCTTACGGGTTTGTAATAAAGATTTTTGTTAATGGTGGCATTATTTTCGTTATATTTAAGAAGGCTTTTCAAAAAAATTCGCAAGTTTTAAACAGTTGCATCTACAAAAATTTAATGTTAAATTGGGACAGAGATTCACCAAATGAAAGCGCTACATTTTTTTTTTAATCACACATCAAGTGGAAAAAATTATATCAAAATAGCAGTTGATATTGTAACGAAATATTGCTTCGCGCACTGGGCTTCCGTAGCTGCTGAGCGCTGGTGCGCGGGCTGCGTTCCGGTGGCAGTGCGCGTCGCTGGTGCTCTGCGCGCAGTGTATATAAGCGCGCTGCACGGCATGCTCTGCCCATCGTCAGGAGACTGAGGGGATTCGAATGGTGAAGGGAAGTTTATGTAGTGTGACTGAAAGCAGCCTGATCGAGTGAATTGAAAGATGCAGCAGATGATCAGGGGATGCTGGCTGATCAGTGAGACTGTTGTCAGTGTGGAGTCCATGTAGAAGCTAGGAATTTGGGTGGAGGGGAAGGTTGCCAAGGGTATGTGAATTTTGTAACAGTTTCTGTAAGTACCGTAAGTCTAAAAAAAAAAAATGGAATTTCTTATTGTATATTTAAACTCTTGCGTAATTTTGTGGTGCAGTGGGATACTTTTGATATGCTTGATGGCAGAAATCATGCTGGTTCTTTTCAAAGGCAGGAAACAAAACTGTTCAGGAATTTTGCATACATTGGTTTGTAAAATTTGAGAGACATTTTACGGGGCTAGATACACCCAGTGCTGTAGTTTGAAAAAAACCCAGCATAGACCCCATAAAATAGCACCCGTGTAGAAACAAATCACCGACCACCAGTCAATTGACATTACAAGAAAGCTAACTTGGATTATTGAAAATACATACAAACTTACTGAACTTTAAACTACGGAAGCTTGAATTGCCTTCCGCGATACCGCGTTATGACCGCGATAATTTATCGCAGAAATCAGGAATTCAAAGATAAATCCTTCCGCGATACCGCGTTACTGTGATAATTTATCACAGAAATCCAAAATTCAAAGATAATCCTTTCCGCGATACCTACTGCGATAATTTATCACAGAAATCCAGAATTCAAAGATACGTATTCCTCGATACCGCGTTACTGCAATAATTTATCACAGAAATCCGGAATTCAAAGATAAATCCTTCCGCGATACCGCGTTACTGCGATAATTTATCACAGAAATCCGGAATTCAAAGATAATCCTTTCCGCGATACCGCGTTACTGCGATAATTTATCACAGAAATCCAGAATTCAAAGATACGTATTCCTCGATACCGCGTTACTGCAATAATTTATCACAGAAATCCGGAATTCAAAGATAATTCCTTCCTCGATACCACGTTACCGTGATAATTTATCACAGAAATCCGGAATTCAGAGATACCTTTTCCTCGATACCGCGTTACCGTGATAATTTATCACGTGACACCGCGCACTCATCGATTGTAGAGAGGAGAGACATATGAATTTAAAGCTCCGTATACGAGATAAATTATCGCAGTAACGCGGTATCGAGGAATAGGTATCTCTGATTTCTGGATTTCTGTGATAAATTATCACAGTAACGCGGTATCGCGGAAGGAATTATCTTTGAATTCCGGATTTCTGTGATAAATTATCGCAGTAACGCGGTATCGAGGAAGGAATTATCTTTGAATTCCGGATTTCTGTGATAAATTATCGCAGTAACGCGGTATCGCGGAAGTATTTATCTTTGAATTCCTGATTTCTGCGATAAATTATCGCGGTAACGCGGTATCGCGGAAGGCAATTCAAGCTTCCGTATTAAACATGTATGAACACGTTTTATGCTTTACACAAAGGAAGGGGGAAGTCCCTTCTTTTGTTACAATGCATGGGATTTTCCCAGCGTGAGAAACGGTTCATAAATATTTATGACGTGATGGCAACATCCAATTGTACTACAGTATTTTGGTCACATGACAGCAATGACTCATAGTCAGTACCATTTAAAGTGCTGTACCAGCAACATATCCAGCATTTGATGCCGGGTAGACTTCACTGTATCGATGTCTAAAATATTCTTTAATAGCTGCTTGCTTTTGGTTTTATGGTGCCATCATTATGCCACCAGGAGGGTAAGTTAACCCCATTTGCCTTTTAAAGATGAAAAAGTGATGTCAGGATTTTATATGAATTTTCAAATTTGTGGCCAATAAACACATCTGGCAAAAGCAAAACGTTTCTTATAATTCTTTTTTGAAATAGGTTTGATGAGTAGGCCTAATTGAAAAACGCACACAGTTTGGAATCAAAAATGTCATGATGATGTCATCAAAAATTTGATAGGGAATTGTTTGGTTATCATGAACCTGGATGAGCATCAGTTATAGGCCTAAATAAGCTAGTATCCAAAATATTGTGCAATATTTTCTGTTGCAATTAGGTGGCAAATAAAAGTAGGCCAAAAATTCAATTGCATGTGTACAATCTAACATATTAAAGGTTTGAAACATGAAATACCTGATTTTTTTTATTACAAAAGGACAATTACAATAAAGCTAACTTGGAATATAATACATGCACAATTTCTGAACAAGGGGAAGTCCCTTCTTGTGTTGCAACACATAGGATTTTCCCAGTATGAGAAACGGCTCATAAATATTTATGACTTGATGGCAACAGCTAAATATACTGCAGTTTTTGGTCACATGACAGCAAGGGCGGATCCAGGGGGGGCCAAAGGGGGCCATGCCCCCCCCCCCCCAAAAAAACGGAACCAATTTTTTTTTTTTTTTATGTGACATCGCAATAAAGGCAGGCAATGAGTACACCACCATCTTTTCCTCAAAAAAACATTGGTTAAAGTGGTCAGAAATTGCCTCAGATCGCACCACAGAGCATCTAGAATCCGAAAATTTTTCGGGGCCCTTAAGCGGGCCCCGAACCCCACGCCGTAATTTTTTGGACCCACTTTTTTGGGGGACCCAAATTTTTTTGGCCCCCCCCCCCAAAAATTGTGATCTGGATCCGCCTTTGCATGACAGCAGTGACTCATAATCAGTGACACTGGAATAAGGTATTTAAGTGCCGAGTCTGGAAGTTTTTTAGTGCTTTCAAAACAAGCTAACAGTGTTTGTGACAATTGCTCATATTTTTGTCAGATTTTAGGATTGCGTACAGTCCTAATGCTTGGTAAATTTCCATATGCTTTTAATCTTGATGGTTAATGTTTTTCCTTCAACAATGAGCGGGTCTATTTGAATATTGGTGTTTGTTAATTCATTCACTGACTTAGTTATTGATATTCTATATTGCCACAACGTGGTTCATGCTAGAATAGTTCAAAAATAGCCGGTTGTTTAATTTGCCAGTGTTTACTGAAGAACTAGATGTGCACAGAATACCAACACATGCAAGCTATATATGTTTATGATGGGCAAAGGTGTGAATGACTTTGGCAATGAGAGTTCATGGGGTTTTTTTCGTTAAGGGAGTTACTTTGGAATGTTTTGAAGAAAAGCTGAAAAATATAATGTTTTTCGATTTTTTTTGAAAATGGATAAAGAATAAAGAATTGAATTGAATTGAAAATAATTGTTTTCCAGGATATAAAATACTAATTTGGAGGGAAAATTTTTATATTCCAAAGAAAATAATCATGATTTGAACAAATGCAACTAGAAATGTGCTAGATACCACAAAGGATACAAGAAAGTAGGCAATTGGATGTTATAATTTATTTTAAAAAAAAATAAAAAAAAATAAAAACACCAAAAACTTGTTTTGGTCTCAATCCCTAAATACAAGATTGTTTCATTAGACCATTTAAGGATCATGAAATACCTCTTTTCTCAATTTTCCCCCAAATGGGTAGCTTTCTCACGAATCGGGTAGTTCATGAAGACTATTTTTTAGTACAGCAGCAATTTAGTCAATCTGTTTGGAATTTACTGGGAAAAAAGTAGGCTTGGGTCCCATGCCAGAGTTACAAATGGACCTTACTGATACATTTATTTCAACAGGTGGTTACTACAGGTTGAGGTATTGACATTTATTAGTGAATCTGGTTTACGAACTGTAGCTGCTGCCTCACCAGTTTCATGAATGAGTCTCAATTATGAAGGTGCTGCAACTGAGAACCCAACTACCGGTACACCACCTGGACACCAACAAATCCAGGCTCGGCAACAGCAAACACAAAGACTTTCTCTGAAGGAAACTGCAGTTGATCTTGTGCAACAACAGCAGATAAAAAGTGTACCAAATGAGCAGCCTGGTGTGGGAGACTGTACAGCAAGAGTAGCAGAAAGAAAGTGGCGATGGTTGGGAATCAGAGGTTGCATTTGGAAACTTGGATGCCAGTGAATTGTCATTCTTACAGACGCAAAACCGAAACTCAAGCAAGGTGTTGTCATTAAGCAGTAGCATCTGCAGCAACAAAATCATCCGCAGCTGGCACCACCTAGAGGATTACCATAATCATATTAAATTTCTGTTTGTCTATTTGCAGACCGTGTTCATTGTTGAAGTGACCAAAACAAAGAGACAGCGTTCTTATTTATGAACACGGAAGCCCTAAGACACAACAATGCCTGTTGTATCATGCCCCATCCCCGGCTGTGACTACGCCACTCAGGATCTCGATGCCGCTATCGTAGCTGCACTCCTCACTGCCCACAGCGCTGTACACAGCTCTGGACATGCTGCCAAGGTTTAGAAGGTCAAAAGGCCAACGATTGCCGCTGCTGGCTCCAGTGAAGAGTGGGCTTATTTCAAGTCACGGTGGTCAGATTACGTCGATGCCACCAAGATAGCCGGCAAGGACAAAGTAGTACAACTACTTGAAAGCTGCGATGAACCCTTGCGCAAGGACCTCACAAGATCCGCGGGTGGTAGCCTCACCAACAAATCTGAAACTGAGGCACTGGCTGCCATAAAAAAAAAACTTGCTGTGCATGAAGAGAACACTATGGTTGCCAGAGTGACACTTCACAATATGCGTCAGGATCATGATGAAACAGTGCGCAGCTTCGGAGCTCGCCTACGTGGTCAAGCAGGAATTTGCAAGTTCCTAAATTAAAATGCCCTGGCTGTGACATTGACGTTAACTACACAGAAGCAATCCTGCGGGATGTACTCACCCGAGGCATCGCAGACCCTGAAATCCAGCTTGATCTCCTTGGCGATAAGAACCAAGACATGACCCTGGAGGAAGTCTTCAAATTCATTGAAGCTAAAGAGGCAGGTAAACGGTCTGCATCATCACTACTAGACTCACACTCAGTGGATGCGACCAGCAGCACGTACAAAAAAGCCAAGCAAGTGAACCTCAAGGAGAAACATGACCCATGCTCCTACTGTGGCAAGAAAGGACTTGGGAAGAACGCCCCGGCCCATGCTCGTAAAACCGAATGTGCAGTATGTGGCCACAGGTGTGGGCATTGTGATAAACACCACCACATGGAGAGTGTGTGCCGCAGTAAGGCCAAACCAAAACATTCGACATCCGCCCCTCCTGATGACCGTGAAGGTGCTGTCTTTGATGCCTTATGTACCATCTCTGATCCAGTACAACACCCCAATGGGTGTGCATTTGACGAGTTAGTTACTGTCAATGACTTGGAAAAACCACACCAAGGACTGAACATTCCCCTAGACCATCACGTATATGACAACCTCTCCAACACGTGGCTCAGGAAAAGATCAACGCCACAACCTTTCATCGATGTAACCATCAACATTGTACGGGAAGACTACGCAGCCCTCGGTTTTGACCTTCCCACTCCCACCATGACTTGCTCTGTCCCCGCCATGGCAGACACAGGGTGCCAGAGTTGCCTCGCTGGTATGAAGGTCATTCACCGCCTCGGTCTACGTAAATCCGACCTCCTCCCAGTGACCATGAGGATGCACACCGCCACCAATGGAGGCATCAAGATCCTTGGGGCCACTGTACTCCGCTTGTCAGGCAAAGATGGACGGGGCCGGGTCATTGAAACCAGGCAAATGACTTACATCACGGACAGTTCTGACAAGCTCTTCCTCAGCAAAGAGGCCTGCATCGCCCTTGGAATCATTCGGGATGGCTTCCCCACGATGGGCGTAACTCAGAAAGCATGCAAGCTAGACACAACAGCAGCCCTAAAGGAAGACCACACCTCATATTGCCATTGCCCTCGGCGTCAGCGACCCCCACCACCCCAAACGAAACTGCCGTTTCCGGCAATTGACGCTAACTGTATGAAGTTACAACAGTATCTCCTTGACTATCTCCTTGACTACTACAAGTCGAGCACATTCAACACATGTGAGCATCAGACTTTGCCTCTTATGGACAGCCCCCCCCCCCATGACACTGATGGTAGATCCCAACGCCGAACCGGTTGCGCATCACACACCGGTACCTGTCCCACTCCACTGGCAGGATGCCGTTAAAGCTGGGTTAGACCATGACGTGCAGTTGGGCGTGCTGGAGCCAGTTCCCATTGGCAAGCCTGTCATCTGGTGCCACAGGATGGTAGTTTGTGCGAAGAAGAATGGCAAACCACGACGTACTGTCGACTTCCAGGCTCTTAATGCTCATGCTACGCGGGAAACGCACCACACGCCATTACCCTTTCACCAGGCTAGATCAGTCCCAAACGGGAAAAAAGAAAACCGTCTTCGATGCATGGAACGGTTACCGCAGTGTTCCCATCCGCAAGGCGGACCGACACTTGACCACATTCATAACACCCTGGGGTAGATATCGTTACAAAACGGCCCCTCAAGGGTACATTGCCTCCGGCGATGGATACACGAGGCGGTACGACGAGTTTGTGTCAGACATCCCAAACAAAACCAAGTGTGTAGATGACGTCCTGCTTTGGGCTGACTCGCTAGCAGACTGCTTCTTTCAAGCTGTTCAGTGGCTTGACACCTGTGGACGGCATGGGATCACCCTTAACCCTGACAACTTTGTGTTTGGTGAAGACACTGTAGAATTCGCCGGGTTTGAGATAACTCCTGACAGCGTCCAGCCTTGTAGAAAGTACCTACAGGCCATCCTGGATTTCCCAACACCCAAGGACATCACTGATGTACGTTCCTGGTTTGGACTTGTCAACCAAGTTTCGTACGCCTTCAGCGTGGCTGAGAAGATGCTGCCATTCCGGCAACTTTTGAAACCTAGCTCATCATTCAAGTGGGATGAAAGCCTCCCAAATGCATTTGAGGAATCGAAAGCTGTGATAGCCAGCGAGATCGAAGAGGGCGTCCAAATCTTTGACCCGAGCAAGCCTATGTGTTTGGCAACAAATTGGTCCAAGAGTGGCATTGGCTTCTGGCTACTACAGAAACACTGTTCCTGCACAAAAATGGAACCATTCTGTTGTCACTCGGAATGGAAAATCACGCTCGTCGGTGGCAGATTCACACCCCCTGCTGAATCACGCTATGCCCCAGTAGAGGGTGAAGCCCTTGCAGTCGCTGATGCCCTAGATAAAGCCAGATACTTCGTACTGGGATGCGAAGACCTTATAATTGCTGTTGTTCAGAAGCCCCTCTTGAAGATCTTCACTGACCGATGCCTGGAAGACATCCCTAACCCTCGCCTAAGGAACTTGAAAGAGAAAACCCTGCGATACCGATTTCACATGATCCATGTGCCAGGTATTAGACATCGTGCCACAGACTGTATCTCGTGTCACCCTACTGGCGAGCCTGTCAAACTGATCCTCCCTGACAATGTCGCGTCCATTGATTCTGCACCCATCATCTTGGCACATTCTAAACGCCTCATGGCTGGCCTGCGCACCCCAGCATTACACACAGATACCATCGAAGAATGCATCTTCTCATTTGCTGTGTCCTCTCTAGACTCACTCAGCCTCAAATCTGTTACGTGGGACAGGGTTCGTACCGCTACAGCCAGTGACGACAACATGCAGGGCCTTGTTGACCTCATCGAATCTGGCATACCTGAATTCCGCCATGAGCTCCCTAGACCCTTTCGCGAGTACTTACAGTTTCGGGATAGCCTACATACCGTCAACGGCGTGATACTCTACAAGGACCGTGTGCCGTGTCGTTATACCCCTCTCTCTAAGGGAGGAGGTGTTAGCCAATCTACATGCTGCCCATCAAGGGGTTACCTCTATTACCGCAAGAGCCGAGGCATCTATTTTCTGGCCTGGTATCACCCCTGCCATTGCAGCCCTTTGCGCTGGGTGCAACCATTGTAATTGGATGGCACCCTCTAATCCGAGCGCACCACCCACCCCCCTGACGCCCCCGGACTACCCATTCCAGTGTGTTTGTGCCGACTTCCTTACCTACAAAGGCTGCAACTACTTGGTAGTGGTCGACCATTATTCCAACTGGACAACTGGCCGAGAAGTCCTCCCATGGCGCAGCTGGGCTCATCAATTGCCTACGACGCACCTTTGTCACCTTCGGTATTCCTGATGAGCTGGCCTCTGACGGTGGTCCTGAATTCACGGCTATAGCTACACGTCACTTCTTGAAGGACTGGGGTGTACATCATCGCCTTTCCTCAGTAGCTTATCCACATAGCAACTGTCGTGCTGAAGTTGGTGTCAAGACCGTAAAACGTCTGATCATGGACAACAGCAGCCATAATGGTGACCTCTATACTGACGCATTCCAACGTGCAATGCTCCAGTATAGAAATACTCCAGACAGAGACACCAAACTCTCCCCGGCAATGTGCATATTTGGACGCCCGATTCGGGACTTCATCCCCATACCACCTGGCAAATACAGGCCCCATAACACTTGGCGTGAGACCTTGGCGGCTCGAGAAGAAGCACTCCGCAATCGCCACATGACAGGTGCCGAGCGCTGGTCTGAACACACGAAAAGGCTCTTGCCCCTTGTCATGGGTGACCACGTCCGCATCCAGAATCAGACAGGGCCACACCCCCTTAAATGGGACAAAACTGGCATCATAGTTGAAGTCCGCCAGTTTGACCAATACATTGTGAGGGTTGATGGTTCAGGAAGAGTGACCCTGCATAATAGGAAATTCCTGAGAAGGTACATTCCCGTACAAATACGCACACCACGATTGACAATGGATGATGACATCGGAGTGCGTCAGCCGACAGTTCGCCGGATCATCCCACGCCAAGGCATTGTGTACAAGACAAATCCGACCAGTCACGAGGAGGTTCATTGTCCACCAAAGCCGACTGCTAACCCAGTGCCCAAGTCGGCACACTTCCCCACCGCAACTGGCGCCATTCCACAGCGACTCTCGTTGCCCTTGGCACATGCTACAGACCCTGGCACATCGCCCAGAATGACCCAAGACCCTCCGAGTCAAGAACGTCGGCCCCTCGTTGATGCTCCACCCCCACCTATGGATGAGTCGTCACAAGCCAGCAGGCCCAGCGGCCCAGTACCTTCGATGTTGCCTCCCCAGGTCATTGGTACCAAGCCTGCTACCCCTCCCGCAGTTGACACCCCAGCTGCTGCACCCAGGCGGTCCGGTTGCAGTACTAACAAGCCTGCCTGGCACTCTGACCATGATATGTGATCCTATTAATTGGATCATACTTTACCCTTACGTTTCTGGTTTTTGGTGTTACAGTTTAGTCTAGATTAATCGTTAATAATGTTCTTGATTCATGTTCTCAGTCTTTGTCACACCAAAGGACACATAGGAACATTTTGTGCCAAAGACTTGGGGGAGATAGAGGATTACCAACCTTTCTTAATCATATTACATTTCTGTTTGTCTATTTTTAGACTGTGTTCATTGTTGAAGTGACCAAAAAAAAGAGACAGCGTTCTTATTTACCACTGAACATGAAGGAGCAACTACAGGGACAACCCCACCAGTGCTAAGCAGCTAGACACAAACAAAAGCAGGCATGACGAGTCACAGAGATGTCAGAGATAGACAGCAGAAACAGTCTGCATCACTGAATCAGTCCTATGAGCAAGATTATCCATCTCTCTCATCATCACAAAGTAGGAGCTCAAAGCAGCAGCAGCAACAGAGACAAATGCATGCAGGCATGATGAGTAACAGAGACAAGAGAGCCAGACAGCAGAAACAGTCTGCATCAGTGAATCAGCCCCATGAGCAGATGGATCCATCTCACTCATCATCACAAAGAAGAAGCTCAAAGCAACAAGCTCCAAATCAGAGCACCCTAGATGAAGTGGCCCAGACCCTTATTGACAACCTTGCTGCAGCCAATGAGCAGGTGACGGTGGAACGCGTGGTGGAGCTTCTCATGCAGCATTTTCAGGCTGCCAGCTTGCAAAAGCTGGGGCTACGAAACGAGAACCAACTACCAGCCCTGAAGCAGTTAATGAGGCTCCAGTCCAAAGTCAATGTCTTCATCCAGGCATTTGTCAAAGTCAGGGCCATATGTACCCTTCACGAGCTCCAGAAATCTCTAGCGATGGTAGATGCCCCCACTGGTTCCACAGAGAAGCTTGACTATGATGCCCTTCACCTAGGTCCCTTATCCAAGCAGCCCCTGGTCTATTATTTCTTTAAGTTCCCGCCAACCAAAGATGATAACGATATCCCCAAGATCACTACCATTGATGTTTTGGAAGTCCTGAACAGATTTCTGACTGCCAAAGATCTGTGGAGGGATCGTGTCAAGTTGGAGGACTTTATGGAGTATGTTGTAGAAGAGTACGATTTGGAAGGGCCGTATGACTTGGGCTTGCGAATCCAGAGTGTTGCTCTTGGCATTTCAGTAAGTTTCCTATATAAAGTTCTTTTCTGAAATTAATTAACAATTCCATTACACATTTACTCATGCACAAACCTTGTAACAATGATTTCTAGTAGATAATTTCTAACTCGAAATGAAAAAGAAGGTCTTTGTACCAAATTAAAGAGGTACAATTTTACATTCCCTATCACTTCTAAATTTATGAAATAAATGCTACTTTTTATTTATATGTTACTCTTTTCAGGCCCTCAAGACTGCCAAACGTGAACAGAAAACAACCATGGACCGGGCTCGTGAAAACATAAAGACTTCCTTGACTGAAGAGGTGACCTCCGAAATAGAGAAAATCCGCAAAGCTGTGATATCACCTGCAGACATTACCGGGCATCAGTTCCCCCCGGGCCCTATGCTGGAGGTGCGGCGCCGCTACTGCAGCGTGACAGCAGCAGAGGCGGTGAACATGGTGTTTGACAATGCCTGCAAGCTGACTGCTAACAGCTGGCAACTGAAGCAGTTCTGCTTGGCGCTGAAAAGCATGGTGATGGACAGGCTGAGCCGGTCGCTGTTCCAGTTGGCTATTTGTAGTGGTGACCTTAGTCGACCCAGTGACCTTCCACAGGGGATTCTGGATTCTGAAGACGAAGATAAGGAGGAAAGTGGTCCTGATGAGGAGGAGAGAAGCCCAGTCAAATCAAAACCGACTGAAGGTATGGGGTTTCTTAAAACAGTGGCTTTGTCTGTGGCTCCAACTTCATCTCTGTCTCCAGATCATTTAGAAGACTACTGTATCCAAAGGAGAAGGGAAATAACCCAAAAAAGGGACCAGGTACATAGGATCTGATCCTCAGTAACTGATATTCAAGTCCCTCAAGTCAGAGACACTAACTCTAGCCAAAGCCAGAGATGAGGCCAACTTTTTGAAACACCCCCCAACACAGAGCCAATAAAGAATTTAGCTTTTTATTCCGTAGGCATCTTTTTATTACAGCCTTCCTGGATCTTCCAAAATAGTTTAATGTGTCATAGCCCAACTGTGATGGGATACTAAAAGTAGCTTGGCTCTATTTTCCTCATTTTTACAAAATCTTTAATTGCCAGTGGTAAATGGGCTAAATACTCGAATTGTATGCATCCAAAAGTAACACAGGGTACTGTAGCGTGGTCTCTATTGGGTTCTTGTCCAAATTCAATAAGTCTAACTCTTTAGTTGATAGTTCGTGTGGCATTTATTAGTCATCAACCAATAACAACAGCGGCTGCAAAGTAAAGGAAAAGATTACATTATGAATCATAGTTCTATATGCCCCCCAAGTCTTTGGGAATAACAATACTAACAATTCTAGGAAGAAAAGATTCCAAAAATGTAACAGACATAACTAAGTAACCTAAAGAAAAGCACAGATTACAAGGCGTGAACATGAACAATTAGCAAAGATCGAAACATAGGTTATGGGAAGTAAACTGAAGCTGTAACTTTGGCTATATAAAAAAAAGTTCAGAGTATATAGGTGTCCTTTAGTTCATCCCGAAGCCTGGCAGGCGGTTGTGACAAGCGAGTGGAGTGGCGAGGGGCAGTCGAGGAGCGGTCCAGGGGTGGCAGATCCACGGTCGGGGCCAGGTGTTCCTTCAGACCAGGAGAATTGTGTGGCAGGAGGCCGCGGAGTGCACGGGGAACGGAGCCTGGGTGGGACCGGCTATTGGTGGGTGGATGCGTGGTGGCCACGGTGGGTGTCACAGGTGAGGCGGGAGTCGGTTACAAGCCATCCGGGGTCGGAGGATGGTTGGTGCGGGTTGGCTGGGAGACGGCTGGAAGCATCGCAGGTGGTGTGGCTGAGGTGTCCTGCGGTAACTGGTTGTTGGCCTGCACCAGAGGGGTTGGTTTCGGGTGCTGGCTAGCTGCATGCGACCCTGGCAGCGGAGGTGCCATCAGGAGGGGCGCACGTGGAACGACAGGCAAGTACTTCCGCAAGAATCGCCTGTTGCGTAGGGTGACTTGACCAGATCCATCAACCCTCATGACATGCTGGTCGAATTGCCTCACCTCCACCACAACCCCGATCTTGTCCCACTTGGTTGGGTGCGGTCTGGTCTGGTTCTGGATACGCACGCAGTCGCTGACAATCGGTGGCGTGAGGGGACGGGTGTGCTCTGAGAAACGTTCTGCAGCGCGCATGTGCCGGTTGCGCAGTGCCTCCTCGCGGGATGTGAGTGTCTCCCGCCATGTGCTGTGTGGGTGGTACTTCCCAGGGTGGATGGGTATGAAGTCACAGATGGGACGCCCGAAGACGCACATAGCAGGGGAGAGGTGTGTGTCATGGTTGGGCGTGTCGCGGTACTGGAGCATGGCACTCTGGAATTCATCAGTGTTAAGTGTGCCTTCAGCGTCAGTATTGTCAGTGATGAGGCGCTTCACAGTCTTGAGCCCACTTCAGCACGGCAGTTGCAGTGGGGGAAGCGACGGATGAGATGCGGTGACATACGCCCCAGTTGCGGAAGAAAGCGCCGGTGGCCCCGGCAATGAACTCTGGGCCACCGTCTGAGGACAGTTCATCGCTGATTCCATAGGTCACGAAGGTGCGGCGCAATGCATTAATGAGTCCATTGGCGCCGTTGGCTGCCTGTTCGACGATTGGCCAGTTGCTGTACCTATCCACCACCACCAGGTAGTGACAGCCGCGGTAGGTGAAGTAGTCAGCGGCAGTGCATTGGAATGGATAATCGGGCTGGACCGGAGGCATGGGCGGTGCGCCTGGCTGTAATGGCGCCATACAGTTGCAGGGAGAGCAGCGTGCCCGTGTGTCGGTGATGGCGGGGGTCATACCTGGCCAGAAGAATGAGGACTGAGCTCGTGCGCACATCATGGTGACGCTCTGGTGGGCCGAGTGTAGTGCTTCAAGGGCCCGGGCACGGAGGGACGAGGGAATGATGACAAGGTCATTGTAAAGGCATACGCCATCAAACTCTGACAGGTTCTCACGGAATTGGTGGTATGGCTGGAGCTCACGGGGGAGGTCACCGGTGAGAGTGGGGAAGCCCTCTTGTATCATCTCAATCAGTCTGCACATGTTGGGATCACGAATGTGGCGAGGCGGACATCGTTCCATGTGACTGATTTGATCACCTTAGCAGCTGTAGTGGCAGACTGACTGCATACTTGGACAGGGTCTGGGCCACTGGTGTGGATAGCGGTAAGGAAGTCATTTGGCAGCACAGTGGTCGTTGGTTTGCTTGAGTCATGGAGCACAGGTGCGACATCATCAGGGAGCTGTAGCGGTGTGCCTTTACCAACGGGGTGGCAGGATACCCCATCAGCCGCAGCATGGCGTACGTGCACCAGGTATGTGGACGATGCGGAAGTGGTAGCTCAGTGACTTCTCCTTGAGGTTGCGGAGGCGAGGGTTTGGGATGTCCCTGAGTGAGCGGTCACCGAACACCTTCAGAAGGGGCTTGTGATCCACCGCCACCATGAGGTCAGAGCAGCCAAGGACAAAGTGGCGGGCCTTGTCAAGTGCATCGATGACAGCAAGGGCCTCCCCCTCCACTGGGGCGTAGCGGGACTCGGCACCTGAAGTGAAACGGCTCCCGACCAGAGTCACCCTCCAACCAGTCTTGCAGCAGAAGGGTTTTGAGGAGGGGCAGTCGCAGTGCTTCTGGAGCAGCCAAAATCCCAGACCATCTTTGCTCCAGTCAGTTGCAAGGCAGGTCGGCTTGGTCTTGTCGAATATCTCCACCCCTTTGTGGATTTCGCTGACGATGAGGGCCTTTGATTCCTCAAATAGGCAGTCCAGCTCATCGGTCCACGAGAAGGGGGTACCAGGTTTGAGGAGTTTGCGGAAGGGCAGCATGCGGTCAGTCATGGCGAAGGCATAGGAGACCTGGTTGATAAGCCCGAACCAGCTGCGCACATCTGTGATATTACGAGGCATTGGGAAATTCTGGATCGCTTCAAGGTACTCAGGGCAGGGGCGTACAGAGGTCGGGGTGATCTCAAAGCCAGCAAACTTGACAGTCATCTGGGCGAAGGCAAACTTTTTCGGGTGACGCCATGTCTGCCACAAGTGTCGAGCCACTCAACTGCCTGGAAGAAGGCCTCCTCGATGGAGTCAGACCATATCAGGGTATCATCCACGCACTTGGCCTTCTTCAGGATGTCAGACACAATCTCATCAAAGCGGCGGCTGTAGCCATCACCGGAGGCGATGTACCCCTGTAGGGCGACACAGTATCGGTAGCGGCCCCAAGGTGTGATGAATGTGGTGAGGTGGCGGTCCTCCTCAGCTAGGGCAATGCTGTGATACCCGTTCCGTGCATCAAACACAGTTTAATTGCGAGTCTGGGGAGGAACTGCAAGTGCTTGGTTGAATGGTGATTGTGTGTGGTGGGTCTCACGAACAGCGTGACGATTGAGTGACTGGAGGTCAACCGTCCGTCTGGGCTGGCCTGACTTTTTGGGGCAGATCACCATCTTGTGGCACCATGTGACAGGTGTGCCGACTGGGACTGGCTCAATGACGCCGAGGCGGACGTCGCAGTCAAGGCCTGCCTTTACATTGTCCTGCCAGTGGACAAGGACAGGGATAGGTGTTTGACAGGCGACGGGCCGAAAATGAGATGCTGGCACTGTCGGGCCTGACTGCCTCGCCAATGGTGGGGAACCTGGTAGAGATCATGCCCAGGGCGAAACAGGCTTGCTTAGACAAGAACAGCCGGTCGAATGAGTCGGTGAAGTATACTATCTGCCGGGTCTCGAGTGTCTCTCCAGATTGGGAGGTGCCAGAGATGCGGCAGTTGTTGGCAGCATTCATTTTCATTGTGACAGGGATGAGGTGTTTCCTTTCAAGTCCCAGTTTGGATAGGAGTTTCGTGCCAGCCAGGCAGGACTGGCAGCCAGTGTCAGCCATAGCAGGGTAGGTAGGCTGAGGAGATGGTGCTGAGCAGGGGGGTAGGGAGGCCGAGGTCACGAGCATCCTCAGGAGTTGCTTTGAAAGAGACGTCCACGATGGGTTGGGGATCAGATCCTCGCCTATCCCATGCGTCGCAGAACTGATTGTAGATGTGGTGCTCTAGAGTGATTGCATTCGCGTCCATGGGTGGGGCGTCGTTGACAGAGCACAGGGTTTCGGAGACTGCGGTGGCATTGTGAGGTGACTCCTGTGCCTTGGGCGTGGCTGGCTGCTATCTCCGCTGGGATTGGCGGCACACACTCTCGTGGTGGTGGAGTATGCCACATTTCGCGCACGTGTGATTGTACGCAGGGCACTTCCTAATGCGTTCCTGTTTGCTACGTTCATGGCCCGTCTTGCCACAGTAGTCACACACCTGAAGTTTAATGTCGCGGGGCTGTAGCTTGGATCTCTCCCTTTGTTTGTAGGAGCTGGCAGCTGCAGCAGTCCTAGTGGCAGTGGCACCACCCTCGAGGAGGCGGCCGGCAGAGCGTTTGCCACTCTCTTTCGCTTCGACAAATTGAAGCACTTGGTCCAAATGCATGTCCTGTGTGGATTGTCCGAGGACATCCAGGCGGATCTCCTCATCCTCCAGTCCACGGATGAGGGTGTCCCTGACTATGATGTCGCTGAAGTCAACGACTAGGGAGCACGTACAGTCCTTCTTGTAGTTACAGATGCTAGCCTGGCCACGCGGGCGGCAAAGGCCCTCACTGGCTCGTCGCGGTCCTGTCACATTTGCTGGAGCTGCACACGAGCCAACATGATGTTCTCTCGGCGAACTGCCAAGCTCTTGATGTTTTTGAGGATGGTTGGTTCATCCTGCGACGTCAGGGCACCGAATGTTCTGGTCAGGTCTTTCCTGAGTTGGTCGTCGCAGCACTCAAGCTGTTGGTAGACTATATCGGTTCCTGTGAGATGTGTGGCGTCTTTGTATTCGGACCATCGTAGCTCGAAGTAGGACCATTCTTCACTCGTGCCGGCAGCCATGACCGTAGGTCGTCTGACCTTCTCCACTTTGGTGGCGCATCAGGCGGGAGTAGGTGCAGGGGCAGGAATGGTTGGGTGGGCGGTGCAGGCGTGTAGGTTGATCAAGGCGAGTAGCACCTCTGGGGGTGTGTTGCTAGGCCAGGATGCCTCACAGTCAGGAGCCGAGCAGTTGACGTGAGCCATTGGGAGGGGTAGAGCGTGCCAGAGAGTCTGGACTGTCGCTGTTGTCATCAATAAGTCTAACTCTTTAGTTGATAGTTCGTGTGGTATTTATTAGTCATCAACCAATGACAACAGCGGCTGCAAAGTAAAGGAAAAGATTACATTATGAATCATAGTTCTATACAAATTTTGTTGCCAAACGCAAAACAAGGAGGACTAAGACTGATCAGTTTATTTCAATCAAACCACTGAATTCACTCTTTTTTTGGCTTTCTCAGAGCAACAACGTATTCCCAGCTTGGCACAACTTCAACTCTAAGAACCGAATTGTTACACACGGTCTAAAATCCATATACAATTTGTTACATTTTTATATCAAGAACCTGGCTCATCACCAATTATCTTTTCGCGCCTGTCAACCCTAGTATTCATGTAATTAGTTGAAGCTTTCCAAAGTATTCTTTGAGAAGTCGGCTATATGTCAAAAATTGCTACAAACCTCTTTGTTACTCTCTTTCTTTTTGCCTCCTAGATCAAGTCCGCGAAGAGCTGCAGCGTTACCTAGAACGTATTCAGCATGGGAATGTCAATCTCAAAGACCTTGCCCGCATCGAGACCAAACTTTGCCAACATTTTGGCTTTCAGGACTTTGTGTCGCTCAGCCGAGCCAGGAAAACCTTCCTACAGTTCCTCGCTCTGGATCATCCAGAGGTAACCATAAAAAGATTGTTGTTTTCTTGGTTAATCAGCGTTTCCCAGTTTTATTCGTCCTTGTGCTTTTAAACCCTATACGTTCAGTATTTGGCATGATACAATTGTCCTGTTCTGTTGCGTGGGCTATGGTGTTATGCATACTTAAGATGGCAAATGGCACCAATGGGCAAGAGCATCACTAGACCACCTACAGTTAACCATTTTGTCCCCGGTCACTCTGCGCTGACAACATGTTCCAACAGGGGAACTGTTCAAAGCGGGCAATTACGGGCACTAACGGACAATATGGGTGGCACTCTACAACCCAGCATATTTGCCCATGGACACAAGATTTGGCAGGCAGGGAGATAATTTTGCCGAGAAATTAATGTGTACACAAAGCTATGGAGACATTACTGTTCTGCCTTGAGTTACATCATGCTTTGGCCCATGAATATGGAAATTTTCATTAGCATAAAAACTAGAACATTGAAAGTTCTCCCTATTACTGCTACAAAGGAGGAGGAAAGTCATAGTTACATGGCAAGAAATCTGTTTTAATTGTATTTAAGCCATGGCATGGTTGTGACATAACAAAGTCCTATCTAACTACCAAAATGTAATGCAATTTTTTTTTTACGTCATAGCAAGTTGGGTTAATATACCCACATACATTGATAAATATGCTTCTCTAACGATCCTTTAAAATTATATGTTTTTACATTTGCTCAGGTTTTGGAGAGTGTTGGCGGTACCCTGATGGGGCTGGTATCCAGCAACCCCAGCCAGGAGTCCATCTACAGACCCTCACGCATGGATCTGGTGGAATTCATTCGACAGTGCGACCCTTGCAAAGTATGTTTTAAGCAACACCTGAAAGAAATATTTATAACTTGGTGAAAAAGATCCCCCTTCCAAGCTTTTTCCAGTAATGAGCATGTAATCTAATACCCCCGTCACACCGGAGGCGCGGTGCCACTACGGTTTTTGGTCAAAACCGCCATCACCGTAGTGACACCGGCAGTAGTTTTTCATAGTTTTCCCCTACCCGTCAATACCCCTGTCACACCGGAGGTGCGGTGCTTGTACGGCATAAACCGCAGTGGCACCGCCGTGATCGTCGTGGTTCCGCAGTGGTTCCGCAGTGGTTCCGTCATTGATCGCCGTAGCACCGCGGAAAACTGTCAAAACCGCGGACCTTCGCGATTGCACGGCGGTTGTACTGCGGAGGCACGGCGGTGATTGAGGTCCTACTGGGGTCCTTGTATGGTGCCACGGCGGTCATGGCGGTGCCACGGCGATCCCACTGTGGATTGGCCCAACCCGCGGTGGCACTGCGAAAGTTTTGAACATGTTCAAAGTTTACGCCATGCCACCGCGAAGGTCCGCGGTTTTGACAGTTTTCCGCGGTGCTACGGCGATCAATGACGGAACCACTGCGGAACCACGGCGATCATGGCGGTTCCACTGCGGTTTATGCCGTACAAGCACTGCAGTGGCACCACACCTCCGGTGTGACGGGGGTATAACACCTTGGGGACAAATGTTGTCTCCTGATTGGCTGAGAGTGAGTCACATGGTCCATTGGCTGTTTTTGTTTTATGTTTGTTTTATCTTCCACACTCCCAACACTCGCAATGTACTACCCAACAAGATAGAATAGTGTACATCGATATATAAAAAAAAGCTCCAGAGCCATGATTCAAAAATGAAAAGTTAAAATTTACTTCTCGGAAGTCTTAAAGACTTCTTTACGATACTCCTGAAAAAAATTACAGTTTGGGTAAGAAACAAGAAGAAAGGAATTCACTTGGAGATTAACTTAGCTACAATTAGTGTTCCTTTCTAAAAAAAAATCACTGCTATTCTTTTATCACCACAAAATTGCATTAAATGTAATGCTTAAAATCAGTTGCATTACATAATTTACTTCATTTATGCATGCAAATTTTGAGAAATAACTCTGGATTCCGTGCACAAGCATTCCCTCGACCGTTGTAAAGAGAAAGTTGGGCAAGACCACTTGGAGAGACGCTTGGATCTTTAATTGCTAACGTGCTGGTTCCTGGGTGATGCTCACCTGAGAACATAATAATTAGTCGTGCGTACTTCACCCCACATGCCCAAGAACTTTGGTGTGTCCCTCCCACTAGAGCTCTAATGCAGCCGTCTATTTTTCATGCACACAGTCCATACTTTCTTGTAGAAACAAATTAAGCTTTCCTTGGATTAAACTTTGACTTTCTTAGGAATCTCAAGACACCCTGGATATCTGCCTGTGTGCCCACTACCAGGTCAGCAGTGTGGAGGAGCTGGGACATGGACCTGTCAATCGTCTGAGTCAACAAATCATCAAGATGGCCAATAAGTTAGGCCAGCAAGAGGAGCAAAATGCTGTCATTTACGAGACGGCATTGTGTGCATCAAATAGGTGTGGTTTTAGTTACTGCCAGAATGTCTATGACCCGACCCAAATTAAGGAGTCCTATTTCACCAGAGTTACTTTTGCATAAAAGGAGTTTTTGGAAATTATGTATAGCGAAAGGTAATGAGAATAGTCAACATTTTTACACACACAATATTTGAATATATTACAATGTCAACTTGAGCAATCTTATTCACAAAGATTGACTAGTTCCAGCAAGTTTCGCAGACATGGTAGGAAAGAAGGCTCGTATCAGGCATGCAATTTTCACTTGGATCAGCTGATTTAAACTTTTTTCACTTATGCCATTAGAAATTGGAAAACTTTGTTTAAAGTCTTGTAAAGTTTGGAATTCCCTCTTTATTTTGTTCCCTCTTTATTTTGTTTAGTTACTTCCCAGTTGCATGCCTGTTATGAGAAGCATTGCCAACGAAGAGAAATTAGCACAGGGGGCTTCACCTCCCTGCCCCTCCCACTCTTGGATTCAGCAGTGTTCTATGTAGCTTATTTTCTTTCGCATACATTCTTTTGAAGGCGGAATGAGAGTAAACGCAAGGACGTTGGCTTGTTTGGCTCTCAGAGCCTGGAGAGTGCCCTCGCCTGTCTGGCCTCTGCCCCTTTGCTGGAGGATCTAGCTGAGTGGTCTCATTGGTCGATGGTCTTTGAACCGGAACATGGAAACCTGAAAGCATTTCTGGAAAGAAATCCTGGTATGGCATTTGTGTGATTACATATCTCTTTCTATTATAAGATGCAATTTTATTTTGTTAATTAGGTTTTTCCCTTCACCGATGTTTAAACACTGTATACTCAGTGTGTTACCTCCCGAGTGAAAGTTGGAAAAAATCACTTGAGTGGGACTCGAACCCATGACCTCCTGCTTTCTAGTGCAGGTGTGTTATCACTCGACCACCGAGCTATTTCTTTCTGGAACAGAATTTAGGAAGGCCTGTTTAGGTTGAATCCGAGAATTTGGTATTATAGCATCTCTCCCAATTGTAATTTATCAGTGCTGGTTGTATTTTTTTTACAGGAAAGCATGAGAATCTCTGGCAAAATTTCACTGTGTAAAGTAATTTTTAAAGCCACTTATGTGACTTTGCTTGTGGTACAAGTTCTTTGCAGATTTTAATAAAAAATGTAGCTATAACCAAAAAGGATGTAATTTGGAATAAGAAATCCAATACTTTTGTTGTTGACTTTCAGGTCAAAGTGTGTCGCCACCAATAGAAATCAATGCCTTGGAGGTCCGACCAGGAGTCCTGCTCCGATTGGCTGCAGAGACGTCACCCGACCTGTTTGCCACAGCGGCAAAGCGAGGTGACAGTGTCACAGCCAGCGGTCATCTTGTCTCTTTGGTGGCCAAGGAGGGCCCAGGCAACACCCCCCTGGCATTGCTTAGCAACCACATGGAGACCGCTCTGAATGTTCTGGCCGTGCAGTCTGAGGGTGTGGAGATGAAACACAGCGCTGTGATAGATTTTGTGCTGGACTGCCTACTGGCTGTGCCCCTCCTCATTGGACAGACAGTTGTTAGGCAGGTCTGTAGGGACGTTGTGTCCCAGATTGTGAATTTTTTTAGAAGTTTTGCTTTGAGAGATGTACATTTTAACATTAGAGTTTGTCACTTACCAACCCTTGGAAAAACATTCACAGGGTTGAACTGGAATGGGCCTTTAACCTACCATCTTGTTACCAGGGCAGATGTTTAGCACTTGACCACAATTTCCTTGAGAAACGGCAAAAACTTAATGAAAATATTTTTGAGTATTTTCAAATTTAAAGATTGACCCTACTGTTTTTGTCACTGCAGGTCATCTTAAATCCCCTGACAACTGTCATTGGGTCAGAGGTCAAATCAAGACAGTTGATTCTCAAGGCCTGCCGCACTACCACCCAGAGGACAAAAATCCAGAGGCTGGGGCTCCTGCTGGGCATCAGCCAATGGAAAAACAGCTTCACAGAGGAAAGGATGCCCCGGAACATAGATAAAGAGGAAGATTATGAAGAGGACTTCTTTGGAAATGATGAAGAGTTTGACTTCAGTAACTTGCTTGGGATTCACAAAGCTCCCAAAACTACCGAGGTGACAATTTTATCGATTTATCTGAATTCTTTCTGGTAATAAATAAAACAGTTCCTCAGTGTTGCATCTGAATTGAGCAATATCATAGCTTTTTGTAAAAAAAAATGCAACATGATTCCGAAATTAAGCAAGTTTATCCTATTTGTGAGTCTGGGCTTTTGATATCTTTGTAGAGCCTCTTGAAGAAAAGTCAAGTCAAGTCACAAGCATTCATATTAATTGTGATAGTCGTTGTTCATCCCCAGTTGTGACTTGGCTTGCAATCTTAATTGTGAATTGATTCATGATTAGTCAATTTCACAAGCTTTGATAAGAGGCAACAAATCTCTCAAATTGTCCACAGGCGGCAGAAAGCTCTTCAACCGCAGAGGTCAGTCCCACTGACACACCATCCCTTCAAGATGCTGAAGAGCTTTCCCAGACATCACTGGAAAAAGATGAGCAGAGGGGAGATGCCCAAGATGTCCTTGAAGAGGAGGAGACGATCGAACAATTTGAAGATGAATTTGGCATGATCATTGAAGCAAGTGATGAAGATGATGAGAAAAATATGGAAGTTCAAGAGGACATATGTGAAAGTAAGGAAATCTGACATTTAAATGTTTCTTTGATTTTGTGGGTTTTTGTAGTAAATGTTATGGTTTGTTAGAAAAAAGAAGGCTGTGTCGAGATTTGTAATCTTGATCCCAAGTCGATTTCAGTCGGAGGCCGTCCAGTCTCAAGTGAAGTTACAAGTAATTCAAATGAACAGCGACATACACATTTCTTTGTTATAGTTCATCCCCTGTTACTTGATACCCGGCTTGTGATTAACTCATGATTTATCGGTTTGACTTAATGTCAACTCTTGTCCTAACAACATTCATGTTTTAGTAAATAACACACACATTTTGTCTCGTAGTGTTTGTCTTAAAGCCTCTTATTCTTCTTTTTGCATTGGCTAGTTTTTCTGACAGAAGAGTTAAAAATGTTCATTTCAGTAAAACAAAATTGTAAATTAAAAAGGGACTGAAACAAAGTGGGGTTCGTGAATCTTTTTCTTTTCTTAAAGTGGTAAAAAAGTTCTAAGATTAAATTTGATTATTTCATTTCCACAAGAATGAGAGGGTAGTGCCAATGATTTTCCAGCGGAGGTCTCGGGAGAAAAAATGTCACCTTGGGATGAGAATTTGGATGAAAATTAATAAAACAAAAATAAACATCAAATCTAACTATTTTATTTCCACTAAGGAGAAGGTGATGCTGATGACTCTCAGGCAGTGGGCGCAGGAGAGGACATCTCTTCCCATGACGAGTCTTTGGATGCAGATGCTCAGCCCCTAAACGAAGAAACAATCAAGACCAAGGATGAAGCAGAACCGGAGCCCAACCTGACACCATTCCAGCGCACCGTGTTGGACTGCCGGACAGTGATCCACAGCATCTGCCGGGAGGAGTTTGGCGTGGGCATGGAGCTGGATGAGCAGACCAAAGGACTGATGGACCGGCAGCGGGAACGCATCAGTCGCATCGTCAAACGACTCTCTGAGGAGCTGTACAGCAAGGACACCCACTTTGTCCTGGAGCTGATCCAGAACGCCGACGACAATGAGTACGAGGCAGGGGTCGAGCCTTCCTTAATATTCCTAGTGGACAGGTCAGTGCATTGTAGCTGTGGCAAGATAATACTATTTCAAAATATGGTACATATTAAGATACAGAGGTTGCAACAATATGCGTCATTAAAATTGTTAATTTATTTCGGGTATTTAAACAATGAATTCCTCAAAAGTGCCATTTCACTGTAACTCACAAGCCTGAAGAAACCTGTAGAGAGAAGGCAATGAAGAAATGTGCAAGGAAAACCTTAGACTAATACTCTGGAGGAAACCCATGGAATTGTGCTGGGACTGAAATCCCAATCCGCGTGTCGGCTTGGTCGGGATTCGAACCGAGGCCGTTAGAGGTGGAAGGCAAGGAACTGAATCCCCATTACTGTCATGAAATGTATCACAGGAATGAGTTTTTCTCAGACTTATGTCTGAAATCTTTCCTTTAGTTGGTACATTTTGTAAATATAGTCTTGTCTTTTGCCGACAAGATTCAACACCAATGATCACAGCAGAGATTTGGTACAGTGACGCCTTATTGTGGCATTCTTGTATCGTGATTATTGATACCTCTGTGTATATTGCTCCCCTGCAGGTCTGAGGTGACTGTCCTTAACAATGAGGTTGGTTTCTCAGAGAGCAACATCCGGGCTCTCTGTGATGTTGGGAGAAGCACCAAAGGAAAACACAAGAGAGGATACATTGGTAAATTGCCACTGAATATTTAGCGTGACTACGTACAAATGCAAACTGTGACATCATGCTTCATGCTGAAAACTTTTGACCGTTCTGGTCATTTTCAATTCACCTTTCAGGTCACAAGGGCATCGGATTCAAATCAGTGTTCAGAGTGACCGACAAACCTGAGATCACGTCCAAGGGCTATCATGTGTGCTTCGATCAGAGTTCCGATCAGATGGGTTACATCTTGCCGACTTGGGTAGGGCCAGAAAAGATCCAGGATGTTGCCCAGATGGAGGAACCTCGCAAGCCGTAAGAGCTAAATAATTTGTCATACAGATGATACCGTAGATTGCAATTCTTGCCAATAGATTGATCTATTAAGGCAGCCATGTGGTTGTTTTTTTACCACCAAGATTACGTATCCTGCCATTGACGGGAGGCTTAGTGGCAGTCCAGAAACTTTGCAAATTTCATGAATATTCATCATATCTGCATGATCTCATGACTATTTAATTCAATAGCTGGACCACCCGGATCACCCTGCCTTTGAAGGGAGACTTCCAACGAACCACCAGCCTGGTCAACAAGTTTGAGGATGTCCAGCCATCCCTACTGCTGTTCTTAAACAGACTACGATCAATTGTCATCGTTAACCAGGTTCGGTCTATGATTGGTATCCTCTCAGATCTATTTTTCATTACACGTAGTGGAGCACCAAACTCACGTACCTCTTTCTTTGAGTGTGCCCCTGGAAGGGTGCCTGGACGTTTAGGGAAAGTCAAAGAAAATCCCCCACCCTTTCCCACTTTGAGAAATATACCAGCAGCACTCCTCAGCAAACTACTTGGGCATGAGCCCTCCAGTATTTTAAGAGGACGAGACCCCTAAGGTAATGTCCCTCGAATTCAGGGCATTTGCTTCGGATACACCTAGAGTCTTGAAAAAATATTTCATATGTTATATTTCCTTTAAAAATTGTTTTTGGAAATTGCTGCAACTTCAAGTAAAATGAGTGAATTTGCCTCTCTGGTTCATGTGCATGTGGTAATTTCCTACGTTATGACGGATTTTGCAATAACAGGAAGAGAACACAAAAAGCCGCATGAGTAGAAAAGATAAAGGAGGCAACGTTGTGGAGATCCGCCACTCCCAAACCACTGACAGCTGGCTGCTCATCAAGAAATGCTTGGATGCCTCTAAGGTATTGCACAATATTTATTCTCCTGCGACTGGAGTGGATTTGAACCCGTAGCTTTTAGATTACTTTTCCAGCGCTTGACCAATATTGAATCATGCTGCAGTCACTTTCCTTTGTTCAAGTGATAACAAATTTTATGTCAATGGACAAGTATTATAATGTAAACTGACGCTTATCTACGGTTTCATGTACATTTTTTTGGTTGGGTAATCGGGACAAGAATATGCATTTGAGAATAAGACAATATTTCATGTGACAATTGTAATTGCCAAGTCTATTGAGGTTCTGGTCAGCATAGTTCTAGATTAAGGCTGGCTCCTTAAAGTCTTGAAGGAAATTTGTAATGACAACAAAAAATTAACCCATGATTTCACCTAAGCTTGTTTTTGTTTGTTTGTAAACATGCCTTTAAAATATTTTTATATTTTTGTCAAACAGTTACAGCGAGTGGACATTGAATCAACAGAGTTGGGTCTAGCCTTCCCTCTGTCTGACGGCATGTCTAGCGAGCAGAACGTCTTTGCCTTCTTGCCACTGAGAAGCTATGGTTTCCGCTTCATCATTCAAGGTAAGATGAACCCAGGAATTTCTGCTCAGTGTCTGAGGTAGTGACCCTTTTTTAGGAGAATTCGATTTTGTTGCGACTGTTGATAGTTTGAGGAAGTTCTCAAAGTTTCAAGACATGATTTACTGCCTCATCTTATTCATCAACAGTTTGTGTTCCGAGGAGTGCTGTGATGAAGTATTTTCCTCAAGCTTCTTCCGTTGTACTCCCTCATCATTCCTTTCTAGGATACTTCATTCTCTCTTATCTTGTTTTAAACAAGATGTCAACAGATTCCTTCTCTCTATTAATGGCATGTTTCTTGCTAATTTTTTTTTTTTATTGGGGGGGGGGGCGGTATGTTTATTTGTGATTGGCCAATTTTATGAACCAAAACTGTTATATTGTTTATCTCAATCCATGCTCAATATTTTGTATGTCAGGTGACTTTGACATCCCGTCATCTCGGGAGGACGTGGATGCTGACTCTGCCTGGAACCAGTGGCTCCTGCGGGAGATTGCGCCGCTCTTCATCAATGCCCTGGAAAACTTCAAGGTCAGCAGATATATCTATTAAATCTGTTCTAATTGTGAGAGGGTGAGCTAGGTTTTGTCAAGAACTTAAATTTTTCTCCTTCAAATGCAGCCAGTCCTTTAAAATAAAAAGCAATGCCAATTAAGTTTCCTCAGCAGTAGAGGACAGTATCACTGAGATCGGTCAAATCCGGTGTTAGGCACTTTGGCGCTCATACTCAAAACGTCTGAGCATACCTTACTATATTCATGCAAATATGTGCACACTATATTCAAGCTAGTGCATTCTTGAGGTATGCCCAGGTCCGAGTGCCAAAGTTCCCCACCCCTGGATTGACTCAGTCTTGCTGAGAGTATACAAATATTGAGTGGCTCAGAGTGCAATGGGAGGAATATTATCGCTCGGTGAAATCTGGCGAAGCCGAATGAAATGGAATTTAAAGTCCAGATTTTACCGAGCAATATATGTTCCTCCCATTTCAAAATTTAAACCCACTCAATATTTGTTTTATATAACTGACATATCCTTGTCATTTGATTTGCAGTTAAATTAAACTTCTATTCCAATACAAATTGGTGGGAAATGTATTTCTGTCTTCCAAACCACCCCTTCACGAAATGTTTGAACTCAACTCTGTAGCTACTGGCTCTTGGGAACAATACGCGCTACGCTCAACGCGCACACCATCATGCATTTGCACACAAATACCGCGCCATGGAACAAGGATGATCCTACTGTTGAATAGTAAATCCCATTCACCATGGGCGATACGAATGGGACTTTTTGAACCACGCGTGAATGGGAGCAATAATGAATGTCATGTGATGTGTGTTCTACCAATGACAAGGATCTGTATGTCCGTTATACAGGGTGGATAAAAAAAAATGAAACCAAGATATTATTGCTAATTTGAACAGAAGTAAGGCACATGTGAATCAATGGGAAATATCCTCTGTTAGGGTTGAATCTCCTCTTTAAAATGACACCCTGATCATGTCCTTGCATTCATGGTTGACTGAGCAGTGACCAATTTTATAAACGGGTCTATTTAGAGACTTGCGCCACTTTTCATGGTGAAATCACTTTTTCCCCTACCTGCCTTGATTGGCAACCATAGCCTTTCACTCCGTGATAATTGACACCACAATTTATTATGAATTTTTGTTGTGAATTACATAAATTTTTAAAGTTTTGTGAAATATCACATCCCTTTTTTTAGGCACATTACCACGGCGATCCCGTCCATGCCATCTGCCAATTCCTCAAGTTCGTTCCTATGGAGAGTCAGATTCTGACAGACTTCTTCCGGAAGGTGGCCACCAACATCCACCAGAGACTGAAGGCCACACCCTGTATGCCGGTACTCACTGGCCAAGGAGAAGGCAAGTTTGCTGTACATGAACTTATTCGGCAACAGCCATTTTCTCAGGTAGCACCAGGCTTGTGCAAGTCGCACTCAGGTAATACGCACGCACTTTGGGCTCCTTTGACCAATAGGGTTACAAAAATGCATGCGGGCGCCTTGTCTTTATGAACATGTGCACCATGTGAAGTGGTTCCACCTCAAAAATGGCTTCTAATTTTGTTCGCCGAATTAGTCTATAGATGTGCATGGCCTAAATAGACTGTGCACTGAAGGACCATTAGACAACTAGTGGTTTATTTTCATGTCTTAGCTAATACCCCGTGTATAAAGGGCAGTGTGCGTGACCTAAAAAGCCACTGTCCGAGCATGGGCAAGCTTGTTCAAGATTTATACTTTACCTTCTATTACCAACTGTGCATCAAATGCATGCTAGTCAATGATTGCTATTTGATAAGTCTAGTTGGACAAGCCTACCGAGGTTGGTTGCGTGGCCGGTTACCAATGGCCACACACATCTTCATCTACGGCAGGAAGCAAGGACCAAGAAGTTCTACAAATGTACGTTATAATTATAATTGCACATTATTGGATAGGAAAAAAAAACATGAAATTCCAGTTACGAGTTAAATGTATTTTATTTTTCCTTCAGATGATGTTTGTTGGAAGTTGCCGTCAGAGACCCTCATGTGTCCAGACCGTAGAGTCCGGGAGTTGGTCTGTGAGTTGGTTCCAGAGGACACTTTACGAGAGCATCTGAGCTGCTCCTACCTGCATCCGCACGTGGCGAGCTCTGTCAGTGAGGTGTTGCTCAAGAGTCTGGGAGTCAAGGTGCTACAGATGGGGGAGCTGATGAACATCCTGAGCAGTGTGGCACGGGCAGCTAAACAGACAGGTATAGTGGCCTAACTGGGGAGAGGGGGAGCCCCATTTCATGGCCTTTAACCCCACCCCTCTGATACCCCCTCCTCCTCCCACCTTCTCTGAATTTGAAGACTGATCAGATAGAATTGCATCAGGGAGATGTAGACTCAGTGTTGTCCGAGGGTTTGCAAGCAAAACATTGACAAGCTTACTTGGGTGGGACTCGAACCCATGACCTCCTACTAACTAGTGCAGACTTATTAAGATGTCAATCTAAGTGATATATCCCAAAACAAAGAGTATATAGGAAAGAGTAATGAAAGAGTGTGTTCTTTCCATAGAGCTATATTAAATTACTAGAGCGCTAACTCGCCATTCTGTGTGCAGAGACGCTTTGAAGCCGTCCTGGGCTCATACATTTTGAATTCATGTGCGTGTTTGTAGAACATGAAATGAGATGGATTGAATTTTGGAAGTGTACTCTACGTGCAACGCGCAAGTAGAACATACGCAAACAACTTAAGCGCGTCATTGATGGTTCAAAAACCTGACGGCAAAAAGCATCTGCAGCGAATACGCGCACGCGTTGCGCTGTTTGCGTAGAGCAATATGACATGCTCATTTGCTGATCATGTGTTTCGGTTTTGGGCGTATTGGCTTCGACAACGCACCGGTATGGAATACAAACGCAGATATGCAAATAGCCGTACAAAAGCCGTACAAAATTTCTAGGTCTCCATAGGTTTGTGCACAAACATGGATGCGCCCAGCAGGCATTACTTTGTACACGAAGTTAGCGCTCTAGTAATTTAATATAGCTCTATGGTTCTTTCTAATAAAAGAAGTGGTGGTATGACTTTTGTTTATTCCAGTCACATAATGTGGAACTATGGGTATTGCTTGCTGTTACAGAGGAACCGTTGTCTCCTAAAACCGTGGCACAATGGCTGACCTGTATCTATCGCAGTCGCGACAAGTATGACGTATCACAGGGAACACTGGACCAGCTACGATCCATTCCCATGATTCCACTGTCATCGGGACGGGTCGTCACCATGGAGGAGGGCAGCGTGTTCTTCCCTATCAGTGAGGAAGACAGGACCGACCAATCACAAGGCCAGATTCCATCAGGTGATTTCTTCTTTGACTAATAAGGCGGATGCTGAGATGTTGGATCCACCAAAATTAAAGTTCCGAATAAAAAAAGCCAGCAATTTCTGTGAAGAACAAATATTTTAACTCTTGTTATATTCTTGTTTATATGCCAATCTTATTTAAATGCTAAATTTTCTTGGGAAATTCTGAGTTCAGTTGATGGAGCCATTGTGAGCAATTCAAACCACAGACAGAACATATCTTTGGAGGCCTATTATGTTTTACCTTGATTGCATCTTGTGACAATGGCATTATCCACTGAACCTGAGACCAATGAGCCTGAGCTCAAATTGAGACACGCTTGGTTTATGCAAGTTCAGATAAAAAATTAATTGTGTGCATTTGAGGCAATACATGCTAAGGAACCAGTGCTTGCAGATACATTGTGTCTTTCCCAGTAGACTGATTTGGCGACCAAAATTATAGCCATTTATAGGTCGAACCAGGCTCGCACTCGGGTAGTATGCAAGCACTTTGTGCTTCTGTGACCAATGGGCCTCTTTCAAATGACGTCGATTCCTACAGATTGTCAAGACGTGTCAGCAGTGGCGTAGCCAGGAATTTTTCAGTGGGGGCGCTGGGGGGCTGGAACATTTCATGGGGGGGCGTCATGTAGATCAATGATATTTTTTTTAGAAACTCAAAATCTCAGTGGGTGGGCGACTGGGGGGGGGGACAAGGTTTCATGGGGGGCTGTTGCCCCACGGCCCCTGCGTGCACTGCGCACACAGGCACCTGATTGCATTGAACATTAGTTGTAACTTTCCTACAAAGATGGCAGTCAATGAGTTATGAGAGGGGTCTATAGGGTTACCAAAATGCCTTGTTTTTAAGAACACATGCGGCGTCTAATTTTGCTCTCCAAATTAGTCTTTGGAGCTCTTGAGTGGTGATGAAGCACAATCTACTCTTGCACATATGACATGTTAAATAATAATCATCAATGCAATAATTTTGGTTTTGTCCAACAGCTCACAGCCAGCCCTTACAGGCCTTGGAGGAGGACATGTGTACTTTAGACGGCCGAGTCCTGACCAGCCTGGACAGCGTGGCCAACTCCCAGGTGGTCCAGCTGCTTGAGGAGCTTGGAGTCCTTCGCATTAGCCCCAGGGATGTGATTGGCCACCACATACTGCCGGTCATCCAATCCGATCAGTGGAAGGTAGATTTTTGGTTTGATTTAATATTGAAAACAACTCTCTTGGTGAAAATGAAATGGCTACTTTTGCGAAGATGTGAAAACTTGCACCAACTTTTCTCCAGGCAAATGTTGAAAAAAAATACTTTTAAGGATAAAAACGATGGATGTAGGTACTTGCTGAAAATACTGTCAAAAGCGTTTTTCTGAAAAGGCACCTGAAACTTTCGTTTCTATACCAATAGACTGGTGGGTGACAAGCATTGTTAAAACTCAGTTTTCTCGACACTATCTCCCCTCATGACAGTATTTATGCAAAAACACTATTGGGTTGATGCACATTCTGATGAAAACTAGTTGCAAGTTCTCTGCACCATATGAGGAATTACTACTTGCATGAGTATGTAACCTTGTGTAATGGGCTTCGTGCACAAGTACCCCTTCAACGGCCAGAAAAGGAGAATTGGCGAGACCTAGACTGGTTCCCAGTTCATCTACTGCCTATTTTGAATGAGCCAAAGTTATTTGGGGCGGGGATTAGTCCGGGGGACCATTGCAAGTTACCTTCGAATGTATTCGCGCGCCGATGACGCCTGATGCTCACGCGTGAAGATGTTATGGCTTAGCGTCACAGCACATTCAGGATAAATAAGTCGTGCGTACTTCGCACGCGAACCAGTACAGTACGCACACGCGGTGTCCCGTCCAAGGGGCTCTCAAAAGTGGTAAAAACGCGCCCACAGTGATGATATTCTGTTACTTTCAACCCATAAACCTCCTTGTTTGGGACAAAAAGTTTGATAATTAGACCATTGCCTGAAGAAACTTGAACTTCTCACTGAATGATGGGTGATTATAACACATTTCTTGCCCAAACAAACAAATGTCAGAAACTGAAGGTTTCATTACGAGGTGTAGGTGAAATGGTGACATCAGTTTTATTGTTATTCCCATTGGAACAATTCAGGACAAGTCCCGTGATGTTCTGGTTGGCTACGTAGTGTACATCAAAGAACAGCTAGCCAGGCAGCCAGATGTCTGTGACTTGGATAAGATAGCAGACTGCATCCACGTTGTGACCGACCACGGACTGATCCAACCCAAGGAGAGACCTGTTCACTTCACTGTGACGTATGGCAACCCTGTTGACCTTAATCAAGACCTGCCAGGTAGCTAAGTTGTGATTTAGTGAATCAAAAGTCAAATCACAAGTGCTCACAAGCCAGTCAAATCAGAAGTCAAATTACAAGTCTGCCGCACGTCATATCACTAGTTAGTCACCGGTCAATCACAAGTAAAGTCACAATTCAAATTACAAGTCATATCACTAAACCATCGCAGGTCACATCACAAGTCAAATAAAACACAAGTCAGTTGCAAGTCAAATAATGAGACAATCACAAGTCAAATCACAACTCAATCATTTGTCAAATCACAAGCCAATCACTTGTCAATTACAAATCATTACCAGTCTATTACTAAAATCACATCAAATCACAAGTTAAACACAAGTCAATCACAAGTTAACCCATCAATCAATATATTAATCACAATATATCACACTGTGTGCGAGCACCTACTCTCGCAAAGCTACATTTTTCCTATCACTTCAAAATCACAAGTCATCGCAGCTTGTGACTTGACTTGACACAGGATGACTTATGAGGATGCATGGCATCCTGGGGTTAACTTCAGGTGTTAAGAGCGAAAAAGGAAGAAGAGAGACAGGTAAAGTCTCGATACACTACAGACTGTTTTACCCTAAGGATCGTCAGGCGTATGAGTATGTATTACATATATATATATAATAATCACTAAATTGAGGAGTGACTTAACCAACAGTTGTCTTGTCTTTCTTGAGGCAGGCTGTGATTGGGTTCTGTTGAACAGTTGCTACATCTTCCATAATGGGCCTCATAAACTGCAGCCCAGTGAGACTGCTTCATGGAATGCTTTCTTTAGTAAGCTAGGGGTGCTGAACTTTCTAGCTGTTGAGAACAAAGTACTGACGCTGAAGGTAGATGAACTAGTAAGTATTTCTCTCTCTCAAAAGTTGTTCTGTGTCGATTGTTTTATTTAGGTTTTTTTATATTGCTATCTTCTCTTATTTAGAATTTCAGATTTAATTACACAATGGATACAAAAGTAATAAGTTTATCCCAAAAAAAAAATGTTTTTCAGGATGGGACACCCTGGGCAAATCTTGGCCAATTCTGGGAGAAACCAACAGATGGTGTGTACAAAATCCATGATAATGCTTGCAAAGAAATTGAAGAGTTGGTCCAAGCGAACCTGGAAATGTCTGCCATGCAAAGTCAGCGACGGTGCCTTCTTAAGATTCTTAACCAAGAATGGAACAGATACTATCCTGCTTTCATGGGGGCTGAAGTGTTTGATCAGTCTGGGACAAAACTTGCAAGCACTGAGTCCAGCTTTGCAATCCACCTGAAGACAAGCCCTTGGCTACCTTCAACTCCGATCAGAGAGGAGAATAATGGTCAGGTGGTGTTTCGAAGGCCTAATGACATCTTCATAGATTCAGTTAGAGCACGAGAGCTCCTGGGTGATCATGTTCCTTACTTGGATGGCCCTGTCCAAGGGGATGGAGGCCCCATGTTACAGTTCATTGGATTGAAAACCATTAGAGTACTTGATGTCAACTTCATGATTTCAAAGCTGAAGTCGTGGTGCGGTGATGAGGGCCAGTCACCAGATCTTAGATCTGGAACCCCCTTCTGCACCTCCTTGAAACACATCGTCAGGGTGTACAATTACTTGGAGCAGAACTGCCTTCAAAAGGAGCTCAAAGAGTTATTCAGTGATCACAGAGTTGTGTTTGTCCCTCATCAGAAGGCAATATACGAGTTCCCTGTTCCTGGCCACTTTGTCCACAAGTCTCTGGTTTACTGGCAGGATCCTTCAAGTCTCTTACGGAAGTATGCCAACTTGTCCAACCGTGCTGAGCTGTGTACACTTTACACCAAAAACATGGAGGACTTCTTTCTGAGACAGATCAATATTGACAGTATGCCGACCATCAAAGAATATGCCCAGGTCCTGGTTCATTGCGCTGGGGATATTTCACTTCCAGACAATGCTCGCATCAAGGAAGAAGTCTTGGTGCTCTACAGCATGCTTGGGCAAAAGTGTTCTGCATCAAGCTCAAGTAGACATAGCCAGTATTTGGATCAACATGCAGAAGGGTCAGTGCAGCAGCAACCAGAACTTGAGTTAAGTTCTGTCCAGTTCTTGAAAAACATCCTAGAGGGGCAAGCAGTCTTTCCCACTTTGGGCAACAAGTGGGTGACAGCAGAGGAGAAGCCCCTGATCTGTGACAGCCATTCCAAAGACATCCAAACGCTGTTCTTGGACAAGAAGGAGGTGCATCTGTTGAATTTTGGAGATCGCAACCGTCTTGGCCGAGTTGTTGAAG
The DNA here is from genome assembly GCA_029964075.1 of Patiria pectinifera. Taxonomy (NCBI): domain Eukaryota; kingdom Metazoa; phylum Echinodermata; class Asteroidea; order Valvatida; family Asterinidae; genus Patiria; species Patiria pectinifera. The sequence continues at coordinate 22,900,058 of CM057129.1, read as the reverse complement.
GCATGCCTGGGTCAGTGGACCGACAATACGTTGATGTTTTCCTTGAGGTATGTGGCATCAAGATGCTGTCGGACTGCATCAAGGAAGAATTCATCACCGAACTCACAAAGCCATCTCCACCACTCCAGCTTTTCCTCCATGATGTCTGCCCCTACATCCAGCTCTACATGGGCATGCAGCGCATTGTCAAGAAGGAGTTCAAGTCCACCTATGAGAAACTATCGACCACGATGAACATCGCTGCCAGGTTGAAAGTCGTGCGCTTCATGTCAGCCAAAAAGATTGACAAGGTGTACCGTTTCACACATGACCCCAGTGTGTTTGCAGAGCAGAGCGTTGAGTGTGGACTCCAGGATTTGACAGAGTTCTACATAGTGACAGGCATCTCCAAGAATCTGCGACAGAACAGCAATGTGAGGCGAGAGGTGGCCAAACTCTTCAGCTGCGAGAGCACTGAGGTCCAAGAAGCATTGTTCAGTTTCATTGGCAGTCTGCTCCTAGAGATGGGGTCCAAGCGGGAAGAATCCGGAGAGAAAGGAATCAATGAGGGCATCTGCAAGGCCTTGGGGCTGACCTTCCCTCGAGAGGACGATGATGAACCGTGGGAGGTACCCAAACCATTCATCCCAGAGGAAGTTGGTTAGTTGATTTCTACTCTTACTTTTGACTTATAATCTAAGCATATTGCTTTTGGGGGAGCAATAGTCAATACCCTATCCTGGATGCATCTTGTGTTTTGGTTTTTGTGTGTGTGTAAATTTAGCATGGCTGAGTTTTGTGTGGAGTTTTAAAGTGAAAAAAAAAGGTTTGTCATTGAAGGATAATTAGTCTTAAAGTTTGGCATGAGGCTTTGTATGCATATAAAACACAACAACTTCACCATTTTTGCAGGATATGTTCTTTTGCAAAGTGTAAGTTATGTACAATTTTACACATCGCCCGATCACTCAACAAATAATCTTTCAATATTTGTTCAATATTTCAGTTTTCAAACAGACCAAAGTCGAGCCACTGACTGAACCCACTGAGCCACAGCCATCAGCCGGTTCACTGCTTGAGGGTGATGACGATGCAGCTATCCACAGCTGGCCACCTCGGTCGGGGACCTATGGCCCACAAAAATCGACAAAAGGTAAGCGCCGAAAACCGGCCCTGACTAATGGCGTCACTATTGAGTCATTTCAAACTGTTTAGCAAAAGGCTGTTGTAGAACTTAAGAGAAATAGCTCATTGATGGGAGGCCAGGTAAAAGATTGCACATTAACACTATTGGGCATTGTTTGAGGTGTACACTTTTGTACATAGTGGTGATGTTAATGTGTTTCAGCCATTATTACATGCAGTCCTGTTTAATTAAAATTTCAACGCAAAAGGGACTTCAGACTACCTTTTTTCCCTTAATTTTATATTTCTTGTAATTGAAAGTTTTATTATGTAGTACAAGGCTTCACCTCGCCCTTTATGTGGGTGAGGCTGCTTCGCCGCCTGTTGCCTGCTTCATAGGTACATTGTAAGTTACCCACTTTGCTGGCAATCCCTACACTTCTACATTTATGTTCAGAATCTTCCAATAATCAGATCAATGCAGATTATTGTTAAAACTTTAATATAGTTAATGAGTAAATGGCATGTTAAACACCTATAATTGACAGCGGATTATTGTTTTGTTCATTGGTCCCCCTCACCTTCACCAACCATCTGCAGGAGGTCTAGTACAGCTCAGACCCGCTCAGGCACAGCAGGAAGCCTTGTCTCTTAATAAATCCTCAAGTGATCCCACACAGTTGGCTAAAAACATGGAGGAGCTCGGTTCAACAGAGGAGGATTCCTGGGAGAGTGCATCCTTGGGATCAGGAGTGGTGAAAGATTATGGCAATGGAAATGATGCTGAGGAAGGCATTCCAGCACCAGAGAGGGTCAACAAAGAGTTTCACAGTCCGCCCCAGGTCCAGCGTTTAGCAGCCCTACCTCCTCCCTCCACCAGCAGCGTCAAGAAATTCTTCTTACCGCCTAATGCTGAGGGAGAGGCCATTGAGGTGGAGTTTGAAGATCTTGCTCTTGGTCCAGCCCTTCTGGAAAGCCTGGAAGGTCTCAGCCTACCTCTCGGAGACAACCCAGACACGACGGATATCGCACGCTGGGGAGAGCAGCTGGTGTACCTCTACCTGCGCCAACAGGCTCAGAGTATGTCACCAGAAGCGTCAGAGAGTACAGTCAGGTGGATCAATGAGCAGGATGAGACAGGGAAGCCGTATGACATCGTTATCAGCCACGGCACCCAGAACATCTACGTGGAAGTGAAGTCAACAATCAGAGACCAGAAGCAGGTTGTGGAGATATCACCCATGGAGGTGGCCTTTGCTCTGGAGATGGGTCAGGCCTTCCACCTGTACCAGGTGTTCAATGCCGGGAACAACAGTGGGGTGAGGCTGTGTTGTCTGCAAAACCTAGCCCTCAGGATGAACAGGAAAGAAATCAAGCTCTTCATGCACCTGTGATGAGCAGACATACAAAAGTGGGGGGGGGGGGGCTCATTCCCTCTAAATGTCTAGTGCCCCAAGTGCCTCTCCCCTCAAAAAGTCAAATTGCCCCAGCCAACCAAGACAAAATGTGGTCTTCAATCAGATGGTCAAATGTTCCTCATAGGAAGATGTTAACTCAATTTTACCCTCTTCCCCGATAGAAAAATTCAGAATACACTCCAGGCCATTATGTGGCCACTCCATCTACCCTTATTACAAATTAATTACGAACTAAACTGCTGCAAACTGCTTACTGACCAGATTGACATGAAGCTGGTCTAACGTTTCAGTCTTTAGCGAGACCTTTCTCAAAGGCAAGTGACCGTGGTACAGAAACAAACATGTAGGGGACACATTTGTGATGCTTATAAGCATCACAAAATTATTGTTACCAGAGAAACTATGTATTATTTCCTCTGCCTGAGCAAAATATATATTTGAAAAAGCTCCCAAATAATTGCAATCAATTTAGACATTCCAATGTTAGTAGTAGAAATGTATTTATGAAATGGTGGCCTGAGAGATCAGGTTTTTTAATTTTATTTTTTAGTTTTGGGTACCACTAGAGGTCTTTCAATAGTGTACAGGTCTTATGGGTTAAAGTTTGCGACTTGTGATTGGAGGGTCCGGGGTTCAAATCCAACTGGCCATTATTATACTGTGCCCTTGTACTAATCTAGGCACTTCAGCCTCGAGTGGTTCTCTCCACCCTGGAGAATAAATGCGTACCATCACTAAATGTTATTTGGCTTATTTGATGTGTATTTTCATATTTTTATACAAGAAAATTGTTGGTAGATGAAAAAAAGGTTTGTAATTGAAAGCTTTTGTTTAGTTTTGGCATAGTGTTCCAAAGACCGCTTGTCAATGTCATAAGTTTGAAACAGTGGAATCTAGTAACGGAATATGCTCATTATTTTAGTCCAGGACTTACAATTTTATATTTTTTCATTGTATTTTCAATCAAGTATCAAATACTAAAAATAATGAATTTTAATTCATAAATAAAACGGCATGTAATATTTTCATCGGAAACATACATATACTTTTCCATATAAATTGGTTAATGTCTCTATAAATAGCTTGAAAGGTAATAGACACCATTTGTAAACATTCAAAACTGTCAAAATATCATGAAATACCTCATTGATTGCCAGTGTAATAGATCAAGTATCCTGTATAATCATTAAACCAAGTATGCTGTCCTTTTTTTTAAAGAGGAGTTTTTGCCATCATTTCCTGGCAATGATTAGGACCAAACCATTGTTCTTTCAACGGAAATCTAATAATCTATGCTTTGCGTCATGAAAATATGAAGATATATTTTCACAGTTTTTTTCAAAAAGTATATTTTACTGAGCTAAAGTTTTGACAGGTTATTTGTTTAATAACTTGCTTCAGATTGATTGTATAGACCTTTCTATTGTTTGAAAACATTGAGCGCCATTTTGTATGGGCTGCCATAAGCGCATAAATTGAAGCTGTGGTTGGCAACATTTTATTTATTTATTTCTTATTTTAACTGAGTAGCCCATTCAGTGGAATCCACTGATCTCCCATGGGTCCCAGTAAAGAGAAGACAATGTGGAGATTACATATTTCCCCAAAAAGTCCTCATCATAACGCCTCATTTTAAGAAAAAGGCATGTTTAGGAAGTATTTTGTTGCGTTTGTTGATTATTTTGTATTCACAATTCAAATAATATTTGTGTCATCAATAATAACAATTCTTCATTTTTTTGCAGTGTGGGCCTTCCATAGTTTGGCAACCCGTGGTTGGCAACATGTGCCAACCACGGGTTGGCGACAGAAAGGTCGATTGTTGTTCCTTGAATCGGCAGAAACTCATTTTTGCAAATGATTTTCATTACCTTAAAAACAAAAAAGGTAAAGCCAAAGAAAGTGCCCTTATAATATGAATCTACATTTTAGCAGTTTCTTTTTCAAAATAATGTAATGTGTAATATTAAAAAATGTTAGAACTTTGTGCCAGCTAGACTAGAAAGTCAATATGAAACGGCTAACAGTAATGTCTTCTAAAAGTACTATGGATTTTATGGAAGTTATTTTAAAACAGATTTAATGCAGCTGTCTTTTGTGATACAATTATTACAATACCGAATCTTAAAAAAAAAGAGGTACAAAATGGAATTGCTTATAACATAATATCCACTCTAGTGTAATCATTGGGTGCAATTTATAATTTATTAGCAAATATAATCTATTTGGAATAGAGGTTCTAGATTATGATTTAAAATATGATATGGGTACCGGTATGTGCGATTTATATAGCAGACAAAAATAAACTACAAGGAAACACAGAAAGGTTTTTGTGTGTGCATGCCTTAGCCAGAAGTTTGGGTGTTTTTTTTTAATTATACGTCAACTGTAAGCTCATATAAGATTTGTTAAGTATTATGACACAGTTAATCCTTTTATGCACTACGGTACAAGTTGTTCCTTCAAAGGCCGAGACAAGTGACCGCATAGCAACTTTTCCTTCCCGCCTAAACTTTCTAGGATGTAAAGAACCAACCCTACTTCTCATTGGCCCACAGCCAGGCTTTGTCACATGTCACAGAACAAGATCTCTGTTTGGCTGGTTACCCCCTTCAAGCCTTCTCAGTCATTGGCGGCTCTTGAGTGGCTATTTTTATAATTACCGGATCCCTCTTTTGTCACACACATTTTTATGTGATTTCGTGTACAAAAGTTATCCATAAGAAAGTACTGCGGTGTAGCGAGAAAATGCGCTCCTTTCATGCACATGAAGAATATAGGGGAACGCCGATTGCAAAATTTGCTGCTTATAATAATAAAAACCATTCTTATATAGCGCATATCACCGTGAGGTCTCTATGCGCTTGCTTATTGATAATTTGATCACTAATAGTGATAAACTTTAGTATGTTTTGACTGTCGCTGGAGTGAATGGACGAACATTCTGATTTTCTGTCAGGACTGTGAATTTTGAAATGTTTCTGCAAACTCAGTGCATCTACAATCTATGGAGGAACAATAATTGACCATTGAACATGTAGTACTGATTTACCAAGAAACATGTTGCTGGAGATTCTGTTATTTCTCATTCGGCAGTCAGCGACCTTCTCCCTCACAAGAATGATTGTGAGCCCTCAAGGTTCAGTTGATTATTTGATCAATCAATTATAATGTTGGTTATTAAAACCACTTTTTGCATAAAGAAGGGTTCCTTCTGAAGACGAAAGATTAGCGGGGAAAAAAGAGAAACAAATATTGAAATCTTGTGAAACTGTAATTACCTAAATGTGCAAAAAAAATATCCTCAGATTATTCCAAGGTTTTGAACACGTGGATGATAAACTTCGTCAATAAAAATCTGTCCCCGTTTAGTTATGGCATAATCACTTCACGAAGTTGGAATTATCTTATCGGCCCCGACAATAATTCAGGCGTATCTTGCGTTATGGGCGCAAAAGCGGCCCCAAAATAAACGAGTATTTTCAGGGGTTCAAAACGTTTAAAACAGAATAGTGGTTTGTTTCCGTAAAGTGAAAATTAATCCTGAGAAAAAAAACGGGAACATGACTCCGTTGAAGAGCACGTGCGGTTAAAACAATTTTAAAATATTTTTTGGTCCAACGCCCCCTGTGATTCCGTGCACATCCAACTAGTCACACACCGATAGAGGGCGTGATCTAAATGGACCGTAAAGTTGACGATTTCTTCACTGGTAGTCTGTCCGACCGTTATTATTACAATGTGAATGAGAGGGATCAATGAAAACTCTCACTTCGTCGTTGCGTTGTGTACATACAGTACATACAGCGTGTGCCAAAATAGGGCTAGAGGGTTTTCCGAACGTATACCATGTAGGCCTATGTACGTACGTACACTTCCGGACTACCATTGTGTGGGGAAAGCGTCTCTTTTTAATCAATTCAATTTAATGTTTTCCTTTTCCCTCTATTTACAAACATGTCAGCTGTTGGTCTAGTGTAACATTGACGTTCGAGGGTCGGTCGGGCCGTGTGGAAGTGAAGACACAACAGAGAACACTATTGCATGATCAATGGAACGGATGGTTTTTCTACGAGCCAATTTGGCCTGGTACGGTGAGATTTATGGGTAGGCCTAGTGACCGATTTATGTTCGTGTTCGGAATATTTATATTGTAAGTTTGTAACCAAGTTTCTTGCTCTTTGTTGTCATGTTTGTAAGTTATACCATTCCTCCATGGTTATACATGTACTCATGTAAGCACTAAGTTGAACCATAATGTACAAAAGTCCTTTATCCAGTCTTGGCCGGAGTTTATTTGATTATTGTGACATGTGATTAAATCATTGCCTTGATTTTGTGGTCAAGGTCATGGACTTTACATCATTTTCAGTGATGATTTAAACCACAGCAAGGAACTTGCTCCATGTTTAATTTAAACCTGATGATTTTATCGACTTTTGATCATAAAATTTAGTTGAGTTGAGAATTTTTAGAATGTTGTACCTTATCATGCTGAAAAGAAATGTAGTTACATCCTGTAGTACATTGGGCATGTTTTGTTAAATTGTAGGGAAAGTATTCCATACTATTACTATGCCTCCACTTTTTTCAATTAATGTTTAAGCGCCAAACAGTTGCATCCTTTATGGTTATTTCCTTCCTTATTTATTTCCTTGCCACACTTCCACCATGTACAAAAACATGTCGAACTTTGTCAAATTTTGATTTTCACATTTAGGCTTAGTTTGTAGGTTATTTTTTGCTTTAGAAGCACACTCACCCTCTTTATAGGCTAATCAGAAAGTGCTGCCTTTTTCAGATGTCTATTTTTTGTGAAATTTCCAGATTCGTTTGCACATGTTTGCGTATCAAAATTTCAACATGAATTTTCACGAAAATTGTCTGCCCACCTTTTGCATTTCTACAGTTGTGATGCATTCATTGCAATACATGTATGTATTAAATGAATTCATTCAAATACATGCCTGTGCTTTTCCTTGGCAGAATAGTACACATGTGTTTGTGAAGAATTTCAATCAGTGAACAAATTCCCCAAAGGTCATTCGGGATAAAATCGCTGACATGATGATACGCGATGTTACGCGGATATCAAGTCTGCTTGTAATTAACATGCGAGCGTCGTGCGCCCGTCTCCGTGCGCATTCATGCGCTTTTGACGAACGTTCGATTATCCCCAATGACCCGTGACGAAACTGGCTGATTGTGAAGGTCTACTCTTCAAGGCTGTGAATGGCCTGCCTTTTTACATCGTATTTGCAGTCTATTTCTTCGAAATTTATATTCTAGCCATTTGATATCGATTTGTATTTCTCAAGAGTTGAAACACTAAAATCACTTTTTCAATTTGCAAATGTCATACCAAACGCACTCTGTATATGTACACCCACAGCAAAGTGTTAGTAAAAGTCCCTGCTTTTCCCAACACCTCTCCCTGTGAGCAGTAGGAGACCCAGATGGCAATACCGCTCTCAGACGCCTCGGCCAATAATGGACTTTCTCTTTTTATAGCGACCCTGATCATCTGATAGATAGGCCTATGTCTGGCTAATTCTTCCATCACTCTGTGCGCTTTATAATGGGGTTGTTATTCAGAGGCTCTGCTGATATGCTTATATGCTTGAGCGCACCAGCATACAAAAGGAATAGTATGTGATGCACTTAATATGCTTGGGTAAATCTTGTTGGGCACAGGCTAAATGTGCCAAACCGCTTTCAACCATGGTCTAATTGTGGTCTGTTCTTACACTCTCTGTTCCCTGTAGACATGTATTCACTGAAATGATAAGACTGTCATCTAATTAAGAACAAGTTTTGTGTTGCAAATTGAGAAAGTTATTGTATGGTGAGAATGTGATGCAGACATGTTTATTGCAAGTGTGTACTGTTTTGTGGCTTTTATTGTTCAGTTACGGGCAAAATAAATGCAAGGTCCTCATGGTTACCTAATCAGCCTGTGCTGTCGGAACACATAATTGTTGATAAGAAGGAGAACAGTGATCCTTTTTGTGTGTGTTGGGGGGGGGAAGGAAAGTTGATTGCTTTGTCATTTACTGAATTACTAAATCTTCGATTGGGGCAAAATGCCCTCATTTACCCATAAACAACATTTTATTCAAAAAATTGTTGAAATTTGAATTTTTACATAATCTGAAAAGTCTGAAGGCTTCTGAATACAATACCTTCAATTGCAGGAATTTATGTAGTTCTGCATTTATCTGCAACAAATGCCAAATTTCTTGATGTTAAAAGTATTGACTTCATAATAACCTCGGGACAGAAATTTCCTCAGACATGTTATTGTCATTTTTTAAAAATGTTTTGTAATGTTTCTTTTATTTTCTTTAACCAACAACATCTGTAGGTGCATTTAGCTGTCTGCTAAAATGAGTCAAGACTGCGAAGTAGACAACACAGTGTACAGAGTGCGTGTGCATCCGGGCTCGGTGTGCCCTGAGCGGGGCTGGGTCTCCATCGAGGCCACCAAGCAGACTACCACCGCCGAGGCCCTCCGGCTGGTCCTGGCCAAGCTGAACCTGACCAACAACCACCAGGAGCGCTACAACTTGGCCGAGGTCTGCGAGGAGTCTGGCCAGAGCTGTAAGGAACGGCAGCTGGATCCGGAGGAATACCCGGTCAAACTGCAGCTTCTCTGGCCCAAGGTCCTCTCAGACGACGAATCGGAGGCTCCCTACTACTACACCAACTACCGCTTCTTCTTGCGCAGCATGCACGACACTCTGTCCAGCCGGGTCTCCAATGCCTCGGACTACCACACCATCGACTCCTTTGTCAGTAACTTCTTCCCGCATCCCTCCTCGGATAAGGAGTACCATGACTTGTGCAACCTCCCGGACCTTAACGAGAAGACTCTTCTGGGCAACTTGGCCACTCGCTTCCGCCAGGGCAAAATCTACACTTATGTGGGATCCATACTCATAGCTGTCAACCCTTTCAAGTTCTTCCCCATCTATAATCCAAAGTATGTCAATCTCTACCAGAACCACAGTCTTGGGGAGCTGCCCCCGCACATCTTTGCCATCGCCGATTCGGCGTTCCACACCATGTTGGAGGACAAACGCAACCAGTGCATTGTCATCTCGGGAGAAAGCGGATCGGGAAAAACAGAGAGTACCAACTTATTGATACATCACCTGACTGCGTTGAGTCGGAAAGGGCATGCCAGTGGGGTGGAGCAGACACTGTTAGGTGCAGGACCAGTACTGGAGGTAGGTCATTCATGGAAATAATTTTACTTTTTTCCTTTTTACTATGATTGAGACTTGAGGGTTTGCATGGGGGAAAGATCAATAAGTGAGAGGTTTGCGGTAACACCGTGTGGAAGTATCTCTTTTGTGAGTATGTGTGGTTCTGAAGAGAACCTATTGGTTTAACTCGATGTTTTGAACAGTATGCTCTGTTCGTTACTCCTGATGACGAAGGAGCATACTGTTCGAAACGTCGAGTTAATCCAATAGGTTCTCTTCAGAACCACACATACTCACAAAAGAGATACTTCCACATGGTGTTACGTTGTACCTCAAACCTATCACTTATTGACTATGACTTTGGCAAAGTCTTTTAAATGTTTTTCAATGAACATGTAGTAGATCGTCAATTCTGGTTAGGTGTATTACAAAAAAATTACATATATGTATATCTTTGAGTGATTAAACTGCAAAAAAAAACGACATGTTTCATTCATGGAAGACAAAAAAAAAGGGAATTATTGACCAAAGTAGCATGGGTCTCGATAAATATTACTGACATTCTATATAAGTGAAGAGTGATCAACAGTTTAAACCAAAACGAATGTTTCTTGTCAAATTAATTCTAAAACCGTCTACTCTTTTGGGCCACAAAATGCAACCCACTCCTTTTATTTGAGTACCCATTCTTGGCATTCTGTGTTTAATGCATACATGTACTTTGTAAGAAACATAATTGTTCTAAAAGGCAATTGACCCTTGTCAGCCCCAAATATGGATGTCTAACTTCCCCTCAGCATTGGTTCAATTAAGAACCACCCACGTCCACCATTGTGTATTTGTACACTAACCCCACGCTGCCAACACCTACACTAGCCAGCTAACACATTGTCTGCAAGGACACAATCATGGACAAAAATCTAATCAAAATGGCAGGCCCCAATGGCCCTTTCCTCCTCCACAGTTTTAGTGTTATGAAAAAACTGGACAACCCCTAACCTTGACCCCACAAGGCTTTCAACCTTCCAGCAAAGAAAAGGAAATCTTTGTCTGTTATCATTCATCCATTGCCAGTGATAATATACGTATACATGCATCCTGCAACCCAACCCATACAGTTCCAATCAGCGTTCAGCCAGACCCTTTTGTTGAGTATCAAATTCAGCGTGAAACCAGCGAAAACAATAATTGGAGGGTGTTCCTCCCCCCCCCCCCATTTATGGAAAATTGAAGCCACGCTGTGATACACTGTACAAAAGAAATGATTATTTTGTTCACAGAGACCGTGTTGTGTTCGGCATACCCTTTGTATTGTGAATATCAGAGTTGTCACTAAAATGATCTCATTGAACAAAGGTGAAAGATGTTAAATGATAGTATTGTATCTACATGTAGTCCAGAGATAATTTTATTTGTTAAAAAACAAAAATATATCGTATTTGACTGTCTGTTTGACCCAAAACAAAGGGGCTCTTGTTTCTGTACTTTGGCACTTTGGTAGCACATATTGACAATTACAAATTATGTCAGTTTTATGACTAAAAACCAGTATCTAAGAATTATACCAGGCCTGAATATTCCGTCAATTTCATGGACCTTTGGTTTTATAGGCCACCCAACGCTATTCACAGTATCAGGCTTTACTGTGAACATTTATAATGTACCAGGGAATGTTATAAAAACATTGATTTTGATTTACTGCAGCCTTTCCGTGTTTTCAAACATTGGGCGATCGTTTTGATTTGGGCTAGGGTTTAACAGACCATGGAGGTAGAATTACTTGTGTAGATGGCTCCATCTGCTGTTTTGATGAAACATAAATATGTGTACTTGGTTTCTGTTTTTGAAGATGGCTCTTTCATCTTCATGGAGAGTGACATATTTATCCCTTGACAGTGTTGTAATAAAAATAGGAAGAAGAGTATCAACTACACACAGCTTGCATTTCAGTTGAAGGAAATATGCACATTTCAGATGAGGAATTGTAGGCCTATTCTTTTTGTGGCTAATGTACATGGTTCAATGTACACACTGATCTAAAAATTGTATTTTGGGGAACATTGATTATTCATTTTGTAATATAAAAATGCCCTGACGGTAAACAATTTTGGCAACGCTCCGCCCCAACAATTGTCTATCGGTCTTACTCTCTATTTTACTTTAGTATCCTGTAACAGTTATCATTTTAATTAATGTATTAAATTATTCAATTAACCAATAAGTCACACCCACACACACAAATTGCATAGCGCAGACTTTTTTTTATTTCAAAATATACTTTATTTTAAATTTTGGCCTAACCCTAACCCTGCTGAATCCAACAGGATCCAACTTTGTCTCATACCCGATAGAGCCTGTTGGATTGAGCAGTTAACCCCTTGTGTACATTCCTGATGCAAAATGTTGGATTCAGCAGCCAACTGAACTCCATTGGATTCAGCAGACTACTGAAAATGAGGCACATTGAACAGAAAAGTCCGGTTGGACTCTGTTGGATTTAGCAGGGTTCCCCTGAGGAAGTACTAGGGGGTTAGGGATATGACCGGTATGTGGCATTTTGAGATCGGCAATTTGGGATCAGCAATTTAATTGGCCGCAAAAAAAAATCATGGTAGGTCGGGTTACATTGCACCACATACATTGAACATTTTTTTGGGACTCTCAGTTGGGTACAATGTACAAGTGCGGTATCTGTTAATTTTGAAACAAGTGGGGGGGGGGGGGATGATATAGAAAGAAGTATTGTATTTGAATCTTGAACTGGAGAGCTGTCCCGAGATGAATCTTGAACGCTGCTTAGCACACAGCAACTCATGGAGCCTCGATACCTCCACCACCCACATGACATGTGTAGACAGGCTACCCTTTGTGGGCAGGAATGTCAAGACTTGTAGTAGATAGCTTTATTTATCTTATCAAAGGTTACTTGTCCCAACACAAGTATCTCAATCATGTCATGCACAGTATGTAGGCGTATACAATGTACTGTACATGAAGGCCGTGCGCTCTGGCATATTATACGTGTAGATACATATATGCTTTCAGTGATCAGGCTAGACTTAGCAAAGCTTAGTTTGAGTCCAAAGCAAACTGTGTTTGCTATGAGCACTACCAGTGCGTTTTGTTTTAAAATATTTTGTTGAATTTGTACGAACTACATAGAGAAGAACTGTTGAGATATGCAGTTTAATGAAAATTATATTAATTATTTAAAAAAAAAAACCTTTCCGTGTAATGAAGACGTCATAAAGCACTGTACAATTTTAAAAAAAATTAAGAAAGAAAGATAAAAATAGTCATAAAACAAAACCAATTAATTACGAATAATTAACAATTCAGTAATTAAAAAAAGTGTGTAAAAAGATGTGTTTGATGTCAGTTTTCAGTTGTTTGAGGAAAGGAGAAATAAATGAAACTTGGAAAGAAAAAAAACCCCAACATGGCTACAGCAATTACAACACAATAAATTTCAAGGAATCCACTTGTTCATAGTGTAAATGTATTCCATTTACAGAACCTTCTGTAAACTAACCCTGTAGGATTGTTCTTGGATTTAATTGCTCAACAAAATATTGTTTTATCACAAACTAGGAATGGCATTGAAATGACAAGTGGCCTTTAGGTCCAATTCATGTATGTGTACAGTATACATTGTTGGAAGTTCCCAGTGGGATAATTACACACTGTAGAGTATATGACAGCCCCCCCCCCTTTTTTTCAATTACGGAAGCTGCCGAGGAGTCTCTTATCGTTGATTGAAACCTCCCATCATGTTCCCAGTCTGTCTGATGAAAGGAGTTTTTATCAGTCGCCATCCAAACAATATGGCATCTCTCAGGAAAAGAGGAGGAAAATGTTTGTGGGTTAATCCTGTGCTTGCACTGGGGTGATTATCCAGAGACAACATGCTGGGAGAGCTACAATGTATACCATAGGGGCCAGATATTTCCAAGCATCCTTTGCAGTGTTGGCTCCGGTAGGATCAGTTGTCAGCTACGGCATGAGTCTAGATAGCTGGGCTAAATGGATGGCAGTATCGTATGACGATAGTCATGATACATGTACCATGATGCAGTGTATTGAGGTCCTCTTTTTGAGTCCAACAACAGAAATAATAACAGCTTGCATGGCTGCAAGAATGTGAGCTTTTTATCATGGATAGAAAGCCCAGTATTTATACATAAAAGGCGCTAATCCTTCCTCCATGATAAAAGAAACACCGTACATGTATTCTGAAAATGTCCAAGTGTTTTCAGAAGGACTTGTGCCCAAGTCCAAGCCCAAATCCTGCTGCAAAAATGTCTTCAATGTCTTGCATACATGGATGGTGTGTCAGCTGTCTGTCCAAACATATCACGTCTCAGCTAATGTATCCATCCAGTCAGCAACATAAACATCATGTGGCATGAGTTCTTATGCTTGATTTGCAATGGAAGGCCACAATTCAAAATTCTTGTGGACTCGGAAAAGGACTTAAAGGGAAGATACAACATTTGCAAACATCACAAAACGAAATGATCAAATATTCACGAAATACCTCACTAGATTGTTAGGGAATGACAGTCTAAAGCATCCTGTAAAATTGTGGCTCCTGGTGTGCTGTCATTTTCAAGAAAAATTGTATTTTTCAAGCTGATTTCGACCGACCAGCATTGGAAAAAAGGCTGGCTTCAAGAAAAAACTGCTGCTAATTTTTCAAAAAGTTTCAAAGCGTTTTCTTTGCAATTGATTATACACCTGTGAAGGGCTAAAGCCTGCTAGACTGAAGTTCTCTGACCTTACAGTTTCCTAAAGTTATGATTGCTCCGTTTCATCTTAAGTGGGGTCAGGGAACCAGACTACAAGAAAATGAATGATTTTCTTGGTTTTTCCAGCATCGACAAGCCCAAAACGTGAAACAAGTCATTTCGACAATATTTGCTATAACATACTTATCCTCCAAATCCATTTATTTCTGAAAATTGCAGCAAAAGCAAATGTTGTACATTCCCTTTAAATTCAACACTGCCTCATCAGTAATCGCAGCGCATTATCCCCAACCCCTTCAGCAGTGGCGGCGCTGCAGTGGAGGGGTTTTCCTCCAACACTTTATCTACAAATAGATTAATTGTGTTGTTTTCTTCGCTGTTAAGATTCATAACAAGTTGAAGATAGAGAGTGAATCATCGGTTCCGTGATCACATTTTGGGCCAATGAAAGCATTATAAATATTGGTACTTTGGTAGACAAAACACGCCACACATGCATTTACATGTACATGAAATGTGCAGCCAATGTATTTGTTATACAAATTTGTTATGCACCATTCTGTGGTTTGATACATTTCTCATTCATAAAAACGACTACACTTCTAAGTTGCTCTAGTGGCTTATTTCCATACAATTGACTGTCCCCCCAAATATTTCCTTGCCCCCTCAAAAAATATTTCCTTGCCCCCTCAAAAAATATTTCCTTGCCACCAAAATGTTTAGAGTCTGGCACTGCCACTACCCTTGAGTGATTTACTAGGAACCTTCCTCACTCTTGCAAATTCCAACACCATATGGTAACTCAACACCCAAACTGTTGGACTACGATTATGGTGGTATGTCTAATCCCAAGTAAAGTATAATCAGTCCAAGTGCAGTACTCACTCCAACAGATTCCAACAAAACATGCAGTTGGATTTTGAAAGGTTGGGGTGGTTAGGCCAAAAAAATAAAGTCTCCGGTTTCTGGTATGCGCGCGCGTCGCCATAGCCATGCGCTTCGGCAAAATAAAAATAAAAAATTTTCAATAAAAGATAATGTCTCAAAACCGCCAAACTCACTGGTTTGACTGGAATCCTGCTGCTGCCCAATTTTAATGTGTTTTTAAATGGGGTTATGATCGAGAATAAGCTTTATGTGGCCTCTGTGGACCCCCATATATTTGCACTAAGTTTAGTCGGGCACCATTTGCAGTCATCAGCCGACATTTGAAGCCAAAAAAAAAGGAGGTAAAAAAAAAAAAAGCCGCATCGCCGCACCACTTTTTGGGCAAGCTCCATACTAGAAACCGGAGACTTTTTTTTTTGGCCTTAGGGTTAAATCGAGGAAAAGAGATGGCTTAATTTACTTGAAATTTAATTGAACATACAAAGTCTACAAAGTGTACGTTCCGTTTGAGAATAACATATTGTTTCCTTCATTAGAGCATTATTTTTAGGTCTTAAAATGTTACTTTTTTGTTCTTTAAAATTTGGGTGTTATTGTAACAGTGGAATGACTCGAACAATTCATCAATAATTTCACATCATCCCAAGTTCTGTGAATATGAAACTAAATGAACTACATGTACGATACATTACATTGTTCCTGGTTCAAATATAAACAGAACATAGTAACAGTATGTAAAACCAATAGGCCTACACATTGTGAGAAGTTTGACCTTTAGCTTTCCTACATTAGTTTGCATATTACATGTAAATAAAACATTAATTTTAATTTGTCATTGTTGTAAGAATGATGTTTGGTAATAAATCAAATCAAATATCAAATCAAAATATCAGATCAAATCAAACATACACATGTCCCTCACATACATGTCTCCCTCACATCTACACACTGGATTTTTAAAAAAATGAATGTTTGCCTTTAATAAGTGTTAACGTTTTTGTGTCCTGAGCTTTCTTATCGAGATCTTCTTCTGAATTTCAATTTGTAAATTTTGTTTAATTGGCCAAAATAAGACATGGGAAAGAATGTTGCATCCTGACGCCACTTTTTTCTTCATATAGGCCCTATCATCTCAGTGGAGGTCAATCATTTCAAAAATGTTGAAAAGACATGGATCTGGGACTGAGAAACATTTCCAATTTTGTTAGAAAATACTTCGGTATTTCTTCTTGACTCTCCATAGACTTTGTACACAACCTAGGAAGTGGAGTCTGGATTACTACATTCTTTCAAAGACCTGTGTTAACTGTTACATGTACTGTAACAAAATGTATACACCTACCAGGCTTTATGTACCAATGTGTTTGGTATAAATTTTCAATGATTTTGTATTAGAGCTGTATACATTCTACTTAGTGTTTATTCTGGTATTTTGCTTCCAAGCAAAACTGAAACGTCAAAAGTTAAATAAACATTGTTTTTTTTTTCCCATTGTTTTTTTTTCCTGACACTGTGATTTTAAACTAGATACATGTAATTATAATTCAGTATGAAATCACTGCCAAAATAATGTTTTTTTAATGAAGCTCATGCCTGAAGTAACGGGTTGTCATATTTTCTTCTTGTCAATTGATGTCTTGCATTTCTTGTTCGCCCCGTTGCCGCAAAACGTGACACCTGAGATGTACATTTGTTATCCCCCTGCTGACTCAGACTGCACGGCTCATGTGCTCAGACAGAGAACTGTGTTCTCCATTATTAATAGATTACTGTCTGGCCAGGGGCTGTGGTTTTCATCCCGAAGTTGGGGTTACTTTCTTGGCCTGATGACTCAGTCTAGGAGCAATATTTAGCAAAAACTGGTGGGGGTGTTTCCTTATGTTTTGGCTCTCAGGGAGACACCGGCAATTGTTGTGGTGGTGGGTAGACTGAGCCTGGAGACAGCAGGGGCCCAATTCAATGGCTGTACTTTCACATATTGAAAAACGTTAGTTCTAAAGGATTGGTTTAAAGGGAAGATACAACATTTGCAAACATCAAAAAACAAAATTATCAAATTATCACGAAATATCTTACTGGATTGTTAGGGAATGACAGTCTAAAACATCCTGTAAAGTTGTGGCTCCTGGTACATGGTGTGCTGACATTTTCAAGAAAAACTGTATTTTTCCAACGCTGGTCGGCCGACCAGCGTTGGAGAAAACTGGCATTTTTCAAAAAGTCCTCTTAATTTTTTTTATATTTAGTTCTTCTGCATTTTCTTTGCAATCGATTACACACCTGTGACGACTACAAGTCTGCTAGACTGATTCTCTGATCTTACAATTCCCCAAAGTCTATAAATTGCTCCGATTCATCTTAAGTGGGGTCAGGGAACCAGACTACAAGAATATGATTGGTTTTCTTGGTTTTTCCAGCATCTACGAACCTTCAACGTAAAACAAGTCAGTGTAACAATATTTGCTATAACATACCAATCCTCCAAATCCATTTATTTCTGAAAATTGCAGCAAAAGCAAATGTTGTACATTCCCTTTAATAGCATATTTCATGGGTTTGCAAGGAATTTTGGGTAATGCGCATGTGTACATTCTGTAACTTGGCAATTCCACTGTCACTCGCATCACATTTATATGGCATGAGGCTACTTTGGCATCTCACTGCTTCAAAAGTATTTGATCAAGCTGAATCAAAGCAGCCATACAACAACCTTGGGGTAAGGGGTACTCAAAATGGAAAAGAAAAATTCAACCCCATTCAGTAAAAAAAAGACAGGGGAAAAAAAGACACAGAAACTTTTCCTTCAATTTTGTCTCCTCAAACTTTAGTCTGCAGCACAAAAGTAACATTGTTTTTCCCTTTTATACAACCCATAACTTGAGGGCAATTCCACGGTAACGGAAGGACGTTTTCACTCATTAAACAAAATTTCAAATGTGTGTATGTATCACAGACACTGTTCATAGTTACAGCAAACAAATGTCACAATTGTATAGCTATAATGCTACTTTCATTTTCCACACTTTTGGAGGGCATGAATGCCTCTCGTTTATGAATTATGAATATTAATGAGGTCGGTAACGGAAGGACGGTAAAACGGACAAGGGTTTTCCAACTTACTCGCGTTTTGCAAAAACTCTGTGAATTTTATGGGGCAATTATATTTTAAAGGTAGGAAATGGAATCCCTGAAGCTTTATCTATACTATACCGCCTTTCATTTGACTTTAAGTGTTTCGGTTATATAATTACAACGTTTTAAGCAGATTATAATTTGGTAACGGAAGGACGGTAACGGAAGGACAAAAGGTTTACTCAATTATAGCATAAACAAAATGTGAATTTACACTAATTATACAAGTGAAACAAATTGCTTAAATGTGTAACTGAATGTGAAATCAACAATATGCAGACCTGGCATAAATAATTATACCCAAGAAACTATTGAGATAAAGATAGAAGACTGCTAATAAATGATAACAAAAAAAAACGAAAACAACCCAAAACACATAATTCACGAACACAGGACTACTACAGAAATAGACTTCAAACCCATCACCTCAATCCTTAAAAGTTTAAATACACAATATTTGAACTCTTGAGTATATTGGTTACATGTTCACCAACAACTTTTAATAATAATACCGGTAGGTTCAACGGTTTACCTAAATGGTGGGGGCGACCAGCCTACATGTACATTTAAGGTCAAAACATCTACCGGTAGAACTGATGGCTTCAGTTAGGTGTTGCTTTTAATTGAACTCTAAAATCAATGTTTGAAATCAAATTACAATGATTTAGAGTAGTAACAATTAATGTATAAACATCCAAACTGAAGTTGTTAACTTGGGCATAATTTGTCAAAGACTGCACCTCACATGTCTTACACATGTAAATTGAATGAAAGTGCCCCAAAGTACCGGTACTTTCTGCCATCTCATTTTTGACTTAATTTGCTTCTGGAATGGCTTCACAGAATTCGTATCTTTCTCTATTGTCCATGAATGCTGATGGCAGCAACTTTATGATTTGATTTTCTGCAACAACTCCATACATATGTACAAGTACTGGTACATCGGCATATATGTACATGTACATTGTACATGTTGTACATGCCTGTGCCTTCAAATTGTAATAAACACCTTGCCCTGCTTATCCCGCTTTTGTGAAGGTGGGTCACATGAATGTCCTTTCAATGCTCATTATACATGCATGTATTTGCAGTGATTTTCATTATTCAAACATGAGCGCAAATGTCGTAACACTTGATAAAAATACGATTTGTCCTTCCGTTACTGTCCTTCCGTTACCAATTTGGTAACGGAAGGACGTGATTTAATTAATTGTAATTAAAAAACGAGAAGTACAGCAGTGTCAGTTATAATGTCATATTGAAGGCCTACCTAAACTTGCTTTGCACAATAACTTTCAATGCATTCATAATGCAAGTTTTAAAAATAAATTAAAAATTTGTATTTTTTTGGTAACGGAAGGACATTTTCGAAGGCTGAAATATTAGAAGTCACTGAAGCGAAACAAATTACGCAAAATGCTAAAAACAAGTTTTAGCCGGTTTTTCAAGACCAATACTTCCTCATGACAGAAACTGATGGCATTAGTGCATATTTTTGTGTGTCTATTGGTAGAATACTTTCATATCACTATTAATCACATTTTTAGGATTAAAACAGGATTATTACATAATCCTAGTTTTTGGTACCGAAATGTATAAAAAATTAAATTCCGACTTCAAATCTTGAAAATATAGACTTTTAGCTTTCATTTGATGCCAAATTTGTTTAAATCACATGTATTTGAATTTTTTGGTGTCATGTCCACTTTGGTGTGGAATTGCCCTTGATCTAAAAACCCATTTTGAATCAAATCAGTGTGTATTTTAGATGCAAGGGACATTAAATTACAAGGAGATCTATCTATACCGCCACTCACTTTACGTCACTCACATTACTTCACCTTCATGATTTCTAACACGGCATAAAATTTGAATTTGATCAACTGCAACATAATGAAACTCTTTTCTCATAAAAACGAACCTTTCTCTGTGCCTTCAACACAAAAACTCACAAATAACACTCGCATTTTGCATGTTAAAACAAGGTGCCAATATGACTACTGAAAATCCATGATTTTAGCCAAAACACCCAGTTTTTTTTTACCAAAAATCACATTTTACTACATCCCATCTCATTGGCACACCAATCAAATGCAAGGCCTTGCTGTTCCCTTTATTTTGATACCACATTTGAGGTTTTGTTGCTACATGTAGTTTGGAAGATTTTATAAGTTTTCCACTTTTTAGCCTTATCCACTTTTGTGTGGAATTACCCAATTAAGGACTTCTTGTAGGGTTTTCATAAGATAAAGGGTAAAACCTAATATTAAACTTATAGGGTTTGTACAAAATGTCAGTTAACAGTGAATGTTGAGCATAATATCCCTCCTCAATCCTCCAAAATCCTTGTGGTTTTGGAGGATTTTGGAGGACCGAGGCTGAATGGTATTTTTTTAGATAAGGATTTTGGAGGATTGAGGCTGAATGGTATTTTTCAGAAAAGGATTTTGGAGGATTGAGGCTGAATGGTATTTTTTTCAGAAAAAGAATTTTGGAGGATTGAGGCTGAATGGTATTTTGAAGGATTGAGGGGCTGGGTACCCTTCATTTGAACATAAGTGCAACATTTTTGGATGAGGAGGATTTTGGAGGATTGAGGATGAAAGCATTTTGAGGCAGGACTGTCTTGAAATTTTGAAGAATTTAGGCGCTATTATACCATTGATTCCAATCATATCACCACAAGAAATGATTTGCACAATGTTTAACTCTACATGACATGTGTGTATCACGCATATTTTGAAACCAATAATTTAAAACATAGTACTGTTGACCTTGACTCAATCTTTGTATATGTTGTGACCCTGGAATATGACAAAACAACTTCATTGTGACTTAATAGACGTTCATATTAATACATGTATGCTTACATGAGTCTTGCATCTAATTTCAAGATGTGAGATATGTTCCTGTTAAGTACACAAACATTTTCGTCTTTTTATCATTACGTGGTATTGATTCACTCTAATTTGAACCCTGGCAAAATCACTTCACGAATTCCCAATTGTATTGTAGAAGTCACGTTCAACTCATTAAAAGCGATAATCATCACCTATTTTTAAAATTTTTTATTAGACAGCCTGTCAAACGTAAACTTGTCTTTCTATTTGTCTCGTGATCTTGGAATCAAATCTGACGCTCACACGATCCCAGGGGCTGATAGGAATAAATGAGATACGCTTTCTGACTCTTATAAGAGAATCGAATGATGGACCTAACAGCTGAACGAGAGCTAAAACAGTTTTTGAAATTCTGTTCTTGTGTTCAGGCAGTCAGGGGTCCTAGTTTGACATTGTTGGCAGGGACACTGGTTCATTTTGTGCAGCATCATCTATCTGTCCATCCGGATACTGAGTTGGTCTCGGTAATTGTGCAAGAGGAAGTAAGGAAAGTGCTGCATTGGCCCGGTGCCATCGAGGAGGGGGTCAATGTTGCAAGGAGGTGGTTGTGCGGGGAGGGGGGGGCTCTTTGTAAAAATTGAAAAGCATAACCTTATTTAATCCATCAGAATCCACACGTGGCTCTCGGGGGATTTTGCAGGATTATTTAAGGAAGGTACTGATGCAACCAACCACTATTACTGCACTTCATGTGGACTTGATTGTCCTTGAAAGAATAGAATAGAAAAGAGTATGCCACTGGCCTCCTTCAAAGTGATTTTTGCAAATTAGAAATTTGTTTCAGTTCTGAGCTCTGGATAGATTTTGTTTTAACCAGTTATTACCAAAGGACATGTAAACACAATCTGGCAATTATATTTGCAGGGGCAGGTGACGGGTTAAATCGTCAAGCTTTTCCCTGATTCTCCGGTGGTGGACATGTATGTACACGTTATAACGTGTTAGTTGTTGGAATGTTCCCATTGGTTTTGTACACACCATGTGTTGAACTTGAGCTTGGCCGCTGTACATGGCCTTTCGTCGTAGCAAATGTTGCTCCATGGCAGGGTCTCGGGGTGTTGCAAAATATGAAGTACATTGTAACAGTGAGAAGTGTCTCAAGAGTCAGTGTTTGTGGTGTTCGACTTATGGCCGATATAATTTACTTTTACAAAAATGGTCCCGTCGTAAAGTGGTTAATCAGTGACCTAGGATTGGCACCTTTGTGTGCATGTATGGTGTTTATGAAGTACATTGAATGCTGTACATGTTTACACTCTCCTTGAAAACGGTTCAAAGCTACACATAGGCCCTAATTCTTTGCATTTCCGTTGCAACATTTTGCAATCAATATGAAGATAAACTATCAGCATCACTCTTGGACAGTGGTTAGATGCGTTCAGTAAACAAGTACATGTACCCTGATTGCCGATGATGCATGAAGCACATTGCCGATGACGCCTATGCTCCCTCAAAGATGCTCCAGTATGGTTTTATCAGTTTCTGTACATTCAGAATAAAATAAGTTGTCATGGGCGTCGCGAGGGGGGGGGGGGGAGGCAAGGCTGGGCGCTTGCCCCCTCCCCTTGGAAAAGCCAAAACAAAAACAAACAAAAAAGGAAGAAAAAAAGGAGAAAAAAAGGAAAGAAAAAGAGGTGCGAAGTCATAGTGGTGTAAATTTAATGAGTTGGGGGGGGGGGCCAAAATGTCCCTGCCCCCCTCTAAAACTGATAAATCGAGAGAAATACAAGAATTTTTTGGGAAAATATGTTTTACCCCTCTAGAAAAAATCCTGGCGACGCCCATGTAAGTTGTACGTACTTCGTGTGATAGGCATGTGAACCAGTACGCACATGCGGTGTGTCCCGTCGACTGGGTTTTAATACATGTATGTGATGGAAAATGTGGCTTTCACATGAGGTGGTGAAATCTGCCGGTAATGTTTGTTCACGTGGTCCATGGGTCATGGACCAAAAGGTTAAATGGGAACAATATAGTGGCTTCAAAAAAATGTGATATCCAACTTTATGATTTTTGACACTGTGAAGGGCCAGTATGGCCATCACAGATATCCAAACCCCATACTATGATATGGAAATGGTATCCAAACCAGAGCAATATGAACTCCCCAGCCCTGTACACATTGCATCATAGAAGGACATGGCATCATATCTCACACAGTGTAAACATCAACTGTATGTTGTTAATATTATATTACTGTTTTGTGTTTGTAGTGATACAGGTTATGGGACAATAATACCAAACTTCCTCCCAAAATGTTTTTACCAGCATACATGTAAATGTACAATGTTTGTTGCTTGACTGACAACAACTGCCAGGAAGCTGTAGTTTTTTTCAATTATAAATCAAAGTACGCGAATCCTACAGGTACCTACGCGTATTGTACACCTAGTATTTGGTATTTTAAAGTGTTTGCGAGGTTTTAATCATAGCTGGATTGCTTAAAGTCTACAAAATTAGTACATGTGTACAAAGAGCTCTTGCGTATAAAAAGTTGAGGGTCTTCGAATAAGATTTATATCTTGGTAAATTTGAAAACAAGAAACAAACGACACAAGCAATCCAAAGCAATCAAAAACAACCACAAAGAATAATGCCTCAGTACACAAACCAAATGTCATTTCTTTTCATGTTTGTACCTAGTTGTACTACAGTATCCATGCGGACATGTACATGTACGTACTTTGTATTGTCTCATCTACATGTAGCAAAGGAAAATTAACCGGTGGAAGGAAAAACAAATTTACCAAGTACTAATTTTTTTTGCTGGCTGACTGACTGATCCTTTTGTTAGATTCTCCATGTCAGTGACCCTTTGTTGAGTTGTTTGTATGAAAAATACACTTGTCCTGACAATGGGAATTTTTTTTTTCCCCGAACAATACCAGTATATTCACTTGCTAGGCTGCAGATCCCCTATGTACATGTAGGCTACTGAATGCAAATTTATGTCTGTAGCGATCTGTTCTACATGTACATTGTATGTTTGTTCATTTCTGACACGTTTTTTTTGCGTTTGTATGTGGGTGGAACCGCCCATTGTCATAATGTCATTCATGACTCACAGTGGATAATGGACTTAAAGAAAAAATAATGTCACTGTTATTGGTGTTTGAACTCGGACACCAGTACAAATGAACAGTTGTGTTCAAGCGGAATTATGCGATTACTTCCTTACCGGCTTTTC
Source organism: Patiria pectinifera (assembly GCA_029964075.1). NCBI lineage: Eukaryota > Metazoa > Echinodermata > Asteroidea > Valvatida > Asterinidae > Patiria > Patiria pectinifera. Next base: position 22,875,473 of record CM057129.1, on the reverse strand, counting down.
ACCTTTACCACAAAAGAGACTTCCTCTGTTAGTGGAAAAAAGCCCTCCACAATCGCTGGAGGAAACTTGTCAGATTTGGAAAAGTCTGTGTACCTTGCATTTTTGTGTGTTGAACTTGCCTATTGTGTGTTACAAGTACATCCACTTTAAACTCCAAAATGGGCCAAATTGTATGATTCATGCATTCTTTAAAGGTGGAGTGCAAAGACAAAGTTTTGTGGTTGTCTCAACTGAACGGACTTGCTGTTTTCTGTGAATTGGGTTGGAATTCATTTGTTCTTGCAGTTTTATCAAGGTTGGCATGTATTGAAAGTTTGCTATATACATGGAATTGAATCTCTAAAACTTGAAATTTTTTCAACAGTGACCTTGAGTGACACTCAGATGTGAATTGAAAAAGCCTTTACTTGTGACAACATTTTTTGTTACTGTTCTGTATAGTCAATCAGTTTTTCTAAAGTGACTGATGACAACTTCATGATGTCATGAGAAAACACACAGAGTGCATTGTTTTGTAAGCGTAACCTTTGGTGCTTTGCTCTGAATATAGCGGCCAAGCAAAAGGGTTCTCATTTTTTAGACAATTTCGAAACGATAGTACTTTCTGTTCAAAACGGGAATACTCAGCTTCTAATACTCAGCTTCTAATTATGCACAGTGTATTTTATTGTTCTCCAACATGTGTTGTCTTCAGTATTGCCATGCTGCAAAATAAAACAAAGAACAAGCAAACAAACAAACAAGCAATTGGAAGAATTGTGAAAATAGAAATCACTCAGAATTCAATTTTCTTAAAATATTTACAATTTACTATGCAGAAATTTGATTACTCCCTATAAAGCCTCAGACTTGTATGACTCGTGACTCGGACTCGGACTCGAGTCCGACTCGAGTCACATTTTTAATGACTCGGACTCGGACTCGAGTCACTTTGACTTACGACTCGGACTTGGACTTGGGGCTACGGACTCGGACTTGGGGCTACGGACTCGGACTTGGACTCGAACTGACTTGTGACTTGACGGAAATTATCGCACTGCACACCGCACATAGTCGACCGTTTTCTTTACTGTACAATACATGTACATGTACAGGGCGCTCGATGCGGTGCGTGCGTGGCCGTTTACCGATACATGTATATTGATTAAAGAAATCAATGTACCGAAACTTGAACCCCGCCGTCCACACGTAATACTGCATTGGTGCAAGATTGATAGGGTAAGGTACCAGACTTTTCTTGTCAGACGTCCCGTCGTTCATTAATGAAAATTAGAGAAAAGCTGTGGGGAAAAATGGAAATTTACAGCACCTGAAATGTACGTACATTGTATTTCCAATACTATATCAAAGATGACTCAGAATCTCTGAATTCCCTAAAATGTACGTTTTTCCAATACAATGTTGGAGGTGACTCGTGACTCGGACTTGGACTCAACCTTTGTGACTCGTGACTCGGACTCGGACTCGACCTGGAGGACTCGGGACTGGGACTTGGACTCGAGAAATGGGACTCGGACTTGGACTCGATGTTTTGTGACTCGAATACAAGTCTGTAAAGCCTCTTTCTTTATTCACAACATCTGAATACAAACAACACACATGAGAAACTACATACATGTACTGGTACTAGTTCACTACGGTTTATACACAAAGTTGTGAGATTCTGTAACAACAGTAAAATACACTGTACACAATTGCTCTTAAACATGTCATATTTTTTTATGTATCAATTTTTTCCTCCCAGGTTCAGACATTTTATCGGCCTTACATTGTACATTTAAAAAAGTTGGCTTGCATGAGTCACCACACAATGCATAACCTACATTATGTATTGAAACGTAACATTTCAACACAGTTTTCATGGTCTACCCAAAAATGGTTACAGCATTGATGACAAGTCCTAGCGAAGCTTGCCGTGTTAACATACCGGCAGAATTATACATGTTTTCGTCAAATTTTCTCTTCCCGACATATGCCCACTGAATTACACAGAGTTTGCCCTCAGGCTGCGTATATTCACAGTCTCAATATCAGCCAGTTTCTTCAGCCTGTCGTATTAAGCCAATCATATTGCACGCTTCAGCGAGCCGGCCGCGGCCCAAATGTGTTTTGGTCGTTAAGAGCGAATACGCGAGAAACTTCAACTCCCTCGGGTTAGGGATTTCGGATTCAAATGAGTGCCGGTGCCGTTGACAAGTTGACGCCAGTCAGACATTGCGCTGCGGCTATGATTTATTTCTGTCTCTTTCTTGAGGTGTGTCACATATGTTTCAGTGCTTCACTGACGAGTGACGTGGGAGCTTGCCTGATTTTAAATGATTGTTTAGCCCAGCATAAAAATATCTCAGAATAAAATCCTTAAAACTTGCTATTGAATGTAATATTAACAATAATGTGGTTTTGATTAAATCGCATATCCTGAAATGTTTTCGGTTAAATATCTTAATCTTATAATCAGGTCTTATACATAGTCATTGAGTACGTTTACATGATTAACCCTAACGTACCTGAATCCACACCCCTGGTTTGGAGTATTTCAGTGGATTCAGGATACCTCCATATTGAAAACGTTGGGGGATTTGATGGATTAAGGACAGTCAGCCTAGCAGTACTGCAGGATTTTGATGGATGCAGGATCTCAGCAGTTTAACTCCTTGGCTATATGTTTGGTGTGTACGGGGTATATGCACTACACTGGTGGATTCTAATGGACTCACTGGTGGATTCTTATTGACTCAGGACACCAACTTTTTTTGCACGACAAAATTGGTGGATTTGGGCGGATTCAGGATACTTTGTACTTAAAGTGCTGAAGGGGTTAGGGTTAATAGGACATCTAAAATAACTATTATAACTTTCACTTTCTTTTTTACCGTTGATTTTTTTTTTGTGGTTAAAATGTTAATGTGTAATTTTGAAATAAAACATGGAATAAGTTCAAAATCTCCATGTAGTTGTACATTCTGGCATTTCCCCCCAAAAAAATTGCAAGGAAAGATTCCTAGCTTGTGTTACGAATATCTGAAAGAGAAAGTTCTCGCAAGAATTTTTCTTTACCGAAAAGGCAGACTTACATGTACTAGGTTTACTTTTATTTAATACAAGGTTGAACAAAACAAATCTACTTGAACTGTAATTGAACCTGTTCTGCAGGTTCTACATAAATAGGTTTCAATTTTTGTCAGTTTCTTTGTTCATCCATGGAGAAGTCATCTACAATTTTTGTGAGCTTACTCTCTGATTTTTCCTCCATTTTCCCCCTTTCTTTCTCAGGCTTTTGGCAACGCCAAGACAGTCGTAAACAACAACAGCAGCCGCTTCGGCAAGTTCATCCAGATTAACTATCGGGAGAATGGAACAGTTCATGGGTAGGTCCATGTACAGTATTTATAAAGATCCCTCCCTCCCCTACCCCTACAACATTGTCTTGATCTCAGTCAGTCTGAAACATATCCGACCCTCTGAGGTCCTTCCAAATTTAGAAAGAGGTTAAATTTGGAGGCAGCCAATTCAGTGTATGGGTGCACTGAACTAATTCAAGCGAGAATTTCTACGCCAGCTGATTAGCATAAAAAGTGCCCCCACAATTTCTTTTGAAAACGGAGACCGTTTGGCTTAAAAAACGGGGGAATTGTGTAAATATACCCAAGGATCAACTCCCTGGTTTTGGGGCTTCCATCTGAGGGCAGGCTTGATAAAATCACGGATGAAAAATGGGTCCTATTTGCCTGTGAAAGTGGAAGGATGCCACTTGTAAAATGGCTACATGCAGGCTCGGGAACTATCACTTTTCGGAGGTGATTTTATTTGGGTGTGAATATTTAAAAATGTAATTGGCTAATGTACCTAAAATTGAAAAGAAATGAAAAGATGAAAGACAAGACAATAATTAAATTTTTGTTTCAGAAACCCCAGTGATGTTGGCATGCATGTTACTTGGCCCTGAACTTTGTTGATTTTACACTTTTTTCAATGGGGCTTGAATTAGTACAGTGGACCCTATAATGGTATCTGTTTAATGAAGTAAGTCAAAGGTCATTTGGTTGCTGAACAAAAAACAATAGCAGAAAATACCCCAAAGAACCTATCAGCTTTTTTTTTTCTTTTCGAGAATGTTGTTTATGATCATCCTATTTTAAAATGACCCACGACCAGCTGTATTTCACATGTGCAGTTAGAATACAAGGGAGTGTGAGGTGGTCACAGTAGACCTGAAAGTGCACGCTTGATTGCTCATTTTGCATGCTTGCAAGATTGAGATACAGCTCACACGAACGCTTGATGAATTCACATTTAAAACAGGGCAATTCCACACCAAAGTGGACATGACACCAAAAAATTCAAATACATGTGATTTAAACAAATTTGGCATCAAATGAAAGCTAAAAGTCTATATTTTCAAGATTTGAAGTCGGAATTTAATTTTTTATACATTTCGGTACCAAAAACTAGGATTATGTAATAATCCTGTTTTAATCCTAAAAATGTGATTAATAGTGATATGAAAGTATTCTACCAATAGACACACAAAAATATGCACTAATGCCATCAGTTTCTGTCATGAGGAAGTATTGGTCTTGAAAAACCGACTAAAACTTGTTTTTAACATTTTGCGTAATTTGTTTCGCTTCAGTGACTTCTAATATTTCAGCCTTCGAAAATGTCCTTCCGTTACCGAAAAAATACATATTTTTAATTTATTTTTAAAACTTGCAGTATGAATGCATTGAAAGGTATTGTGCAAAGCAAGTTTAGGTAGGCCTTCAATATGACATTATAACTGACACTGCTGTACTTCTCGTTTTTTAATTACAATTAATTAAATCACGTCCTTCCGTTACCAAATTGGTAACGGAAGGACGGTAACGGAAGGAAAATCATATTTTTATCAAGTGTTACGACATTTGCGCTCATGTTTGAATATTAATGAAAATCACTGCAAATACATGCATGTATAATGAGCATTGAAAGGACATTCATGTGACCCACCTTCACAAAAGCGGGATAAGCAGGGCAAGGTGTTTATTACAATTTGAAGGCACAGGCATGTACAACATGTACAATGTGCATGTACATATACGCCGATGTACCAGTACTTATACATGTATGGAGTTGTTGCAGAAAATCAAAACATAAAGTTGCTGCCATCAGCATTCATGGACAATAGAGAAAGATACGAATTCTGTGAAGCCATTCCAGAAGCAAATTAAGTCAAAAATGAGATGGCAGAAAGTACCGGTACTTTGGGGCACTTTCATTCAATTTACATGTGTAAGACATGTGAGGTGCAGTCTTTGACAAATTATACCAAAGTTAACAACTTCAGTTTGGATGTTTATACATTAATTGTTACTACTCTAAATCATTGTAATTTGATTTCAAACATTGATTTTAGAGTTCAATTAAAAGCAACACCTAACTGAAGCCATCATTTCTACCGGTAGATGTTTTGACCTTAAATGTAGTAGCTGGTCGCCCCCCCCCCCACCCTTTAGGTAAACCTTTGAACCTACCGGTATTATTATTAAAAGTTGTTGGTGAACATGTAACCAATATACTCAAGAGTTCAAATATTGTGTATTTAAACTTTTAAGGATTGAGGTGATGGGTTTGAAGTCTATTTCTGTAGTAGTCCTGTGTTCGTGAATTATGTGTTTTGGGTTGTTTTCGTTTTTCTTTTGTTATCATTAATTAGCAGTCTTCTATCTTTATCTCAATAGTTTCTTGGGTATAATTATTTATGCCAGGTCTGCATATTGTTGATTTCACATTCAGTTACACATTTAAGCAATTTGTTTCACTTGCATAATTAGTGTAAATTCACATTTTGTTTATGCTATAATTGAGTAAACCTTTTGTCCTTCCGTTACCGTCCTTCCGTTACCAAATTATAATCTGCTTAAAACGTTGTAATTATATAACCGAAACACTTAAAGTCAAATGAAAGGCGGTATAGTATAGATAAAGCTTCAGAGATTCCATTTCCTACCTTTAAAATATAATTGCCCCATAAAGTTCACAGAGTTTTTGCAAAACGCGAGTAAGTTGGAAAACCCTTGTCCGTTTTACCGTCCTTCCGTTACCGACCTCATTAATATTCATAATTCATAAACGAGAGGCATTCATGCCCCCCAAAAGTGTGGAAAATGAAAGTAGCATTATAGCAATACAATTGTGACATTTGTTTGCTGTAACTATGAACAGTGTCTGTGATACACACATTTGAAATTTTGTTTAATGAGTGAAAATGTCCTTCCGTTACCGTGGAATTGCCCAACATTCAATGTAGCTTTTTTTGTCAAGAGTTCATCATGACAGAAAAAAACTACACATTGCACAAAATACAATGACTTCTTTGGTATTACTTTTTATTGCAATTTTCTTTTGTGAGATGCTGTTTACAGCAAAAAAGGTCAGAGGTGGCCATTAAAACCCAAGTGAATTGCCAGAGAAAACACTGTTGAATTGGCTTATTTACAGCAGTGAGGAACTAAAGGCACAGCCCAGCCACTTCAAATTTACATTGGACTTGAAGTCTCTTAAAAAAAAAACCCATATGGATTTGGAGGGATTCAGGAACGTTCTAAGCAGAAAAGCTTTAGAAGTTAGGGTTAAGTTTTTCTTTTAAGTGGAAACAGTAATCTCTTATCATCTGGCTGAATCAAGTTACAGCAAAGCGTGAAGCATGCTAACTCCAACAGAATCCCACTGCAGCTGGAAAACAAAAGGTCTTGTGTTCAGTGTTGCAGATCTGCAATTGCCAACCTAAATAGGCTACCATTCATTACTGGTGGTTTCAACTGTGTTAGGGTTAAAACCTTGAGCCCAGTTTCCACTGGGAAAAAAAAGCTGGAGCATGTCTTGACACACTTTTCTCTAGGCTTACAGCGATTCCTATGGACTAGGGTTAAAGTATTTGCCTTACTGGTTCATAATTCCACAGCCAATGGAGAAACCACCAGCTTGTTTGTATTTTGATGAGTGATGAGGGCAGTTGAGCCCAATCGTCCCCATCCAAGTGGGGGCATACATTTTGCCAGTCCTATTGGCCCTGGAGGTCAGCCTTTGGCTAGATGCATTGCCCTCCATTCTTTGTTGCTGTAAAAATGGGTTACACAGAATCAATCACAAGTACTGTACATGTACTTTGCATAAAGAATGAATAAATTTGCGTTGTTAGTTATTATAAAGAAAGACAAGTTTTATACATGTACATGTATAGGGTCATTCCGTGTCAAATCACCCAATGGGTTAAACCCCACCCCCTTCAAATGTGCCCATATTTAGTATGTGGAGTAATTTAGGCTGAAAAAGCTGAAATTTTAAGTTTTAGCGCCATCGGACAAACGGTTTTCGAGCTACCGCCCCCCATTGTTTGGCAATTTTGGTCAAAATGGGCGTGGCCACCAATTTTCAAATGATCACATCTCCATAACGTGTGGGCCAAATTTGATGTTCTTGGTTGCTTTGGAAAGGTAACATCATAAGGAATCCAAATTTACCATTACTTTTCATGTCAGAGTAATTTGAAGTATGATGACCTTTTGACCTTTACTTTGAACTTGAATATGACCTTGTGGATCACGTGACCTTGAGACGAACTTCAATGAAAATTATACCCCACCATGTTTTCTACAAAATATCCAAAAATTGGGGGTATAATATTTTTTTTTAGTTTCTAGCTTATGTTAAAGTTGGCATACGTGTTGCAAAATGTGATATCCCTAAACATGTACACATTTCAGGGACAAAAAACAAATCCCTGATTTGAATCCACTAGTACACTGCATAAGGATATCATATTTTGTCCCAGAAATGTGTACATGTATGGATATCACATTTTGCAACACGTACATGTATGCAAACTTTGAAATGAGCTAGAAACCAAACAAAAAATATTATACCCCCAATTTTTGGATATTTTGTAGAAAACTTGGTGGGGTATAATTTTCATCGAAGTTCGTCTCAAGTTCGGGTGATCCATAAGGTCAAATTCAAGTTCAAAATAAAGGTCGAAAGGTCATCATAATTTGGATTTCTTATGATGTACATGTAACCTTTCAAAAGAAACCAAGATTAACAAATTTGGCCCACAGGTTATGGAAATATGGTCATTTGAAAATTGGCAGCCACGCCCATTTTGACCAAAATTGCCAAAAAATGGCGGGCGGCAGTGTGAAAAGCGTTTGTCTGATGGTGCTAAAACTAAAAATTTCAGCTTTTTCAGCCTAAATTACCCCATAAATTAAATATGAACCTAGTTTGAAGGGGGTGGGGTTTAAATTTTTTTTTTTGGGTGATTTGACACGGAATGATTCCATAGTGATTGAACTTCAAAATACATTTCAAGTACCATTTGAAAGTGTCCTTAAACTACGCGTCCAAATAGCTGTCTTGCTGTAAATTATGGAAATGTTTGAGATGGTTGGTTTGTAATAGAGAACCAGAACTATGCATGTATCTATTGAGAAAGTGTCAAAAGGTCATCAGGTTTTAGGTCAGAAGAAAATGTTTCTCACAAGCTCTCAGTTAGCACTGACTATGCAGTGCTTACAAAACTCAACATCAACACCCCATTGAAGCAAAACAAACAAATAAACAGTATTTAATTATTCCTAGTTTTCAAAGATTCCTAATTTTAGTCTGCATATTCCTCCTAAATTCTGACCTCTTGGTCACTTCTTTGTTCTTTTTTTTTTGTTGCATAATAAATGACCTTCTTGATTGCCATTATGGTTCGGTCAAACCACATGCATCAATTATTAACAGTAGTTTCCACAGAACTAGTGTAAATATTTTCAAGAAACAAAAGGCCGGATATTGATTTGAGGCCTACTACATGCGCTCACCAGTAGGGGCTGACTTGGCAATCTAATTAAACTTTGGCATTTGCGACCAGCCAAGACCATTAGTCATTAGACAAATTTACTCCAGCCGACTGAACTAATTTGCACACAGAGGTCAGTATTTTGGTCAATTTGTTTTTGGTCTTGTTTATGGCCATTTCCATGTACACTTATCAACCTTCAAAGGATGAAAAATGTACCAGAGCACCTAAATAGACTTGAGCTTTCTTATGAGAGCTTGTCGCTTCCCTCCCTGTACTGCATGTATTTTGCTCCCTTTAGAACATGTACTGTATGCTTTGTTTACATACGTATGGTACATGTATAAAGTTTGTAAACAATTATGCTTCAGGCCGATTGTTTGTAAAGTTCGTAAACAATGTTTCAGGCCGATTGTTTCTCAATGCAATATAAAAGTGTTTCATGTTTAGATTTTTAACTTGTGTGCTCTGTATTTATGATTTAACACAAATGCAATTTACATTGTAACTTGTCATCAAGTAAAAATCTGACTACTCACAGTGAGTGGGTGTAGGTGTGTTGCACACAGTATAGGTGCTCTGCATGTATTTTGCATAATTTTACAAACAATATTACGATATTGGGGTTTTCAATCACTGATGGAGCACCTGTGAATTTGTAATTTAAACGATTGAAAAAGAAATAAAGATTGTGGAATGCAACAAGCATGACACAATGTGCATACAATGTAGCATTACAAACCAATGAAGTTAATGTGCATCCCTCATAATGAATATTTTTTATTCATATACTTGTATATGTACATGTACGTGTATGTAATCTGTGTCTCCTAAATGCCTATTTCTGTTCATATACATGTATGTATGTATTTGCTGTCGATCTGTATGAGTTTTCTTTAAGTCAAAACTCAAAATGCACACATCTGATTGGTATGCTAAAAATGTATTCTGACTCTACTGAAATGACATTTCATATGTACATCGAAGCAAGGTTCCATTTTTTATATTTTTTCTGCTCTGAAAGTTCAAGCATGTAGTGAAATCATTGGAGCATAATCGTTATACACAGTGTTAAACCGCAAGTTGTCTGTTGACAGTGACTGTCCATACAAGCCAGAACACGATGTCTAAGTGATTAATATTTTATGGTACCGTAGTCTCCCCTTCCAGCTGTTTGGTGTCGCCGTAATTGAGACAAAGTGACGAGCGCAGACGTTGTGTAAACAAATGATAAAAACAAATCGTGGGATGGCATTCTCCATTACGTGATAGGTGTGATCCTGAGACAGTAATTATACTCCGAAGGAATTAAAATTCAATGTGTTTCAGTGTCGAACATATTTGTTGGTGCTTTGTGAGTGACCAACTCAGTTGTATAAATGGGTATAATATATAATTTTTTTAATGGATTTAAAATATAATGGTTTAAATTTGTTACTTTATTCATATTTCGGGCGGGGGATGGGGATGAGGGGGTTAGGTACATGTATTGAAGCGTTGACATATTTATTTCCAAGTGAGAAAATCAGGTATAATCATGTACGAATCAAAGATTGCAATAATCAGTAGGATAAGACTTACTGCAATAAAACTTAAAGCAGTTAGTTTTTAGATTGTTTAAGATCATAAAGTGTTTTTTGATGTAGTTATTTTTCAGGAAGTTTCCACAATGGAAAAAACAATCGGGGGAAAAACAGTATGAATGTACACGTACACATGTACCCACAAACATATTACTTACATTTCAAACGTTTGATAACAATATTACTTAATTCTTATTACTTCATATTACTTAACATGTACATGTAACAGGAACGAGGAAAAACAAGAGTAAAAAGAAGGAAAAAACACAAAGAACTTGTTCGAGTTTGATCAAGTAAATTATACCATTGCCCGTCTCGGATTGTTCCCTGTTGTTAAATCACAAATCTTGTCACAGGGGTCATAACCACATCCATGACCAATTAATAGACATCTTGAGGTGTTAAGAATGCATTGCCATTACGTTGGCCACATACAAATGCTCAATGAGAGACATGTATTACAGAGATCAGGCCGCGTCGCCTCACTCATCTATCCAATCAATCATGTAGAAATGGCTGGGCCAGGGTAAAAAATTCAGTGCTGAAATACCAGACCTCAGTTATTATTTTCTTGCAGTTTCACGATTGACATTAATACATGAATGTGTGCAGACTGCAGTGCTCATGCACAAAACATGTTGTCATGGACACATTGCACATGTCATGTACATGTACCGGTACATATGTGTGTTTATATCCAGGGATTATGAAGTTGACAGAGAAATTCCAAACCCACTTTTTGTTCCCTGTGAATTTTACATGTAACCATTCCCCTCCCTAGTATAGATCTGCAGAAACAGAAGGATATTTTAGGATTGTGTAGGATTGAGGACTGTAGATTCCTGCCTTGCCTTGATGAGTCAGATGTATAGGCCTTTTCACACTGTCCAAAATCTCCGGGTTGGAACCGGTTCCAACCCCGAGATTTTTTTTAACCCTTTTCCCACTTCTAAAATTTCAACCCGGTTCCGACCCGGGTAGCGTGCTCTAGCCGGATCGAAATCAACCCTGGGAGGGACCAGGGTTGAAAATCTCAACCCGGATCGAAATTGCATTTTTCGGCGTGAACCGTGTCGAAAATGATAGTGTGAACCGCCCCGGGCCGATCCGTGTTGAGTTGAGGCCGACATTTACCGAAAATCTGACACGCCGTGCATAATATTTCCTTCCACCACTATCGCCGTCACAAACACCGATCCCGAAACAATCGCTCCCTAATTATTATCCAATAATGTATCGGTGTATGGAGCATCCTTTACCGAGTCTGGGCTTGTATTAGGTCCGCAAAATGTACCCCAAAAATGTACATTTCTAATGTTAAATAGAACGAATCGTCTAACGAAATGACCGGAGCCATTTTGGAAATATTGCACACAGCTGCGCTGCAGTGTCGTACAAAAATCGGACTCCCAAATCGGATTCGTTTACTCTCTTATTATTGGTCAAACCCTTTCACGTGACAGGTCCTTCTCCTAATAGGCATGCGCAATACTACCAATGAGTCCGTATTTCACAGAGTAGTAAATTCACGCTGCACACCGGCCTGTCCGTAAGCCTCGTGCGCACAGCAGCCGCGTGCGTCGCAATGCATTATGGGATTGAGAAAATCATCGCAGCGCCCTGTGCCGAATGCGATCCGTGTCGAGAAGTTGTAGTGTGAATTCACGGATTGAGCGTTACGGTTCACGTAGCGCCCGTTCCCGTAAAGGACAGTGTGAACGTCACGTCTCTCCGATCCGTGTCGAAAAATACTCGGGCTGAACCGGGTTGGATCCGGGTAGGTTTCAACACGGTTCGAAACGGAGATAGTGTGAAAAGGCCTTATGTTTACATGGGCAGTAGTCATGAAAGTTCATGTATGTGAACAGTGGCATGTTGTGCACATACATGTACAGTGTACATGTACATATGGGAAATTCCATCATAGTAAAATACTTGAAGTGAAAGCAAATTTTGTACATCATCAGTACAACTCTAGCTTAGGCCTTAATTTAATGTGCAACATGACATGGTTAATGTAGTGTTAGCTGAATTAATCAATTGAAGAGTTGAACAAAGAAATTGACTGCAGCGGGGCTTGAACCTGCAACCTCCGGATAACCGTTCCTGTGCTCTTACCAACTGAGCTATCCAGCCCTATGTTGGCAGTTCCCTCATTAGTCAAGATCTTTGTTCAAGGGGCACTAGTCAGAAGCCATAAACCAGTATGCCATATGCCATATTCACTCGATCAAAACACCAATGACATTTTACAAAAAGGCACTTTGATGTTATGAAAACATTATATGTTTGTTGTACATTATGGATGTTACATTATAACGTTACAAATATTACGTGTCTGAAATCAACTTCATACAAGTGATAAAAACATACTGAATCATGGTGTTCTAAGTTTGTTATTTTCATGAAATATTAACCTTTCTCTTTGCCGTAAAACATTTTGTATAAATGACTACCTAAAATTGATCATTTTAGCCCCAGAACCAGTTTTTTTTACAAAACAAAAGACATTTAACCACACTCTATCTCACTGGCAGAACACTCATAAAATGTCTCGGTCCCTTGATAACACATTTGATGTGGTGATAGTTATAGTTCTGAAGATTTCATAAAGTTTCCTTTTTTCAGCCATGTCCACTTTGTGTGGAATTGCAAGCATGTAAGAAAATGACGAAGCAAAAAGAATTAAGCATAAGAAGCAAAAAGCCAACCTGTTTCTGGGCATTTAGAGTTGTATGACGTTTTTGGGATACTTTGGATGTACTATACATCCACCTACTAATAATACTAGTTTGGCAACTCCAATATTTTTGGAATTGATGTAATTCCAATCGATTTGATTCTAACGCTGTCCGGGTGTCATTCTGTTCAGAATCAACTTTAAAAATAAATAAATAAATAAAAAAATTGGTAATGTAAGGTAAATAAAAAGTACATCTACTCTCTTAAACACAAGTTTTTGCCTGATTTCCTTTCTTTGTAAACTTGGGAAAGTCAGCCAACCTTTGGAGTGACTTGAATTGTTGCTATGGAGATAGTGTCACAATTCTGATTCAGAGTTAGAAAATAATTTTATTAGATATTGAGTGCCAAGTTTTTCAAGGTCGTGTAGCATACAGCGATGGGGAAAGATATGTGGGTGTAGTGGTACAGAATCCCGTAGGTGTACCACCTGTATGTTTGTCCTTTTTTCTCCTCAATTTCTCTCTTACTCAATTTCAAATTCAGGGTTCTCCACTCTATCGGACATTCCACGTAATTCCATACAATAAAAACATCAACATGGTCAGATTGCTTTGGGTATTAACAAGATTTCCAAATTTTGTTCCCTGTCTTATTGTGCAGTGCCATCGTGGAGCAGTACTTACTAGAGAAGTCACGGATTGTCTCGCAAGCCCCCAACGAGCGCAACTACCATGTATTCTACTACCTACTGCAAGGTGCAGAGGATGCCGAGCGGGAGAGTCTATGGTTGGAGAAACCGCAGGACTACTTCTACTTAAATCAAGTAGGTTAACGGCCGCTAATCCTTCAATCTTTCCCAAATCAACTAGAGGCTTTTTCACACTTTCATCTCGCCTTCCCATGTTGAAATCTATATGGTTCCAGGGGCTGACAAGGAATAACCTTCACATTCACTTCAATGTGTGCATGGAGGAGGGGGAGGGGGAGGGGTTGTCGGTCATATGTGGATTATCTACCTGGATAGAGCCTCTCAACCAGGGATGTTGTCAAGTCCATAACAAGTCCAGTCACAAGTAAATCACAAGTCTATCCACAAGAATCAATTGATGGACAATAACAAGGAATGCCTTTGTCAAAGCTCGTATGGATCTAGCTTTTGTGATTTGAATTTGGATTTGGGGACTTGTGAAGGACTTGCAGGGGCTTGTGATAGACTCAACTACATCCCTGCTCCTAAACCTGGTCCCGACCAGGGTTGAAAATTACCGATGTAGAAGCCGTGTTGGATTCTGACTAGTGTGAAAGGGGGTCCTGAAATCTTGGAGCTCGACACAGGTCCCACATAGAGATTAGTTTGAAAGGGCCATTAAGAAGTTTGAAGGATTTTGTAGGATCTAGGAAAGCAAAGCCCAGCCACTACTTATATACATATTCATGGGGCTTGATGCCACATGAATGTTGAAAATCAAAGAATGTTCTATTGGATTCCTGAACAGCATTGGATATTGAAGGATTCAGGAAGGTTTCTTGCAGAAATGGCCAGGGAGATCAGGTTAAAAATTTGCATGAGTCTAAAATTCTTGCACATAGTGTTCCCTAGAATAGTTTATCATTCACATAAACAATTTATGTTTAGTACCACACAAATACAGAATATGCATTCAGAACCCTCCTACGGTCTCAAACAGAAATTGTCCCTCTTTTGGGAGAAAATCTAACATAAATTGAATAAAATCAACTGTCCAATTTGCTGAACTTTAGAAAGTATTGCCTGCTGACTTGCAATTTTAAATATACAGATTGTTTTAAAAGGGACAGCTATATATCCATTTAATGAAATTAAAGATGTTTGTTCGAGTGCGAATCTGGTGAAAAAAATTAACTGTTTTTAACCAGCGTCTTTCCTCATGATGTGTGACTTGTCACTGAGTCTTGTATATGATTATGAATGATACAACAGGTGGTATTCCAAATTTATTAAAGTTTAAAAAAAGCTGCCACTATAAATTAAAAAACCTGGAAAAATTCCAAAGAGTATCTGTAGATGTTACACGTTCCTGAAGAAATGTTTTGGACCCGTTTCAAAAGTCCAGTGAAAACACAAGTGAGGCACTATTGTATTCATTGTTATATACGCGGAGTTAGTTAGTTAATGAAATTACATCAATCAAACTTTCAGTCGATTTGGATTACCACCGCAAAAGCCTACTTGATCCGTTCCTCTTAATGTTCATCTTTAAGTGACTTTGACATCTCCAAATTCAGACCATCTGAGCCGTGCTTCAAAGTTAGGAGTCCCGGCTGATTATTCATATCCTGTGGCCTTCCCTGACTAATGTGAGAATCCAACACTTGACAACTTTCCGTTTTCCCTCCCCCTCTTTTTTCCTCCCTTTTGTTGACAGAGTAACTGTTTTACCCTGGAGGGGGTCGATGAGAAGTATGAGTACACGAGGCTCAAGCAGTCCATGGAGATGGTCGGCTTCTCCCGGGAGACTATGAAAAGGTGAGGATTGGCGGAATTGTGGGATAGCGTGGGACAGTATGATAAGATCTCCGATGAGGTTGAGCAGCATGGGACGTATTGGGATATAGGGCAATGGGACACTGTATAATGATTGGATATTAGGGGATATTACTGGATCCCTTGTGGGGTTTCGCAAAAAGTTACTTTGATAATTTGATTATCTCAAATAAGGGTTTTGGGGGACCTATATCTTGCAAATGAAGCATGGTATGGTACTTTTGACAGCAGCATCTTGCAGATTGGATGCCATTCAACCTACCGGTACATGTATGTATCAATTTTTAGGTAAAAATTCTGTTTATTTTGCAGATATGGGCCTCTAAAAATGCGAAAAAACTTCATCGGTGCAACTATGAATGGGAAAAAGGGGGCGGGGTAGGAATTTTTAGGGGGCCATGTCTCAGAAATGACTTGGAGTTTAGCACTACAATTTTGGGCATGTTCATGACACATGCTGAGGTATTTTTATGAATAATTTCAACCAAATCCTGGTCGGACCCTTGACAACCTCTAGGTGATTGGGCACGGAATGACCCTTACGTGATATGAAATGGAATTATGGGATACTGTGGCACACAAGGATCGTGAGATTTGGCACCATTTGATACCTTGCTTTGGTGCCATTTGATAGTTTATGGTACTTAAGAACATCAAATCCTGCAATCTGCAGCTAAAGTTTGTAGGAGTTTCCCTAGTTTTAGAATTAAAGGACCCTTAAATAGGTAAGGTGCCAGAGGCAATTAAATCCAAAGCTAGAGATGAAACCAATGTTTGATAAATGGCCTTTGATGACAAGGCCACCATCATGGTAGTCCATGGAATATCCCCTTGCACAGCGAGGGTCTATGACATTGTGAGCAGATTCGGTGATTAATTATGCAAAATAATACTGCACCTTGACCTCTAGATTCTGACCATTCAGTGGGCGCCTTTTATCGGGTCTTTGGTAACCAAGTTGTATTAGAAAAACATGGCAGGGAAATTGACTAATCAACAGCTTAGTCCACATCTCTGATCGAAATTACCTCACAATTTCTAAAGTCGACTACAATTGGCTGGCGCATGGGGTCACATAGAATTTGCATTGCTCACATGCATCACACATTGGTTAGGGAGAGGCTTCCGTTGGACAACGGTTGATACTCAGACTACCATCATGGTATACTGCACAAGAACCGTACCTTCACATTTGATTTTTTATTTTACTCACCCATTAGTGAGTACACGTATGGGTAGAACATCCTGGACCCTTTGTGGAATTCCACAACTGGAAATGTTTTCTGCATATTTTACGGCCAAATACTGCGTGTTCAACTGTTTATTGCAACAAGTCATTTAAAACTATTTCATTCCTTTTTCCTAATGTTGTATATGCATGCTGTTGTATTTATAAAAGTATGATAATAAATGTGATATTGAAATGAATTGAATTGAAGCAAATCAAATTGAATTGAATTGACGGGCAGCTATTAGCAGCAAACTCATTGTTTTTAATATACAGGGTGAGTAAAAAAACACACCAAATGTCGGAACCATTGTTTTAGTGAAGTTCCGCAAGTAGCACTTTTAAAATCTAGGATATGAAAGCCCAATTCATAGGCTTTCTTTTAGTAAACGAATCATTCAAATCACTCATGTAATTTTCAAACTACGGAATTTTAAACACAACTACCGTTTTAAAGTTCTGTCCACAAATCACATAGGGATGTGTGTGAATTGTTTTTGTTATGCTGAATGAACGCACACTTCATTTGCACATGAAAAACTTCACTAAAACAATAGTCCGACGTTTGGTTTGGGTTTCATTTGTTTTTACTCATGCTGTATAGCTAGGTTACTAATCCTAATCCTAAAACCCTAATCCTTCCCAATCCTTCCAAATCCACCGGGAGGCTTTAGAGGATGTTGTAAGATTGAGGAAGTTTCCACTTATTACTTGAGGCGTTACATGCCCTTGTAAATTGGTTTTCTGTAAAATTGGAAGCTTTTTAGGATTTGAGAAGAGTCTTAGCAACAATACAAAAGGAATTAGGTTTCTGATTAATTGACATAAGAGTTCCTTGCCAGATTTTTGTAGTTTTTACCGTATACACTTGTATCATCATTAAATTTTGGCAATCCACGGTGGAAAATAAACCAGTGTCCAAATACATGTACATGTATGTACATGTAGTTTCGATTGCACAATATGTGGAAACCAAAAGTTACAGCACAAAGCATCATATTTTGTCTTGTGGAGACGACTTGCGAAACTAAGTGATTTGATTACTTACATGTCAAAAAATAGAGACTAGGACAAGTTCATAAACTTAAGCTTAAAGAGGTTGTGGAATGCTCGAAGACATTTTTGTCATTTTTCGGGTATATGTAGCCTAAGGTGTGATGAAATAAAAATGACTATTGTGTCTGTCATGAAATGAGTACAAAAGGTACTTTTGAGAGCTGTTTTTCAGGTCCTGTTTCGACCCGAACGTGCAATTTGTTTAAAAGTCATTGTTGGGGGCAGCAAACAAAACATAGTAAATCATGATGTAATAAACAGGACTCCGGATGCAGCGTAGTATAAATGAGTCCTGTTTATGACGTCACGATTTACTATGTTTTGTTTGCTGCCCCCAACGACGACTTTTACACAAATTGCATGCTCGGGTCTAAACAGGACCTGAATAACAGCTCTCAAAAGTACCTTTTGTACTCATTTCATGACAGACACAATAGTCGTTTTTATTTCATCACACCTTAGGCTACATACACCCGAAAAATGACGGAAATGTCTTCGAGCATTCCACAACCTCTTTAACAATCGTTTCCAATAATCTCTTGTTGCTTGTTGATCTGTCACGTGACAACACTGATGCACAAATTAATTGAAACTTACCATCTCAGACCGGAGTTGACTTGAAGGTGATGAACACCATTTGCAATAAATGTATTATTTGCCAATTCAAGGATGGTACTAAACATAACGAGGAAATAACTGCGTACTACATGTTGGTGCAGTTATTTCACAGGATGCTACATGTATATCCTATTATTTACTTACGATCAAGTAAGATATTTCAGGATATTTTGACAGTTCGATTTTTAAATATTTGCAAATGGTGTCCATTACCTTTAAGCAGCCGTTGTTTCATGTAAGAGATTGCCTCGTAGGTTAAGTCATAATAAAATATATTAGTCCGCAGAGTTCAAACCTAAAGTTGGTTGAACGCATGAACAAGTCGGTGTACAATTTAAAGTTAACTTACAAGAGAAGCATGGGTTTGTAGCTGCTGCATGCAACCTGCTTACTTGACGACGTTTAAACACTGTATACTCGGTGTGTTACCTCCCGAGTGAAAGTTGGAAAAAATCACTCGGGTGGGACTCGAACCCACGACCTCCAGCTTTCTAGTGCAGATGTCTTACCACTCAACCACCGAGTTAATGGGATCGGTTGGCCGGTTCGAATCTGATGTACATAGCAGCGGGTACTGCATAAACTATTATAAGATGGTATTTTTGCGCCGGGGTGATACAAATCAAATTAGGTTTTGCCCTTCTATGTACATCAGATTCGAACCGGCCAACCGATCCCGTTAACTCGGTGGTCGAGTGGTAAGACATCTGCACTAGAAAGCAGGAGGTCGTGGATTTGAGTCCCACCCGAGTGATTTTTTTTCCAACTTTCACTCGGGAGGTAACACACTGAGTATACATTGTTTTAACGTCGGTGACGGGCAAAACTTTTGGCTATACCACCTTAACTGAACAATCTTTTGTGGATCCCATTGTGACAACTGAAGCAAAGTTTAGCTTTACTTCTAAAAGTTTCCTGTCTTTATTTCAGAATCTTTTCGGTTCTGTCGGCCGTCCTGCACATTGGCAACATCACATTCCGCAAGCGCAACGAGCACGAGGAGTACGTGACCGTCAAGAACATCGCCACGGTCAAGCTGGTC
The DNA here is from genome assembly GCA_029964075.1 of Patiria pectinifera. Classification (NCBI taxonomy): domain Eukaryota; kingdom Metazoa; phylum Echinodermata; class Asteroidea; order Valvatida; family Asterinidae; genus Patiria; species Patiria pectinifera. Next base: position 22,855,910 of record CM057129.1, on the reverse strand, counting down.
TCGGATCTCCTGAAGGTCAAGCAGGAAACGCTGGTATCGGTGCTGACCAAACGGAAGTCCATGGCTAGTGGGGACCAATTTGTAGTGCAATACAGGATGTCTGAGGTTGGTGAATGATTGAAGACCAATTGTGGGTTGTCTTTAACCCAGACGCAAATGTACTACACTCTGCTACATTGTACTACATTGTACTACATTGTATTGCATTGTATTACATTGTACTACATTGTACTACATTGTACTACATTGTATTGCATTGTATTACATTGTATTTTACTCACATATACAAAAATTATGATCGATTTGTAGTGCAATACAGGATGTCTGAGGTTGGTGAATGATTGAAGACCAATTGTGGGTTGTCTTTAACCCAGAGGCAAATGTACTACACTCTGCTACATTGTACTACATTGTACTACATTGTATTGCATTGTATTACATTGTATTTTACTCACATATACAAAAATTATGATCGATTTGTAGTGCAATACAGGATGTCTGAGGTTGGTGAATGATTGAAGACCAATTGTGGGTTGTCTTTAACCCAGACGCACATGTACTACACCTTGCTACATTGTATTTCATTGTACTACATTGTATTGCATTGTATTACATTGTATTACTCGCACACATACAAAAATTATGACCAATTTGTAGTGCAATACAGGATGTCTGAGGTTGGTGAATGGGTGGAGACAACTTGTGGGTTGTCTTTAACGCAGAAACTCATGTACTACACTGTGCTACATTGTACTACATTGTATTACACACCTTATGTACATGTACATTGTGACCAATTTGTAGTGCAATACAGGATGTCCAAGGTGTGTGAATAATCTAAAGACTAATTGTGGGTTGTCTTTTCATGACACAATTAATTGTGTTTAGTCCCTGATGAATCCATACAACCATACAATGCTTGGATTGTTTTGGATGCTATAGAGGCAGACACATCAGCGTTACGAGGGTTAAACTTCTAGGGGGGCACCTAGGGGTGCACCAATTTTTTAAGGGGGGCACTGAAGGCAACTGATATATTGTTTTTGTGCAATTTAAGATTTCAAGTGGTGCGGGAGGGGGGGGAGCACCCAGCAGGTAGGGACCTTGGCCCCCCCTCCTCCCCCCCCACCCTCCCTCCCTCCCCCACTGTGCAGATAGCACTTTGTGACCACTTTCAAGAAGAAGAAAGAACTGAGGAGGAGGAACCGTAGGGAGGTTTCTGGTTCTAGTGGTTGCTAATTAAGTACAAAAATGTGTACCATGCGCCTACTAACTTTAGGTCTAATCTGCAGTGTCTCATCATGCAGCGCTCTCAGACTATGTTCAACTGCCCCTCCCTCCCAGTGGTTTGCCCAACTCTCCCTCAGGCTAATATTCTAATTTATGTACAAAAGTGTAGTCTTAGTCTACCTGCCCCTTTCCCTTCCTATATTGTAAAATCCAAAAGGTATTTGTGGATGATTTTGCAGTATTGAGGAAGATACAACTCAGCCACTATGGAGTACCGAAGTGTGACGTCATTTAGAACCAGAAAATGTAGTGCAAACAATTGGAGTACGCGCTCGTTTTAGCTCACGGGCTGAATCACGCGCTAATGTCTTTCACACACATTTTGCGCGCGTGACATATTGACTTCGGTACTCCATAGTATTACTTTACAGTTCCATAGTTTATTTGCCTCCATTAGGTTTTTTTGGCTAGACTGTTTTTGTTAATTAAGGAAGGACAGCTTTTAAATTAATGAATGGGCCATCTTGTGTAGAAGTGAATAAATGAAAGCAATCTCTTAAAAGCTTGCAGTCTGAATAAGAAGATTACACTGCCAATTTTAGAGAGGCCTGCCACAATATGACAAATTTGGAGTGCTGTTATTAATGTTCAAGTGATGAATGGTAAACTAAACTGAATGTGATTATTTCAGTTACAAGAAAGAATTGGAACAGGGAAATTTATCACGATGCACCTATAGTGTCGGGTGTTGTTTATTATTTTATCTGCGTAGTACATCGAAGGTAATATTGGATTGTCCTGGGGGAAGGCTTAGATTTGATTGAACGACCGAGAGTTGATGGAAAGACTGAAACTGGGGGATTATAAAGAGTGCATATATGAATGCCTTGATGGGAAGAATTGAAGAATTGCCAACCTTATTGAATGATCCCTTTGCCAGATTATGGTGTAGGCTGCATTTGTTACGTATACGGTTGACCGACTATTAATACAAATGCTGTCACAACAAATTCTGGTTATGGGCTCCGTGCGCCAACAAAAGAGGGCACTTTTTTACCAATCTTGAGAGCCCTTTGGATGGGATATACAGTAAACAGAAATTATTTTATTATGAATGTGCACAAAGCCATAGCGTCTTCCTGTGAGCATCACTCAGTCCAAGTGGTCTCCCCCAACTCTCCCTTTCTTGTCAATGAGGGGGTACTTGTGCATCGAGCCCATAGTGAACATAAAACCTTGGTCCCCTACAGTTACATTTATATGTACATGAATGTACATGTACATATATGTGCAGGGGGGGGGTTAAAAAACAACAATAACAATAACAACAACCCCCCAAAAAGGGGGGGGGAGGTATGGGGAAAGAAGGGAAGGGTAGCAGTGCATCTGATCAATGCAGTTTCTGCGCATAACCCGCTTGCGTGTGATGCGCTGTATGCAGATGTTGCTTAAACCATGAGTCTCAGGCTGTTTGGTAAACGCCCCCCCCCCCCCCCCCCAAAAAAATCTCGCTACGTTCATACGTACATGTACGTGCATATTGAATATGCTCATCTTAAATATTTTGTCTAGGTCTGGCTGAATAGGAATTCATGTTTCAATTAAAGTCGACTACATGTACACATTACAATTTTGCACTATCCCTGGTCATGTGCGAAACAAAGCTAGCTGGGTCGCTTAATATTCTTGCATGGAAAAATCACAGTGGGTACTTTACAATGTAATGACAGTATTCACTCCATTTACATCCATGTTGCAGTTTGATGTACAGTGTTGTATTTGTGGCCCCATTTGCAATTCATTTCCTCGAATGTAACCCTATCCAGTGATTTCCTGAATCTTCTTGTGCCAAAAGGATATCGGCTCCTTTGCATAATTGGTCTCAAATTGTAAACACAGCCTACAGTTAAAAAAAAGGGTACATAAATGTATTCATCTAATGAGAAATTTTCCTTTGCTGACGCACAACTACTTAGACTTATTTTGTATTTGAGGCAGTAGTGCTGTGTCGTATTGCTATTCAGAATGAATGGTGATGTATGCACTATCCAGGCATGCAACTTTTCCTCGGATCCGCTGATTTCCTCGTTTTTTTTTACTTCACATGAATGCCAATACAAATTGAAAAACACTGTACAAAGTCTTGTATTGTTTAGAATTTCCAATTTCCTCGGTTTTTCAAAATTCCCAGTTGCATACCTGACTATCGCATATGTGTGCAACAATGCTTCTAATGAGTGAAATGGTATAGTAGGTCATAACGTTTTAATATTTTTGGGAAGGTACCAAAACATTTGTAAATTTGTCGCCAGTAACTTCACTTGAAAACTGTCCTTTTGCTTTGTCTTGATTCCTGCAGGCTTTGGCAACAAGGGATGCCCTGGCCAAGGGTTTGTACAGCGGCCTGTTTGAATGGATCGTACTTCAGGTCAATCACGCTCTGCTGTCCCGCTATGAGAAGACTGGTGAACATCAGGTAAAAGACCAAACATGAGCCACTTCTGAATCAGCGTTTAGAGGCTATGGCTGCGGCTTGGTCTTTGACATTGACACTGACACACTACAGCAAATTTTAAGTAGCTTCAGACAAAAACAGCCATTTACGACTAGGCCATACATCAACTCGTCTTGAGCCTAACCTTTTGAATCTTTGGACTACTTCCTTTTCTTGGTACTGAAAACGAAAACAAAAATTCACTGTCGATTCAGGGGACTTCCCTGGTAAACATAAATTCCTGATTATTGCAAGTGACAGTATCACACACACACCAATAAGTTTACTGCTGTCATTACACATGCAAGTCTAGTGCCTTCTTAAGTTACGTAAAAAATCAATGGAGATGATTCGAACGCGAATAAAAAATGACGGCTATAGCTTAAAATAGACTTACAGGAAGATCCAAGTTGTTATGCACCCTTCTTAAGATTTTGAGCGGTTTGTTTCGTAACTTATCTTATGTTTTGCAACCTGGGGAAATCAGTGAAATTGATGATGGTGGTTTGTAGGCTCTGATATAGACCATCTCCTTTTGAAATACCGAACGTCCCTGTCTATGATTTAAACTTTTAACATCTTGATGGTGTGACCTGGATTCATCATCGCGGACATCCTTAAGTTGAAAACCAGAGTTCTCGGTCAAAACAATTATCATTACCGATTTATTTTTATGCTTGAATTGAGATCAGAAATTTACAAAATAATGTGGATCAAAATACCAACACCGATGAACTTTCTGACTTAAAATTTGAAATGCCAACCTGTTTTCATATCGGTAGTCTCGTTTGTCTGACATGACAACTGCGTAACAAGCCCAACATCTCTGCTGCTGTATACTAATACATTCCCAGATTGGTTTTGGACAGCAAGAAGATGATTAAGCAATACAACTTTACAAGCACAAGAGTTTAAATATAATTTAGATCTAAAATACCAACACGGATGAACTTTCTTTTATACTTGGTACCATTTTTGTTTTCGCCGTTTCAAATGCCAACCTGTTTTCATATTGGTTGCGTCATCTGCCTTACCCATCAACTAGCAAGCCCGAGTTCTCTCCTGCTGAATGTCTCCCGGATTGGGTTTGGAAAGCAGGCAGATGATTAAACCATTATACAAGCTGGAATTAGTTCCGTGATAGGGTCGTTAACATTTGCGTAATAGCCCTCAAAGTCATAAGCCAGGTTTGTCAGGAGTCCCCGTCGGCCGCTGGTAGATAACCAGTAGGATCTGTGGATGCTTCTCATTAATTTTGGTACAGGGAATGTTCAAAGCCTAAATTATAATACCCGATACGTGATTGAGATATCTGTACCAAGTTTTTTTTTTAGTATTGTATGTAATTGGATACAGCACCCAAACATGTTTTTGCAGATGCATGTCATGTTTTCACTAATAAAGTGCTGCGACCTCTCATATTATTGTATTGATTAAACCTTTAGCACTTGTATTACATTGTACTACACTGTATTTACTAAGGGAATAGATATGTGTTTGGCCAGTTTCAAACAAGTGCATTCAAAACTGGCCAAACCCCAAGTTTAAAACTGGCCAAACCCCAAGTTTAAAACTGGCCAAACCCCAAGTTTAAAACTGGCCAAGCACATATTTATTCCTATTGATAAATACCTTTCAGTTAAAAAGTCAAAACAAGTCAAAAATTCACAAATTTCCAAGGATTTTGTTCAACAAGTTACTTCATGTTTTGTGAAATACCCCTCTTGCCACGTCTATGGTATGTGCCTCGGGCACGTAGTGCTAAAAATGTCCTCATAAAATTATGGAATTTGGCATGCGTGCGGCACGTACTGCAAGAATTGTGTTTCAAACCAGCCGGTGTTTTATCAGCGTTTTAAAACTACTCACATGATGGGCTCTTGATCAATAGGAACGCCTAAACTGCCTCGGGTACTGAATTCTTGATAAATCCATGATACCATAGAGTGCTAGGGCAGTTTTTTGGGCATTGTAAAGGGGAACAGGAAGGGCATTTTGGGGCGGTACAAGAACTAATGTGTTAACCAGATCTGCTATAAAATCTCAGTTAGCCTGACGCAGGTTTTTTTTTATAACAACAGAGTAGATATATAGACTAATGCAGCAGTGTTATTTATTCACCGGTTTTATAAATAAAAATCCAAATCGCAGTAACACAGACAGATAAGCCAGAGGATATATTGGATACATTTTAAGAATGTTTTTGTTGCAGGTCATGCAGAAAAAGTGCACTTGACAATCTTGTTTGGATATGTACCCAAAACTTCCTGTTTTGTTTCCCTTTCCTCTGTTATGTTTAAGTCTGAGCTAGTGGTGGGATTAAAATCTGGATTTATAAAAATTCGGTTTAATTCCACTATTCCAAAATTGTTATAGATTTCATAAGAGCACAATCTCAGCATTACTGCTGTGAAAACCGCATGCTGGTACCATTTTAGTTAAAAAATTATGGAAGTCGGAACACCAAGAGATCATGAAGTGGTGTGATGAAGTGGCCCTATTTTGGCCTGAATCTCCAAATGAAAGTTCCCGACAAACGACTCATTTAGCTTGATTGCATCACAAATGAAGAAAACATAGATGTAAAATTTTTGTTAACATGATGTTTTTTGTTTGTTTTATATATATTTGTGTGATACTCTTAGAAATTATTTGAAGTCACTTCTGTATGGTTGTGTGTTACTCATTGCATAACAATTTCTTTCAAAGTGAAATCCCGGCGGAAGTTGTAATGTTTAGCACTAAATGTTGCATAGCAACTGTGCTTTTGAGAAAAACAGAAACTCATTCTTTCTCTTTCATTGGTTATTTTTAAGACTAAATATGAAATGATGACATCATGGGACGCGCGGTATTTTCTTAAATTTTACAATCATAGGCACTTTTCTTTTACAGAGTTTACAAGGTTGGTGTGGTTTGAACTTGAAAGTTTACAGTGAATTTTTTACGTTTTTTTGAAGAAACTTAAAGTATTCATCCAAAAGGAAGTATTTAACATTGCCAGTTTATGATTTGATTTGCCAACATTTCTGTAAAATTTAGTTTCTATAGCTAAAGTGTTGTATGTGCTGAAAGTGAGGAAATGGCAAATTAAAGTTTAAAAAAAGTCTGCAAAAAGTTTTATAATATTTTTTTATAAAAACCATGTAATAATGAGTTAACACAGTGGGGTTTTGTTTCTGCCACCCAGGGCAACTCCATCGGTGTGCTAGACATCTTCGGCTTTGAAGATTTTGTCCTGAACAGCTTTGAGCAGTTCTGCATCAACTACGCTAATGAGCATCTCCAGTATTATTTCAACCAACACGTCTTCAAAATTGAACAGGTAAGAAAGTGACGTTTGGATCTGGCCATTCTTTAACATTCTTAGAGTTTTTTTTTTGTTCAATATAAGTGGAAGTCAAGTTACAATAAACTCCGGCTAAACCAACATCGTACAACTCACAAAATCGCTCATGTTGGCCGTCTGACTCAAGTCTTGATTGTCCGTAATGAATTTCTATTGAATTTTTTATTTCTAAGTCAGCTTTTATAAGTCGCCATTTCGCTCAAGTCGTGTTACTCTCGGTCCCCATTCCATAAAAAGCATTACAAAATCCTTTGTGTAAGTCGGCATTCAACAAATCACGAATGGCATCGACTTCCTGTACTGCGGTTGGCAAAGTGTAGAGTGAAAAGTGGTTTTGCACGGCCCGTGATCGCTGCATGCATCGGTGTCGAAAAAGGGTGTCCTGCTGCATACATCGCATATGCATCGTGAGCTATAATTTGTCGGATTGGTGCGCAACATCGTGTAGCAGCAATCGGCTCAGTGAGAACGTGTCTCGGATGCTGAATTCAGGCCCAATTCAAAACATGATTCAGCAACTTTTGATTTGAAATCGAGAACCTAGAATGTTGTTTTTCTCAAAATATACAGCTGAAGCTGAGCTGAAACTTCATCAGGTTAGTTGTTCAGCATCCTTCTTTAGATTGTGAAAACTTTTGTTGCTTCGAACGAACAAAATGCACAAATTACAAATGATGGACTTTAGCTTTAAATCCTGCCTGAGGCAATTGTTTTTAACAGCAAATTATTTTTTTTACAATTTCAGGAGGAATACAGAAGAGAAGGCATTATATGGAAGAACATAGAGTTCATAGACAACACCGGCTGCTTGTTACTGATTGAGAAGAGACCAACAGGTCTACTGCACATACTCAATGATGATTGCAAGTAAGTCCACAAAAGCTATGCTGTGTGTCTACATTGGCCATCTAGTGTTTAAAATGCCCAAGTTATTTGAAAGCAACGAGACTTTGGGTGGCCATTGGGAGGGGCAAGTGAATGCATTGCTGAAGGTGCCCGGTGCTCACCCAAAGACATTATAGGTTTGTGCACATTCACAATAAAATTAGTCGTCTGTACAAGTTCACGCAGGAACCAGTGCACTGGTCTGTCTCACCCTTTCATGTGCAGCACTGAAGTACGTGAGTAACCGATTTTGTGCGTCTTGTTTATCATACATAACACATTTTTCTGGATGTCATCTTTAATGCTTTGGTAGGTCTAGGTCTACTCTATCTACCATGGGGATAACAGTTATTAAACCTTTTTCAGTAAGGTAATTACAGCCCAAGGAAACTCAAAAGTACATCAAAAATGCAATGTGAGTAACCGTGGAATTGCCCTTCTGCTGTTGATGCATGGAATCCATGGGCACTGTGCATAACTATCCCTTTTTTAACCCTAACCCCTCCCTAGGCCTTTTTGCTAGGATATAGCCTCAATTCTGCAAAATCCTCCAATTGGCCTCATGGAAAAATAGCATATAGCCTCAATCCTGCAAATTCCTCCAATATTTCTTGAATATGGTCTGTGGAGGGGCGACCACTGCCTGAATCCTGCAAAATCCTGCGGCAGTGACTGTCAATATGTTGAGGCTTGGCCAGTGACATCCTGGAGCATTACGGAGGAGTTCAAGCATAATCCAGGCCTATATTTATGCATGGCTGAGCAAAAAACAACACAAGGTCGGGCCCAAGACCTTAACAAAGTGCATCCTACAAAATCAGTAACGCACTTTTGCCATGTAACCTCAATCCTTCAAATTCCTCCACTTTGGCAAAGAGGATTTTGAAGGATTCAGGGTTGTTAGGGTTATTAGAATTTCTTTGTCTGCTTATGTAAATTTTAAAATGGATTTTACCTTTCTCTGATTTTAACAATTAAATGTCATTCTGTCTGAGAGCTTTTTTTTTTGGAAAAAAAAAATTACAAAAGCTGTATATTCTATTTGAACTGGAACAGACTTTGTTCCTGTTGGGCAATATGTCATTCCGACAGACAGAACAAAAACACAACCTCCTTCTGGGATTTCCCAGTTTCACTTTCTCGCCATTTTTGGAACGCATTTACACAGTTTGACTTTCGGAACCTTGAACAATTTTGCCAGATTGTGTCATTGATAGTGTATGCTGCTTTGTGACAGCCATAAGGATTGGATTATTGGACCAAATTATTCACATATGAATTTTCAACTGTCGCAGACCGCATAAAGCTACATATGTCAGTCTGACATTTTCCCAAAATTCCTCTGAAATACTCATTCACAATGATTTACTTCAGTTGACTAGAGCTTTGGTAAAAGGATTCAGATTTTTTTTTTATCATTCTAAAAAAATTATATAAAAGCTTAAAAATGTTAATTGCCACAACTGTCGCTTACTGTGTCTGGCTACATTTGTCAAGTTGATGCCATCCCCATTTCGTCTGAAATACATTCTAAATGAATCATCTGAAGATGTTCAGATGTTGATTATTTTTATCATTCTTAAAAAATACATAGAAACTAATGTCTGGTAGACACATGAATTGCTATAGCTTTCATTGATTTGTGTCTAGCCACACTCATCTGTTAATTTGAAACATAGTCCAGATGATTCATTTGGTTTGAACTTTTCTTTTGTGAGGTGATTGAGATGTTCTTTCTTCATCACGTTTAAAGAGAGATATATTTTAAACAAGCCCATGTCTTGTTGTCTTTTGTCAGTTTTCCAGCCAAAGACACAAACGGGGAGAATCTCCTACAGAAGTTCACCTCTCATCACAAAAACAACAGCTACTTCCAGAATGTGCAGCTAGAGCAGGCTTCCTTCATCATCGTCCACTATGCTGGCAAGGTCAACTACAAAGTCAAGGTGAGAGAGCCAGGGGATGAACGTTGGTACTTTTTTATAAAATGCAATATCAGTGTATATTTTCAAGGACCATGAACTTGTACTTTTGATTTATTTTGAAGTTCACCCTGGTGTAGAGTGCTAGAAGATTTTAACTGTTGATTTGTAAGATGTTCAAAGGGCTTCAAATGATCTTTGGCATCAACACAACCCTATTTAAAGGTTTCAGTCCTTTGCACTTTTAATGCTCACAATCAGCCATTGTGATTGCTACTTGCCGACCTGCAGAATGTGTCCATATTGTTGCTCAACCTTATAATCCTCATCCAGGACTTCCGAGAGAAGAACACTGATCTGATGAGACCAGAGATCACGTCAGTGCTCAAGAACAGCAACCTGGCGTTTGTCAGGGAGTTGGTTGGTATCGACCCGCTGGCTGTCTTCCGATGGGCCATCGTCAGGGCCTTCTTCCGTGGTGTCAGTGCCTTCTTGGCTGCCGGCAAGAGATACAAGGCAGGAGGAGGTAATTCTTAACCCTCTTGAAGGGTCTTAGTTTTTTTTAGTACCCAGTGTTACCGAAATGAAGGATGGGATTTTGTATTTATTTGTCCGGTTGGCTCAACAGATTTGTAAATCAATTTAAAAAATGTATCAATTAAATTTCCCAGGATGTGATCAAGTACTAAGGTGCTTTTGTAATGAACAAGGCATTTGTTATTTTGTGTCAGATAAGCCTGGAAAACAGATGGCCTGAGTACGAGGGCACATTTTCAAACTTTGGGGTCTGGTTCATACAAAACAATGTAGAAAATATTTTCAAAAATGCACCAGTCTTGTTAACGTATCAAACCGTGTTCAAAATCATGACAGGGTGGAGCTAATGGGTGGAGTTTTATTGCACTGAAATGCCAACCCTCAGATACACATTTGTTAATCAAATGTAAGATCATTAAATTTACAAAGACTACTTGCAAAAAGTTGCTGGAAACAAATTTTCTCAATGTGAAATACTCATGGGTAGTCAAAAGGCCGAATGTTTACGAAACCAGAACATCTTGGTGCCTAAACATGTAGAATGTGTGTGGTATAAAAACACCACATGTAAATGTAATCCATCCGAGAATCAGTCACATCCAGGGATGAATGAACGGTATTTTGTGGTGAGTTGTAATTGACAAACCAGCTTTTGCAATCCAGATCTTGGCAATCTTTTTGATGTTTTCGTCTTGTGACCTTCTTGTTGTCTAGGTGAAAAGTCCAAGAAGCCCAAGAGTCCAGAAGCTCTAACCATCACCATACCGGCCAGAGACGAAGAGATGTTTAGGTATGGTATACTTCATTTCTTCTACTTTGACAAGTGATGTTTTTATAAGTTGGCGGGTTTAGTTGAAGTTGACATTAAGACATGAAGTCCACTCTGCTTAGAAAAGAAGATCAACTTTGATGTTAAATTAAGATTTTTAACTAACTACTCCCTGTTTTTGGTTATGTTGTCTTCTTTTGACCTGTTCGCATTTTTGTCAGTTTATATCCGTTTATAGGTAAGTCGTCTCATTAATTATTCAGGATGAGTTGGGAATTGGCCAATTGTAGCCGGTATTAGTTGCTGGAAGTTTTTAAAATTTTTACAAGTTATTCCCAAAACAATAGGCCTGTTGAGGATGAACTCAGTGGCCTAGCAAGGTCATTGTTATTGGGGGGGGGGGGTTTAAAAAGTTTGTGAAACGGGCACTCGCACATTCGTACTGAAATGTAGACAGGGTTTCTCGCCGGTCACTTGGCCTCTGTGAAATCAAAAATGGGGGGACAATTGCTATTGTTATTACTATTGACAGGAGCTATTGTTCATGCACACTATTGGATAATAGCTGGTGCTTTTCAGGGCAGCAAACTTGCCGACGGTCACGCGAAATTCCAAAAAGGGCACTCGTAAAAGGCCGCTGGTAAAAAAGTGTACCCTTTTTTCCTTTAAAGGTCACACTTTACAAATATTTGGGGGTAAATGCTGGTGACAAAAGGGCACTTGTATAGAAAAGGGCAGTCTTTACAAAATATTGTGGGGGGGGGGTGATAAATAACCCCCCTTACCACCCCATACCCTGCTGGCTATGCACCTGGAACTTATTCTGGATATTTATTGTGTTGACTCCTACATGTGACAAATACAAGTCGGTGTTTTCCAGTAAAAATAGCTGAGACATTTCCTGTCGTATTTGTACTGTGTCACAAAGTAAATTTAGACCATCAACGTTCAATTGGTTATTGGGGGCATATTTTAGAGAGAAAAAAATTCAAACTTGAAATAAGAAGAAAATAAATAAATATGCATTGGACATTTAATCAGTTATTAACAAGATAAGTTTGTGGTAGCACCATGTGAATAAATCTCTTTTGTGAGTATGTGTGGTTCTGAAAGTCAGGAGGATGAGGATTCCAACGATGATGCGATGTTATAAGGATGGGTGCAATGAGGCGTGAGAAGGATGCAAACTGGTGACTTATCTTGTCTTAGTATCTTTCCACCATGCAAACCTTCAAATCTCAGTTATTAACAGTTCTATCATCTCAGATTTAAAGAAGAAAAAAAATCTTTGTGCATTAAGTTACCCTATGTTGCTCATGTGGTAGCTGATGTGTTTGTATCTTGTCATAGAAAAATATATTCAGCCGCTAAAACCTACCGCCTCATGCGCCAGATAAAGTAAGTCGCACCCGTGGCTGGCAATGTTATCAAATTCCACACCCATTTTCTGTTGTTCTTTTTTGGCTTCGGGTTTTACGTTGATGGCCGTTTACACCCAGTGTTTTAATTGCATCTGTGCATGACAAAAGTTTGTTGGTTTGTCCAGGGCTGGTTCCATGCACAATATATAACAGTGGTTTTAACATCACACAGAAAGTTCACATATGTTAGATGCACAGAGCCATATTTTCATGTTATTCTTTCAAGGATAATTCCTTTTTGTTGTCGTTGGTGTGGTTGAGATGTTCCTAAGTATCCACCAATATAGGATGGATTTGGGGTCTTGGTCGGGTGACTTTGACCCAAAGGTTTTGCATCCGTCTTAACCCTTACAGTCCCAAAACCCGCCAATTTTAATACAATTTTCACTCACCCTAATTAGTTACGGTTATTTGGTAATTTTCCAGCTTGATTGTGTTGTACTTTAGCCGAGTGTTGGAGTGTTGTTGCACTGTACATGTTACAAACACAAATTTGTCAGGTTGTGGTCTATTCCTTCCCTTGAATTAGATGAGTGTGGATTGTTGTGTTTACAACCATTGGGTTCAATATATTAGTCACACTGCATGGTGTCCTCCATGTTAGAGTTTACTTACTGGTATATTGAAATTTCCTTCAACATCTGCCAACTAAAATCCTTTATAATCAACCAGGATGTTTTGGAAGGATTTTCAGAAAGGCAAAGCGCCAACCAGTATTCCTAGTATTACTGCATGTTGAAATTGACAAGCTAATAACAGCAATGCCTGAGGGATGACATTTTGTTGCCTGCATAGTGACAATCAGTGTGGCACTGTACTTTTGTCAGTAGTTATGGACATGTTTATTGTGTGTGTGACGTAGATACATGTATGGTTCATTAAACTTTACTCCTTGCATTCACTCAATGTTAGAACAGACCCCCTTCATTTGCATTCATATTGTTCCTGCATTAATATTTGATATGCATATTTCTGCAAGTGATATATTGCATTAATACCTTGTGCATGAATAATTCATGAGATGTTATGAATAATCGGTGTTATGAATCAATTCCTCCCCTCCTTTAATATAATAACCCTTTTATGTTAATGCTGTTAACATTCGTTCCCTTCCTGCCCTGTATTGCTTGCATGAATTCCTGTTCCGTTATATTTTGCATGTTTTTGTTTGCTTTTCCCATCCTCGTTATTCACAGACGCCATAACCGTCGTGCCGTGCATGGACGGAAGCATTCACATCACAAAAACACTTCCCAAAAAAATGGTGCCGCCCAGCCCTCCATTGAAGACCAGTTGTCCCCCTTACCCGGGGATGAGGAGAGGGCCCTCATGAGCCCGGATAAGCACAGTCTGAGCACGCTCAAACCCAGCCTGCTAAACGACGACTCGTACTGGAAAGCCGCCCGAGTTATGAAGTAGGTTGTCGTAGGATTGCAGTATTGTGTGTCCTGTTACATCGCTGCAGGGCACTAGTACATACCTATTGCCCTGAGGGTGGGGCGATATTTACAGAGGATAGAATGACCTACCGTTCCCTTTAAGTACCTTTCCTTTTCCTTGCATTTTGAATGCTTGATTTTAGTGCATTTTGCCCACTCACCGTTAGCGAGTTTGACTGAAAGTTTGATAACAGAATATAAATTGTCACTGTTAGGCCAAAAAAACAACCTTTTTTTTCCCTTCAAATTAACATGGAAGCTACAACAGCGCCCTCTATTGCCGCGCCTCCTCAAATTTTTGTACCAAGGAGCACCAAGGAATGGGGAAATTGCACCAAGGCAAATGATAAAGGTCACCAAGGCAAATTATGGAGGACACCAATGTATAATGAGGACACAAAAAAGCAAAATAGTACCCACCTTGTCTGTACAATACAAGCTTGAAAAAGAAAAAAAAACACCCCCCCCCCCAAAAACGCGTCGCCGCATCAATTCCGGAACTTCGGTCTGACCAGAGACCGACTATTTTTTTTTTTTGGCCTTAGATTTAACCAATCCTGTCAACTCATGCTGCTTTCAAATTCTTAAACCATTACCTTCCCAAATCTGCCAAAAATCCAACATCTGGTTTTGATGGATTTTAATAGATTCAAGATTACAGACCTCTGACACTTTTAATGTATTTGGGGTTTAATGTCTCATGTCACAGAAAACATTGACGGAAACTTTAATAATAACATCTAGTTGAGAAGCTTGGGTAATCCAAATGTGTGTTAGTTATACATTGTATTTGCATCAAGTGGATAATTGCCTTCAGACCAAGAGGCATTTGTCCTTGTAGACAACCATGATGTTAATTTGTTCACTACAAGTGAATACCTGGATTGCAACCTGCAGGAACTCAAACGAATCATCATCATGTCCGTCAGCAACTTGGCATGTTACATAGTAGTTTAGAAATTTCCCCAAATCCATATTTTCAGACAATAGTTTCATTAGTCTAAAGCTGTTTTAGACAATTTTAAATACTGCAACTAGCAAACAACTATTAATTTATCTTTTAAGTATGCAGAGTCAGAAAAGTTGGAGAGAAAAATAAAATGTTTTTGTTGTGCTGTGCTAACTGTTGATTTTATTTCATTGCCACAAAACCCCCCGGCTTTTAATGTGTGTTCATATTTGGCATGTTTGATATGTAAGCACATTTGTTATTTTTTATATGTTCTAAGTATTAATTTGCCTTTCATAATAATCATTTTACTTTGTTGCTGTTTCAGTTTGGAAAATGTTGTTTTGTGTTCAAGCAGTGTTGTGTTCAAAATCAAAATTTTGATGCCCTGTTCATAATAACTGTTTTAATATTTATTCTGTTGGTTTGGAATTTTTGTTGTTGTTGTTCAAGCAGTGTTGAGTTTGAAATCTAATCCAACAATCTACTTTCCCTTTTGGGTTGTTGAAATGGTTTCACTGGGCAAATAGATCGAAAATTAAATAGAAAGGAATCATGTCGGATATGTCTGTGTCACATGCAACATATGGTACTCTCTTTCTAATCCTAGAGTTACACTCCATACTGAATCAGTTAGGGCATGAACTAAATAAGCGGGTTCAATATCCGGTTATGTGGTGGCCACATGTTGTTAGTTTTTATGCCTCACATTAAAACCGCTTTGAATGGAATCCAAGGTTTCGTTGATTACTTTCAGTAGCTTTACCGACTAGACTAGACCTTGGATCACAAAGAGAGTACTGTTACAGCCATATGAAGTCAATTTTAAAGAAATGCTTAGCACAAGAATTTTGGCTAAGCACCGTGCATAGAAATTTTAAGCTCGGAGAGTATTGTTAGTCACCCCGCTAAAAATGTAATATGAATATTGGTGGTTTGCTAAACGGCATAATATTGTCTAGATAGTTAAATCATTTGTTGCAGAGAGGAGAATTGTGTGAAAGCATGGAATTCTGTGCACAATTAACTGCACAGGCCCCCCCCCCCACCAAAACAAATTTTACCTTAATTTACATCAGAGTAAAAAGGCCCATGACAATCTGATGCACTGATATCACTAACTGTGTAATTCCCATGGGTGAAAATCCCATAGCTTTTTACAATCTGTTAGATCTCTGGTTTGCATGAACTGATTTCAATGGCATTTTCGCTGTTTATGCACAAGAATATGATTAATATGCTCCATCAAGATGAAATAATCATTTTAAGTAGTTTTTGAGAAATTAAAGGACATCTGCTTGCACAACTTTCTTTTAGGACCCCATGCACATGAAAGACAATAGATTCATGCACATCACATTTCAAATTATTCGCTTGTACTTTGCCTTTTTTGCGGGCGTGAACCAATTCACATGTGCATATGTCCTTCACTGAGTATTCAACACTGCACCATCTATTATTCCTGCATGGAGTCCATAGTCAGGGGCATAGTATTCTATTCCAGAGGTATATATTCTTCTATTCCATGTGCTTGTAAATTTGACACTGTTAGGCTACCCTGTAAAAGTTCTCCAACCGTTTTTCTATCAGTCCCTTGAGGTCTAGGAAACAGGAAATGCTGAATTAGGTTGATCAATATCTTAACACGTCCATCAAGATGGTTCCACTTCAGGAGAATTGTACATCAGTTTGCCAGTCTGTCATGCTAATCAATTGCTTACAAATGCCCAAGTGTTCTTGATTTTAAGTATCGAAAGGTCGGGGCAAGACATTTGGCTGGTGTTTGTTGATGCAAGTTAAGACATGACCAACAAAAATTATTTTTTGTAGAGTTGTTTATAATCGTTTCTTCTTATTTTCTTGATTTGTCTTTCTTGCAGTTAACGTAATATTTGATAAGAATTTTTTTTTTTACTTCCAAAGGAAAAACAAGTCCTTCAGAGGAGCTCAGGCGGCACCGGCAAAGGTAATGAAAATGTAACCATGAAAATCGTGTGTTGGAGGTTGTTTTTAATTCCTGTGTGACCATTTGAGAGCAGGCACGAAAGTTTTAACCAAATATGATGCTAGTCAGCGACCAATCCATCTGTTAAAAATATAACCAGGTGTTAATGAACTTTTGTTACTAATTTGCTGCAGGGTTTGAGAGACTTGAAATCCATGAAGAAGCTGATGAGTAGAAAGATGGTGGGCTTTCGTCGCTCCTCGACCAAAAAGCTACCACCGACTGTCAGTGCACAGTTCCAGGTAGGTGACTTCGCTCTAATACCTGGGTTATATTTCATAGTATACCCTGGTACAGTGTGATTTTCTCATCAAAAATGAAAGAAAGAAGAAAACTACCTGCTTTTTTTGTAAAAAGAGACTAGATAATTGAACAGTTTGTGCCTCCCTCAATCACTTACATTATGTGTCAGTACAGTGCTGGTCATTTACTCATTTCTGTGCCATTTTGGTTATTTTCAACCGTTAAGAGGTTCCTGTTCCATAGTATAGCTCTTGATAAATATGACATTCTTCTTTGCTTGTTAAATTCCCCGAGACACCAAATTTTTGTGATTTTTATGAGGATAAAATTTGGTTTTAAAATGCATAAAGTACATAAAATAGCACTATATATAAAATAACAAATATGAACATTAAGCAATTTTTCCCTCTAAGTTAACCGTATTTGTGTTTTGCTCTTTTACATTCGGTAATTTCCTTTCGTTGAATTGCACGGTTATACAAATATAAGGGTTGGTTGGTAAGCTGAACCCTTTTTGTATTGATCACCAATGTTAATTATTTACATATTAATGAAGAAAATCGTGCATTTCCTTTCTACATATAGTTTTGTAAAATATTGCAAATCTTATTTTATTGTTACTAAAGGCCTTTTGTCTCTGTATTTGGTAACTTAAAACATCAGCCATCCATCCCCTACCCTGAAAAGTCATTTGTAACAACTGATAATGTGGTAACATATCACTGTCAAACAAATTGACTGATATTGTATCACTAACTGATAATGTAACAGAATTTGACTGAAGGTGTAGTAACATTGACTACACTATCAGTCAATTTTTGTTACATTATCAGTTGGGACCAGTAATGTAACAACGATAGACTGTTATAAGATGAAATTTTGCGTCGGGGTGATATATAAATCAAAGACATCTGCACTAAAAAACAGGAGGTCGTGGGTTTGAGTCCCACCCGAGTGATTTTTTCCAACTTTCACTCGGGAGGTAACACACTGAGTATACAGTGTTTAAAATGTCGGTGAAGGGCAAAACCTAATTTGAACAATAGACTGATAGTGTAGTACAGTTTACTACACCATCCGTCAATTTTTTGTTACATTAACAGTTAGTGATACAGTATTGGTCAAATTTTGTGACAATATCAGTTGGTGATATGTTATCCATTTGTTACTACATAATCAGTTGTAACAGTTGTCAATGACTTCAACACCTCAGCCACCCTCCCTTGAAAAATTCTTTGCCACTGAAATGCTAATTTTTAATTTTCTGAATCAAGTATCCGACATATCCTTTGGTTTTTCCCTCAATCCCGTGTCAGTTATCCCTGAGTAAATTAATGGAGACATTGAACCAGGCCAACCCGTTCTTTGTACGCTGCATCAAGTCCAACTCCAACAAGGAGCCTTGTCGTCTTGACGAGGCGCTGATGATGAGGCAGCTTCACTACACCGGTATGCTGGAGACAGTGCGGATCAGGCAGTCAGGATATAACGTACGACTTACATTTGAGGTAAGACGCTTGTAGTGGAGTCATTGAAGACGAAGTGGAGTCCATCCCAAATGAAATCACAAGTCAATCACAAGAAGATAAACAGTAACATGGGAAATCCTTTGTCATTGACTTGTTATTGACTTGTGATGGCCTTGTTTGTAGTCTTGTGATTGACTTGTGATTGACTTGTGATCGACTTGTGGTCGTCTTGTGAATGACTTGTGATTGACTTGTGATGGCCTTGTGATCAACTTGTGATTGACTTGTTAATGACTTGTGATTGACTTGTGATTGACTTGTGAATGACTTGTGAATGACTTGTGATTGACTTGTGATCAGCTTGTGATGGCCTTGTGATTGACTTGTTAATGACTTGTGATTGACTTGTGATTGTCTTGTGAATGACGTGTTATTGCGATTGACTTGCGTGATTTGAGTGCAGGTCAGTTGCACGTCCAAATGACTTGACTATGGCTTGCAATTACAACGGAGCCTATGGAGGCGGCTGAATTCACTTCCCATAGATGCATGTGTTACTGTTAGCCGAAGCCAAGTAATTTCAGACGTAGCCATAGTCAATCATAAGTCAATCACAAGATAAAGATTGTCCTAATGTTTGTGTTGCGTACTTGTTTCGGAAGGTTTGTAAGTTTATCATTTCTTACCCAGCTTTTGACTGATGTATTCATCCCATTGATGTTTTTCTTTGTGTCATTGTCTTCAGGAGTTCAGCCATCGTTACCACTTACTGCTCCCCAGCGGCAGGGATTCAGGTATCAAAGACATTGAAGAATTCTTGAAGAGGATGGAGTTAGATCCAAAGCACTATCAACTCGGAAAAACTAAGGTAGACCTCAGGATGGGATCTTTGCGTTCTTAATGTTTTGAAATAGAGATGCAAATGTACGAGCCCTTTATAGTGGCAGAAAAACTCCCACTTTACTGGGCTCGTTCTTGCCTCATCTTTTTGAAATCAGAATATAACAGGGCCAGTAACTAGCAAACTCAGCTCTTGCAGAATTCCCACTGTCGTGAAAAAATCTTGGGAAATCCTGGATTTTAAAGCTGTCATAGAAAGTCATGGAAAACTCATGATGTTTTGTTACATGTATTTTACAGGGAGTCATGGAAAGTTGATATTTCAAATTAATTCTGCACAACCCTTACGTGACGATCCAGGGCAATGGCAGTCTTCCAGTTTGCATTCCAGTATCACACAGCCTCTTATGCAGTTCTGTTACACTTGTTGCATGTCCAATGCCCCATTGTGTTGCTTTTGTTGTAGTCACTCAATGGTCTTGTGCCAAACTGGAAGGCTAAAAAGGAGTGATGTTCCTTGCCTCCTGATCAGTAGGCTCCTAAGATGCCAAAACAACATAGGAATTGGTCATGGAAAGTCCTAATTTTGTCCAGGAAAAGTAATGGAATTTAATTTCAATATTTCTGTGGGAACCCTGTACATAGCACCCACACTTCAATGGATCCCATTTATGGTTTTTGACGACAGGTTTTCCTGCGGGAGAGCGAGCGACTCAAGCTTCAGGAGGCCCTGCACAACCATGTACTCAAGAGAATCGTCACTGTGCAGAAGTGGATGCGTGGCATCCTCCAACGGCAGAGCTATCTACAGATGAAGTATGCAACTCTAAAACTACAGGTAGGATATTGAAAAGACTTCACACTGGTACTTAAGAAACTGTGTATGAAATATTTATAGTACTTGTACTTGCCAGTCGGATTTGAGTGTAGTACTTGCACTTTGTAGTCGGATTTGAGTATTGTACTTGTACTAGGTAAGTATAAGATTGAGTATAGTACTTATACTTTGTAGTCAGATTTGGGTGTAGTACTTGTATTTAATACTCAGATTTGAGTGTAGCATTTGTACTTGGTACTCAGATTAAGTATAGAACTTGTACTAAGATTGAGTATAGTACTTGTAATTGGTACTTAGATTTGAGTGTAGTACTTGCACTTAATTCTCAGATTGAGCATAGTACATGCACTTGGTATTAAGATTGAGTATAGTACTTATACTTGGTACTCAGATTGAGCATAGTACTTGTACTTGGTACTCAGACTAAGTACGGTACTTGTACTTGGTATGCAGATTGAGTATAGTACTTGTACTTGGTACTCAGATTGAGTATAGTACTTGTACTTGGTACTCAGATTGAGTATAGTACTTGTACTTAGTATGAAGATTGAGTATAGTACTTGTACTTGGTACTCAGATGTGGGCATAGTACTTGTACTTGGTACTCAGATTGAGTATAGTACTTGTACTCAGTATGAAGATTGAGTATAGTACTTGTACTTGGTACTCAGATGTGGGCATAGTACTTGTACTTGGTACTCAGATTTTAGTGCTACTCTATTTAAGAATTCTTCAATAATCATACGCATGACTTAAGACCTAAATGCATGATGGCCATCTTAGATGGTATTTCTTTTGGGACAGACATGAGAAGACAATATGTGCTGCTACTGTTACTGAATGAAAATAACCAAACAACTCCTCTTTTAAAAACCCACACTGGAATGAGGCAGTAATTAGACTTGAATTGCATAACTTGATTTCCAAGTTGAAATATTTGGACGCTGCTGCTGTGTCTATGCCGTAAATGAAGGGCACTTTCCCAGGCAAAAATCTAAGTAAGCTGAGGGGTCCGGCAGAGCTAGGATCATAGCCGTAAGTACTTGTGAGCCATGGCTGCTTAACATCAAATATGATTTTTGTGTATATTCATCTTGGCAGTCTGGCGTGCGAGGAATGATCAGCCGCAAGCAGCTGAGGGCGCTACAGCGAGAGCGTGAGCGGAGGTTGGCAACCATCTTCATTCAGAGCTGTTGGCGTGGTTATCGCACGCGGAGGTTGTTAGAGAGACTTCACCGAGGCACGCTGTGGCTGCAATGCTACGCCCGGGGCAACGCGGACAGACAATTGTGAGTAAACTTTAGAGAACCTGGATGGCCATTTTATTGGTGCCCAAGGCACTACATCAATGTTACCCCTGCTCATTGGCCTATAAAACATTCTAAAGACCATCCCTGCTCCCTAGGGAGTATGCAGCTTGATGGTGCCATTTCATCGCAAGGTAGCAAAAATCGGCCAGTTTAACCATCTCTGCCCTTACTAGCTTAATGCCTGAAAATTTTGTTCGGTAACAAGAAGTTTTCCAACCTATTAATTGATGCGGATTATATTGCCTGTAAGTGGTTCTCAGCTGTATTTTTAGTTGCACGACACCTTTTTTGAGCAGTACTTTGCACTAAGCCCATCAAATTGTTACCATTGTTCAATTACCTAGAGCTTAGTATTCCTTGGCTTACGTGCTCATCAAAATGAAGCAAATTCTGTTAGTACTTCTTTCAAGTTGAAATATTGTAACATACACTAAATTGATTCGTTTGACCACAATCTTGGTCTGGAGCATTGAACCCGTGGTCTGCGGGTTATTCTGCAGGTTGTGGGTTCGAGTCCAGCCTGGGGTTATTGTGCGTGTGCCCTTGAGCAAGGCACTTTGTCACGCATTGCTTCTCCTCACCCAGGAGTAGATGGGTACCTGTGAGGGCAGAGATAGTTAGTGTATTTGATACTAGCTACCTTGCGCTCAAATGGCTGCATCGAGCCGTATACTCCCCAGGGAGCTGAGATTGTATTTGGAATGTTTCATTGGCCTAATGAGCAGGGGTAATAATAATGTAAAGCGCTTTTATCTTGGTTAAAAGCACTATATAAGAACCTGTTACTACTACTATTACTATAATAGGGAGACAGATTTTGCTAACTCCGTCCACAATAGGGGGATACACCTTATTGAGGCGACATTTTAACTGTCGCCCTTTTATGAAAACGACCCTTAGGACAAGGAATTTTGCTGTCGCAAACCATCTAGATCGATTCCTGATGGTCGTGGGCGCGCGGCTTTTTTTTTTTTTTTTTTTTGCTTCAAATGTCAAGCTGATGACTGCAAATGGTGCCCGACTAAGCTTAGTGCAAATAATATGGAGTCCCAGAGAGGCCACATAAAGCTTGTTCTCGATCATAACCCATCTAAAAACACGTGAAAATGCGCGCAGCAGAATTCCAGTCAAACCTGTTAGTATTATTGTTATTATTATTATTAAAAAGGCTAAAAATGCTGGCTTTTGGCCATTGCTGCTGTCATTTCACTTCTAGCTGTTTCACAAGGTAAATGCATACCATTCAATCTCAAGTCAAATTATAAACTATTCAAAAGAATCATGACAAAGTTATTCCTTTATAATTTTTTATCCCTGTTGCTTATGACATTATTTGTGACTGACTTGTTATTTGATTTGTGAAGGATATAACCTCAACTGTGGTTTTTTGTTTGACGTTGTATCAGATGTTAAAATTCTCCACCAAATGTGTGTTGTCTGATACAATAGGGACCAGTAAAAATGCAAAGCTGGTTGTAAAGTCACCATTTTGTATGGTTATTTCATCAGTTAAACTATGGGGAATGTGTATCTTTCATCAGATTGTTAATGTAGATAAATTGGTCTAATGATACAAAATGGTGATATTACCATACTTCTGAGCTGCCTATGCTTGCTGTGCAGGTATTATTTCTAATGGTTCGTATTATTTTGAGATGCTGTTTTTTTTCTGATGTGGTAGATTTGAAAGATTACTGGACGAGCGGCAGGAGCAGGAGCGTCTACTGCTCGAAGAAGAGGAGAGACAGCATCAGCTTCAGCTTCTCCGAGAGAAGGAGGCCGCGGAAGAGTTGCAACTCAAGGAGCAGCTGAGGGCGTCCACGTCCTCTCAGCGAGACGAGGCCCACTCCTCCATGAGCGACGAGGGGATACTCACACCGGACGACCTGGAAGAGTTTGACATGGAGAGGAAACGGACGCGGACCATGGAGTCAGAAGAGTGAGTGGTTTTCCATGTAATTCTGGTGATCAGCCACATCGCAAGTGCAGTTTCTGGTTTAGTCATAAGCTATTCAAATGTACTGTGACAAGGCAATGGACCGATCCAGTAAGCTCCGCCCAGTGCGCACGTGGGCAAATTAACACGTGCTTCTCTCCAATGCCACGCTGCATTGGACTTTAGTGCACGCACGTCGGACATAAATCACGGCTATGATTGGTCAGAACACCATGGGGCGGTGCTTACTGGATCGGTCCATTCCTTTGTCATTGTTTCTCCTCAGTCACTTATGACCTGACTGGTGATTGGACTTGTGATTGACTTGATGGCAAACTCGGCCAGGTTTTTTCATGAATCATGAAAATATAAAGACTCCTGACCAGTTGAACATATTATACAAAATATCGAGTACACAGTACAGCTAGTACCGCATCCCCCATTAGTTTTTTATACCCGATTATGACATTAAGTATTCATCTTTATGGGACCTAACACTTGTTATCAAGCTGTTTCTTTTTGCAAATATGTCACTTATACTATGTACCTATATCATTAGCTTGAAGAATAAATAAATAACAGAAATTTGTTCTTGCTGCAACCTGTGCCACAATGAGCTGCGTTTGTTTATGGTGTAAATTGAGGACACACACGTGCAACATCATCGGTGGATCAAGGACAGGAACCAAATCGAGGATGACCTCGATTAGAAAACATGTACAAAACCAATGAGAGCTGTTGCGAAAAAGTTGTAGTATAAACAAAGGAAAAGGGAAGAGGAACAAAAGAAATCCTTGATTTACACCATAAACAAACGTGGGTGGCAAGGTCAGTTCCATTAACATGTTATGGGTTGTTTGATATTTATATAGGTTTATAAGTGTGCGTTGAAATAAAGAAGGCTACATATGCTGGCAGTCTGCCAACACCACAGGCATATTACAGACATTTTATTTCCAGCTGCTTCAAAAGTTACTCTTAAATCAAATCAAATCACAAGGTTATCAAAAAAAGCTGACACAAAGGCATTCTGTTGTCATTGTTGTCCCCCTGTTACTTTTTGGCATTTCTTGTGACTTATGATTTGGCTTGTGATTGACATGACTCTAACTTTGGTTTTAGTTTGCCGTTGTATCATGTGTTAAACTTCTCCACGCATTGTGCATTGTCAGATACAATAGACCTTTATCATGCTGCCACCATTTCAGTCATGGTCCCTGTATCCAATAACAGTACTGAATGATAATGTTTTTTGTGCAAAAAGGAACCAGACTATTTTTCCTTTCAGCCTCGATGTGGTTACATTGATTCAAATGGGAAAAATCCAAATGATCGCAACATGATAATGGTCTATAGGGACCGTTAGAAATAATGCCAAGTACCAGAAACATGTGTATGTGTACAGGGTTGTTTGATATGCATATTCTTACATTGTGAGTGTGATGAACTGAAATAGTGCGATGTTGTGTGGTATCAAATAAGTTTGTTCTGAGCCTCTCCAGGTTCAGCGCGATCTCAAGACTCCTGAAACAGTAAGAAACCTATAATATCCAATCAAAACGGAAACTCTTAATATTGGCCTCAAATACACACGATTTTATGTTCTTGAAGTTAGAAAATGAACCTGTATACTAGTGAGCTGGAGTCTCCCCAAGTTAGGAGCCTAAAAACTCCAGAAGTCAAAACCAGTGATGAAACCAAAGTTTCGGAAAGACCATGAGGTTGGGGCTAATGGCACCTATTCTTTGTCGTAGGAGCAGTGGTATCCTGGACGGGTCCGTTGGATCGGATGAATTGCTCCTTGATGATGAGGCACCTAACAAGACATCTACGGTCATCTTAATGGACGAAGATCAACCAGAGACACCACCGATACTGACCGGGGTAGAACGGTCAGGGTCTAGGTAAGGAAATCAGTCAAATAAAGTGGACAAATCTGGTGACCACAAGTAGAAGGCATTACTGAGGCGTCACACTTTCATTCAGGTCGTATGTGTGCATTGCAAGTTTCTTTTTACTGCTGTTTCTGAATTGCAGCGTGCCTCAGCACTTGCAGTTTTTCCTTTATTTCAGGACTCGTCCATATTTTCAAACTTCAAAAAATGAATGCAACTTATAAGTTACGGCTTGGTTCCTCAGTGCTGGTGTGCTAAAATGATCCAAATATGCAGCCGTCAATGGTGAAAATTGGTATTGGATCCACAATCCGATTTAGATTTGAATATCAGTTTTTCAAATATGCATTGTTGTTGTTGGTATTATTAATATTGGGTTTTTCCCCTTCACCGAAGTAATTTATAAAGTACTGTATATTGAGTGCTGTCCAAGACATTGCAAAACAAATTCACAAGCCTGTTTTGGTTGGACCCAAATCTGTGACCTCCAGCCTACAAGTGCAGACGTCTTAAAGGCACATAGGAACATTTGCAATTGCCCGGAAAAGTGCCTACCAATTTAGCGGGAAAATCCTTGCTCAAAGTGAAGATAGGACTATTGCCAAATACCCTGTGAGATTAATCCACCTGAAATGGTATCATTCAGAAGAAAATCTTTGAAGGTGGTTTAAGAAAATGTGTCCGTCGGCACATTTTTTTTTTTTAATGTGCATTAGCAAGGAAATCCAGTTACGAAACCCCACAGACTGTGCACATGTTTTTTTCTGTTTTCTCAACATTTAGGTATCCACTCAGCTGGAACTTCAACACGTTAGTTGTAATGCACCCTTCTTAATATTTTGAGCAATTTTGTTGCTTCAAACAAAAAAGGTCCTGTTACCTTTGACCCTAACCTCCCTGAATCCATCAAAATCCATACCCCTGTTTCGGAGAATTTGGCGGCTTCAGGATACTTCCATATTGAAAACGGGGGAATTTTGATGGATTGAGGATTGTAAGCTAAGTGGTACTGCAGGATTTTGATGGATTCAGGATACCTCCATATTGAAAACTGGGGAATTTTGATGGATTGAGGATTGTAACCTGAGTGGTACTGCAGGATTTTGATGGATTCAGGATACCTCCATATTGAGCAGTCACCATTTTGGCGTGACTAAATTTGTGGATTTTGGCCAATTCAGGATACTTTCTGGTAAAGATACACATGGGGTTAGGGTTAAAGGAGAAAAAGCCAGCATTGAAATTTACATCGCCCTGATGATATATATTTTTATGATGCAACTCTTTAAATGCAAGTTTCTCCATTTCTCATCTCTTTTATTACCTCAATACAGGGTGAAGGATCTGGCCTTTGCCTACCAGGAGCACATGCAACGGAAGCAAGATCAGCACCAGCGCTGGGAAGACGACTCAGGCCGTGATTCTCAAGACATCTTGTACCCGCTGGAGGAAGCTGAGGATCTTGAAGGTCAAAGGTTAACTGATGCGGACGGGCAGGTATCATCAGTGGAGGTGAAGGAAACGGAGAGCCCTGAAAAGAAGGTAATAGTTATATTTAGTTATAGTTAGTGGGTAGAAGTTGTACAAGTAAATGGTCATAGTTAATGTTAATTATAATTAGTTGCTAGTTGCTACTCGTTGTGTATACTAGTTACAAGTCCAAGTTAGAATAAATACAATAACTTGGTATAAGTAACACTAGTAAGCAGTCATAGTTATAACCAGTAATAATTAATTGTTAGTAGTTATACTAGTTGTACTAGTTGTAATCATGTTATCACCAGTCATCCTGTTTTTAGGTCAAGTAACTACAGCAGTTAAAGTTCCAATGAATTTTGTTTTTTGTTCCAGCCTGTTAGTTCTATTGTCTTACCCGAGCCACGTTCCGATGAGGACCCCTTTGTCAGTCAGACCCCATCGCCCCGCTCCCCCTTCCCCCCAGCCGACCAGGACACGCTCCCGACCACCGCCCCGGAGTCCCCCCTCCCCAAGGACAGCGCCCTGGCCAAGGCCAAGCGACACTTCAAACGCCGCTTCATGCGCAAGCAGTCGGATCCGCAACAGGCGGCGGAGGCCCTAGGGCTTCCGTCAGACAAGCCGGGGAAGACAAACCTACAACCGAAAGCCCCCTCTCTCAAGCTGGATAGGAAGTTCCAGGAAGAGCCATCCACTGGGCCAGCCCTAGCCACCGCCGCTGGGGGGAAGAAGGTCCGGGGAGGGTCTAGCAACATGAGCATCCACGGCATGTCGCAGTGGAGGTACCCGACCAATAAACTGGTATCTGATGCCAGGGAGTTACAACAGATGGACACATTCCTGTATAACAAGGTAGGAAACCAGGGAAAAAAATTCTCTGCTGTGTATAAAAATATGATTACTCCAAACTTAATTTATTTCAGTGTTTTAAATTATTCATGTCCCTTCAAAAACCAGGTCTGTGGTCAAGTCCATCACAAGTCCATCACGGGTCATCCAGTCCCAAGTCAAGTCACAAGCTACTCAAATGAACTTTGACAATGCATTCCTTTTGCATTCCTTTATCATTATTCATTCCCCATTACTTGTAGCTGGATCAATTAAAGGACTTGTGATGTACTCTTGACTGGCCTTGTGATGGAGTTGACTGCAACACTGTCAAATGAACTGTGATGTCGCATTGTTATTGTTCATCACCCGTTGCTTGTAACTTGACTTATGAGAGGACGCGTGATTTACTTTTATCCAGACTTGTGATGGACTCAACTCTAACACTGCTACTTTAGGAATTGGAAATAGCCCAACTACAAAGAAATTTATCTTGTTTTTGCTAACTTGCATATTTTTTTTATAGCATTGTCTGGTGTGTGGCCATAAATTCCCCAATTTGTTGTTTACCATGACTAGATCCACGAGATGAAGAAGAACAAAGGAGGAAGTGACACGGCCGTTGATCTTGTCTTCAAGAAAGCCCTGAATGAGTTCAGACTCAATCTGATCAGTACCTACTCTGTAGCGATGCAGCAGGTATGTGCAAGCTTGCGGCAAGTAACGACAGTTAACAACAGTTAACGACAGTTAACGACAGTTCGCCTATCATCACTCGAACCCATGCTAGTCAACCAAGACTAGTCGAGTCGACTATTTTGGACCAAACAAAATATTTTTTTTGCCTGGCTGCTCCATGAGATTGACCCTATCACAAATTATTTCCATGATTTGCAAAACTTTGTGCTAGCTGTTTCATGACATTGAACCAGCTCTTGTCAAAATTATTGTACACTGTGATGCAGTTTTGTTCAACCGAGCGGTTCACCCAGAGGTCCACATTGACACACCCGTGTGGTATATTACCTACCTTATGCCCTTTTTAGCTGTGTTGCACAAAGCAACAAGGATTAAAATGTTTTAGACTGATCAAGGGATGTACCCGGGGTACATGAGGTAATGTACCTCTGCCCAGTCCATCAGACAGTCAGACATGAACTTCTGAAAAACGTCACGTGAGCAGTCCTCATCCAATGAAAATTCCATCCAATTGGCTTTGCAGGAGGGCAGCACCACCACCCTGATGTACAAGGACCTGATCTCCACCTTTGAGACGTCCCTGGCCAATCATGTCAAGACCTCCAACAGCAAGACGCAGTTCCCTATCACGCTGGGCATCAACGCCTTCAGGGGATTCCTGGATGAGTTCACTCAGCAGTACAAACCGGAAAAGAAGGTCAGTCATGGGTTGGAGAAAACATTACAGATTTTGTAAGATAGAATCCCATGATGATACCTAATGGCACACCACATTTGAACCCACCAACCAGCCCAAGAAAGCTCGATAGTTGAGTGGTTAAGAAGTCCACACTCATAAGCAGGATGTTGCGGCTTCAAATCCAAGTTGAGCAAGCTTGCAAGTTTCTTTTCTGGTTGGCTTTCAGAAAGATATGAGTTAACAGTTCTTATTTCATTACGTAAGTGAAAGGCAAAACACAGTAATACAGGTTTCCTTACTTTCGAAGAAACAATGGCACAAGCCGACAAAGTTTTCATTCCATTGTAATCAAGATTGAACTCATGTCACGAAATTACTTCTAAAATTAGTTTGACCTCCCGTTGCCAGTTGAAATGATAAATGCTAATGAAAGGACTTGACCAAGGCAATTATTTCCTATGGTCCTTTATGAATGCAAATTATTTCCATGATTTGCAAAACTTTGTGCTAGCTGTTTCATGACATTGAACCAGTTCTTGTCAAAATTATTGTATACTGTGATGCAGTTTTGTTCAACCGAGCGGTTCATCCAGAGGTCCACATTGACACGAGCACACCCAAGTGGTACATTACCTACCTTATGCCCTTTCTAGCTGTGTTGCACAAAGCAACAAGGATTAAAATCTTTTAGACTGATCAAGGGATGTACCCGGGGTACATGAGCCATATGTACATGAGCTACATATCAGTGTTAATGGGGTTGCAAGGAATCATTGGGATTGTTCATTCACAAAGGGTTGATAATTTGAGAAGCAAGTAACAGAACAGAAACAGGACAATAGGACCACACAAGTCCATCCATGGACATCTCAGCACCTCATAAGTGAGGTTGCTTGGTTTGGTCATTTAAGAACATCATTTTCTGCCTTGCAGTCCAAAGAGCAGCGTAAGAAGAAAAAAGACAAAGAGAAAGAGGAGGTCTTTGAGTACCTGGGACATCGGTTTGTAGCCGTCCAGTTCAGCATCCCAACAGCTTGCGAGGTCTGCTCAGCGTTCCTGTGGCTCATGGAGAAAGGCCAAGTCTGTCAAGGTAG
Source organism: Patiria pectinifera (assembly GCA_029964075.1). Lineage (NCBI taxonomy): Eukaryota > Metazoa > Echinodermata > Asteroidea > Valvatida > Asterinidae > Patiria > Patiria pectinifera. The sequence continues at coordinate 22,825,603 of CM057129.1, read as the reverse complement.
GGGGAAAGATGGATGGATGGGATACAGACAGCTTGACAGCTTGACAAAATAGGGATATCAAGGCCACGTCAAATTACTTGGCTATGGCCAGAAGTAACACACATGTCTATGGGCAGAGGCTTCAACAGCTTCCATAGGCGCATGTGTTATTGCAAGCCGTAGCCAAGTACTTTGGGAAGCGGCTTCAACCGCTTCCATAGGCGCATGTGTTATTGCAAGCCATAGCCAAGTACTTTGGGAAGCGGCTTCAACCGCTTCCATAGGCGCATGTGTTATTGCAAGCCATAGCCAAGTACTTTGGGAAGTGGCTTCAACTGCTTCCATAGGCGCATGTGTTATTGCAAGCCATGGCCAAATACTTTGGGAAGTGGCTTCAACTGCTTCCATAGGCGCATGTGTTATTGCAAGCCATAGCCAAGTACTTTGGGAAGCGGCTTCAACCGCTTCCATAGGCGCATGTGTTATTGCAAGCCATAGCCAAGTACTTTGGGAAGCGGCTTCAACCGCTTCCATAGGCGCATGTGTTATTGCAAGCCATAGCCAAGTACTTTGGGAAGCGGCTTCAACTGCTTCCATAGGCGCATGTGTTATTGCAAGCCATAGCCAAGTACTTTGGGAAGCGGCTTCAACCGCTTCCATAGGCGCATGTGTTATTGCAAGCCATAGCCAAGTACTTTGGGAAGCGGCTTCAACCGCTTCCATAGGCGCATGTGTTATTGCAAGCTGTAGCGAAGTAATTTGGATGCAGCCAGACTTCAGCAGAGTAGTCATCCAGACAATCACAAGTCAATTCATAAGGTCAGAAGTAACTTGAGACTAGATCACTTGTGATTGCCTAGTGATGATTTGTAACGGCTTGTGATGGCTTGCTGTGACTTGTGATTACTTGTTATGATTAATTACAACTCTGGACTTAAGACTTAAATGCAGTCGTTTATTGGCACCACTGTCCACGGGTATCCTCTCTGTAGTGCTGCCAGTTGTTGAAAGACAATAACAGTGTATACAAACCAATGAAGAACATTCTCTGTCTTCTAGACTCTATACTCCCTTCTAGAGTATTGCAAGCTTACCAGCAGTTATTACTTTTAAGTACAATCTTTAAATCTTTTGGAATCTCCTTGCAAGCTTTGCTGCTTAAAAAATAGTTAAATGTGATTTAAACGTGGATATCCTTTCTATTTAAATATGAATATCCTCTCTATTTAAATATATGCATTCGGTTTTTTTCTTGCCGTGTTAGTAAATTGTGGCTTTGAATCATCGTTCTTTGTTTTTTATATATGGGGTACAATAAGCCTTTCACTGAAAGGAATGAAGAATGCGTAATTGATTTTCTTTCCCCCTTCCCCCATGTTGTTTCTCTTCCTAGTTTGCAAGTTCACATGCCACAAGAAGTGCTGTACCAAGACGGGTGCCCTGTGTAAGGGCAAGTCTCAGGCCCATGTAACGGGCAAGGTGATTGGTGCACGGCTGGATACCTTGGTGACGGCTGACAGTAATATACCATTGGTGAGAATCTACAGAGAAAGTTTCTGGGTTATCAAATTATTTCTAGAAATATCCACAGATAATATGGTTTGACCCTAAGTGGTCCCAATTTTTGTTAAAGATACATCATTTTTGTTAAAGTACATCATTTGTGCATTTTTTTCGTTTGAAGCAACAAAAGTGCTCAAAATCTAAAGAAGGGTGCTGAACAACTAACCTGATGAAGTTTTAGCTCAGTGAATGCTGTATACTCCGAAAAAACAACATTCTAGGATCTCGATTTCGATTCAAACGTTGCCAAGTCATATTTTGAATGCGCCCGAAATCAGCGTCCGGGACATGTTCTCATTCAGCCAATTGCAGCTACGCAATGTCACGCACTGAACTGACAAATTATGGCAACCGCGCGTGGCGTGTGAACTACTAACGGAAATAGACGCATGTTTGGAAATGACCTTCTTTTATTGTTTTCTTCAAAATGACAGCATGCCAGAAAAGAATACTTTCACAGGGAGTTAAAGCTATAGTCCATCATTTGCAGCAATCCAAAAAAGTAACCGGAGTATTATTGTTGAAAAATGTACTTGGTTTAAAGATAGTAAGTGGAAGTGGACTAAACTCCTGTGATGATCTCATCCCAAATCAGCAAGGCCTTTAATCGAAGAAGGCCTTTCAACCATGTGCGTTCTTAAGGCACTTACCGTAGTTATTGAATTTATTTAGTAGTGTTCGCATCGCCAGCCGGCAGCGCACGCGTGCAGGCGCGAACAGGCGCGCGCGGTTGCTATAGAATCAGTCGCAGCGACTGGCGATCGCGTATAGCTGCAATTCAAAACAATTCAAAACATGATTCAGCAACTTTTGATTTGAAATTGAGATCCTCGAATGCTGTTTTTCTCGGAATATACAGCTGAAGCTGAGCTGAAACTACATCAGGTTAGTTGTTCAGTATCCTTCATTAGATTTTGAACACTTTTGTTGCTTCAAACGAACAAAATGCACAAATTACAAATGATGGACTATGTCTTTAAGTGCTGTTACTATCCTTAAACCAAGTATGCTTTTCAACAATAATTTTTTAGGTTACTTTTTGGTTAGCTGCAAATGATGTACTCTACCTTTAACCCTTGCCCGTCTGGTGTAATTTTATGCCAATGCACTCTAGATGATGTATATTGGAGAATGCTTGGGCTCAGTGATCAAGTGAACTCTGAAGTGCATTAGAGGGCTTATTTACTTAAGAATGGTACTAATTTATAGGAATTAAGAGGGCCTTGGGAACTCCTACAAACTTGAACATACTTGGTACTGTGGCAAATATTGGAGCGCAGTGCAAATAAACATGAGGAAGTCATCTTTGGCAAATAGTGAACTGAATTAGAGTGTGGGTTAGAGAAAGGTATTGTTAGCCTAGCGATTCAGGATACCTCCGTACTGAGCAGTCACCAACACCAACATTTTTGTGCATGGCACAATTGGTGGATTTTGGCGGATTCAGGATACTTTCTGGTAAAAGTGCTCAAGGGGTTGGGGTTAATAATGACCCCTTGCAAACGTGGCCCCTTTCATTTGTTGTCACTCCCTTTCCATCTGTTTTCGTCATCCTCAACTGCTATTCCCAAGGTTTTCAGGATTGTCAATGTTGCTAGCATTGTTACTGTTGGCATGATCCCTTACAACATAGTGCAGACCTCCAAGTGCAAGGACGTTTTCAAATTGGGAGACTGCTATGGTTTGGCTAGTTGGTAGAGCACCAGTGCGGTCATCCTGACGCCACAGGTTCGATTCCCCTGTAGTTAATTTCTTTATTCTTCCCCATGATTCAGATCATTGAGCGTTGCCTGAGCATCGTTGAGCTGAATGGTTTATTCACCGAGGGAATCTATCGCAGGCCAGGCCCGGAAGCAAAGGTCAAGGAACTCAAGCACCTCATCAATACAGAGCCTGGTAAGTAGAGGTCTAGGAAAGCAATAAGGGGTCCAAATGCTTACATGGGGTATCAAAATAGCTTCCAATTCATAAGAACAATGAAGAAATCCTGGAGCAAGTATCTGGGATGAATTGAGGAGAAGTTTATAGGCTCATTGTATCAGATATTTGTGGCAGGATTCTGAACAGCTTTGCTGGAATCATCTCGTAATGAGTTTAGTTTTAAGCAACGCTGATAACTTCATTACAGGAAGATTACGAGGACGTTGTTCAAAATCCGGCCACTTATATAGGATACAATGAGCCTCTTCTGAAAGAACTTGTTTTGCAGCTTAGCCCGGATATTTAAGATGACCCCTTAGTTAAGAAAAAGATTATAGACAGAGGAATCGTGTTTGAGACTTTGGTCTCTGAAGTACACTAGAAGTAGTACACTAAAATTAGCTCCTGTTGACCTGTCGATGACTAACAAAAGACAAAATCAAAGAGGATCATAGTAATTAAAATTTAAACAAAGTTTGAAAACAGTTAAGAAAAAGATTTTAGCACATTGGTTGTTTAGTCGGTCATCTGAATAGGGTCAATAATTCTTTACTGCAAAGAACTATGAATGTAATGTCTGTAGTAGGTGTCGTAAAGAGATACAAAACTTTGAACAAATTAAAAGCTTTTTAGATTTGAACAAAGAGTGTCACCAGATTTGTTTTGTCGGAGGAAGGGAGGGGAAATCGCAGCTTTAAAATTCCACTGACCAGGAGTTGGTAGATTGAGTTATGTAGACATCGTTTGACTTCTGAGGCATTGCTTATTGCAGAGGCTTGGATGTTAGAAGAATCTTATAAAGAACAGTTTATGGTTGAACCAAACCTGCTCATTTTTGAAGAAGAAAAATCATTGGCTCTAGAACATTGTTAATTGTGAACAGGCTTGTGTGAAATATTTGATCATGAGTCATTGATTTGAGTCATTGATCATGAGTCATTGATCTTCCTATTGATTTTTGTCCATTCTCTTCATCAGATTTTGACCAGATTGAGCTGGACAGCTACAACATGCTGGTCATCGCCCAGGTCATCAAGTCCTTCTTCCGAGAGATGCCGGAGCCCCTCCTGACCTTTGAACTCTACGAGGAGTTCCTTCGAGCCGTGGAGACCCCCGACAACCGGGATCGCCTGCTGTCCCTACAGGATACTATCAACAAGCTTCCTACTGCCAACTTTGACCTGTTTGAGAGGCTGATCTTCCATCTTGCCAGGTCAGAGTTCGACCCTTTAGCTGCCGGAAGTTTGCTTGTCCCAGCTGTTCACTATTGCAAGTGACCTCCCCGCGGTGCTTAGCAATGCCTGCGTTTCCTGCACAAGTTTTTCTGGAAGTTATTCATGTCCACCAGCACCCTTGGATAGGATGGTGGGGGTGCTGGTGATGAGCGTAGGCCAGAAGTGGCCAGAACTGAAATGACCGTAGTGGCTGCTGACGGTCACCATTTTCTGCCTTTTTTCCCCATTCAACACATGAACTTCAAACATGTCAAAGTTTTTTTGTCGAAAATCTGATTGTAAATTTCAATTTTCAAAAAAAGATACCGGATTATGAATGTTGACTCGCATGATATTTCCAAAGACAGAATTTATTTCAGGAAATGTGTTACATGTATCCTGTACGTCTTATCAGGGCAAAAAAACAAATTGCACAGAAATACCGTATGCATCCCCATCCTCTGAAATGCTATTTGTTGGATACTAAAAGTGGCAGTCTGCACTTGGCTTGTTTAAATCTGTCCGGATTCACGACTGAAACATTTTTATTAGTCATGAGTTAGAAGTGATCCAAGAAAATTGTTTTGTAAGTGCATTTAATTTGACCAGTATACAAATCTTGTAAAAATGTGATCAGAACTAGTTTGCTTGTTTTCAGAATAAAGAAAAAAAAAGCCTTATTACCCTCCTATGAAAACATGCATTGTGAGCCATGGTAATACTTGGGTCAATATTGGTCAAGACCCCATTAGTTTGTTAACAGTATGCCAGGAGATGAGGAAGATAATTTTGAGTGTTAAAAGACTAAAGAGGAATTTCAAAGATTCGACTTGATATTTTTTTTTCTTTTTTCGTTCACACATACAGAGTATGTCTGTATGAGAACTACAACAGGATGTCCCCCAACAGTCTGAGCATTGTGTATGCACCCTGTGTGCTGAAGAGCCCTAAGCAGATGAATCCATGGGAGGCCTTGCAAGATGTCTCCAAACAAGCTCTGTAAGTTGGTCTCTCTGTCTAATTGGCTGTCTCTTCCTGATGGTGTAATTTCTATAGTCTGAACGTCATGCCGTCTCAAAAGTGACACGAGAAGCTATTCAATTGAACTGTTTTCAAGGCATTCCTTTGTCATTGTTCATCCCTTGTTACTCGTGACTGGGCTGTTGGTGTACCACGTGAATAATTTTTAATTATCTTGTGGATGGAGTTTACTACTCTCATTTGCTGTGTAGTCAGGTGTGGTGACAGAAATCGTAGTACATTTTGTAGAACTGTTAAAACTGTGAAAAAAAGGAGACATGCGTTTTGATGATGATCCCACTGCTGTGTCTGCTGAACCAGCGTGACTGGGCCTGAGAAAAAAAAAAAGCCAGTGCTACTTCAATCTGGCAACAGGACTGTATTAATCCCTCATATAGTTAGTAATAGTATTGCATTAAGATTATAATTTATAATTGTTTGAGTCTATGAAAACACGTTTCCGAGATTCCGAAATAAAAATGAAAAAAAAAAAGTTGACATTTTTTTCATAATTGGTTAAGTCAAATATGTTCATTTCCTTTTCCTGAACTGCTTGGAATTTCCAGACAAATCCTTTTTTTCACGGAATTTATTTGATTTTTTACTGATCTGAAATTTGTAAAGAAATCACATTATGCAGTGTTCTTTAGCTTGTAACAACCCATAAATGTTCATGTAAAAGAAGAAATCAATAAGATTCACTCAGTTTATTAAACAACAGTTAGCAAATTTGTGCACTAATTTCACACAAAATGCCACAAAGTAGAAATATAATGGGTTTTTTTTGTGGGGGGGAGGTTGTTAAATTATTAAGAAAAGCCAGTGCACACTAAATCTAGCCTAAGATGAAAGAAAAGAAAGTTAGCGCCATGGTGAGGAAGCCTATAAAACTTGGACTACTTAGAATGTTTGTGTAGGAAGTGTCTGTGTTTCTGTATGAAAATAATCGATATTCCAGGTAGATTTTGTTTAGGTGATTGGGGGCTACATCGCATGGTTTTAAAAAGAAAATGCCACCCCCCCCAAAAAAAAAAGTGTGAGAATTCTGTAGGAAGTTTTACCATCATGTTTATGCATGTATACTTTGGCCATCATGTTTACATGCCCCCTCCCCCACAGTGCATCCCAATCAGGAATGTACTTTTTGAAATGGAGTGTCCAGAAAGTACAGAAACATGAAAAGTTCTGTTTTTGTTTTGTTTCTGAATAGATGTCTGGAAGTCATTATCAGGGAGAAATTGGTGAAACTAAAGAGCACCCTGCGCGACATTGACACGTTGGAGCGTGCCTCCACATCAGCCTCGCTCAAACTCTCCGATCTACGCAAGAGGGTAAGACTTCAAGACCATTTCATTAAAAAGCCTTTTTCATGACGGAAAAATTTTTTTTTTTATTTTAACATGTTATTGACAAAAACATCGAAGTTTAATAAATGTGTGTTTATACTGTGGCATGGCTGGGCAGTGTATCAAAATTGACATCACAAGGTTTTTTGTGTGCAGCTGTGCAAAATGGGTGATCAAAGCTTTTGCAATTTGACTGTCATTATTTGATTATAGAATATTCATGAAACAGTCATTGATTTAGGTCTGTCTGTCATTTTGAGTGCAGTCTATGTTAATATATTTTGATGAATCAGGTTGCAACTTGCATTATTCCATCTCGGCAAAAACTAGTACGTGTATATATTACCCTCAAAAACAAAGTTGTGAATTTCTTGCATCAGTTAAATTTGGGTGGTGATAGGCTGTCATTGATCATGCTTAAAATCTTTACACCAAAAGCTACTCCACCTTAATTGACTGCATAATTTACATCATTCCTTGTTGCTGAGGTCATGGACTTAGACATTGTGGAAATTCTTTGAAATTGGCTGTGTGAATTCTGGGACATATTGAGGAACAGTTAATATATATTGGACAGGAAGTTTCAGGGATGTTGGCTGTATTTCGGATTTAGTTTGTGAATCCACTTACTGTTTTGATATGTGGGATATGGATGAATTTGCACACTTTTATTTGAAACAAAATGACTGCCTTGTTGAAGAAAGCTGATGACGCTGAACATTTGGCCTATTCATAATTTTTGTTTTTGGCTGGTCCCAGAGGGTCAGCCTAAATGTACCTGACTGACTGACTGACTGACTGACTTCCCCCCCCCCCGACTCCCCGTCACTTTTGAATAAGAATGTCAGTATATTGCAATTAATCTGGGAATAGGAATTTCTCCTCACACTTTTTCTCTTCCTTGGGAATTCATTTTCATTTCACAAAATGTGAAAAACTTTAAACAGTGGGAAGACATTTTCACGCCTTTCCACTCAAGTTGAAAAACATTTTCATGAAATGTGAAATGCGAATGCGAATTCTTTTCACAAAATTGCCCATTCCCATTCACAGTGTGAACTTTCAATGGCAATGCACTGTATACCGAACATGCATTGTTTCTGGCATGGCTCGTGTACTTTTCATGATGTAGGCAGTAAGTCAAGTCTCCATGGGAACAGCCAAAGTGGATATTTCATTTTCATCACGTTATTCTACAATTTTTTTCCCCACTCTGAATTGTTTTTACATATTTGTGTGTGCTCTGGTATAGTTGCCTCGTCTTGTTATGTTATGCCAATGAATCAGAGAAAACAAATCATTGCAACAGTGGGAGTCTTGTGATATGTGGTTTTACTGAACCCAAAGGTCCAGCCTTTTGCCATCTGACTGACCGAGTCACTCACTGACTGACTCACTATTAGTCACTGAGTATAGCTAATGTCTTCCACTGAGACTTTAGGGTCCAGCTTGACTAGGCAAGTCAAGTTTTGTTTTTGTCATGAGTTGATATCATAAGATTCTTCCCTCATTGTCAGTGATGAGTATTAGGTTTATTTGCATTGTCAGCTTGCATCACACCAAAAGTTGGGTTCAGTGGTTACACGGCACTCGGTCATTTGCTTTGTCACAAGGAAAATTCGCTGAATCAAGTCCGAGTAGGACGGTAGAAGTGTTGGTCATGATGGAAGTGTGGTTTCCTTCTACGTCAATCCAGGCCGTTGCTTTCCATTCACTGAGGTGACAGGATGAACTATTTTGGGAGTGTTTTTTTGTCAGTGGTTGGCGGGTTTATTTGTATTTGTGTATTTTTCGGGGGTAGAATCTGGTCATATGACCACTCAGAAATGATGAGTTTACATGATGAATGTGGCTAACCTGTGTTGGCCATTGTCTGGACAGGGCAACCCACTAAATGTATAAATTGTTTGTTTCCAAGTAAACAGCCAAAAAAGTGTGAGATTTGAACCTGAATGACTTGTGATTAACTGGATTCCAACTCCACCGAAAACAAAACGTAAAACAAAAACAACTTAAACAGAAAGTGCGTGTACTGCATGTACCATTCAGGAAATAAATTGCCGATGAGCTCAACATCATGTTAACAACATCATATTTTGTATCACTTTATTTTGGGGTTATTCTGTGTCAAATCGCTAGAAAGCAACCAAAACATATTATTCCCCCAATTTTTGGGTATTTTGTAAAAAGAAAGGGTTGGGGTATAATTTTCATCCAAGTTCGTCTCAAGGTAATTGATCTACAAGGTCAAATTCAAGGTCAAATTCAAAAGGTCATCATACTTCAATTGCTCTGACATGAAAAATGATGGTAATTTGGATTCCTTATGATGTTTACCTTTCCAAAGAAACCAAGATCAACAAGTGGGGCCATCAGGTTGTGGAGATATGGTCATTTGAAAGTTGGCATCCATGTCCATTTTGGCCATAATTGACAAAAAACGGCAGGCCCCATCGTGATAACGATGGCGCTAAAGTGTACAATTTCAGCTTTTGCAGCCTAAATTACCCCATACACTAAATATGAATCAATCTGAAGGGCACGGGGTTTAAACTGTCAATTTTTGGGGGGTGATTTGACACGGAATGACCCTTTTACAAGGTAGCTCACTAGTAGTTTCAGGATCAGACGTTCATGTGTGCAGAGCCACCGTCGAACGTCTGATATATCCCAACATGCAAATTTTATGCGACCCCCGCGCACCAGCCAATCGGAGTCAACTTTAGAAACTGTGTTGTCATTTCGATCAGAAATGTGGACTAAGCTGTTGATTGGTCAATTTGGATGCCATGTTTTTGTAATACAACAACGGGTTACCGAAGACCCGATAGAAGGCGCCCACTGAATGGTCAGGATCTTGAGGTCAAGACGCAGTCTTGTTTTGCATAAGTAATCGCCGAATCTGCTCGCATATAGTAGACCCTTGCTGTGTAAGGGGATATTCCTTAGACTAGCTCACTAGCTGATGTATGAAAGATTTGAAATGTGCAAACTTACCCCATTCAAATAACATCACAGAACATTTAGGATGGAAAAAATGTTATTCCCATATTTGGTGATTGAAATTCAAATATTTGGTATATTCGGCCCAGCCCTATAAGGTTTGTTTGGGGGGAGGGAGGAGGGGTGAGTTCTTGTAAAACTATGCAGCTGCTATTCCAAGTGCTGTTTTTATTTTGCATCACAAAGCAAAGGGATACAAAGGGATAGGAAAACAATACAAAACAAAGAAATAAAATAAACCTGCCAAGTCCAGTTGAATCACATTCAGGAAAACCAGCAAACTTTAAGTTTCCAGGAAACCAGCTGAAGTGCAACACACAGTTCATGTACTTTGCAACACTTCTGGTGGTTAGCATTTTTCATCAAATGCCTCGTGCATTCATCATGTACTTCATGCATACATACAGTTTCCTGTGTTGGGTCATTGTAAGCGTTTCCCTTGCATAGGAAAATATTAACATCTAACCTTTATTTGATATCTCATGATTATCTACCATCGGCTATTTTGGGTTTGTCACACTGATAGTGTAAATTAAGCATACCATAGAACCCCACACATTAAAGGCATATAGGATCATTTGCGTTTGTTGCAATTTCATGAAATGGACCAATCTAAGGGCTGTTATTTTAGAGCAGACGTTGTTCTTTTGAGCTGTTCAATGTTTTGTGTTCATTGGTGCTGGAAAAACACGATGTTCTTGTTCATTCATCATAGTGCAGGTCATGAAATATGTTGTGCATAGAACCCATAGATCACAGGGAGTGCCTGAGTGCCAGCTCTGTTGTGGGGAAAGTATTACATGAGAAAACCTAGCGTACCCGAAGCGTACACATGAAGTCAACAGCTGGCTCGTGGCCATTTAACAGATTTAGTATTTGATAAAACTGTTTGTTTTCAGCGATGGTTAGGTCCTAACCATTGTTAGTACTGATACAAAATTCCCCTTTACTTGACAAGCATACCAGGCTCATTGATTTCACAGGATGTTTCATACTCAGTGGCATAGCCAGCATGGGGGGGCGACTGCCCCCCTATGAAACCTTGTCGCCCCAGTCGCCCCCACTGAGATTTTGAGTTTCTAAAAAAAATTATCATTGATCTACATGATGCCATGGGCCCTATTATGTACTACAATGTATCTTTTGCTTAGAAAATATTGGTTAAAGTGGTCAGAAATTGCCTCAGACAGCACCACAGAGCATTTAGAATCCAAAATTTTTCGGGGCCCTTAAGCGGGCCCCGAACCCCACGCCTATAGCTCAGAATTCTGGTAGCTGATTCAATGACTCCAACCTCGAAAACAATGTTCACAAAATTTTCTTATGCCTTTAGCTGAGAAAACCTCGAAAATTAGGTTTAAATTATTATCTTTTGTGCTAAGATAATTATTGGTTAAAGTGGTCAGAAATTGCCTCAGATCACACCACAGAGCATCGAAAATCCAAGTTTTTTCGGGGCCCTTGAGCGGGCCCCGAACCCCACGCCAATAGCTCAGAATACCGATAGCTGATTCAATGTCTCCAACCTCGAAAACGATGTTAAAATATTTATCTTTTGCCAAGAAAATATTAGTTAAAGCATGGAGGAAAGTCGTAAGAAATTGCTTCAAATCACACCACAGAACATCTAGAATCCATTTTTTTCAGGGACCTTAAGCGGGCCCCGAACCCCACGCCATAAGGGCTTCGCGCTTCGCGCTTGCATCAGTTATGATCAAGGTATGTCCCCCCCCCCCCCACTTTTGAGAAGCGATTGACGCCCCTGCTTGACGCCCCCCCATGAAATGTTCCAGCGCCCCCCCACTGAAAAATTCCTGGCTACGCCACTGTTCATACTACATGTATGACAGTATTTACTTACAATCAAGTGGGCTATAATATATTGGCAGTTTCGTTTTTGATCCTATTGTCCCACTTTTAACATCATTTGGTAGTATGGTAGGGGCTGTGTTGGCATTGCCAGATTATAGTGATAGGAATAAAGCGGTTTAGCCCCACAGATAGACAGATTAGCCCCTGTGGTATATTGGGGTGCCAGAAAGTGTAAAATGCAAATTGTTTCAACCTGTATCAGTAACAACATGTAAGCCCGCCAGAAGTAATTTCCGCAACCTGTTCATTGTGGAAGTTTCCTAGTCCACATTTTGAGTACTGTACCACTAAACTCAACCACCACTGATGGTACAGGTATGCCACAAAAGGAAAAACATGCACAGAGAATGCCACAAAAGGAAAAACACAAAAAATCCCAAAGACCAGTTCTTCTCGGCATTGTTTCCCGAAACTATCCTGTCCTTGTCTTTTACATCAGGAAACAAACACATAGAGGAAGGAAATACTCACAGCCTGTTTAGCTACGCTGCCAATCCGGTATCAACCTGCTTTGTTTCACGTAGGGAGATTTTGAAACTCTAGCATGTTATTTAGCAGTTGGCGGTTCCCAGTGTGAATATGCGTCACTCTTTGTTCCATATAGAAAGCTGACGGCACCTTGTGGTTTGAATGTATTCTTGTCCTCGTGAGATGTGCAAATCTGTTGAAGAGTGGTCAAGGTTGCTGTCATTTGCAACGTCGGACTTGTCTCGAGTAGGTTGTGAAAGTCAGAAACGGCTCAATACGTGTTTAGTTGTGATGAATTCATTGTGCTCTAGATTGGAACTGATAAATCCCTGTTGACTTTACTGTTGTCCGTGTGATTCAGCGTTGGTGGCTCTCTGCAGCACTTGTACACATGTTGGATATACAGACAGCGTTTGGAGACTAACTGTGCTTCACATGTGACTGTACCTTTTTGAGCTGGAATTGTGATAAACTACAAGCACCCAACTGATGTTGAACAGAGACTGAAAACTTAGTCAGATCATTTTTTTTTTACCACAAGCCAGAAAACTGATGGTCACTGAGGCTGCACTACTTGACTACAGTTAGCTCAGTGATTGTAACTTGTGTTCATTGTCACCCCGGAAGGTGATAGTGTCCAATGACTTTCAATCTCGGAAACATTTGTTTAAACCAAGCCTGCAAGTGCTGTGATTCTTTCTGACAGTGCCATCCCGATTGACTCCAAGAAGTGATTCAAACTGTTCATAAAGCAGCAATCCTAGCAGTAAACTGTACTCAATCAATCAACGCTAAAATCCCCAAGATCGGTTGTTATCAGGGATCAAGGATAAACCGTCAACAGACCGTACTCAATTCCTGGTCATTCCTTCCAACTGCTTTCAACTTCGTTGAAAGACTCGCCATCCCTCCCCCCCCCAAACCATGGGACTTAATTTGAGCTCGTGTTTCTGCCCGTCCCCCCAACAGAAAGACACATTAAGCCAGCAGGACCTACGGAAGAGCAAGCCGGCCCAGGAGGGGGTGGAGCTTACCGAGCAGCAACGGGAGGAGGTTGAAGTTGGTGAGGATGCCGGCAGGACGACGATAGATGGACAGACTGAGTTGGAGGAAGTTCTCAAGCACAGGATACAGACACTAGAGAAGGAGAGGTAATTCAATTCTTACTGTTCAATGTTTTTTTGGAAAAACTATTGGTTCAGTAATTGCACTGTTCTATACCCAAAATAAACCAGTGCTGTTTTCAAATTTGTCGCAAGTCCATCACAAGTCCTCCAGTCTCAAGTCAAGTCACAAGCTATTCAAATGAAATTTGACAAAAGCATTCCTTTGTCATTGTTCGTCACTTGTTGGTTGTATTAACCCTAACTCCCTAGGCCTTTTTGCTAGGAAGTAGCCTCAATCCTGCAAAATCCTCCAATTAGCCTCATGGAAAAATAGCATATAGCCTCAATCCTGCAAATTCCTCCGCTATTTGTTGAATATGGTCCATGGAGGGATGACCACTGCCTGAATCCTGCAAAATCCTCTGGCTATGACTGTCAATAGGCTGAGGCAGAGGCAGTGACATCTTGGAGCAGTGCGGAGGATGTCAAGTATAATCAAGGGCTAAATTTATGCACGGCTGAGCATAAACAACACAAGGTCGGGCCCAAGACCTTGACACAGTGCGTACTCTGAAATCAGCAACGCACTTTTGCCATGTAACCTCAATCCTGCAAATTCCTCCAATTTGCAAAAAGGATTTTGGAGGATTCAGGGTGGTTAGGGTTAAACACTAGACTTGAGAAAGGACTTGTGATTTACATGTGACAGGAAGTGTGATGGATTGTATTACACCAATGCAATAACCACAGTGAACCTAATAGAGGAAATGTGAAGTTGGTATCTTTGCTCAAATTTGAGTTGTGTGCTCATGATGGTCATTTCAGCCAGTGTGCTTCTTTAAACCTGTGAAGAAAATGGTATTAAACTGAGAACAATCATAAAATGTTTTAGTGGAGTGCGAGAAGAAGAAAAACGGGACAAGTAAAAGACAAAAAAGTTGTTATGTTTGAATTCTGGTAGACATTGGGCAGATATTGTTTAGAAATCTGAACTCACTGAAAAATGTTGCTAGGAAGCCTCCTGATGGCACCAGAATCCATCACTGCACAGTAAAGAAGTACATTCTGTGTGCATATCTTGGTAGCTTACTATATCTTGGGGGTATCTTGGTACTTACTACTGGTGCATGTTCACATGTTTAATCTATTCGCTGAGGCTTGATCTAAAGTAGTAATTGATAAGGAAAGTGTCAGTTGGACATTTCTCCAATTTTCACTTTGTACATGTATATTTTTCCCTTCAGACAAGACCTGACTGTCAATTTGGTGACCCTTGACCTTGGTCAGTCGGCCAGTGAGGATGAGAACTACAGCACGGACGGCCTGGATCTGGACAGCGGCGAGGAAGTGGGAAGAGATGACAACCCGGTCTCATTCGAGAGCCAACCCTCCCCGTCCAAACTCAAACACCTGAACAAGAACAGAGCACCGAAGCAGGCGAAACGCAAGCCGAAGAAGGGTCACCGAACACCGGGGTCGGATGGGATGGAGGAGACATCCGGTAACTCGCAAAACCCCCCGCCGGTGGCCAAGAAGCAGAAGAGGAGCAGTCGGAAGGGGTCCAAGAAAGAGAAGAAACAAAGGGAAGGGTCTAAGGAGCGGAGGAAGAGGGCAGGAACATCTGAGGGTGTGGCCATCTAAGGGTGTAGTCATACGTTGATTTGGCAATTGTAGAGATTTGTTGCAGGGTGGGTCCTGTAAGAAATGGGGGGTTAAAAATTCAACTTGGGAGAGGAACCGTCTGAGGGTTTGGTCTTATGAGAATTGTGGATTTGTTAAGAAGGGCGGGGATTCCACATCAGTGAAGCAGGACAAGGTATCTGCTGTGGAGCCCATAATCTTTGTGGGAGATGAATTTAGTTTGACAATGAGGTCTGTAAATCTAGATGCTTCCTTAAAAGCCATCTTATTGTTAAAAACAAATTGCAAAGAACTCGCCGAGTCCAAGCATGCTTGTGCTTCCATTGTATTTGTAAATACTTCCGTAGCTCCTGCAAGCTATGTCTGCGTTGTGCATACTGTACAGTTGGTGTACATATTGATAGTTTTGGATTTTTGCGCAAGTGCTTGGCGGTTTCTTTGGCTTGAAGGGATCATAGACTTGAGCGTCAGACAGTATACACTGCGTAGATTTTTGTTATTGTACTCTGTGCCTATTGAGCCAAAAGGACGATAAAACTGACTGAATGACAAACACTGTAATTTATATTTTGTACACTCATATGCAATATTTCTACGACGATATGCAATATATTTGTAAGGGGTTGTAAGAGTTGGATAGATTTGGTGTAGCTTTTAATCACACTCAACATTGGCTGATTCGAGTCATTTTAATATTTTGGTTCAAAGTTTCAGGTTTTTGGTTCTTGCCAGCACATTTAGTTTGTTGGTAGTAACAACTTTTCTTGTATTAATCATTGTAACAGTTGTCTGCTGTAAAACTGCATTTTCCATCAGCTTTTTTTTTTTTCAAGCGATTCCTTACTTTTCTTGTGCAGATAATTACGAGAAGCCGGTGTAAGAACAAATTAAACAGTAATTAACAAATATCGTTACTATTTTTTTTTCCTCTCGCTGTGGCAAGTACAGAAATGAGGAAATATGCAGAGAAGGCACCCCAAATCCCACTCCAACGGTATAACTAGTATTTAAGAGCATAAGTTTCATTTGCAAAGCTTGATATTCTCTATGGTCGCATCACAGAATGGTGGAGAAGTTTAACTCTATAAATGCTGCTAGAAAATGATATTTTTTTGCACATGAAAGACTCACTGTGACTAAGGTCATAATTATGCAATATCAGGAGGCGATAGGATTCCACATGTGAAGCACGAGATATCCTGAATAACAGGGTTGTATTTAACCTTCAGACTCTCCAATGACTAAAGTGCCATAAAGTCAAGGGTCAATCCAAGTTGCTCAATGGCTTCAATACATGTGACGTGTCTACTGCTTGTACCCCAAAACAAATTGGTGTCGTAACAGAGCCCTCATTTGATCACAAATACGGCCACTTCTTGTCAATCATGAGAGATGTACATGTAGCTTAAGGTTTTTTTGGTACGGTTAGGTTCAAAAAGAGGTTGCACTGGCAGGTTTCTGCTACATGAGACTGATGCAAACCTGGCTAACCTAAATACTAATAAAGACAAAGATGCACTGTTTTATATGTGCAGCAATGGGAAAGTTCGATAGTATACAAATATTGAGTGGCTCAGCGTGAAATGGGAGGAATATTATCGCAAGGTAAAATCTGGACTTTGCCATTTCACGAGGCGAAGCTGAGTGAACTGGAAAAGTCCAGATTTTACCAAGCGATAATATTCCTCCCATTTCACAATTTAAAACCACTCAATATTTGTTTCATATAACTGACATATAGATCCTTGTCATTTGATGTATTTGAACTTTTATTTCAATACAAAACTGGAGGAAAATGTATTTCTCTCTTCCAAACCACCCCTTCACGAAACTGTTTGAACCCAACACTGTAGCGCTGGCTCTTTGGAACAATATGCGCTACGCGCAACGCTGAACGCGCTCACCAGCATGCATTTGCACACAGATACCGCATCATGATCCTAACTGTTGAATAGTATTTCCCATTCCCCATGGGCGGATAGTACTTTTTGAGCCGCGACGTGAATGGGAGCTATAACGAATGTCGCGTGATGTGAGTTCCACCAATCAAATGACGAGGATCTGTATGTCGGTTATATAATTAACCATAGTTTGATCAAACACTGCTAGTTGTTGATTCAGGACCAGCCTACCACGGCTGGGTGCACCATGAGTTAAAGCTGGTTTTTAATAGCACTTTTTCATAGCATAGTGCAGAGGGACCAACTATCAACAAAAAATGGTGGAAAAACCAAGGCGAAGCCGAGGTAAAATAGAATGCTCCATGGATCACCCAGGGAGGCTAGTTTAAATACACCACGAGATAAAGCAGTTAATATTTGTTTTATAACACCTCTCCCACAGATTCTGCTTGATTTTAAGCGATAACTGATCAATTTAGTTTAAATACAATAAAAATGTTCTTGTATTTGAATACGAAGGGAAATTTATATGCACTTTCCCAAACTACCCTTTCACAAAATGTTTGAACCCAGCTCTGTAGTGCTAACTCTTGCTCTTGCACACCCAATGCATTTTCACATGATACCAGCTGTTAGGCGTATGGCTGCTACGGTTATAGTACTTTGGTTGCTACGGGTATAGTACTTTTGGCTGTGGACAGCAAGATAGCAAAAATAGCGAATGCCATGTCTTGGCCAATCACAATACAGAATCTGTGGGTGAGGTGTTCTAAAAGAGTTTATCCACTTCAAATAGTGCACTTCTTCTACTGTGCTTGCCATGTCTCAAAAAGGCTAATGGCATCCAGGCTTCCAATTTTGGTCTCCTACATGCCAAGTAAATTCTGTACCAATGTAATAAGCTGCAGATTATGTTTGCTTTTCAACAATAGTTCAAACATGTGAAACGACCTTCACCAAAGGAGCTTTTTTTATACTTTTGATTTGGTAAAACAGTGTCCACTTTGAAAAATATTTGAAATGTCTCGTCACATGTTAGAGTAATGGGATGTAGGTGCACTGTTACTGAGGTACAGTTTTACACCAGGGCCCAATTTCGTAGCGCTGCTTAGCAGCCGATTTTGTGCCGACTGAGTGTCCATCTATTTCATAGAGACTGTAAGCAGTAAGCGCAGTAAAAGCATGCTTAGGCCAAAAAAAAAAAGTCTCCGGTTTCTGGTATGCGCGCGCGTCGCCGTAGCCATGCGCGTCGGCAAAATGAAAAAGTTTTTTTTTTCAATGAAAGATGATGTCTCAAAACCGCCAAACTCACTGGTTTGACTGGAATCCTGCTGCTGCACAATTTTAACGTGTTTTTAGATTGGGTTATGGTCGAGAATAAGCTTTATGTGGCCTCTATGGACTCCCATATATTTGCACTAAGTTTAGTCGGGCACCATTTGCAGTCATCAGCACACATTTGAAGAAAAAAAATCCGCGTCGCCGCACCACTTTTTGGGAAAGCTCCATACCAGAAACCGGCGACTTTTTTTTTTGGGCCTTAACCCCGGAAAAAAAAGTTGCTTAAATCAGTGACGTAACAATAGAAATCTTCATGCACGTGCAACCGTTAGCATTAAATAGTGCTTAAGCAGCAGCATGATTTTCTGATACAGTAAGCGCAACTTTTGTGCCAACTGTTAAGTAGCGCTTTGAAATTGGACCATTTGTCCAGTATTGTAAAGGCAGCGTTTTGATAGTGTGTATGGACTCCGTGCAGATAAAGTACCACTGTTTAATACTAGAGCCCATTGGTTAAACGCTCGAGTTGTTAACTTCCGGTTCCATTCGTGCCATGCTACACCATGTGAAGTACGCACGGTTGAATTGAGATGACGCCACACAAACGAACCGGATAAGAGCTTCAGTGTGAGACACACTGTGCGTATTACTTTTGAGCGCATAGGACATGGCGAATAAACAATTAATTTTCATCTTAATGTGCGCAAAACTTGGAACATGGTTAAATAGCATTCAAGTGTCTTACATCTCTCACCATTGAGAGAGAATACATGTATGTGCTCAGAGTCTGCACTAAAGTTTTGTATGGTGCATATATGCCAAAGTCTGGATTAGTACTCTCTTGGCCTCGAGTCAGAAGGGCCAAATGTGTATTGATTGGACAGCATTATGCATTGTATTGGATAATATTTTTTGAACGCTTGCACTTCCCTGAGTAGACCTGTGACACAATGATGTCACGCTTTGTTTGCATGTGCACTTCCATATGGGAGATTGATGGCCCTCGTCCCCACCTCGCTCCCATAGGAAAGCACACATGTGAAATAAAGCATGATGTCATTATGTCTCGGGGCTATTTGTCAAAATTCAACCCTTTTTTTCTTTCTATATTTTTACAGATTGAGTTCTGTAAAACAACGCCTCTACGGAGCTTGATGTTCCCATTTGGTTTGTGTACACAGACTGTGCCATTTTGTTGCACAGTGTTGTATTTGGGTTAATTATCATTATTACACCACACAGCTCATAGTGTACAACCCAACTCATAATGCCAACATTTATATGCTCTCAGACTAAAACAAACAAATGGGGGATCCATTTGAAAAACAGAAGATGTACTTAAAAATTAGTATTGTCTGAAATTGTTTTGAACAGTTATCTTTGAATCTCCTGTAGGTAAAAGGCTTTGGTCATATTCATTTCAAACATATGTCCATGTACAAGTGATTTTTTTTTAAGCTCTTCGACGGTGTTTTGAGGCAAAGGGGCAAACAATACACCAGGCAATCATATACGTAATTTTGTATTTTGTTTTGAAAAGAAAAAATGTAAAAAAAGTTAAATTAAAGACAGTAGTCTTAATGGGTATATATATTTTTTCCCTTTCAACTTTCTGCTTGTAATATTTGTATTTCTAGTCCACTTTTTGTAACTGTACTTATTTTTCACCGTTTACCAACTCTCCAGTAAAGTAGGCCAATACTTGCAGAAATTATAACTAAACTTGATGACTAATTTAATATAATTCTGTAATTATTTTCACTGTATTTAATTATTAGTACTCTCGGCCGACTCTGAAGCGTTTGGCCAGGTACAACGGGAGATAGTGGTCAGCAATTTAGGGTGTAAATACAGTCAAATATGGAAACGTTGAATAAAAATAAATATTGTTACATGAACAAAAGAGAACTACAGACTTCTGTGTTATTTTGACATTGTTATTGACTAGCCTTGGCTTTAGTTTCAACTTACAAAATACCTCAAAGGTACAATGGCAAGAGTTTTTGGCACCGTATTTAGAGTTGTCATTACGTCACTTCAAAGTTCAAAGTTCTCTCCAAGACAAGTCACCCACATGAAAATTCAAAGTTAAAGTTATTTTCATTTTTTTTTTAAAAATTGGCTTTTTACAAATGACACATATTATGCATGAGACCTTAAAATAACAAATATTATGAATAATAAACCTGGAGGGAAAACGGACTGTAGAAAGACTAAAAAATGGCTCAATCACAACCCACAGGGGTAAATATTGTTTCTGCCGTGCACGCTCCAAGTTTACTGTTGCAAGTATTTATTTTAGTCCCCTCCTTTAGCAATCCAGTGTGTAAATTATTATTGACCAGACTTGTTTGTAGTTGCAACTTATACAATACCACAAAAGTCATGAAATTTGGTATGGGTGGTTCTCTGGTGCATGAGGAACAAAAACTGAAAGGGTAACTTCATTCCAACTCGTAAATTAGGCTAATTAACCTAGCTCTGTGGTTTGTCACCAGTCCCAACTTTCTTCTTCCTGTTGCCATGACAATGCATCGTTCTCATTTGAGTCCAATCTTTCGTTGTCCTGGCCTTCGTCCTCGCTTGTATTGCTATCATCTGATTGGTTGTCGCTGTCTGATGCACTTTCTTCCATGGAGTACAGGACAGATTTCCCGTCATCAGAGATGGAAAAAGAATCGCAAGAGGCAAGAACTTCCCTGAAAGGAAAAAGAAATGGGGTTATATTTTATTATAAGCACCATCAAGTAATCACAAGTGCCAAATGTACCGAATACGCCGAAGATTTGAATATTTGATCATTCACCAATTATAGCATTTTACCAAATAGGGTATTAAAAAAAATGTCAACCATCTCGAGAAGATGATGAGAAACATCGATGATGTAACTCTACTTGTGGTTTATTGTTTGTCCAATGTTGTGTTTTCCTGGACAGACACTTTGCAGGCATGATCTGAGAGCTTCCATTAAGAAAAGGCCTATTAGCCCTAATCAGTCAAATATCAGCAAGTCAGCTATCTCAAAAACGTATCAACAAATTACATGATATTCATAAAAATAACAGCGTTACTGTTGAAACCCCTCAGCCAGAGTCAAGTTATCATCCAGAAGCCATAAACCTTTAACTCACCACGTTGACCTTGACCTTTGACCTTATGACCCCCAGAACCAATCTCAACTTGCCTGTACCCAAGGGAAACCCCCTACCAAAGTTGGACACTGAAATCTCATTTCTAACTCGAGTTATCATCCGGAAACCATTAACCTTTAACTCACCACGTTGATTTTTGACCTTTTGAACCCAGAACCAATCCCAACTTGCCTGTACCCAAGGCACTACCGAAGTTAGCACAAAATCTTCAGTGACAGAAAGGAATGTGTGGAGCCAAAATGTGCAGATTATGGTAGAGGTGGAGATTCTTCACGAAGAGCAAATAACTTTGGCCCTAACCACCTTCCTAGCAAAGTACTATAGATTTTTAAAAATGTGCCAATCTTTTTGAGCTAAACTTCATGAAAACTTCTGAATGCTGAACCAAACTGGACATGTTTACAAGTATGTTTAAAACACATCCTGTGGTCAGAAACACCATGATATAAAGCTTTGCACTCTGAATTTTGATAAATGAAAAAACCTCTGAAGAAGTTATCCATGTATGAGAATAAACTATGAATTACATAAACCCCCCTAATCCCATCAATGTACAATCAATGTGCAATAAGTAGGGCCCTACTGAATCTGTCTTTACCTTTTCAACCACAGAATATAAGACCTTCACCCTAGTAAACATGTTCGACAATTAGCATCCGGAAATGACAAGATGCACATTGCCATTTTTTAGAAAAGAAACAAAGGATGACTACATTGCAGAACAAAATTCCAGCATCACAAATTCCTTGACACAAAGCTATATCATATTCTGTTGATACAGTGCTATCGGCAGGTCACTGGTATCAAACACATGCAAGAGGAAAATCCCTTTCCCTTTTTGTGTTCGGGGTTTCCCTGTAAAACACCAGGTGCACACGTGCACAGGTGCACACACGCACACATGAAAAAAACGTGGGACTTTTTCTTGAGTTAAAAATTTATTTCCTGAGATCATGACACAGGAAATATAAGTTCAGTTGGAAACAAAGGGTTATTTACGTTTCTCCTTGTTTAATCGAGGAACACTGAAGCACCAAAAAAAAGTTTGAATACATACATGTAATGAAAAACAATCAATGATGTTCCATTTCATAGTTTGCAAACAATGAAAAGAATGCAATTTCACTCTTTTCTATCATTTGTATACAATTACAAATGATCACTGTTGTGCAATTTCATGGTTTTAACATCCTCCACAGAAGTGTGGGTTCAGTGATTCCATTAGCAAGTACTTTAACCCTTAGAGCATTGCTATATGCATTCTTCCCCTGATGGGGCTAGCCATGTTGCTAAGATAATAGTTTCCCACAGTGCCTTGCGGCCCGCCCACCATAGCACTTCCCCTATTCTTGAGTGTACAAGTGCAAATGAGAGCAGAAATGAATCCCCTGAAGATTTCAGCTCACTATGGTCTGTATCCAGTGAGAAAAACAAGATTTATGGTTTTAACGGAATGCCCCCAAATCTTAAAAGTGTTCCATATCCAGATATCCAGCATCATCCAAAAAGTCAAATTTTGGGCCCAAAAATCCAACTTTACCAAATTCACTTGAATATTCACACAAGGTGCATAGAGACCAGAAATGAATCCCCTGAAGATTACAACTCACTGCAGTGCAGTCAGTATCCAGTGAGGAAACCAAGACTTTAGGTTTGAACAGAATGCCTAAAAAAAATCTAGAAAGTTTTCCACATCCAGCATCATCACAAAAGTCAATTTTTGCCAAAAAGTCCAACTGCACCAAATTTGCTTAAATGTTAAGGTGCATGGACGCAAGAAATTAAGGTTTTAATCAATTTCTTCCAAATACGCTCAAAGCTTCACATGAGGTGTCACAATTCAGCTCACTACAACCAGTTTCCAGCAAGAAAATACAGATTTTTTTTATGTTTACATTTGTAATTGTTTTCCTCCATATTTGGCATTCTCCAAAAAGTCGAATTTTGGCCCTCCAAAAAAACAAATTTTCTTTAAATTGGCTCAAATATTCACATGTGTCTAGAGCCAGCAGAAACATCCCTGCGAACTTCAGTCAGAAAACCAAGATTATAGATTTCCATAGTTTGTTTATAATACATAACAACCCCAGGCAAGTCTAGAACCCAAAACCTGCAGAATTACCCGCAGCCCGCAAATTACTCACAGACCACGAGTTCAATGTCCCAGACCATAAGGCCATGGTACTCAATACGAAAACAATTTTTTGTGTGTGCATATTCAGAGTAAAATACATCGATCATGTGTACTTTACGTCATATGAACGCGCATAATAATGCCCCACTCAATACGTCCCTCCAATGCAGTTCTCATGAGTGGTCACAAAGCTCAATCTCCTGTCCATGCACAGACTCAATAGTACCCAATGCTACAATGGAGCAGTCTGGTGATATTGTCAGTAATTGATAATCAATAATCAATATTTACCTGAGCTTCTCCATGCTGGGGCAGACTCTCCTCAGGGCAGAAAGTTTCATCAGTGTCTCCAAGGAAATGGATAATGTCCTCCTCTCCAGCTCCTCCTGCTCCTCTGCCGTTCCTGCATCACCTGACCTAGTCACATGATCTGCACTGTCCTCCTGCTCCTCAACCTCCTGTGTTGTTCCTGCATCACCTGACCTAATCACATGATTTATACTGTCCTGCTCCTCTGCCTCCTCAACCTCCTGTGTTGTTCCTGCATCACCTGACCTAGTCACATGATCTGTACTGTCCTGCTCCTCTGCCTCCTCAACCTCCTGTGTTGTTCCTGCATCACCTGACCTAATCACATGATTTATACTGTCCTGCTCCTCTGCCTCCTCAACCTCCTGTGTTGTTCCTGCATCACCTGACCTAATCACATGATTTATACTGTCCCGCTCCTCTGCCTCCTCAACCTCCTGTGTTGTTCCTGCATCACCTGACCTAATCACATGATTTATACTGTCCTGCTCCTCTGCCTCCTCAACCTCCTGTGTTGTTCCTGCATCACCTGACCTAGTCACATGATCTGTATTGTCCTCCTGCTCCTCTGCCCCCTCAACATCCTCCGTCGTTCCTGCATCACCTGTCCTGGTCGCATGATCTTCACCATCCTCCTCCCTCTCTGAGTAACTCTGCCCGGCAGTGTGCCAAAACCTCTTGAGGTAGAACATGGCCTCATTCAAGATTTGCTCTTCAGTTGTCGTGGTGATCACACGGTGTGGGTATTTGACTTCACAGACCTGCATTAAGAATTTCACAACCGCCTTTGTTATTTCGGTACAAATTATTTTATTTCTGGCACTATTGCTACTTGTCATGTTTATTTTGAATAGTGCATATATAGCAACTCAAATTTGCCAATGGAGACATTTGAAAACAGTGGTGACCTTACATTTTGATAGCATCAAAGTATTAAAGATGTGTGGCTCGATCAAACTCTTCAAAATGTAGATTTTTTTTTCAACAAACGTTCAATTTTGATGTTTTGTTTTAAAAAAAAACATTTTTTTTTCCGACTTGGGGATCTGCAACCCACTGAAAAAGGGCTTTCATTTTGCACATAAACGAACCCACCCTGCAAGAGCTGAATTATTGTCACGAATGATTTGAATTTTGTAAAGAAAAATCTCAATAACTAAACATCAGTGGATTTTTTTCCTACGATGTCTCATTAAAAAATGACTAACTTTATTGCTAAAAAACTAGCAATTGAAAAACACAAATCAATTTTCGGGCTGAAATTCGAAATAGCATGGGGAATACATCTTTTAAGCAGAAAGAAGTTTGTAATGTAATGTGAACACACTTAACGCAGAAACAGGATACCGTACAAACACTTGCCAGGTTATATGGTGTTTGAGGGCTACTGCAATCAAGCTGTCTGCTGCCCTCTTGTGGTGATGCCATGCAAGTAAAGACAGCCATCTGTGTACAGCAGCCTAGGTGCTCCGTGCCTGGGGGTCCGGCCCCAATGCCCTCATAGGTCACAGTGTAACCATAGTCACTGGCAACTTTATTGCCCCTGGTGATGTCAAAGGAATCACATTTAACAACTGAGAAACTGGACATTTTTAAAGCCACAGTCCATCATTTGCAGCTATCCAAAAAGTAACTGGCGTAATTATTGTTGAAAAACATACTTGGTTGAAAGATAGTAAGGGGACTGAACTCCCTGTGAAATTATTCTTTCTGGCAAGCTGTCATTTTGAAGAAATCAACAAAAGAAGTTTTTTTCCAATGGTGCCTGCAGGCCTTCCGTTGGAAATTCGTTTTTCCGTCGCGTTTTTTTTTTTTATCGAGCAAACGCCGCGCGCTGATGACACGATGCACACGCGCACTGCTATATATAATTCGGATTCGCGCCGACACATCGCAGCTGCAGTCGGCTCAGTGAGAACGTGTCTCGGACGCTGAATTCAGGCCCAATTCAAAACATGATTCAGCAACTTTAGATTTGAAATCGAGATCCTAGAATGTTGTTTTTCTCAAAATATACAGCTGAAGCTGAGCTGAAACTTCATCAGGTTGGTTGTTCAGCACCCTTCTTCAGATTTTGAGCACTTTTGTTGCTTCAAACGAACAAAATGCACAAATCACAAATGATGGACTATATCTTTAAGGATATATTATATTAGACAACACCTGAATATTCCCCTTCATCTGATTGGTAGTTTGTTCATACCATGTCATTGCATTATTGGTCCCAACCCACGGCAACGCTGCACAGCTAAAATAGAAGTTCTATTCTACGGTAAATAGAAGTTCTATTCCATGGTAAATAGAAGTTCCATTGCACGGTCACATAGTTTGTGGCTCTGACCAATCAGATGATAAGGATTCTTTCAAGTGTTGTGAAAGCAAACAATGAATGTTTCACATTCATATCATTCGGTAACAGATGGAATTTTCCATTTTACTCGGCTTTGCCTCGTGGAATAGAACATTCCATCTGTCACTTCATGAAATTATTCCTACCACTACACTCATAAACATTGGTTTCTTGTATGTTTATTGATTGCTTTTGAGTGTTATAGTAAAACCAGTCTCCCAAGGTGATCCATTGAGAATTATATTTTCCTTGTAGGCTAGTCTCAAAAAGTGGACTAGACTTGTCAAAACTATACTAGCTTGGGTGTGAGCAGAGATAGTCAAAATATGGTTAACCATAGTTCTCAAGCTTGTTCAGGGGTATTGCAGGCTGGTTATAAGTCCCTCCATTATTTTTTTAGAGATTTTGAAACAGGAGGTGGCTGAATCAAGCCAGTTTAAAAGCTAGAACTCTTTCCTCTTTTTCATGTTGGATTTATAACCAATTCAATGCATTACAAACAGCAGTGTAACATTGACTATTGGGCATCAGTCAATTGATATCAACTGACTGATGTTCAACAAAACTTCATTCCCCGAACTCTAAATCCATTCCCTACAAAAAAGAGAAATGTACTAGTCAAGTCCTTACAAATAATCACAATAACAAGTCATCAAACGTCATCCAGTGTCAAGTCTGGTGACAAGCTATTCAAATGTGCCATGACAAAGGAATTGGTTGCCACTTTTCATCCCTTTGCTTGTGACCTAGCATACTTGTGATTTGAAGTGTATCCTGAATTGTGATTTGACTTGTGATTGACCTGTGACCAAATTGTGACCTAACTTGTGATTGACTTGTGACCTGCCTTTTGACCTGACTTGTGATTGACTTGTGACCGAATTGTGATTTGACTTGTGATTGACTTATGACCTAGCTTGTGATATAATCAACTTGTGATTGACTTGTGACCGAATTGTAAGTTGACTTGTGACCAGCCTTTTGACCTGACTTGTGACCAAATTGGGATTTGACTTGTGATTGACTTATGACCTAGCTTGTGATGTAATTGACTTGTGATTGTCTTGTGTGACCTACCGTAACTTATGATTTGACTCGTGACTGACTTGTGACCGAGTTATGTGTTGACTTGTGATTGACTTTTGACCTGAATTGTGATTTGACTTGTGATGACTTGTGACCTAGCTTGTGATGTAATTGACTCGTGTTGACTTATGATCAGACTCGTGATTGACTTGTGACTACACCCACCATGATTGGAATTCCTCCCTGCTCCATTCAAACTTGTGATCTGGATGTCGGAAACCTTGAAAATCTGGAAACAGGACGTTAAAGTCAGCGTTGGGTGTGGTGAAGACTACGGTCCGCGGCCGCATGTATCCGAACAAGACCTCCGGGAGTGCAGCTAAGGTGTCTGGATACAAATGCTCAACACTGTGTTGGGATATACCAATCAAAATGGAAAAATATACAAGTGCAGTTATCAAATCATTCATGAGTGAATCACAAGTGAAACAAAATTCTGGTGGTGAGGAATTTGGACTGAACTTAGAGCTAGAGTCCATCATTTGCAGTTATCCGAAAAGTAACTTGCATAATTATTGTTGAAAAAAATTCTTGGTTGAAAGAGAGTAAGGGAACTAAACTCGCTGTAAAGTTATTCCCCTTAGCAAGCTGTCAATTTGAAGAAATCAACAAAAGAATGCCTTTTCAATGGTGCTTCTTAAGACACACCGAAGGAAATTTAAATTAGTAGTTCGTTTTGTTATTCGGCAAAGTGCGCGCAAGCATTGGCACGACGCACATTCAGGCCCAATTCAAAACATGATTCAGCAAATTTTGATTTGAAATCGAGATCCTAGAATGCTGTTTTTTTTCTCGGGATATACAGCTGACGCTGAGCTGAAACTTCATCAGGTTAGTTGTTCAGTACCCTTCTTCAGATTTTGAGCACGTTTGTTGCTTCAAAGGAACAAAATGCACAAATTACAAATGATGGATTTTACCTTTAACAAAGGATCTCCTTTGTCAGAGTTGATTTTCAAACATGGATCGACATGTGATGACTTGTTATACTTATAGTACGGTCCAAATTTCAGATCCTTTTGTGTGTACTGGTCATTTTTCAAAATCCTCCCCTTCCCCCCCCCCCATAAAAAAAAAAAAATTTTGTTGAAGGACTTAGCTTGGTCAAAGTGAACTTACATTTCTACGCAGAGGACTAGATCGTATCCCAGCATCCTGTGGTCCTTCTTGCTGATGGATCCTTCGTACAGGCTGACAGTAAACGGATGGGAGCGGGGATGCAGGTACTCGCACATGAGAGGTTTGGCAAGGTATCTGGCAAGGAATGACAGTCAGTGAGGAAATGGTTGAATGAGACAATTATATTCACAATCAAAGGGCATGAAACTTCTTACAGCCACTAAAAATCGTTTCCCGTTCAGAGAACACACTTGTTTCAAAGTTGTGGGGACCACATTCCAGTTATCTAATTAATTTTTCCTAATAATAGAAAACTACACAATAATATGGTCTGGGCCAGTTCAAGATCTTTGTTTCACATGTCCATGCAATTCTGTTGGTAGTGTCACATAGGAGGCTGCGACTTTCAACAACTTTAAGTGTGCTGTAATAAGGGGATGAGAGTCAGACTGGGACCCGGGATGCTCTGAAACGTGCTGAACTAAATCAGGACAACTTTACTCAATCTTTAGCCAGCAAATTTCTCAAAAAATTCCATTGGGCAAAGAAAAGGTCAACCAAGTTTGCAGACTCAATTCAATGTTTAAAGGAGACATTTCTTCAATATTTTGCATGTGAGAAGGAAGTCAAGTGATTTCAAAATGAGGGTAAAGACTAGACTGGTACATGTCCAACCATGGTCCACGTATTTGAAAAGATTGACCTCTTCATTCAGTGTCATTAGTCTGGTGGCTGACTATGCAGAAAAGTGTTGTAAATAGAGACTAGTTCCCGGTTCGTGCCACATGTTTCTTTTGGCACAGTTGACTGATGCAGTACTGAAGCGGTGTTGGACTGGTTGTTTCAGGTGCCAGTCTATTTTCTTGTTTTGCATGTTTTCAGTACCTTAAGTTTTGGGACACTCATACAGAGTACTGAGAGTCCCAAATTTTTGGACTAGATAAGTGTGTGTTGGAGCAGCATAAACGTGCTGTTTAAAACCGATTAGGAGTCTGGTTGCCGACAACAGCCCAACCCGAAGGTATTTGTAAATAACATATGGGTCATTCTATAAATTTAGAGTTCACAGTGTGACAAGTTTTCCTGTTCCTGTTACCTCGAAACTTGTCATTTTGACATTCAACTATCATCAAAGGGAATGTACAACATTTGCTTTTTTCAGAAATAAATGAATTTGGAGGATCAGTATGTTATAGCAAATATTGTTAAAACGACTTGTTTCACGTTTTGCGCTTGTGGATAATGGAAAAACCAAGAAAACCAATTATGTTGTTGTAGTCTGGTTCCCTGACCCCATTTAAGATGGATCCGAGCAATTTATAGACTTTGGGAAATTGTAAGGTCAGAGAATCAGTCTAGAAGGCTTGTACCCCTTCACAGGTGTGTAATCAATTGCCAAGAAAATGTGGAATAACTAATTAGGAAAAATTAGGAGCATTTCTTTAAAAAAGCCAGTTTTCTCCAACGCTGGTCGGCCGACCAGCGTTGGAAAAAATACAATTTTTCTTGAAAATGTCAGCACACCAGGAGCCACGATTTTACAGGATGCTTTAGACTGTCATTCTCTAACAATCCAGTAAGATATTTCGTGATAATTTGATCGTTTCGTTTTGTGATGTTTGCAAATGTAGTATCTTTCCTTTCAGAATGACTTCATATGACTTCACATGTTGGGTGGGTAGCTCGTAATTCATAATCACTCTTGGAGGACACCTGCATTAAGGAGTGCATCCATAGCTGTGAGACGTAACAGGTACAGGAAAACAAGTGGACCCCAAATTTATAGAATGACCCATATGTCAACGGGAACAGATTTTTAAAGGGGACCATCAGTACATGATGCCTTTAAAAGGATTTTGAAATCTGGGCTTCACCTCCAGACTCAGCTTTACCCCTTTAAAGCTGGAGCTGTAAATGAAGCCACATTAAAAAAAAAATCTCTACGTACTTGTGAGTTTGTAGGATGTCTGCGTCAATATCGACTCCAGTGAGCTGTTCCAGACACTGCTCCTGCTTGAGCTGCCTCAGCAAGCTGCACTCCCCGCAACCCATGTCAAGAACCTTGGGCAAATAGAAAAAATGTTGCATACCGGTACATACGACTTGCAATAAATGCACACCACAGCACTATACCCCAGCCAGTACTTGCCAATGGCTCCTATTGGTTGGAAGTTTTAATATTTGCATATTCTCATTTGCATATAATAGAGTACTGCCTTCTTCGATATGATTTGGTAGTGTTGTCGCTGTGGGTCACATACTTTGTGTCACGGCAACAAGCGTATGTGGAGTGAATTTAAACAGTGTCGAAATCAAGTGCCAATACAGCTAGACTATTAAATTCCTGAGTGAAGTATCTGCAATGGCGTGGTAACATCACATGTCTATCATGTGTCTTCATCAATGTACTTTCCAGTTGCTGTCATGTCATGACGGCCATCTTAGACATGGCAGCTGTTAGTTTAAAAATATCACAATCAAATGGAAATTAACATATAACAAGGGTCTCTCTCACCAAGTTTTTAAAAATCCAGACAAGAAACATGTTTTTCCTTTTTATTTTACTTGTCCCAAGGATACAAAAGCTTAACTTAGGGCAGGACGGCTCCGGGTCAAGGAATTGCACCGTAGAAATAAACTTTCCAGTATCTTATTTATAAAAAAGAAAGAAAAGAAAAACACTTACCTTTTGGGGTTGTAATTTCTTGACCATGTTTTTCATTGCAATGTACCGTTGCACACATACTGGCGGAGTAAACTTCAGATCACTATGATGTAAAATATAAGACACAAGAATTTGGAATGTTATGTAATGTTTTAGTACAAAAGTTCATGTTTTTTTAATTAAAGTGAAATCAAAAGAAACACAGTTTACTCGGAGATAGTTGAACCTTTTTTGATGGGGGAGAGGGGCCAAGTGGACAAATTGGGGGGGGGGGTTAAAAAAAGATGTATTTTTACAAAGTTCAATTTCCAAAAAGTCCACACATTTTAAACTACCAATGTGTAGGTATTACACCCCAACTCCAAACTATGTGATGTTGCTATTTAGTTCACATGTATGAACCTTTCAGAGAAACTTTATGGAGATCAAAACTGACTTTCTCTGTAATTTACATGGAAAATTGGTGTTGGTCGTTCTCGGAATTAACCAGACAAATCGCTCCACTAACTAAGAACGGCCATGCACCACCACCGTGGTTTATGCCTTGCGATTCAGTGCGCCGTGCGTGCTCACGGTACATCGCGCGGTGATCGCCATCTTTATTGTTTGGGTCGCGTGTTGTCGCCGCGCTGTCATCGTCATTTTACCCCCAAATTTCCCTCAAAAAATCAAAACCCTGCCCTCTATCTATGACATACCTGTTTATTGAGAATGTCGCCAACTAGTTTGGTAGGTCCAATAATTTTAAAGTGGATTTTGTTCCCTTATACTAGAACCGGGCCCTACACTACACGATCGCCAACGACTGTACCCCTGGCTTAATATTAAGACAGTGTATATTTTGCCGGAGACGGCAAACCTTTAGTAAACGTTAGTTTGCCGGATATGCACTGAACATGCGCAGTTACTGTTTTTTTGTACTTAAACATTTTCCGGTGACAAGTTTTAGTCTGGCTCCATGCCAAACATTTTGTTACCTCGTATTCACAAGATGGGATTCAGACCATTTTAAATTTCTCGACTTTATTTGCCTTTTAAAAAAATCCTCCAGCTACAAATCTGAAAAAGAAAATGTAATACTCTGCAAAAATGTTTGAAGAATATTCTTATTTATTTGAGGAGAGGAAAAAAACTTTAAAATGTGGTGGTCGGTCGAATCGAACGCGTCATTCATTCTTTACTAGAGCCTTGTTAACCATTACACCAAACGTGATATACAACTTTTGGTGGGAATTTAATACATCTTATAATTTCGTTAGTTTGCCGTCATTACCTCCGGCAAAATATCCAGTATCTAATATTAATTTACACAAACTCTTTCCAACAATACACAATAGTGAGCGTCCCTAGGTATTTCGCAGAGTTCCTTACCACTTATCCATATTACCACATGGACGTGTTAAAAAGTACTAAAACTTTGCCGTCGTCGAATGTTTGGGCAGGAGGCGTAGTCATTCCACGTGTACGCAACTGTGTTCAACAGTTCAACATGCAATGTTTACATCATAGACATAAAGAACCTGACATAAAGAAGGTTCTTTATGTCTATGATGTAAACCATAGACATAATTTATGTCTATGGTTTACATCCACAATGAATAGCGCCACCAAGAGTTATAAAGCAGAAATTAACTTACAGGATTTTTGAGGGCGGCGTTTTGAAAAATGTGGGGGGTGTAAGGGTGAAGCGCGAGTTCCAAAATTATGGAGATTTCAAAGAGTATTTTTGGGGGGGCAGAAGATTAAAAAGATCCTGTTCTTGTCCTTTCGGGGTTTTTTTACAAGAAGATAAGAAATGTTACATAACTGACGTTCCGATGTCAAAAAGTACAGAAAGTTGTGTCAAACTTGCATATAAATTTGGGTCCTGCAAAAGAGAATTGCTTCCAAACCTAGTCCGAGTAACTTGGACCCAACTTATCGCCTTTATTCTGCTTCCTTTTGTCCCATTGGGAGCAGGGTGGGGGTAGGTGGGGGGTGTTAAACTCATATGCATAAAGCATAAAGAAATGGCCATTCTGTGAATTTTGTTCTCTGTTTTTTCACATCATAAATCAAAACATTTCTATTTTTCAATTTATTTAAGACAATAGTTTCTCTTCTGATGAAATTTGGATTTTTGCAGACTTTCTTTTCAGGAAATGAAAGTACCGCATCACGTAACAGCCGCTGATCCTGCTTTTAACTATGGTATAAAAAAAAATGGGAAACTTTTTAAGAAAAAAATAACCCCTTTTCCCCAACACACAACTAAAACAAGTGGAAAAATACACACGGAAAGTGAGGTAAACTTTGTATATTTTTTTCTTCAATAACTCCACAAAGTGATTTTTTTTAATATGGTACAAAGTAGGCAAACAAGTGGTAATTAAAAGCAGATGTATAACGTCAACATTCAAAGCTGTTCGAAATTCTATTGAAAAAACTCACTAATTTGCTTAGAACCCCATCAAAAATCCAACAAAAATATATATATCTCCATATTTGATATTAATACTGGGAAGTATTTTTGACAAAGTTGTATTTACTTTTGTTTAAAACATTATCTTCCCTATTTTCACATTTCTTCACTGAACCCACCAACTAACAACCTCCGATTAACAATGTGTAAATGCATTTTAATGGAAAGGTTGTCAGTTCATGGTATAACAACATTTTTTTTTAATTTTTAGTTTTTAGTTTTTAATTTTTTTTGAAAATTTTGCTACATTAAGTTTTTTTTCTCAATAGTCATATCAACATTGTTACTTGTAGCATTAACATACAATACAAGCATAATAAATAATCATGTGTTTATATTTGTGTCTTTTTTTCAATGTTCACACCGTATACAATGAAGCCAGTACAAAATTAAACCTCGACACCCTTGATATAGCAAGAGTGAAGTTACTTTATTTTCAAATATTGTTTTTAATATTACAATCCATTTCAATGTACACGTGTCAAACCTGTTAACATAGAATATCTGTATACATATAGGATTAGCTTTTTTTGAATGTAGGGCCGTCAATTTAATGAAGGCAGTTCACTGAGAAGTACACAGGAATCACACAAATAAAGGTCGAAAAAGAAAACAAGGGAAAAAACTCTGAAATTCAAGGTTTTTTGAACTGCTATGGCTTAATTGCATTTAATGAAGCCTCATTTGATATCCTTTTCACAAAAAGGAAAAAAAAACTAACAGACAGAGAATTATTCTGTTTTTGAGGATGGCTTGTTGGCATATTTTTCAAATTAATCCAATCCAAATTATATGAGCTGACGAAAAAATTTACAGCCATTCAGAAAAATATGTTTGCTTTTTTTCTATTCAATTATTCATACTTCACCCTTTTTGGGGTACCTTAAAAAAAGACGATATTCGGATATTGGGATCCCTGCTTTTTTCCTCAATGAAAGTGCCTCAAATTGCCTTGGCTTTACTTTCAAAATCTGTTTTATTGTACAGACGTGCTACACAATTTTGCTCTGTCTTTTTGTTTGTTTTTTGTACAGGCATTTCAATTTGCATACAACATATTAACACACATGATGTACAGATAATATATCGTGACCTCGAAAACACATGACCAAATTTTGCAACTCAAAATATGGAACAATAAAATGAAAACCCCAAAAAGTAAAAACACTGAGATGTCGAACAAACAGAGGATTGTGACATTTAAACAAGAGAAATGTAAACTATTTACAATGACATGAATTTTTAATTCAACACCATGGGTAAACAACATTTAATCCCCTTGGCAAGCACAAAGTTTGCCCTAATTTTGGTCTCTTTAACTTAACAGTCATTTATAATTTCGGGAAAAAGGCCCCCCCCCCCTTTTTTTTTTAAAAATAACCCCACATCACATTTCCAGTTTACAATTAAATGTACAAATCATCATTCGTGGTCAAAAACAACATCACTCCTGTAAAAACCTTTGGTTTAAAAACAAAAACAATCGAGCTTAAATTGTAACTTTCCTTAAAAAATAGGATAAGTTCACAAAATTATATAAAAGTCAACAGCTGATAATTGTCACATTACATTTTGAATGGAATCTTTTTAATTTCAAGCTCACCCATCACAATATCGATGTTTTGATTTTCATCACTTTCTTTTGGTTGGTAACGATAGAAGACTGGTATTCAGTCTTTGCTGGTTTCCATCATAGGCAGCTGATGTGAATGTACAATTGACTCCTGCCATTTTATGTAACGTGCTCTTTGAAAACAGAGATTTTTTAAAACGTGGAATTGGTCTTAGGTGTGGTTAAACTGATTTAGGCCTTTAAAACTGTAGTTATGGGTTTTTTTAATCCCCATAAACAGTTTTTTGGGGGGGGACAAACTGTACAGTATGTACTGTTGCTGGCAACTTCTCAGTGGCGTATTCTACTTTATTCACATATGTGTCTTTCAAAAGGGGAGTTCTTAGTTTTTTGTTTAAGCAAAAAGCCAACAAATTGTCAAGTTTTTAAAAAATGTTTTTTCCAGTTTCTCAGAGCAGGTAACATATTCGCCAGAATTCACTGCACACTTACTTCAACCACTTTTCATTGCATTAACCTTCAGAAATCATTTTGGACATAACGTAATTTTACTCATTAGAAAATATGACAATCGTATCAAGGTTTTAATAAAACAATGTTTTACGAGGAAAAAAAAAAGTCATGTTTAAAAAAAAACTTTTCGATTTACTGAAACTGCTTTGCAATCAATTGAAATTACAGCCACAGATTGCAGTTTAAGAAACCAAATGCAATGGTGTTTTTTAAATTGTTTTTTTAAGTTGCTTTGAAACCAAATATTTATTGTTGGGGTTTTTGGGAGGGAAATGTAGATTTTGTAAAGTCCTACTTCTTAACAACACAAAATGACTTGTGTTACACAATGCAAAATCAAACTATTAAAAACTGAAAAGAAAATATCATCTATAGGACTTGCTTTATTCAAAAAACCAAAGCAAAATACTTCTGTATTAAAAGTACATGCACAATTAAAATACTTTTTTTTTCAGAGTATGTACAGAATCGCGATATTCCACCGTTGGTCAAGCAAAAGAATGTTTGTACAGAAAATAGGGATTGGATTAATAAAATGGTCCAGATTTTTGTCTTTTAAAATGTCGTTATACAACTGTTAAGGAAATACCAATACACAATATATACGGGCGTTAAACTGATGCAGTTATTATTACTGAAGTGTATTTTTAGATAAAGCATTTTTGTACAAGCCCGTAAAGAAAGCGGCAGCTGTGTGGAGGAATAGATTGGAGGCCTGATGATGTCACACTTTGTTTTTTGCAATGCATTGTGGGAGCCAGGTGCGGACCACCACACAGATTGTTGGGTTCTTCGTTTGGTATTTCTGGGGTCTACTAATGAAATTGAGACCGCAAACGGTCGTCATTTTGAGGGTTGTTTTGAAAGTTTAGTTTTAATTTGAATCACCCCACTCCTGTTGCTTTCAATAAGATTTGAAGGGTTGCATGGTAAAGTCAGCAATTAGAGTAAAGTATGCGGTTGCACCATATGCAGTTCTGAACAGAATAGGGGGACCACAACGTTCCTGACAGTATGCTCTGCCCAAAGTCTGTGTTGGGAACTTGCAAAACTGTAGTTCTGGAATTTTTCGCATGCTACAGATAGGGACAATATTCCAATCCCGAGTACTCATGACACAATCGCGAGTCCCCCACCTGGCTCTAAGAATGTTACGCAATGAAACATAGTGTGACATTATTAACTCTCTGGGTCAACTTAGGTGGGACAAAGGGAGAGGGAGAACAGAGTACCAGTGAAAAGGAAGAACAGGGGGTTACGACAAGGTGCTGGGTGTGTGGCACATGAATAGTAGTGACAGCTTTTAACAAGTGAAACCACCTTAATAGCCCAGTCTCATGGCGCTGCTAAGCCCACAACAGAGCCTCCATTTTACAGCAACTGTAGAGATTTTACAGCGAGGGTTCAATAAAGCCCCTTCCAATGTTTTGACCAATTACAGCAGTGACTGATGTCTGACATGTGTGCACGAGGATGACATGTGCGTTAGTCTGGTTCCCAGACCAAATGATTCTAACCATTCTGACAAAATCTTAGGTCAGGTAAGCACAACATTCAAAACTAGAACATAACACAGCACAGCCCAACAGCCCTCGTACGAGGCACAACGTCTGCACACTGGACATTTAATACAGATTCTTGCGAATATACCTGGCACTGCATTTTTTTTTAATGCAAGCACTGAATTTATGAACTCAGATTTTTTCAAAACTGATAACAAACATGACAGGTATATTGTTGAAAAATAGAAACTGTTTTAAACTGTTGCGAACATATCCAAGTGTCAATGAAATTTGTTCGGCAAAATTTGGACATTTTTGCAAAGGATCCTGCCCAGTTTTGGTCAGTTTTGTTATTTTAACCCATGCGGCTACCTGGCTACAGAATAGTCGTAATCTTTTGGTCTGGAAACCAGACTACATGTGCATATGACCTGTGTTGCTTGAACATGCAGTGTGGCATTGGAGATGCACAAGTTGTTGCCCAATGTGGGCGGGGCTAAAATGGATATTTGTTGTCAGACCTAGACATGAGCCCTGGGTTAAAAAAAAAAATATACCAGCCATGTCAGTAACCACAATGCCTGAATGACAAACGACATATTCCCATATGGAACTATTTACAGAATTGTGTATCACCACTGCCAGAAAAATATTCAGTACTATAATATAAGATCTGTGAGTAAGATATTCATCTGCTATATATCTGAACAGTAGATTGTGTGGCACAGAATACCTTGCCCCTGTTTGAACTGTACACGTACATATACACAATTTCAATAGATTTGAGTTTGTAGATCTATGCTTTAGTAAGAAAATAGCTGCAGTATTCTATTGACCCGAAGTTAACATGTGCATTACAAGTTTTGATACAGAGATAGCATGTTTCAAGATTTTTCTGATTTCAAACAAAGCATTCCTTTTTGGGGGGGGGGCAAAGAATACTTTGCACATCGTTTGGATAACTTTCACGACAGCCATGATAATATGGATTATACTTTGAAATAACTGTAAATAAAGATAATACATTTAGTGAAGTTCAACATCCCATATACAGATTTTCTTATTGTAACATTTTCATGTTTCCTTTTTCCTTTTTTCTTATACACTTTCATTTGTATTACATTTGTACAGATATTATTTCCCCGTTTGGAAGTGTTGAATATTTAAAGTCATGTCAATCTGAAATTGTATTTTTTTTTAAAGAAAACCACATATCTTTCTACAGCTGCTTTATAAACCAATCTTTTTCCCTGATCTTAAAAAACATATTCCAGTTCATTCGTCTTTTAAAAAAAATCATTTATTTCAATGTAGTTTTCATTAATTTTTTTATATTTTTTTTATAGAAAGTAGTTGACTAGTGTGCTATTTTGTTTTTTTTTAATAATTACTTTGTATACAAAAACAGCATCCTAGTCCTGTTAAGTTAATTGAATGCTATATACACACAAATTATATAGTAGAACATCCATTTTTTTGAAATATAAATCTAAAATAGCTATTAAAGTCAAAATAATATACAACAATAACCGTCTTGTGAAACACAAAACACATTAAGTCAATGGAACAGAAAGTCTACAAGATACATGTACATGTATACTCAATCCAAAACCAAAAAGATGCGCTATTCACAAACTGCTGAACAGAATATTCCAATATTTGGAGAGAAAAAAGAAGGAAAGAAGAACAGATATTTGGCGCGAGGGTCATAGTTTAACGAGAGCTACGTTGTGCTCATGAATCGACTCTAAACATTTGCATATATTTATGGGTATTTATGCAAATATTGGGCAACCCAAGTTATTTCATTCTATGAAAAGGCTGGACATTTCTTTGCTTTCAAGGAAAAAATTTGGGCTCCAAATAAGGATCAAATATGTTCTTCAATCTTTAATCGAACCATACTGGATTCATACTTGGCAGACCTTATGCTTGGGTGAGATTGGTGGGGAAATGGAAAAATCCACAAAATACTCAGCGGAGGGTTTGAGGTTCCCTGGGGCAGCAGGGCAACGTAGGGTCTGTGGTATATGTTTGTACTTTGCCTAAACGCATCTCTTAAAATATCCTTTTTTTTGTTTTTGTTCTGTTAAACTTTGAAAGGTAAAAACACCTTTACGGTAAAACCCTCAGGGATTACAGATTTCAAAAGGGAATCTTTCAAAATCCTGAAATCGGAAAAATTCCCGATGAAAAGTCCTGAAATTAGGAACAAAATCTTGACAAATCTCACCCTTGCTTACGTCAGTTGGTTCTAAAAGAAGGAAAATTCAAGTCAAAATTGGAAAAAGGAATTAACCTTTACAGAACTCATTGCAAATATTGGATAAATCACTGATTCAACGCAAAAGGTTTTCAAGAGAGTTGTTGCGAATCTAGAGAAACAATTTGTATACATCTGTATTAAAAGCCTAATTTACAGCTTTTTTTTTGCAAATTTCAACAAAAATAAAATATTTCGCTTGTGATTAAATACATCTCTATGCTAGCCCACACAAAGCAAAGAATTCTGTTGGGGCCCAGCCCCCAATTGTTTTGTGTATAAACATCTTTTTCTAAAAAATAATCGTTTATTTTTTATTTTTAAGTCAATACAAATTTGAATCACATCACAAGGGACAAAAACACCAAAAATCAATTCTCTTGTTTACAATGGCACAGCCACAAGACAAACTCAAAGTACGAGACAAAACAAGAAAAGAAAAAGGGTAACACACTCCATTCTTACAAGACATTCTGTTTAATAATTGTAGTTTCTGAGGGGTGGAAAGGGGTGCTTGAGAAGATATTGGTCGCGTGCACGGTGCAGCTGTATTTCTGTACTGACGTCAAAAACAATACCACACTGACAGACAACTTGTGCAGATATACGTTAACACAGAGATATCCACACAAAGTATGCGTTACGTGCACTCCGTTTACTAAAAAAAACACGACAACCCAAGATTACAAAATGTATACGAACAAATACTTTACAGCATCTTCAGCCTTTTGGAAGAAAATCTGGGCAGTAACTTTCTTTTTTGGGGGGCTTAAAGTCACCCCCACCCCTCCAAAACTAGGAAGTTGTTTTTTTTAATTTGAATGGACTGCAGTAGAAGTAATGGAGGTCTGTGTCAATACACATTCAGAAGCTGTAGGTTTCTTTTTGTAAGAGATTAGTCTTTTAAAAAAATTGAGGGAAAAAAAATTATAGAACATCCCGTAATGCCAGAAGGGCTTATAACTTTTACTGCCACGTAAACTGAGCTGTCAACACTACATAATTTGTATGGAATCATATTGACCCCTGAAGTTAAGAAAAGTCACCAAATTTCATGCTGATCAGCTAAAGGTTCCAGAGTTATTACATTGTGAGGAACATTATGCCCCCCTCCTCCACTGGTCGTGATACGGTTCATGGTTTAAATGCACTATTTAGTTTTTAGCGACATTACAGATAATAATATATTGGTTAATAATAAAAGACTGGAACAAACCTACAGCTTTGAAGTATACACATGCTCTTCTTCCACTCCAAATTAGTGGCCCCTTGTCATTAAGAAAAAAACAAAATAAGACTTCCTCAAAAATGGAGGTGATTGCCTTTATAAAACAAAGGAACTAAATTTTGAAAAAGGCCAGAGAAGGAAAAAATTAAAAACATCGGAGACCTGTTCACCGGACCCACGCCTCCGATATTCTGGGCCGTTTGGAAGGCGGGAGGTCTTTATCCACTAAGGCGCGCCCGCCGTGATCGCTGTACTGGGGGGAACCGTTGGGGTCAGCCGGCCCCGGCGAGGTACTGGGCTGGTTGGGCATCATCTGGGGGTTGAGCTTGCGGTCCCTCGGGGGCGACAGGGGCTCGCATTTGATGGACGTCGGGGTGGTGAAGGAGTTCTGGACCGACATGGATGACGTGGATACACTCCTGCACACAAAAGAGAAGGGAAAATAAATTGAAAAAGTGAGGAAACTTAGAGCAAATTCCTATTGAATGACGTGAACTTTTGCTTCTTTTGGCCAAGTTTTCGTTTGGAATTTGGGAAAGAGTTCAAAGAGGTCATCAAGACATTTGGATGAACAAAATAGTAAAGTATGCAAAATGACTAAAAGCATCATTAACAGTAACTTTTGCAGAAGAATTGGCACTAACCATTGGCATATTTTGCAGAGACTGTAAGCACAGCGAAGAGCATCCGAAATTCAGGGGCAACATTGTCTCCAAAAAAATGATGCAACAATAGTAATCTCCATGAACGTTGCATTGTGATTTTTACGATGGAATTTTTGTGTGTTGGGAAGATATAAATTCAGAATTGGGGTTTTGCGTATTCCCTATTTCATAATTCCATAGGCACTGTAATACTAGGTGCTGTCTGATGGCTTGAGAGAAAAATTCACAAGCTTACTCAGGTTGGACTTGAACCCAGGACCTCCTGCTTACTATTGCAGACATCTTACATTCAACCACCGAGCTTACCAGGGTCGGCTGGCTGGTTCAAGATACGTCAGCTTGAGATTTTGTTTTTCCTCACAAGCACTTGGACGGCACTGAGTATACCATGCTTATGACATTAAGTCTGAATACTGAATTGGCCCTCGTTGGAAGGAATTGAATGCCACTTACAGTGGATGGCCCGTGATTCCTGCGGCCTGTATCGCCGCCGTGAGCGGTCCTGCCTGGGTGGACTGGGTGTGCCAGTTGGGCATCGTCAGCCCACTGGGCGAATTGAAGTTGATCTGATTGAGGTCGGCACTTGTCAACTGGAACTCGGTTCCTAAAAGGGTAAAAAGACAACATGTTGGCCAGTTTCATCACCGATGTAGTAGTTAGGCATGGAAGCCATAAATGATTCAATTTTTTTGCTGGTGCCAGTGGGCCAGCCAAGAGTCTTCTTTGTACCTATCTGACTGACTGACTGTCACTTATGAGCCGGGCAGTGCTATTGTATAGCATACCCTGCAACGCCAATGGCTCAATCCGGCCCATTGTGGAGACCAGATGTATGAAAAGGCTTCCAGTGAATCAATCGAATAGAATTCGGTGTGTTCTCGGACCAGCTTGCCTCGTCTTGCGCCTTCGCAAGCTGGTCCGACATTTTGTGAAGAACCCAGCTGACACAAACTGACC
This sequence comes from Patiria pectinifera, assembly GCA_029964075.1. NCBI lineage: Eukaryota > Metazoa > Echinodermata > Asteroidea > Valvatida > Asterinidae > Patiria > Patiria pectinifera. The sequence goes on along the minus strand of CM057129.1, from coordinate 22,783,312 downwards.
AAAGCAATTTTGTAACTACGCTTGTAGACATGCATGCACGCACACTGTGTTTCTCTGACTGAGGTTGGACAGGACGATTCACCCTTTCTGTACAGTCAGCCAATATATCAATTAACAATTGTTGACTGCTGTGATATGGGATATGAAGGTTAGAACACCCGAAGGGGGCATGCTATGCGCCCCGAGGGTGTTCAAAATGTCATATCCCACATCACAGCAGGCAACAATTGTGTTGTTATACCTCTGTCTTGGATTCTTTGGACTTTGAAAACATGAAAACAAACTGCAGTAAACACAACAATCATGACAATCCGTGGACAATCGCATGTCAACTTACATGCATGTCGCGTACCGTGCTCGAAACAGCTGATCGTCTGCTATTTCGCTGCTCCCACCCATGTGTGAAAACATGGTGAAAATAGCGTGGGTACCAACTATACAAGCGTTTCACACCGTACGTACAAAGTCATAGCACACTTCCTCACAGGGAGTGTGCCATGACATTTTATAAACTTAACACGTGATCGTTCTAGGCCAATGAAAATACAGTATTCAAGACAGAGGTGTAACAACTCAAAATGGCGCCCCCTAGAAACAGCAGCTCGAATGTCACAGCACATCGTTTTCAACCTTTCTTATATTAAGGCAGTTAATTCAGTACTCAATGAGTTAAGGTCACAGTCAAACAGGGCTATCATATTATAGCATGCGAAGTATTGTTTGTTTTACCTGTGTGGTATCCTGTCGGTAGGGCTGATGGGTAGTTTGGTATTACGCCGTGCGGATTACTGGGCGTGGTTAATGACACAGTGGGTGTGGCTAACGACTGATTTAAAGAGATTCCAATATTCTGTGGAAAATAAAAACAAGAGGAAACAGACAATCAGAATAAAGTCTTCTGTTTATGATACACCTAGGCCAAGACAACAACACAGTCATGATGCAAAATATAAGTACATATACAAAACAGCTCCAATAACAATGGTAACAAGGTAGGTGATGTTATCCAACGTGTCGGCATGTCATATTTCACCAAAGACTTAAGCAATGGATTGTACATAAAAATTCGTCTGTAGAAATGCCCCCCCCCAAAAAAAACCACATTTGTACAAACGGACATTTTTATTATCATATTTTGTTACTTTATGACTCAAACAAATTGTACAAAAAAAACGTTTAACAAAACAAGTGTTTTTCATTGTGATACAGTCCATGGGTTTCATACACCCTGGAGGGCAAATGACACCCTCGGCTACATCATCTGCACCCTTCAGGCATATAAAATGCCACGTACTACTTCACAGAAGACAACAATTGTACATTGGGTGTTTTCACTGCGTGACGCACAAGTTTTCAGTCTGAAGCAAAACCTTATCCAGAAGTTTTATGAGTCCGCAATCTGCTTCCTCGTTATCTTGTTTTCAACCAGTACGTGGTCACAAGGAATTTGTGTAGGTTTCATTTCACTTCCGCAAAGTGCAGCCTTCTTTGTACCGAGAAGTTTCTCCAAATGTCAAAGAAAAACGAATGAAACCAACGACTGGTGGAAACAAAGGTTCGCTCATTATTTCACATTTTGACAACTGTAGATCTTCAACAGAGCACTGTCTATGGAAAACATTCAGTGCAGATGCATCATATTCTTGCCGTACAACATTTCATAAAGGGGTTCCAAGAAACCGTTACGTAAGAATAGACCTGCGTCATCACCTTAAATATAAAGATAAAGCCGACTATGTAAGAGATAAAGCCGACTATGTAAGACTGTAATTGCACAGTGTATTACCAATCTTATGGACATACATGGCTCAAAAACTACAGACACTTTTAATAATGGAGGTTTAAGGGGGCAAAACAAAAGAACAATTAAAAAAATTTAAAGGAATTCCATATGCACTTCTTATATAAAATATATCATAAAGGTCGGAGGTCATGGGTTCGAGTCCCAATCAAATAATCTTGCGATATTTTTTTCTCGCAAGCCCTCGGACAACACTGAGTGTGGACTCCGTGCACTAGAATTTTCTTTCAATCAATATAGAAGTACAATGGACAGTTTCTACTGTGAAGATACACACCGCGAGGGAGTGCGATATACTGTTTTGCTCAGAAAGTTGAGTGGTTTTTCTTCCTCAAAATACTGAGAGATAAATTAGTCCGAGTATCACCTGTTGTTCAACGAAGCCCGCTCCGAACCAACGTCCGATATATGTAAGGATGCAAATTTTATGCCACCCCCCGCGTCAGCATATCAGAGTCAACTTTAGAAATTGTGAAGTAATTTTGATGATTGTTCAATTTGGCTGCCATGTTTTCTTAATACAACAGCTGGTTACAGAAGACCCTTTAGAAGGTGCCCACTGAATGGTCAGAATCTCGAGGTCAAGGCGCAGACTTGTTTTGCATAATTAATCGCCGAATCTGCTCACATACCATAGACCCTTGCTGTGTAAAGGGATGTTCCACAGACGAGCGATAAATCTGCATTCCAACCAATCTAGGACTGGGTGGTTATGAGACTGCGCTGTAAACTTTTCATTAATTAATTAGCATAAATTTGAATAACTCGGCGAGATTTCCACCCATGAATAAATGCTTGCTACCGCGCAACACGCCACTTTTCGTTTCCACTTTCCGTTGCCACGCTTCTGTGTTAAACTGTTAGAAATACACACACTAGCGACCGGTCGTCTTACGTTTTGCAGGCCGGGTCTCGACGTGGGTATGACAACCTTGAGCCCATGTCGATGCGTGAACTGCTGCTTGTTCATGGATTTCAGTGGGAGGTTGTTGTTGGTGCCACTGTTGGGTGATATGGGACTCATGACACCGGAGCTGTGTGGAGGTCCCAGATACGTGTTACCTGGAAAATAAGTCATCCAAAAGGAAACAACATATAAGAGAACACTGTAGAATAATTTTTCCCTGGTAAAAAAAAGAAAGAAACCAAAAACCAGATTGAACAGCACCATTTAGTGTTGTTTTCTGGTTAGTGAAGATTTTAAATACCCAATTTCACGTTTGGTATTGCAAAATCTGGAAGATTCCATCTCCAAAATAGAAGAAATGCCATGGAAAACCATGAATGAAATGATGAATAAATGATTTTTTTTTTTTTAATTGTTTTTTTTTCCAGGTAGAACGAGGGGAGCATGTATTTCACCTGTTAAAGTATGCAACTTTTCAGGAGAATAAGAAAATGTGACATTTGGAATAGAGCACTTGGTTTGTGCCCAGAGGCAAATTATAGCACACTACTGGAACAGGATTCTTGGCCATGAAGCCTAGATTTATTGTTAATATGTTTGTCCAATCACAGTGCAAGAAGGAAGACACAGATGTTTTTAACAGGGCAGGTGTTTAGCTGCACAGACATGCAGGTTATCTTTTTTAAAAGGCACACAGGAAATATCTAACCAGGCAGGCTTGCTACAACAAACACAAGGCACTGTCAGTGGAAAACACAAGACAAAATGCAACAAGGGGGAAAAAAAGCCATAGACGGGCCTCGTATGTTTAAAGTCATTGGTTACAAACTGTGAATAATGGACGCCGTGTTTGGTAAGTTTGAGGATTCCAAACAAGGGGCAAATGGAATTATTTATTGACATGTAGCTCCTTCTGCAAGCAAATGCTCTGAACCGTGTAGCGTTAGCCTGGCATAGCATTTATATTACATGTGATAGCCAATTGATGCACCAGATTTCTCCCTGTGTGAAGTACGTCACAGCGTGAGCGTAAGGTGTGACAAATATAATCAAAGCGCAACCAGGGGAGACTGTTTACCGTGACTCCCCGGGAAAACACAAAAGCAATGGAGTGTATGAAAGTGTGTGCAGTGAAGTGCGATTTTGCAAATTCCTCATGTTTTGTGCTGGTCCCAAAGGCCAGCCTAGTGTCTCCTTTTTTACTTAACTCACTGACTGTCTGTCACTTGTGAGTCGGGCAGTGCTATTGTGTAGGACTACCCTGTATTGCTAATGAATGGGATAAATGCGGCTCATTGTGAGGACCAGATGCATGAAAAGACTTCTAGTGAATCGTCATTCTGAATCAAGTGAATGGAATTGTGTGCGCTCTGGGACCAGCTTTTACCTTGTCTTTTTCTGCTTGTCCGTTTTCTTTCTAACCCCCCCCCCCCCTTCCCCAACTCTTTCCCTCGCCTTACCTCCTTCTCGTTGCTCGGAGTCTGTCTTGTCTCTGCTGTTTGTTTTGTCGGGGTCCTCGCTAACGCTCACCAAGCACCCTAGTGGCGGGGGGAAGATGGGGGTACCGGTCGCAGCATGCGGAGTACCAGTGAGCAGCCAGTGTTATGAGTGTATATGGCAAGCACATTATGCAGGTGGCCCCCAGTTGGTTGGTTGGTTGGTTGGATAGTCATGCATGGAGTGAGAGAGAGAGGATGGAAAAACACACACAAAAGTGCTGCTGAAGCCACAGGTTTTTTTTTTTTTTTTAAGGCAACAGAAAAAAGTAGTGATCAGCCTTTAAAAAAAAAAAAGGTTCCTGGTTTCCTATTTTATTATTTTTTGTCTATTTATTTATTTGTTTTGAAGCAAGTTGGATCATGATGCTGAAGATTGTGGAAATGACTGAGGTGCCATGTTGGAACGTTGATCGCAGAATCATAAGAAAATGAAAGCATCGCCATCCCCTACGCATTTCACTTTGTGTGCCTTCTTATAATCACCATGCAGTTAAAACTTCAACTTTTAAGTATCTTCAAATAATAAAAACTAGCATTGTATTTTGTATTTTAAACGCTCTTGCCTGAATTCACATAAAGTGCAAAATGGACAAAACACAAAAACAAGGAACCTTTTTTTATCTGGAACAAATTCATGTACTGAGATGCAAGCACCGTTTCCGTGCCCAGCGTGAGGTGGCATGGATGCCAAAATGAACTGATTTTTGTGAACTTGGGGGGAAATGAGTACCAATTATGTATGAACCGCAGAGCAAAAAAAAGTGCAGCCCCACAACCAATGTACACGTACATTTTGTACCAGAATGCCAGAATGCTCTCATAAACATAACATTAGTAACACCATGTTTCCCACACCAGCAAAACGGACATACACGTACTTTAGATTTTGGGGAATTTGGCATGATTTTGACTGAATTTTGTCACATGAAGGTATGAATGGCCTGTGGCTTGGAGTAAACCTACTTTATAAGCAGGCTTTTCTCGTGCGGTTTGTAAAGATTAAAATTGTCCTCAAGTCTCAATCGAGAGCTATGTTAGCCTGTGTTAGGCCGGCACACCGAACTATGGCCATTACTGATGGCACCAAGACAGCGATAAGATCTACCACTATGGATGCAAGCTATAGAATTAGGCTACATGTTCTGTTCCTGTATACAGAACACATATTTTCAAGAGCAAGCTTGTGTTAGCGTTACGCACACCCTTGTAATCAGAAAAGAGGACCGTGGAATTCAAGACTTTTCCATTTTTGCGTACCAAGCTTGGCTTTGTAAAATGTACCAGACTTAAAAAGGAACTGGACTGTGTTACTCTACACTCATGGAGCCCCCTTCAATGGTGATAATGCATCGTCATCGCAGGGGTTCTGGTGGCAGACGCTTTGTACAATAGCTGGAACAATGCTTTTGCCATTGAAGGGGGCCTCTGTGGGTGTAGAGTCATAGCGCTCGGATTGTCTATATCCAAGTTGGAATATGAGGCCAAATTTTTAACTAATTTTGACAGTATGGATAATTGAGATCGATGATGACAACTGCCAATTTGCTGATGACAATTGCGGATTGGTGTTTTGTTTTTGTTTTTTGAAGTCGAGACTAACCTGTGCTGGCAGGACGAGGCGGTTGAGGCGAGATGGTATTCCTCATCATGCTAGGCTGTGGACTTAGACTGGTCCTCATGTGTGGACTGTGATGGTGCTGCTGCTGCTGCTGCTGTTGTTGTTGTGGTTGCGGGCTGAGACTGATCCGTGACATTGGGGGCTGGGGGCTCAGGCTCTGTCGGGGAGCCGTGGCAGGCGGCTGCATCAGCTGGGGGCTGCTGACCAGCGTGGGCTGGCTGGGCGGGCTATTGTTGTAGATGTGCGTCATCTGCTGGTGCTGGTGTGCTTGCTGCTGCTGCTGCTGTTGTTGATGCTGCTGCTGCTGCTGCTCAGAAATGGGGATTGCCACGGGCATGGAGTTTGGGTAGTTGTTGGCCATCGCTTGACCCTGTGAAACAAAAATATGGGCTCATTTTTGTGAATGTACCGGTAGACATGGTGATAGTAGCGACTGAGATCATAAACAGGTTTGAAAAAAACCCTCAGTGTTGAAGCTGTGGTTCTTATGACCGATCTAAAGTCATCAGAAGTTCATGACAAGTCAATCATACGTCATCCAGTTCCAAGTTAACTCACAAGCTATTCAAATGAACAGTGACAAAGGCATTCCTTTGTCATTGTTCATCCCTTGTTACTTGTGGGCACGTGTGGTCCAGTGGTGGAGCACAGAATTCATGATCGTGAGTGGGTTCCAGCACTGCCGTGGCCATGCGTGTTGTGCCCTTGAGTAAGGCGCTTTACCTCAATTACTCCTCTCAACCCAGGTGTTAAATGGGTACCGGCATTATTCAATGCTGGGAAGGTAACAGACTCGCTGTGGAGGAGGTGTGGCGATCCCCCCACAGCAGCATATGAGTCTGGCCCAATGGCTAACAAAAGAGAGATGGGCACTCCGTTCCTGTTAACACAGGTTCGTCCCCTTTACTTTTTTGTTTGTTAATTGTGACTGGACTTATGAATTGAACTGTGACAGGACGTGTGATGTACTTGTGATCCATCATTAGTACCTGTTCTTTTATGGCAGCATGTACAGGTACAGGTACGTGTATGTATTCAAAATAAACACACTAACAATGTCCTGTTCTCGTGAACCAGACATTAAAACTTGCAGCATGCTGTCGGTAGCATCTTGGTGAATAAAACTTGAACACAAGAGTTGATTTAAAAACACTTTTCGTGAAATTGCCCAAAGCTCCAGTTTTAATCCTAAACAATCTTCAACTCAACACAGTGAGATTTTAGCTGGATGCTGTTGATCTCAGCAGGTAACAAAAGATGACCCCGTCTACATGTAGCTGATGGATACCGTTGGATTCAGTGGAGCCAACTTGTGTGTAATATCAAAGTTTCTAGTGTTGCTAGTGAAATATGAATAAAAGGACTAAAGATGTTCCGTCAGTGCTCTACAACAACAAATGTTTTCCTTTGATGAATGTTCAACTTGTACACATGCTCTACTCTTGCGTAAAAACACTTCTCTCTTCAATTCAGGCATCTGCAACTGTCTGATAAACAGGACTCTTATTTTTGGTTTTCATTTGGGCACTAACAGATTCGCCCCGAGAGTAGCTTGGCTCCAGGTCCCTACATTGATAATGGTGGTGGGCGGGAACCAGTCTATCCTGCAAGACTTAATTAGGCCATGACAAACGTAGTTGGCTGTGGCTTCAAATTACACACGAGTCTATGGTAGCAGTTGCAGCTACTTCCCATAGACCTGTGTGTAGTTTCAGCCGAAGCCAAGTAATTCGGACAAGGCCTTATTGTCGGGCCAACAGTATTGTTGTCCTCGTATTTGATTTTGAGGCTATTCATAGCAATGTCTTGTCTTTCAAATCAGCGGACTTACCCTTGACATGTTTCCGTTCATCATTCGGTCAAATTCCTCATTGATTTTGCTGTATTTGGCCTCTGTGCGCGGTGTCAACGTGCAGTTGTAGCCCTCTACATCTTGGTCCGGACTATCACAGCCTTTGTTTTCTTTCTTGTTCAGCAACTGATTGATAAAAAATTTAACAAAAGATAGATATTAAACAATGTATACAAATTCAACAAAATAAAAAAGAAAAGGAAAGATAAAAATAAACAAAGCAGTCCATATCAATTCACTTTTCATGTCAGGACTATGTAGTGGAAAATTATGAAACAAATATTCAAGTCATTGTTATTTTTATGTCCAATATAAACTGAGATTATTAGTTTTCTACGCTTATTTTGTCTACAGTTTCTTACAATTTCACGGTGAAAACAACAAAAAATATTCTTTCCAACAACCCTAGTGACCTGTTTTTTTGGCTGGATGTATTTTGTTTTTACAAGTTCCATTGTTGTACCAAATTGCATTACAGATTCAAATAAGCCTAAAAAACTACTTCAAAAAGGACACTTGGATTTTTTTTTTAGGGGGGCATGCGATGGGGGGGGGGGGCATATTTGTGGAAAAAAGAAGCTGTCTGGACATACTGAAAACAGAACTTAAAAAATAAAATAATAATAATAATATTATTAAGCTGACTTTGTCTTTCATGCGCAGTCTACTCTAAAACTATTACTTTCTGGTTTTGCTTATTATGGTTAGTTTTATAATGTAATGCAGACTGTAGTGTCTCATATTTTCATTGGCGATGAGCCAATATTGCATCAAACATGTCAAGGTCTACAGCACATTACTGATGACTTTACAATACTCAATGTATTTTGATTATGTGGGACAACGTACATAACATGTGGGAAATTGCAGGAAACCCAAATGCACACATAAAAAAAAAAATGTTCCCCTGTTACCTGAAGCCAACTATTAAAAACTATAATATACTTGTAAACCATTTTTTTTAAATTGAAAAACATGGTTTTTTTTAGGGGTATCTGGTGTCTGTTTTTTTAGGTTAATATTATTAGTTACATGTAAGAACTGGCAAAATGGACAGTGTACATGCATTCCAATACTGCCACACTTGCCATGGCACTTCACTTAGCACGGTGGCACTTAATAAACTGTGTTGATTGATCAATTTGGTGAAAAATTAACTTGACAAGATTTGAACGTATTGTACAAACCTGTCACATTTGAAATTGACTGAGTACCGAGATAACTGCTAACGATATTGTTATGCTTGCATGATGAGCATGAGGATTTGCAGCACAGTGTCACCATTTTTGGCAAAATTCTGCCTGTTAAGTTTAACATGCTCTTTGCTAATTGTTTCTTGACAGAGACTATGTTTCCAGAAAACTGTACCCAAAATCGGGAACACTAAGGTTTAGGCTTGAGTGATTTCAGGCCACAATCGGATAGAATCCATTCTTAAGATGGAATCCGAAATCTTGTCATTCCATTTTTTTGAGGAATCAATTCCCAGAAGTAACAACTCAATTTTCTCAAGAATAGATTCCAGACACTACAAAACAAATTTTATGTCACTCAAAATGTACATCACATGTATAGCAAATTATCATTTTTACAAGATAAACAACGTAACTCCTTTTAAAGACATAGTAATTCAGTACTGAAATTCAGCAGTGAAATTACGAAGGTCTTTCCTGTTTGTGTTGGACGGATAGAAATAGATTCATTTCCAAATGGAAAGGTGACTCCTAAATGGAATCACAATTGAATCCACAGGTTTTGGCATCATAAGTGTTATTTACAGAATAGTTACAAAACATTTAAATTCCTTACTAATCAGAGGATAATGAGATTCTCTGAAGTATACCTCCCAGAAACAATTTGTAATAATAAGTCAACGAGCCGCTGGAATTGTTTGGCCGGATGTTATTTTGTCCTTGCATGTGGCCTATGGTTTAATGATGGGCCGTGGGGACATCCATTTCTCCGGACAGACTACGCTTTTAAGTGTTAAATGGTGCTGCAGGCAACACACAGATTAAGTTAACAAATTTACCGTAGTTCTGCTGTTTTGCAAAGCAGGACAATGTTGAGTAAAACAGGAGTACCAGTACACTAACAAAAAGTTGCCAAAAGTTTCCGCCTCTCGTATTTAAAGAATTCGGCTCTGATAAAAGTGACTAAAATAAATATTTTTGTTAGTCTTCACCATGCATTTAAAAAAGAAGAAATTCACAAGCTGAAGATATAATAAACCTATGGAGACAAATTTGAAGCATTTTAAAAGCAAGTTGTTGAGAAAAAGTTAAGTTGCACTCAGCATGTATTTTAGGTAAAAAATTCAAACTCAGACTCACCAAATAGCATTAAGTCAAAAATGTTATAAAACTAGCAAGAGAGGATCCAAGGGGAGTGATTGTTGGTGGTCAACCACCCTGCACCCGTCTGACCAATGTTACCGCATTCACACCCACCCCCCTGAAAAATCTTGGACTTTTAACACCCAAGCCACTCCCCTTTTGAAAAATCCAGCATCTGCCAGTGACCAGGGTAAGCTAAGGAACAATCTACAAAATCTAGTCGTAGATGTACATGTACATGTACATGTATAGAGTCTCATATCCAGGCTCATCTACCCTTCCCAAAACAAATACCAGATGCCACGGATTGCTCATACTTTCTTCCAAGACACTCGAAACGCATACACAGTCCATACACCCTTTCTCCGGCGTGCCATAAATAGCCCCCAATCCCTCAGCGTACCACCGTTTTTGGACCGCTCGCTCCAGGAATAGCTGCGGCCCGGGTTATTTCAGTTCAACCCCAGCGAGGTACCTGCCAAACCCCCGGGTCTGAGGGTTTTTTTGTGGCAGGCTGCGGCGTCTCTGTGTGAAGCGTCTCGATGAATCACCGGCCTTGCTCAGTCGGTGTCAAAAAAAAAGAAGCTCACCACCTACAGACCCCTGCTCTCAGATGCTGTTTTCGGTCCAAGCAACGGACCTAACAAAGAACAACCAAGACCTTGGTGCAAACATCAGGAAGCTCTTGGCCCTGAGACCCCGACAAAACCTTCGATTCTTTCCCCTTCCGAGAATTTGTCAACTCCTCAAAACTTGTCATAAGTAGCAGGAAGGAAATCTTGGAGGACCAAAAAAAACAATCAATTACGCGGTGTCTACGGTACATCTCCCATTAATTCAATCATGGGAAGATACGGCTAAGCCCTCTCAAAGACACGGTTATTCTAGAAAAATGCAGCAGACAATTCCTGCAAATTTGCAACCATGGATTAAAATACACTTTCCTTTTTCCTGAAACGCGGTTCCAAATTTCTTGACATCACAAAGACGATTCAAATCAATCCTTCAATCCCGCACTTGTCCCCAATAAAAAAAAAGCTACTTTATTACGATACACACCGATGCAGATTGTACGTGAGTCAATTCCTGGAATTTAATGGTGACAACCCTTTCTGACCAGCCTCTTAAATCTTATGATTGGAGACATAAACAAATTTCACCTTTTGGTACCTGTTTTTTTTTCCTTCTTTTGTACAAGTCTGAAATTAGAGACTGCTTGTAAATTTGTCAAGAAAGAAAAGTTTTGCAAAACGGTCTGGCAACTTTATGACACTGAGCAGAGTTTTTAAAATTTGAAAAGGGTGTCTAAAGTAACCTTGAATTGAGGAACAGAGTTGCACAACAGGGGTGAGAGTAAGGAAAGTAATATTTGGCACAGGAACCAGAGCAACACAGGGTCTATTTACAGTACATGTATGTATTTGGCTAAAACGGCACTCCTAAAAGCTGCCCATTGCAATTGTTTCACAAAAATCTTGGACCAAAAACTTCTCATTTCGGCTTTTTAAAATCCACAAATCTGGGAAAAAAGTGGGGAAAAAAATTACACCTTGTTCAAATTGCTATTTTGTTATACTTTTTCATACATATTTGCATTTTCTAACAAAATAGATTGTGCCTAAAATCTTCGCATTGATCCTACTTTCCCAAAACCAAGTCAAACCATTATTTTTAAGACCTTCCAAACTACAGAATGCAGACAACTTCCGGTAAAACCTTTACAGCAGGCAGTAGCCAGTGGAAACCGATCGACCTCTTAATTCGGGCACAGTGTGATGATTATTTTTTTTCGCCTATTAACCCCACCACCTAGTGTGACCCACTTTCTGGGCCGTCCAGCCGCATTATGTGTCAAGTTAATTTGCTGTGTTTTCTCTTTTATTTTTTTATCTCGGCTCGTCAGCTTCACATGGAAAAGCCGGGAAACCGCAACGGCTCGGAAAGAACGCCGGGGTTCCTACTTTCGGATTATCCCATTTGCGTAACATGTCCCCGAGAATGATGCTTTGTGTGCAGATAAGGACTGCCACTTGTTGGCGACCTCCTAGGGTGTGAATGCGTAGACTGTGTCTTTAAACAATGTAAGAAATTTTTTTTTAAAAATATTTGCTCGTAATTACTCCAATAATTTCTTCACCTTTAATCATACCTAACTATAGGCTTCCATGTGGAAATTATGTACATGTACTGAAGAATGTAGAAAGAATCCGAATTAGCCCATTAGATCCCATACCGACTGAAACTGCCCAGCCTTTTTCTCTTCTTATGCACCAAATGTATGGATACATCAGGAATTAAACTAATACAATGTATTAAAATGTATAATGTGTCAATGAAAAATATTATCATACGTTTGTAACCTTAAATGGCCAATTTTCACCCAAATTTACAGTATGTGTACATGTTCATGCATCATGTTCGAAATTGGTCTCCATTCTGCCAACAAGTTTCTCCAAATTATATATTCATCACATAAAATTTGTTTAGAAAGGTTGCCGGCCGCATCGATTTACTAAAAATAACTACGTGTTATCACATGACAAAGCATCAGTTGACCATGAAGTTGATCATAACTTCCCCTTAAAAAAATACTCATCATAATCACAATGACCAAAAGAAAAGAAATTCATGGTTTGCTGTTTTGAAACACTTCTCAAATTCAGCATCAATATATATCTGTAATTAATGCTTTGTAATATACTAATACTGAACACTTAGGTACATATGGGTATGCATTATCCCATACTTCATGTACATATGTGGAAGATATTTTATTGACCTTTTCACTTTGCCTTATGATGATCCTTTTCTTATAGAGAAAATTGTTCGTTTTTCAAAGGAGGTAAAGATCTTGCACTTTAAAGTGAACAACAAACAAGACCAATTTCTTGACAGGCCCTAACAAGAATCAATGCACCTGCTGATAATGAAGGGGCCTTGATGGAGGCTCTGTCACAAACACCTGTGCTGCCACTGAGAAACAATGGGACAGATAATTGACAAACAGGATTACAAGATACAAAGGGGGAGGGGTTTGAGTTTAAACCATATATTGCTGCCAGTTCATTGCATAGATCTTTAGACCTTGCTACTATGGTATATTTAAGGTTATGTAAATGTACATAAGAACCTGTGATGGACACTTACAGTCAAGTCCATGTACATGTAAAGCAGAAAACAAATTGGCATATTAAAAAAGGATCCATTTCAGAAAATCACCGCTTCAAGTGTGTATATTTCGAACAGCGTACCGGTACATGTACTCCAATAGAAAAACTGGACATACATGTGTAAACATACAGAACAAGTTTATGTGTCAATGTTGTTCAATGTATGTGATATCTTTCTTCCATAGACATTGGTGCTGATTGTCTGAAAGTGGTAAGTGCGCACTCGGACAAAAAAAAATCTACATCATCAAGAAAAAATGTGTCACATAAACACAGCTTGTTGTCAGTGCTTCAATTGCTACAAGTTCTATTTTCTTGACTTATACCATGTATGAGTAATTTGTTTTCTAAGACTGTGTGTGAGAAGCAATGTACATGTACACACAAACATTGTCCGCATGTGCCAGACCAGATTCCCGGCATTACAGCGTGCGGTGTAAGACTACGGGGAAGGATTCATCCCATTGGCAGGAGTCCTGCGCAACAGGCAGACAGGCATGTCCAGAATGTACTCCACGGTAACAGGAAGCCTGCCTGTTGCCTGGCAACCGGCTCCGGCCTCTGCCTACTGACGTGGGTTATCTCTAATTCGGGGCTATTTTTAGCACGCCCGGCCACTATTTTCGGTGCCTTCTTCCAAAGAAGTACAGACGGGGTCCGATAACTCTTCTTTCTTTTTTATACCCCCCCCCCCCCCCAGGGCCCCCTGCCAAGTTATTATTAGCAATGTCATCTTGGCACTGAAGTTGCCGTGCGGACATTGGGGTTGCCATGGTAACCAGAGACAAAATGACTAATTGGGAACTCATAAAATTCGGACTTGTAAAAATTGAATGAGCCCAGCGACTGTGCTTTCTAATTAGTATTGCGCTGCCCATCCGAGGAAATCACTGTAATGGTCTAGGTGTGCACTACACAGACAAACGAACAGGAGCCTTTATTTGTAATCAGAATGCCATTCTCATTTCATAATCCGATTTCTGTGTTTCCTCCCAAGCATCAGACGAACCAACATTTTCTGTTTCCCTCAGAGCCCAATTGTTTACATCCATCCAAGATTGTGAACTATTAACAAACTTAATAACACAAGAGTCAAACTCTTTTTTTGGATGAGTGGCACTCTGTAAGCAACCAATTTTTAACCAAATGCACACAAAACAATGGTTGCGAATTTGGGAACAAACTCCATGAGAAGGCCCACTGCAAAGAAGACATGCTTAGAGGGTCACAGTTTCATTTGCTTTTTTTTGTGCATTTTTGCTTGTTTGAAGCAACTACATGTAATCTCTCCAAATCTTTAATAGACCATTATCATGTTGCAGCCCTCTTGATTTTTCCCATTCAAATCAACGTAACCAAAGTGAAGCTGGAAGGAAAAATAGTCTGGTCCCTTTTTGCACAAAAAACATTATCATTCAGTACCGTTACTGGATACAGGGAACATGACTGAAATGGTGGCAGCATGATAAAGGTCTAGTATAAGAAGGGTGAATAACAACTAACCTGTGGAAGTTTTAGCTCAGTGGCAACTACATGCATGCAATATGAGAAAACTGAGAAATTCTTTGCACACTTTTTGGGGGCCCATGACTAGATTCTGTTGCTGAAGCAAAAGTGTGCCAGCAGGCAACACCCCCTTCATTTATTGTTTCTTTTCAAACCGTGCCTTTTCAGGCGGAATATCACAGGTCATTTGGTACCAGTCCTATCTTCACTCTGAGCAAGGATTTTCTCATGAAATCGGTAGCCACTTTTCTGGGATGATTACCAAAGCTCCTACGTACCTTCAATGAACAGTGCGCTGTAAACCACAAGGTTTCAACCAAATGCGGACAAAATCCAAACGGTTGCAAAATTGGTAAAGTACGCTTGAAAGTGTAGCCATAGTACCATTTTTTTTCTTCATCTTTCACTCCGGAGGTAACACACTGAGTATACAGTGTTTAAACGTCGGTGAAGGGCAAAACCTAATTTAACATAGTACCATTTGCTTTTTTACTGCCTCATGTAAAAAACTGTCATAGTCAGAGCTCTGTACTTCAGTTGTTTTTTTTTCCAAAAAAACTAAAATTGAAAACATGTCTCTTCTAGGTAAAAAGATAAGATTCCTGAACATGTTACTGAAGCAAGAAGATGTGTACAACTTATACACTTCATATTCACTATACATGATCTCCAAAAATATGCGAGTCCTACATTACATGTAGTCATGTAAGTAGACTGTTTCCAACAGCTGGAATTCCTTTCATAATGTGGACATGAAGCACCGTCAAGGCATACCTAGTCCTCAATCCAAGAAAAACATCTCTACGATTCAAGAGGCACTGAATGAAATTCAGTAGGTCGTCTACTCCGAAAAATTCTCAGTCACACCTACACAACGGTCGCAATATTTTTTGTGACCTCAAAACAAAAAACCCACCAAAGCTAAGTATAAGTAGTACATGTAACACACTTTCCTATTGGCTAACAAGCTCCAGAAAAATGGCCTCTTATATAAGGAATCATGAATATTCAGTGCGTAGGGAAACATCACAAAGTCTACAATGTATGCAGACAATCTGATTGGCTGATAAGAGTAGGTACTACCCTCAGAGTAAGAATTTATGGCCATGGATATACACAAAAAAAGTTGAAGGCAATTTTTCTTTCTTTGATGAGGAAAACTTTTAATTACATTTTGTACGGTAAAGTTCATTAGAACAAGGATGCAAATCTCATTATCTTAGTATGGATTTCATTCTTGGGCTTTCACCCCTGCAAATGAGGAAGACATTATTTTTTAATCATACATTGGAATTTTCTAACTATACTCTTTTAGGTAACGTCCTCTCAAACAAACAAATTTATACAATAAATTCCAGACAAAAAACCCCCAAAGCAACAGTTTAGCTAGGTTGGGAAACCTTTGGTTGGATTAATTTAAGGCCAAAAAAATAGTAGTAACAATAATGTTACATATGCATTCATAAAGTTTATCAAGGGAAACGTACACTGGTTCTTGCCTTCCGAGACAACAGATTACTGTTCACAGCAAACTGCATCCAACTCTTGAACAAAGACATTGACAAAATGGGGAACCCCCAACCTAGGGCTGGACAGCTCAATTGATAGAACAC
Source organism: Patiria pectinifera (assembly GCA_029964075.1). Classification (NCBI taxonomy): domain Eukaryota; kingdom Metazoa; phylum Echinodermata; class Asteroidea; order Valvatida; family Asterinidae; genus Patiria; species Patiria pectinifera. The sequence continues at coordinate 22,767,010 of CM057129.1, read as the reverse complement.
CGGAACGGCGATCCGGAGGTCCCAGGTTCAAGCCCCCTTCCAGTCAATTTCTGTGTTCAACTTTTCAAAATTAATGTAATTAATTTAACAAAGTCAAATTGGAACTCTTCAGGAAAAAAAAATCTACTTCAAATCTGCGGCATGGCGGCAGAGTGATTTAATTGTCTTTCGTGTAATTTCCATCTTCTTTTTCTTAAAAAAAAAAAAATTGTGCGCAAGTGCAAAGAAAATTAAAATTGCTGGTTTTTAACTTGATTTGAAGTGACATTTGCCACTAGTCAGCGACATAGTTTGGATGAATCTTTGCTGTTTTATGCCAGACCGCAAAATGCAACACACAAAAAACCTACAAAACATCAACAGAATACATTCCCAAATTAACAGTTCTGGAAAAAAATCCCTTCTTTTATTTCTGCTCCACAGACACTGGCTCTGGGAGGGGCTCAATTGCAACAAATTTGTGGCACTAATCAACGTTATTTGGCAGGGGGGGTCCCTTCATAAATGCCCATGCTTTGTTTCCCAAATCAAATCACCGCGGGGACATTAGGAAGCGCCCAGTTCATCGGGCCAAGCACAAGTACGTGCAAATAACCGGAAAATTGGTGCAAAATTGCTGGGAAATTGCTCCATAAAGCTCCAGCGAACAACGGGCACAACCTTCACAATGCCACCAATGACGCCAAAAAAAAAGAAGGGAAAAAAAACGAAGGGTCTCGACAATTGTGTCACGTTTAAGGAAAAAGGGACTGAAACAAACTTGTGCCAGCTAGCAGCGCACAGAGGCAGGAGAGGGTGTTAATTCAATTTGCAAGAGACGTCGGACTCGGATTCGTTACGCGTTCTTCTCCCGCTTCCCGCAGCGCCGGGCAAGTGATTTAATAAGGAATAATTGGTCCAAGTCTTTGGTACAAATTAAATGACACGGAGTCGTTCTACCGATTGAGCAGGCAGAGAAAAATCACTGGTGTAATGTGGACGCTTGACAAAACAAACACACACGAAGAGATGCAAAAAAGGCGAGGAGGTTGCGGAAAGTTGGCCTTCATTTTCTCCCTCCTGGCCAGCGATAAACGAGTTTCGCTCAATTAACGTCAATCTGATAACTCATTCAAGTCTTTACACACACAAAAAAAAATACCTGAAATAGGAAAGAGAAATGAAACCAAAAAACTCTATTTCATTAAGTCACTTTTTAACTTTTGGGAAAGATATCGGGGACAAAGTCATTTTTGGGTCTCGAATAAGGAACGCCTGATAGTAAGTCTGCAAGTAGTCTGCAAGTTCACAAAGACACATACATAAAGAACTTCAAACAGCATTTAAGAAACCTTTGTCAACTTTTTTGGTGTGGACATTTTCCTTTTTGTATGAAGTGAAATAATTTGTGAGAGAGCAACTTTCAAACTTGAGCAGGGAATGCAAAAAGTGCTTTTTAAAGAACAAGTTGTCCTTTTTTTTTTTTTATAAATGTCATAATTAAATCCATTATTCAAAAATCATTCACAGTTCACATGCATCTCTACATCATTTAGGCCTTCTTATTAGCTACAGCTCTTATTAGCTACAAAAATTATCTGTCAATCTGGAAACATGAAGTGGAATAAATATCCCAACCCAGCAATCTTTCTATACGTAACCAAAAAAAGAAATGAAGACATATTTAAATCGGGGATTCGGATTAAATGCAGACAACAACAAAAATTTGAAATGGGGAATAGTCTCATAATATACCAGGGATAAATGTACATTGTACATGCAACGTTCCAACCAGCCCCTAGGATGTGAATTACCGAACATAATCAAGCCGAATTGGCTGAAATGCGCTTTGTCATCCTTACAGCAGGCCTCCCAAAAGTTCACGCGGCAATGGCAGTAATTCAATAAGAAGCCACTGACGTACATTGTAGGCACGGGGGCACATGCTTTGCACCCCTCTTCCTATGACTAAGAATTCTCAATAACATGGGGCCCTCATGACCCCCCCCCCTCCCAAAAAAAAAGAAGGGAAAAAAAAGTGAAAATAGCACCACTATTGGTCAAGTTCTACAATGCTCAAAATATTGACCTGATGTATTCCCGCAAGACCGCTATGTTTTCTGCTAACAGTAAACACTGGGCTGCTCGGTTTACGGATGCCATATAATCCTAAGGGAGGCAGTGCGAGTGACGACGGGGCAGCGTACCAGGCAGGAACAGTCACTGGGTGTTTTTTTCTCCACTCTTCCCTTTGCTGAACAAGAGCCAAGCTCTGACGCCCTTTTCCCGTGACTGATCGCTAGTGTGGGAAGAAGAGGGGTGCCTGTGCCTTGAGCTGATTGGCTCAAAGTGGTGGAGGCATACGCAAATGCTAATGGGCATGCGATGGCCGCGAAACCGCGCCATGACGGAGGCTGATCATACCCAATCATTACTGACCGGCAACTTCCGCTCTGGCATTACGGTCGCAAACAGGAAGAGCCTTATTGGAGCGCGCCGCACAGTGACATGTGCACTATGCAAGCCAGACATGGCTGAACCGCAACATGCTGTTATTAGCGTTATATAATGAAAGACATTGGGATAACTGATTGAACTGGGGGACTTAATTGTGAATATACATGCACATGCAGTTCACATTAAAAAAACATCAATTTTAATGTATTCTCTTGCAGTTGATTTTGACCCTCTTAGATCTGATTGTTAAAGTCAACAAGGGTTTTGCTGATAAGGAAAACCAATTATTAATTTTTTTAACACTTGTCAATGTTTACAACATGACGAATGCAATGTGTGTACGTTAACTACAAGCACACAGAATGTTGTTGACATAAACACAAATTTGAGCAAATACAATTTTCTGTAAATGAAAACTACCTGTGGAGAGATGTGTACCTGAAATCATTTCCCACAGGGACTGTATATTTTTCAATACATAAATGAATGAGTTGGTTAACTGCAGAATTAAAACTGTGTTCTTGGCTTTTCAATCGAGCTTGTTCCCCTTCTTGCATTAATCTATTGTTCTTCTTGACCATCTTCCAATCGTCTAAGATTGAAATAAAACCAAACTCACAAGCGCACCTGAAACCAAATATGGAGATTCTAAACCCGAGAAGGAAAAAGATGAAAAGGTGGAGTACCGAAAACAAAATCTTTCAAAATTAGCTTTTCAGGGGACAGGGGACTGCAAGGCTCGGCTCAGTATGACGTCAATACCGACGGCATACAAGATTCTTGACAAACACCGGCCATTGACTGCCTATGGAGAGTTGGATAGAAAGAGGCAGGCCACTGGCATTCAGTTATCCATCCAGCTACTGAATACAATCACTCCCCGTGGGGGCCCCCCCCCCCTCCCATTGAAGGGAGGGGAGGTGGAGAAAGAAGACATGTTCTCAAATTCACATTCAGGTTGGGGGGCCGGTCTCTAGAGGGGTTGCTGCAGTAAGGGCAGGGTTACAGGGCTCGCCATGATATCAGCATCATCGGCCCATTGTGCCTGGTCTATTTTTTTTCCCCCTACAACATGTGCCTTTTGATGGCGAGTTTTTCTTTTTAAGGAGAGCCAAAGACGTTTTGACGCATGGCATTATAATATGAGCGCTGTCAATGCCATGAAAACTGCAGGTGTTTTATTATCCCTCCGGCTGCTGGTAATGATAAAAATATTACAAAATTCTTCTTGGACTACTGAAATAAATTACTCCCTTGATTAGAGCTGAAAATATTGATGTGCCCTTGTATAAACCACAATCTCCAATATACCGGTATTTTGTTTTATATTTCCTCGCCCCTTAAACAATTCGTCCCTATACTGCCCAAAACCGCCCTGCCTCTGAACTCCCTATAACATCCGAAACTACCCCTACACTGTTTTGTGTTTGTTTGTTTTTGTTTTTTTATTTCAAAAATATAAAAGAGTGTTTAACAAGTGCTAATGGGTTAAACTTAAATGCAAAACAATGGCATATGCACGTATTGCAAGGGATTAACAAAAAATCTAAAGGTGTGGTTTATGGCAAAAAAAATATGTTGCACTACACCCGCAGTGCGTCATTAGCAAACAATAACTCTTAATAGACAATGGCAAAACTGCTTTCATATCACACTTGGCAAAAAGGATTTAGCAGGAGAAAAAAAAAATGAGTCCCAGTGTCCTCACCTCAATGATTTCTTGGTTGGTCTTGCTTTCGTGTGGTTCGTTGTACTCGGTGTATTTCAGCAGGACTTTGTCCATGTCTGTGCTGGCGTACTGGAACAGCTTGTTGCTGCTGTTGAAGATGATCAGCGCGATCTCGCAGTCGCAGAGCACGCTGAGCTCGTACGCCTTCTTCATCAGACCAAATTTCCTCTTCGTGAAGGTGACCTACATGTACAGTACCATCGAAAAGAGAAAGTTGAATACACAAATTACATTAATGTTGCTCTACCAATGCTCTTCAATATGTTAAAAAAATTTCTCCTAACGAATTGCTCGATTTGTACGTTTTATTTAAACAGTAATGTCTACTTCTTTTTCTATTTGGACATTTCGAACCCTCTAAAAATCCACATTTGTTTTGGGTTGTTTGTGTGCTGATAACAGCAAAAGGAAATGGTTACACGTCTACGTTCCGACACCTCTATGTTCCGACACCCCTATGTTCCGACACCCCTATGTTCCGACACCCCTATGTTCCTACTGCACATATTCCTCTTCCTAACCCTAACCCTAACCCTAACTCTAACCTTAACCTTAACCGTAAGCAGGAGTAACACAATCTTATGTGCGGTTTGTCGGAAGATAGGGGTGTCGGAACATAAAGCAGTCACCGAAGGAAACGCATCAAGCATTGTGCCACCTATTATTCAGATATGAATGGTGCAGTTGTTTGGCACGTAGTTTGCACAATGGTTTCTCCATTGAAGGGTGTACAGTAATCACGAGCCCAGATTTGTCTATTCTACCCAAAATTGTCCAAAAGCCAACCCCTGGTTCTGCAGTGCTTGAAAGAATTCAGCACAACTTCACTTCAAAATTGACGTGTCAAAATCTTGTTTGAGTGCAATGTGACATTGGTTGTTGCTACGCGTACATGAAGATACAGGTATGTACCGTACATACATCCATGGAATTAGTTTCATGTAACTTAAATGTTTCCACAAAACTATAGTCATCCATTTGAAGTTATACACATGTAAGAATGCTTAGTAACCCTCGCCCCCCTGGAATTCTTTTCCAGGAACTTTCCTGAATCTGCAGAAACCCCACACTGTGTGTGCAGTGGCCTGCGGCACATTCTTTATAATAAAATAAATGGGTCATGAACTCCCATGCAAAATGTATTACTGCCAGGGCTCTATACATGTAGTCATGAATTCCTCAATGCATGCAAAACCAGGTGTGGATTTAGGGAAGATCTAGGTTAAACGTATGCAAACATTTCAACATGTCAGGCATGCCACAAAGAAAAATAACATTTGATGGAAATTTTGAGACAATCCCTACTTCGACATTTTCTTGCACAACAGCACATTTTATCTTCACAAAATTTTATCTTTGTATCTTTCTTCATTAAAAATTGATAACCTTCTGATTAAATCCTGCACCAACACCTCCTTTTTGTCAACATCCCCAGTAAATTGAAGAATTCATTGTTTGGGAAAAAAAATTTATACGTGCATATTATTTGATGTATGCATGCTTTTTAAAAACTTTGCGGTTATTTCAAATTCATTCATAAAATGGCGTACTATAGATCTGGTCATCCTACCCCTTTTTTTGAAAATTGAGCGGCCAACATCGCCGTGAACGAATACAGCTAATGGCCTGGGCTATGTAGGCCATCAACACTCCAGCGCTGAGTGGGTTGATTACAACCCCAGTCCCTAAGGGTCAAACCCTACAAGATGTAGATCCGCAGGGCATGCGCATGCAAACTAAATAATGTCCGGTGTGTAAAACTCTTTGAGTAAAAAAGGGTCTTGGATGCTATCGATGTTGGATGGAGGTTTCCCCAAGCCTAGCTTCGGCGAAGATACCTGTACTACCTACAGACCAACTTGCCCCCCCCCCTTCTCCCCACTACGGACTAAAAAATCAATGGGCTGTGCTCCATTTGGCAGCTCTGTTACATTATTTACTCCCTGTGGTGCTACCGAAATATTGAGCCGTGCACGTCGGGGAAACGGGTGAATGAGGATCGTTGTACAGTTGCATATATAGAGAGAGTTTAGCCCCTGTGCACAACGGCAACATGTTAATCCCGAACTGGCCCACGTGCAAATGTTTCTTCTGAAAGCTTAATAAAGTCATTTACTTCAATGACACAAGTGTGAAACATATCACGTGATTGAGTTAATATATCATGTGATTCGAAATAATTTTATGTTTAGATTTCATCCATGGAAAGTCAAAGCACCATTGTGGCGTGCTCATGGTCCGGCTGGATGTGAACAGGCATGCAACTGGGAATTTAGAAGGAAACCCCAAACAACACAAGAATTTGCACAGTGTTTTTCAATTTGTAATGGCATTCATGAGAACTATAAAACGAGGAAATCAGCGGATCCAAGGAAAAGGTGCACGCCTGTGTGAAAGAATAAATTCCAGAAATTTTGGGATTTTTTCTTCTCAATTGTGTTTAATCAAGTCTTACTGAACAATTAAATGAATTTCACTTTTTTCCGCCGACGCATACATAGCTCTGGAGGATTAATTTTTTTAAAGGAAGTCTGAGAACAATTTGATTACCAACTGACGCATACGCATTATGGTCATTGACTATATACTTGGTTGCAGATAAAGTGAAATTTGCATCCTGGGCAAAGCACTTTTCATCCTTATTGAAACCAAACCAGGTTTGAACAAGAGCCTTTCTTTTGAGTAAATACATTATAAGCAGCAGATACTAGCAAGCTTGCATTGTAAATGCACATATGTACATGTAGTTGAAAATACATGTAATGTATTACATGTACATGTAATTGAAAAATAACAATGATAATTTTCTGTGCCCGACAAATTTCTGTGCTTGGCTGCTCGATTAAACCGTCCGGAGATAAAAAATAAAATTAAAAAAACACCATTATTTAAATAAACAGATCCATCACCCGAGTTGAAATTCTACAGTGTGGATAATAGTTTGCTTTGATTTGTACTGAACTCAACCTGTATTCATTGTACTGGAACCAGGTTTGACCCCAAATGGAATACTTTTGCAATGAAAGACCAAAAGGGTCTTTAGTGTTTGTATCTCTGTTTCTGGAATTTTAGGGGGGGTGTCATTGATGTGCATGTAGACACCAATGCACCACACCAAGTGTTGTTGCTGTTGATGCAATCAGGCAATGCAATCCAGACATTCTTGTACATGCAATATATGTTGCGCAAGAAAGGGAATCTCCAATCTGTAGTTGTAGAATCCTGGACCTTTATAAAGGTCATGCATTTGTCTTATCAATTTCAATTTGCGGAAAAATTGAGTTGTACTCTAAAAAAAAAATACACTTGTAGGTTAAACTTAACAGACTTCATGTACCGCAGTACCGGTATCATCTATTGATGACTCTTTCAAATGTAACCCCCCCCCCCATACAACTTTCGGTTATTTATTTATTTATTTTTTGAATGTCCCCAGCCTTTTTGAGTTTGTATTACGGACATTTTGACATCAAATGTCATTGACATCGGATGCCATGTACAGAATGTTTGTGTGCACGTGCAAAATTCGGTAATTACAATTTCACCAGGATATTGGCACGAGGGGTAAAGCACAACATGCACAAGAGACCAATCAATCTGTGTCCTTTTTATGTCTGGATTCAATCCCTCGTCAAGAAATAGCTACATTGTAATTAAAAGTGAACCATACATGTATTTAATCATCAACATGCTCAATTGTATTATGCCCAAAAGCAATGTCCACCTACTGGACACATGCATACTATTAGTGTATGTTATTCTCAGTAGGTCAACTATTTCCATACGTCGGTATGGCCTATAGGAATAATTATATGCATGATATGTCTGAGCAGGCGTGTGAGAGATCTTTTCAAGTATCGGATAATTATTCTGGAACATCTGCTTCTAACCTGATTGTTGAGTCAAAAAAAAAAACTGGCCACAATGGGGCAAATGTCCTAAAGAAAAATAACTGAAGAAAACGAATTCTTCCAAAACAACCCCTTAGGTTTACTCTTCCCTGCCTATCAGGGGGGGGGGGACAGGAGTATTTCACCAAAAAAATCTAATTAAATTCCATCCCCAAGTAAGCCCGTTGCATGTACATTCAGTACATGTACTCCAACTGCATGTGATTATTATTAAATGCTACAATATTCCTTTCAGATGCAAATTTCCCTCTCAGATGCAAACTTGTTTACAGGTACATGTGTGCAAAGTTAGAGAGAGGACGGACAAACTTGAGGAGAGGCTCTAGTTTGGAAGTACACATCAATTTTCAAAATCTTTTTATTGCACCGTGTTTTAAAGCTACAGTCCATCATTTGTAATTTGTGCATTTTATTCGTTTGAAGCAAAGCAACAAAAAAAAAAAAAAAAGAAAGAGGATACTGAAACTAAATGATGATGTTTCAGAGCAGCAGAGCTATGTTTCAAGAAAAAAAAAGCTTCTCATTCTTCAAATCAAATTCAACAAAGTTACTGAATCATTTTTTTGTTCTTCTGAATTGCAGCTACGCACGCCGCGCACTGATCCAATGAATTACAAGAGCCCGCGCGCGCGTGCGCGTCGCAATACTTGTTGTGCGTCGCGCTGCACAACAAAAAAAAACTACTAATTTATTTTTTTTTACGGTGCTTCTTAAGAATCACCGTTGGAAATGATCTCTTTTTGATTACTTCAAAAAAATGACTTCCCAGAGAAGATAAATTTTCACAGGGAGTTTAGTCCCCTTACTATCTTCCAACCAAGTTTGTTTTTCAACAATAATTACGCCAGTTACTTTTCGGATGGCTATAAATGATGGACTATACCTTTAACTATTTGTTCTACATGTACATGTAGCCCATGCTCTAACCTACAAGTGTGAATTGAATTTCCATCTGCTTTTGCCTTTTGGACTGCAGATTGCATTTTCTGTTACCACTTCCCCAACAAAACTTTTCTGCAAAAAGAAGATCTTGGCAATATTGGATACAGGATTTTTTTTTCCTTCCATTTTGTAAAGAATTAATATTGGTCATTTGCAGGGGGAGGGGAGGGTAATAAGCTGTCCTAATTAGCCCCACTGATCCGCTTTTTTGTTGTTGATGGAATGCCCAATTGTCTCATAGGTTTGGAGTTCATTTTGGAGCCCCAAACTGCCCTGCCTGTTAATCCCTATCTCACCCCTAACCATTCCTGTATTATATGTTTTTTGTGCATTCATCAAACAAATACATTGTAATCATACATTGTAATACAATGAAAATAAAATGTAATACAATTTGATACAATTTTACAATGCATCTGTGCTTCTGTTTCAGCTCTCACCTGTCTATTTCTCTCATCGTTTATCCTCGATATCTGTATTTTCTTACGCCCCATCTTGGCTCTCTGTGTGTCTCCCAGTGTCTATCGCCGTGTCTGTCAGGGGTTTTCGCTGGGTGTCTGTCACTCTCTGTATATCCCTGATGAAGGAACACACCTTATGTGGAGTACTGGTAGTCTGTTTAATTAATCTGAAAAAGTGGAAGAAATGGGGAACAGACTTTAAAAACAAATAAAACATTCATTGCTACACATCCTTTGTTTTTGACAACTGAAGTTTCAGATCTTTGCTGTTCGAACTCTAAAATACATGTGGCAATTGCACGTGTACATATGGTCGGTTATTATAACAAAATGACCTTGGAAGTTGGATGACACAGGATAGACTGTGCCGAACTTCGCAGAGTTTTCTTAAGCAGTGGGAAAGATAGAACAAGCGAAAGTACTATTGTAAAATTAATCGCCCACGTCACAGAAAACAAGACTGACAAGTTACTACCAACGGCAGTTTCAGTACAATAACTCTGGGCTGATTGATCACTCTTATCTGAATGCGTACAGCATGCATTTCAATATCTCTTTAATAAATCTCTTGATCAAAACATATCACTCATTTTTCAGACGAGATTAACACCTGCCTCTCTGTTCAGTCTTTTGATGACTGACTTCCAATCGGTCCAATTTTTCCCCCTGGACTGAAAATCTTTTGATGCATTATTACCAATTTATTTTGTAATTAATATAAAGTAGGACACTTAAATTGACTGAAGCAGAATTTGAACACTACACCGGTGGATTGCTTTGTTTAGCTTTGCGATTGCCTGAAATTTAACCTCATTTTTTTTCTTTCTTAATATTGTGGCATATTTGATTAGTTTTGATTTTTTTTAAATGGCTGAATTTTGTGCAAAACAATAGAACCTAAGACATGCTTTGTGAGGGACACATTGCATGTGTGTGCTGGTTTGCGAGCTGTTTGTGCTGAGTTTCCTATTAATTTTATTCTAAATGTGTACAAATACAGTACCAGTGTACCTCCAATAAAAGTAGCTCTGACATACATATCCTGTTTGAAACCTAAAAATCTCTTTTCCCCCAGATTCCTCAAATTCTCACAATGGCATGAACTCAAGTTGTCCCTTCGTGAGGGACACATGTACGTTTGGCACAAGCAGCCTTATGTACTGTACCATCTTTGCAGGAGAGCAAGGCATGACATGGTATAAGGATGTGACGTTAACACGTTTAAATGTTTAAATAAAAAACAATCTAAATCCATGAACACATTTTGAGAAACGTTTAAACGAAACCAACAATATGAAAAAGTGACATAATGTTTACTCGATCTGCCTGTATGCATTTTACAAAGAATCAAGGATTCCTTTGAAAATCATTTAATTAACAAAGCATTAGAAACACCGCAGCACTTGCCACTTGATCACATTCTGGGCAGTTCAGTTTTCATGTTTTTAATGACTGCTGGCTGTCTATTGTGTCAGCTATATGTACACAATTTACTGTTTTTATGTTTTCAAAATGCAGCTGGCGCAAGATCTAAGGTCATTGTGCTGTAAAGAATAAATTTAAGAATTTTTTTTAAAAACACGCCCTAGTGCAAGCATACTCAGGGTAGGTGTCAGCCTTTGTGAAGGGACTAAACAATTTACATACGTTCAAATGGTGCGTAATTGTTTTGCTAAACGTTTACAAAATTAAATGGAAAGTCCAATCCTTAGTATGGCAGTAATGTGAGTGAAGGATACTTGTGAATGGAGTCCATCAATTCAAACTCCTTTCTTCTAAGCAATTGTGGTATTGAATGCCATTGGTGCATTTGCTTACATTCAGAGATCACACAATGGCTTCAAACTTCTCAACCCATGCACGGCATTTGTAAAAGATGCCGACTTTGATACTGGTACATGAACATGTATCTCATATCAAATCACCTCTCCAGTTAGGGTCAACATACCGGTACATGTAAGGCCACAAACCATGTCATTATGTACACGACAATAGCAATATTGTCTGAAATAGTAAACTGGCCTTTATTAACCCTCAAACCATGGGCATGAAAGTCTAAAGAACTTTTGGGACTGAAGTCTAAAAAGAACTTTCTCTGAAGTTTTCCACTGTTTCACGTGAGACTGCTTTGACCTTTCAAATAGATGTTTGTTTCCCAACGGTGTGTACATGAACCATGTAAAGCTCTAGGGGCAGGCATACGTACTGGCCAGGTTCCGCAAACGTCATCAAAACATCAACCATCTATGCACTGTGTACATATACCTTATAAGCACATGCCGCCTCTATATTGTTTTTTGTCTGCACGCTAGCGGGGAACCATGCAGGGAGGGGAACCTGTGAGTTATTTTTCCAGGAAGTTAGAGTCTGGTGGACAAGAAATGAATGTATGGTAAACAACCTGTTATTCTCGTGACGTGAAAACACAGACTCAACATGGCCGCCTGAAAAACACAAGGAAGGATAGGGAAAAAGGGAAAAACAATTTAATTGGCGTATTTTTCCCAAGGTACATGACTATGTTCGTTCTACACATTGTACAGACCTGTGTATGTACACAATCTGCACGTCCTAAGTGCAGGAGAAACCCAGGAAGTTTTGTCTAGTGGGTACTGTACGTGAAGTACTGTAAATATGTTTTGTATTGAACTAGCACGTGCAGACGCGCGTGTGTTTAACTGATACAGCATTGTACAAGTACATAATTCTGAGTGTACAATGTACCGATATACACCGTACATGAACATGATTGCATGTACATTGTACATGTTTATAAATCTTCGTTCAACAAAATCGTAAAATATGAAAACAAACACTTATAACTATCCCATTTGAAGGTACAATGTGCATGTACACGTGTGTAAATAATCCACTTCACTTGCGAAGCCCGTTTCTTCAAACCATGGGTTCTACGAACCACTTGACAACATTCTATAAATATTGCCCGACCACCAAGAGAAAGTGCAGGATGCTCTAAAAATACAAGATCATTTGTTCCCATGTACTTACCGCCATCTACCGACAGAACAAAAAACTACAAGGTTGCACCAAGGGCCCACCAACAGCCACAACTGAAATAGATTCTAAACTTAGTAACAATTCTAAATCTAGTAAGGGATTTCCCCGACATGAGTGGGCACAGACTTAAATGTACATTCTGTGCCTTTTAACATAATTACTTTTTTTCTTTATTATTTTAAACACTGTCATCAGGAAATGACTGAGAGGATTTTACTCAATTTCGTATTTTTTGTTGGTGGATTTCCGCTGAAACCAACAAAAGGGGAGGAGCTACCGGTACATGTATTTTTGACAGGAAATGATATCACGTCATTAACGATTTAACATCCTCTTCGTCGAAAATGAAATTACAAAAATCCTGGTTGATAGCTTATATAATTACCAGGAGCCAAATTTATAGATTTTCCGAGAGGAATAAAAATCTGCCTTATATGAACAAGGTTTAATACTAAAATATTAATGTTTGGTACAATTTCTTCTTTATAATAAAAAAATATTACTATAGTGCTGTTACAACATGTACATACCAGTAGCAAAGTGTCAAAGTCAAACTTTACAAAGCGCTTCAAAATTAATACCCCTATTTATCAGGTCTCTACCCTCACAGATACCAATTTTAATTCCTGGATAGAGCGAGGCAATCTAAATACACTGTCTTGCACAAGAACACAATAATTAGCACTACATTCTTGATTGACTCTTGGCCAATGTACATGGACTCCATTTACATGTATACAAAGACACATCAGGGCCCTACGAATGGCATGCCTGCTTTGCTGACCAAACCTTTTCCGGGGCACATGTATTAAAGTGGAGTTGTGTACACGTACAACCTTGTTCTAGTTTTTAAATGGTGTTTGAAAATCCATGATTCATCAGGACTCGTAGTTGATGACAATCCTCAACACATGTAAATTCCATAAGAATATCCCGACATGAACTTCTTTCATCTTTGACACTCTGAACTTCTGTCATGCCAAGAATTCAAAAAATGAATATCGGCGAGAACTGAAAATTACCCCCCAAAAATTGATATTTTAAATTCTGATAGTTTAATAATACAATGTAGTTTTAAAAAAAATATACGAGATTTTAAAGGAAAATGTTTGAGAGAATGTGTACGCCTTTTGGGCTCGAAAAAAAAAATCCACAATATGACAATAGTTAGAATGATTTTTAAAAAGTAGAATACGAATGTTCACCTAACAATACCTTGAAAATTTGATGTTATTCTGTACTTATCGCGTGAAGCAATTTTGGGGCACAAAATTTTGGTCCTCAAAAATAGCTGAGACCTGATATCTGATACATCTCTTGCATTTGGCTCAAAATTTCAATGCTTGAAGTACGTGTAAACAAGGCCAAAATTCGCTGCCGCATCAGATGTTTTCAAGCAGAATTTTTCAACGTTTTTTTCAAGTAAATGTAAAACATATGGATTTCCTGTGACCAAGACACTGAAATGCTGTAAGTCAACAATCAAAATTGTGAAAATTTGGGGTAAATCTGGCCAAGCTTTGAGGAGCGTTGACCTTTAATATTCAGATCGTTTTATGATCGCTTCCAAACCAAAAATGAGAATTTAATGTCAAATAGTTTCAAAATCACTTTGAAACAACTAAATGAGATTTTAACATCTGACGGTTTAGAATTCTCTTCCAAATGAAAAAAATAAATGAGATTTTAATGTTCCAATAGTTTTATAATGACATCCAAACACTCATTCCAATCTGGCCCACTCTTGAACTCCCCCCTCCTTTCATTTCTTCCACGCCGCCATGCAACTGCTGAATATGGCCGCATGCCAATCTACGCACGCAATTGGCCTCATGCAGGGCTGACCATAAACGAACAGGCTTTTATTATTTTGTTCCCCCCTCGAATGCTATGAGGATAGAGAGAGAGCCAACACAATCAACAGCTTCCGTATGGCCGAGGCGGTGACTAAAAACAAGAGAGGGAAGTACGCTCTTAAAGTCACTGGACAAATAGTGTGGAGGAAACAAACATCACCACATGTGATGTCAATATTATTGTTTTATTTTTTTGGGGGGGGACTATGTAATGACTGTATCCTAATTCTTTCTAAACAAAACATTGGAATCCTGGCTATTTTTCTGAATTGCTTTTGAGAAAACAATGTATAATGTGATACATGTATTAGAGAAAACTTTTAGGTTTATCAAAGAAGTGTTTACCATAATCAAATTTAGTAGCCATTTTACATGCAGTAAATGTATACATGTACTTAAGTCATAATTTACGAAGTAACCTCTGTGCTCTTCAACTAATTATGACCTTTGAATGATTTTTTTTTTTTGGAAAAAAATAGGTTTTGTTTCCATTTTGTTTTCTCCAACCACCTGAAAAAGGGTGTTTATTTTGTGTTGCCTTGGCCCACAAACAGATCTGCCACACGAGTAGACTGGTTTCTAGTTCCTCGTACATTATCAATCCTAAGAGGGGGCAGGAACCAGTTGCCCAACAGGAACTGAATAATAGTCAGTCGCAAATAAAACATTGGAATCCTGGCTATTTTTCTGAATTTCTTTTGAGAAACCAATGTATAATGTAATTTGGGCTGATTTTATTGGTCGGTGTTTCATTATAAAGTGAACAACTTTTGTACTAAAAATATAACAAATAAAAACATTAAAATCTATTTTCTCTGTGGTGAAACTCAAAAATAACATGGACAGTACCGGTACATGTACATCTTGAAAGGTAATGAACTCCACTGGCAAAATCGTGTTTCTGCAGATTCAAGGAACAACAATTCAATAAATCTGAAATGGGTTATTAAAAAAAACTGGCCTGTTGAAATTTCAGCTCAGTAGGTATCATACTTTTTGAGAAAACTATGAAAATGCATCATTTTTCTCGACGTCAAACTTAGGTATCCATTGAAATTGCATGTTTGAAATAGCACTACCCAGCAATGCCAATGCCAATGGGCTCAATCTGGCCCACTGTGTAGGCCACATGCATGGAAAGACTTCAACTTAATACTATAGTCATTCTGAATCACTGGAATAGAATTTTGTGCATTGTGGGACCAGGTTTTACTCCACATGCCTTGCTTTGCCTAGTTTCAAAAATAACATACTGTACATACATGTCCACACATTCCATTCTTTGCAGGCATGTCATCCTAGCCTTCCGAGCCCTACGGTTAACAATGGAAGCGTAAAAAAGACAGCAACATGACAAATAAAGCCGCAGCTCCACAAGATGCAGCTTAACCACTTGAAGGATTTGTGAACATGGGTACAAACATTCAGCCCACAATAGGCCAGTATTGACCCCCATTGATTTGTTTGGAATCTCCAGACTTTTTGCCACTGGTCATTTTGTTGGACAATTCCTTTGGCCAGACTCAAATGACCATTGGAGCGTGCAATCCACAATACATGCCATTTACATGTAGCTGGCTGGGTGTATGTTCATACAAATATTTGAACAATGGATGAAGACTTGAATGGGCTGGGTATTGGCTGGAGTTGGTGGATTCTTGGAAACGTCCTTCACCATGTCTGTGATTGCATTGATTAGGTCTTGTTAGTTTACAGTTATAAATATCCCCTGGGTAGATTTGGTGGTACTCATCCTGATGGTGTTGACAAAATGTGTACACATGTATACATATGCACATCAGATTAATTCATTTATCCCAAAGAACACTTACTAACATGTATACAGTAGGAAAATGCCAAAATCTTCAGTGATGTTTTTCAAGAGATGGGTTGCTGTTTAGTAAAGGGCATACATGTACAAATATTTAAATATTTATGAAAATATCTTTGGGGATGGAGTTGAAGTGATGGCACTCATGGCAGCCAATAGTTAAATAGTGAACTTAACAAAATGTACTTGAACTACCGGTACATGGACTAATAAGAAAAAGTACATGTACCTGGGCATGTCATGTACAAGTATGTAAACTATAAAAGACAGTTCTTCTAATGCAAGCTGGGTCAGATGTGATCTCATTTGATTACAATCAGTATCAATTAAATAATGTTATGTTAAGTAGCGCTTGTGAGACATCAAGACCTTTGTGAGCACATTTGTAATTATTGGTTTATATCGTCAACTTTAATTCTGGGCAGTGAAACAGGACAAATTTCAATTTGGATTCCTGCATCAACTAAGAAAGATACTCAATGTAAACACTTTATGCCCTTGCAACAGTATCCCAACTAAACTGATCACTTGACAATGCATTCAGGAAGGGCTTCTAAAGCCACAAACTGGCTGACCGCAAATCAGCCACTTCTTCCTTACTTTGTGGAGGGAAGTGACCAATGACCTACACATTACTTCATGTACATTCACCACATCCGATAAAAAGTTCATATAAACATACATGCATGTGATTACATGTATACGTTCAACAGTACATGTAAATTTTGAACGAGCAAATTTTTTAGTGCAACCTAACTTTTTTTAGTGCATCTGCATTTTCCATTTGAACCTGATGGCCACCAAACAACATGGGATGTGCAACAGGGTATCCTGTTACACTAGGTCAACTACAGTATCAACCCTAGCCCCTAGGCCCTGTTGGCAAGGAACATCCTACAATCCTGCAATATCCTCCAATTGCCACCATGTAAAAATTGGATTCAGCTCAATCCTCCAAAACCATCCGTTATTTCTTGAATTTGTTCAGTGGATGGGTGACCATGACCTCCATCCTTCAACATCCTCCGACAAGGATTGAGGCAGTGTCGATGACATTCTGAAGCAGTGCAGATGATATCGAGCATAATGCAGGGCTCAATTATATGCATGGCTGAACACAAACAATGCTGGGTACAGTCTCAATCATCCAAAGTCCTCCAAAACCACCTGGAGGATTGAGAAGGGTTAGGGTTTAAGCAGAGTTCCAATCTGCCTTCAAATCCATGTAACCAGTCACTATGCCGGACTGAGCATTAAAAACACGGTACATTTTCATTTGGTGGCTATTCACGATAGGACATAAACATACGCTTACCACACCAGCAGGTCTACAAGGAGAGGTTTAAAAGATAATACTGATCTCTATTATTTCAGATGAAAATCTAATAAACACAGTGAAATCCCGATAAGTCAAACTCTGTTAACTCAAAACAACTGTTAAGTCAAACAAAGAATCCATGGCCTTCAGTAAGTACAACCCTGTTTAACTCAAAACTCTGCTTCAGTAAACTTTTGAACCTGTTCCTTTGAAGTTTGACTTATCAAGATTGCACTGTATGTACATTGTGCTTAAAATCGTTACAGAAACATCAGTCACGACTCACGACCATACAGAAATGTAAACTACACAAATGTAGTGCTTGACTGCAGTAAGGCCAATGTATTGGCATGCACAAACTGCAGAAGTACAATACGTACATGACATGTACTCAATTTGTTATGTTTTGAAAAATTCATTTTAACATTTCTTGACCCACCGATTTTTATTTTTAACACCAAAAATGTACAAGAAAAACCATTGGCTTGGATTTTTCAATAGATTTGTTTTCATCAAATTATTTCGTTTTAAACTAAAAATGGCAATTTATTCATCCCCCCACCAAGAAAGTTGGAAAAATGGCAAAACAGAAAACAGTTTGGCAATTTTCTTATCTACGGGCTGTCTTGTGCACCACAATGGCAAATGTACAATGTGCAACAGGGTTTTTACAAGAATGTTCTACAATAGTACATTTTCTTTTTTACATTACCCACAACTTGTTACAAAGACGAAAACAAATCCATTATTTCAATAGACAGCAGTGTAATATGTACTTTACCTTGGTCAAAAATTTCACTGAAGGTTTCTGTTCACTGGAACAGAAAATACAAAATACATAGCAAACACACACAAACACACACAGATGAGAACAAACCGGCCTTGATCTCGTACCCCAAAATCCACAGTGTTTTGCTTTGCATGGTAACAAATACAACGCACAAAATTCATTCGGGGGTTCTTTTTATCCTCAATTTCTTTGAAAAATTTCTTTTATGATTTCATGGCGTTTGGGTGGGCCTACTAGATTTGTAGTCAGTAGGGCCTACACAGGATGCAGTGTTGCAGAAGTCCCAACACAATGCCATTCCATTTTTACGGGTTTTGCCATGCACGAACAAGTGCACCTGAGGAAAAAAAGCTTCCCATTTTTGCACAGACTAAATTTGTGCAGATGGTTTTGTTTATGGAATATTATGCAGTTGGCGTGATAAATGGGTGTGCTTAAGCAGTTGTGCCTTGCACATACACATAATGTGTACATGTATAATGTTTGCTCTCTCTCATACTGAATTGTTCAGTTAACAAATGAAGTAATAAATTAATTTCAAGCTGAGCATGTGGCTATAGACTTTTTTTTTTAGTAAAAAAAAAATTCTGGAGTAGCAGACTAAATATCTAGACATCTTGAGCAACAAACTATCAAGCGCCCATTTTCAATCTGATGTTTTGTAACTCTGGTACAATTTGGGGCATGAAAATGCATAAAGTTCAACTTTTTTGACAGTGGACAAATTTAAAAGATGTTGTCCAAAACAATTAAAATCACCACGCTGTTATACTAAGTGTCTGTCTTGGCCAGAAGTTTGCGGTACACAAGACAAGAATACACACATAGTGTACATGTTTTCTGCAATTTAAAAAGGCCTAAATTATATTGCAGGACTATAATCACCCTAACACAAATAGGCATGTAAGGCAAAGACATTAAAAGTTCACGGTCAGTTGAAGATGGATCCTTTCCACTCTGTCATCAATTTCATGTTGCTGTGACCAACTAACATGTCATGGACCTCATAGTCATGGGGGAGGGGGGTAAGGGGTCTTCCGTGACACTACATAACTCTCAACAGCATAATAAGTGTCGAATGAAAATAAATGTGGACAATACATTGTGCAAAGGTCATCAAGTTTCACGAACTTAGGCCAAATAAATGTAGCGACTCTGAAAAATACATGTAGCTGTTGAAATACAGTTCCACAGTGAAGTCTGAAGCGCTGAACTGTTTCTTGAAGTTTCAAAAATGAAAACAGCCTCTCAAAGGGCTAGGATTCCATGAACCCAAAGACCCCCATCTGGTTTGACTGCCCTAAGCCGAACAACGGGTCGCTTCCGAGACAGGAACTATGGCCGGAAAAAGCATTGCACGATACCGCATGAGGAAAGAAAATGGCCAACACGTACAGTCTGCATGTGCACACAGCGGTTGGCATGCACTTTTGTTTATAATACTGCTGACTGTTTCAAGGAAATTCTGTATTATTACAAGCTAGCATGTATAACATATGGATTTTGTGCAACTATACGTATTGTATAGATAGTAAGACCACACTCAATGATTTCACTCGTGTAATCTCTGTTTTACAATGCTAATGTTTATACATTACAGACAAAAACTTGAACAAACTCAACAAAATTTCTCCATCCAGTGCCAAGCATTGTCACAATGAACACTCTTTTTTCCCCAAGTAAATTTTGCATACGTGTATGAAATGTCTCTCAATTTGTTCCCTCCATGAGTAACTGCAATTGTTTTTAACTTTATAAACAGACATGCATTTTGTAAATAATGTACACGACATTTCAATTCAAACCATACAAGAAAAGCTCTTCATGTACATGTGTATATGTATACATGAACACTAATTTTCCAAGAAACACTTTATTGCAACTTCTTGTCCATGTAAACCATCTACATGTACACTACATGTATGTTTCACATACATGTGTACATGTGGGTACATGCCGTTTGGGGCAGCACAATGTTGAAACATCTCGAAAGTCATTTGTTAAAAAAGTTACACAAAAAAAGCCAGCCTTTGTCAACAAAAATACACGAATCTGAAAGTATTAAAAAGTGTTCTCGTCAGTCCCAGAAAAATATTCAATGCATTTCAAAAATACATGTACACGCAACTGTCTGCAAGAGACAGTGACTGCACGTTAGATTGCCCAGTTTGTCATTTAATACCTTGAAAATAGACACAACTTCCATTTACACATGATGACATCAACCGACAATTCTTGTCCGCCCTACACAACTAACCTTTCAAAATAATGGCCAGATAGTCTGGTGCACTTGTTCACATGTCCCAGATCATCTGCGCCAAAGAATGTACGCGTTGAACTTGACTGGGCGGTCGTGATTCAGAAATAAGCATCAGTTCATGTGTGAAGCTATAGCACTGACCGTGATACAGATCTCAGTGCGTGTATTTATAACTCCCAGACTGCCGGATTTATCTTGGGCGCCGACAAGCAGGAGATATCAACCAATTTGAAAGAGAGGGCTGGCCAATTGCTGTCAACATCTGTGTGTCGTCCGACTTTTGCATGTCCTCAAATGTGCTCCCCGCTCAGCAAGTGTACTGCATGTTCCCGGACAAGTTTCCTCGAGTATAAATGTAGACTAGAAGTGCGGACTACGGACTGCAATACAGTAGATGCACCAACCACTATAGAGTTCCTAAAAACACAGTGAGTGTGTGCGTGAAGTGTTCTGCCTTCTGCTGCTACTACTACAACACAGTTGCTTGCAACTCTGTAGAATTCACGGCCTGCCACTTGTGTGCAACAATAATCCAATGGGGTGCCCAGTCACACGCAATGATGTCAAACAAACCCCAGCCACCTCATGAATAATGCATGAGCGGCGTGCACCACTACCCATCAAGGGAGTTTAAATGTCACACATGTAGCTCGGAGGTGCACGTACATGTACGTACGGTTGCATGCACTGCTCTTTTTGACTCACTGTTACCGATGTACGTCAAAGTTGGCCACTGATTCATTGCCTAACTCTCCACAGATACACGGTGAGGTGTGAAAAATTGGCGCACGCTGAACCTTAATGCAAATATAATCATGACGAGTACACATGTACATGTACATGTAGGTCTCATTACGCACCCCTTTTTAAATAAATAAATAAATGTACTACTAAATGGTCTTTCTTCATCATTCACGCGTAATTCAAGGCTCTACTACTTAAAGGGCAATATGCATGACATGGGAGTGCTTGCCACCTCCCCCTCCACTCAAAATGGAACAACCCAAAACTCAAAGGCACCCATACAGTAAATGATTTTTGTCATAACTTTTTGTGTAGTGGCTCAGTGGGTCTTAATTCATGTATGCAGATGATGATTCAGCTGATAATGGAATTGCTGTTACATGCAATTGTAGAACTGCAAGCAGTCATGTTCTGCCAGGAGCTTGCTTTGCTTAACTTGCCAGCCATACAACACAACAATGGCAATTTACGTACACATACAAATTTAACAGGTTTAGGGATGTGTGAATTACGTGTAGTACAATGCGTATGTAATGCAACCATTTGCTATAGTCTGCATGTTATTTTCTATTTCTGGTCATGAAACCAAGGAATCTTCAAGAGTGCCCCAAGCACTGTAGCTCACAAGCCTGAAGAAACCTGTAGATAGAGGAGACAGTGAGAAGGTGTTACAGTTTTAGAAGTAGGAGGAAAAGCCCAGAAGAATATTCTGGAGGAAACGCACAGAATCAGGTAGGGACTGAAAACCATCCACTAGTGGACCAGAGGGAGAATCGAACCCGGGCCATAGAGGTGGAAGGGCAGGAAAGAACCAACAGTCAAACTTTGATGACACATACAAATGTACACTCATATTCATGTTCATGAACCTGAATTATGTGCGATCCAGACTTAAATCTAAAAATAGATTAGTCACGAGATCACGATATCTGTTCATTCAGAAAGGGGTGGTGCACAGGCTTTTTTCGGGGGATATTTGTGCATTTACGCACGTGTGCTTAGGTTGCTTGAGTGAATCCATCTGATGAACTGTGGACCTATCATATTGTTTGCACAATTTTTTTTTATCCAGCAGATATCTTTGCTCGCATTGCATTGCGGCAGCAGTGGGAGGGGCCGCTTTTGTGTTTAAAAATGGAATCTGTGTCCCATCAGTTAAACAAACGCTGCGTTGCTATTTTTAGGGGGTCCGGGCCCTGCCCATTACGGACTGATGTGCATTCACATCTGATTGCGATAACCGGACTGACTGATAACGGTTCTCCAATTGTGATTTTCTGTTGGTGCATCGAAATCATCCGACAGCTGATTGCATACCATTGCACTGATGCTTCACATCATGCTATAGTAGTGTGGTTTTGTGTCAGTGCGTATACACGTACATGTACGTGCAACCCAACCAAACCTAAAATTTTAGGTGTACTGTACATGTCATATGTACATGTAAAGTCGGCAGTTGACTTTTCAAAAATATTTTGTGGACTTTACATAAAAAATGTAACCTGCCATATCATAATGAGGAAAAACCCCGACCTTTGACTTTTCAAGTTACGTACATCATGTTAAAGTGCAAATCATTAGCGTTCCAATGATACTAAATTTATATCTGTAGCTTAATATATTCCAAAGATATGCTGCAGGAACTTCAACAGTGTTCTGTCTAACTTCGCCAACCTCATTTCGAGAAAAAAAAAATGGTTTTGAGGAAAAAAATACGCATTGCGCCATCAACAGCAGTGGAAAACGTTCTTCAGTTTACAACTTTTGGAGATCCAAAATTTTTAGAGATTCCCAATAAAAGGCATAGTGTGAATCTTGGATACCTTGGCTACTCAAAAATACAACAAATCCAATATTGATTTTGACATGCCTTTTTAGTGTATCAAACTTCAGGCGTTGATTACTCAAAACATGGTTTTGGAAGACATTCCTCATTTTCCCACAGTAGGTCACAAATACCCTTAATACAAGTCGTGAAAAAAACCTACAAGTCTGGAATACAAGTAGGGAATAAAAGACCTTCTTACAAGTATGTTTTCTTGTCTTGTTACCGTATCTTCCAATACATGTACCATGTACTTGCATCGTATTGTGTACATTTGTACCAAAAAAACACCACCCAATGACCCTTCCTTTTTAGGCATTGTTACCAGAAACACAATACTTATTTTGTTTGGCCCGTGGATTTTTGGAAATGAAGAATTACAACAACAAAAGATAACATATGGGTACATTTATTCATTTATGTAGGTATACAGGTCCTGTCTTGGCAAAATGACTTTTTAATGATCATTCTCTGACTTCTGAAAGACTCAAACAAGTTAGAAAAAAATAAAACCATGTTGTAACAAAACAATTGTTGCCTGTTGTGGTATACAATGTCCACAGGTTTTGTTTGCCCTCAGGGGCAAATGGCACCCTTGGCTTCGTCTCGGTTGTCATTTGCGGACCTCAGGTGAACATGGACTACATGACTGCGACAGCAGACAACAGTTATTAAAAAGTAAGGTAGCACTTTAAAAGTCTTACTACAGAATGAGAGTTTGCATTTTAAGCTTTCGTAGTAGCAAGTACAATGTTCACTCTAGGTCTTCACATGCATACAGAAATATGTCATTAACGCTATAATGTACATTGCTTACATGTTTTGCTGTACTCATTAGGGCCAATCAGACATGATCCCAATCATCTCTGGTTTGTTTTTCGTTTTTGTTTTGTTTTCAATACTCTGCAGTGTTATCTGCATCTACAATTTGAAAATCAAAACAAAACAACCTTCAGCATTGTTCACTAATGATTAATCGTTAAGAAATTCTCTCCAAGCCACAGTTTCTTCCCGGAGAGAGCTTTCTTCTTCCCAAGACACCCACGACCAGGTCTCCCACAGATAAAAGAGCCCGTAGGACTATGGGTATCACTCGTCTGGAATGTCCTCCACCACTGGGGTATAGTTTCCGAACGCAGTGGGGAAGATGTAGCAATTAAAGCCAAACCTGTACAAATTGCTCACTAGTAATGCACATTATGCACAAAATCATAACAGGTACATGTACATTGTTCATACATGTACATGTACAACATATACATTGCATTAACGGCACGTGTATTACAGTTTCCTTATAAAAGGCACATAGGATCGTTTACATTTATCCAAAAGTACATGTAACATACCAAATCATGATCAAAAAGCTTTCTTGGATTAACACCCTGAAAATTATTCCGTCTGGCCAATTTCCAACGATCAGTCAATCTAGGTAGGCGCGTATGTTCTTGAAACTCAATGGTTCTTGAGTCTGGAGTGCTGAATGGTAAAACTGGTGTGCAAATGATCGATGCTTTCTTCGGATGATGTCACTCCGCCCCGTTTATCTAGACTGAATTTTGGAAATAAAGAGTGCTATCTATAGACGAAATCATGCTCAAGGTTCTACATGGTTTTTCACTGTTTTATTGAAAAAAGTATAATATCCACTGAGCTAACACGTATCTTTCAGGTTAGGTTTTGAACATTTCTCTTCGTGTTTTTTAGTGGTGTTATTATTGGAAACGAACAAACTGCATGAAAAGCAAATGATCCTTTTTATATACCTTCCAAATCGGTTCGGTTAAGTCTTGAACTCTGAAAGTTATTTTTTTTATTTTATAAATGCAATTATCAGATTCCAAGAATTTGGAACACAATGTCTTTTTGTACACACTGTTAGCTATGCCACTGTGTTTGTGTACTTTTCAGCCAAACCTCTTTGTTGTTGGTACAATTTACATAATAGCCATAAACCAAATACTGTATGCACACGTTTTTGTACACTGTACGTGTACGTACACTGGACAGGTAAATTAAAATTGCCATAAAAAAATAAAATATAATGATAAATAACAAAATGAATTGAATATAACTGCAAACTGCAAACTGCTTACTGACTGGATTGACCTCAAGTCTACAATAAAATACGTGCATCGAGGGCCTAGGTTACGATCCACTTACTTTTTATGATTTAAATAAATATATAAACAATATACTTTGGGAACGAACAAGCAAAGTTTTTGGAATGTACTAAAAGTTTATGCACGCTTTAATATATTTAATATTCAGGAGAAGGCGAGGGCTGAGTTTGGTTTGTGGTTGGGCATGCTTTACAGGTTGGGTAGGTGGTCTTCCAAATTTTTTCAAGTCTGAATATCTTAGATTATAAATAAACTACATGTACTGGTAACTGTGCTACAGTATATCCATTGAGCTACAAAAACACATTAGTTATCCCAAAACTACACATGTAAAGTCTAAAATAGAGTTTCAAAAGGCAAATGAGTTGTGTAAAATGTATATGTTAGGCTGCAACACGCTGACAAAGACAGCCTTTTTTGCTTTCCTGTCTGCTCTCTGACTGTTTGGACACCGCCAAGGGGGTGTTTATGGAAGTGTTGGTCAACCAAGCAGCCGGGCAAGGTGGGACCCATATTGGGTGACCAATCAAGGACCAAGTGTTGGTGTAAAACGCAACAGGTTCCTGGGAAGATGGAATCCATCTGATACCAAAAAGCCAGCGACACACTGGTGGCAGAGACGGTGTGTGTTTGAGAAGAAAAACAAAGTAAGGACCCAAAACTTTATCAACTTTGTGGGATTTGAGGTTCAAGACAAAAAAAGTAAAGAGTTGGAAAAAGTAAAGAGTAGGCCCTGAAGGAATCATGAACATGTATTCAATTCCAAACATTTGGACCAGTCTTGTGATATTTTCACATTACAAAACCATGGAGGTGGAGGAGTGTTGTTAAAAGTGCATCATTATTTGAACTTAACCCTCTAATCTAGGTAAAGTGTACTTGTTCCTCCAACATACAGTATGTAAATCCACTTCAATCCCAAGTTATACAGGGGGCGGATTCCGCCCGATCTCGGCCATCGAGTGACAAAAAATTTTGAAACTCGGTACATGCACAGAGCAACTCATCATGAACATACCCAAGAAATTTCATGACTATAGATCAATGGGTTTGGAATTATGGCTAATTAATTATTCATATGTAAGAATGGTAAAAATGTTGTGCTCTGTGTACACGACGTATATGGGAAGAGTCAGTTTTCACTGCGCGTAGCACCGGAAAATTTTTCGCTGCGCGGCAACCTGTGGTCCATTTTTTTATGTTTTTGGTATCAAAAGATGCGCAAGGCTCGAAGCTAAAAAGTCATAACAGCTCGGGTTGCGAAAAAAGAAGAAGTTGAGGCGGGATTCAGCGCCCCCCCCCCCTTGGCCCTTTTAGGGTTAAAGGTATAGTCCATCATTTGTAATTTGTGCATTTTGTTTGTTTGAAGCAACAAAAGTGCTCAAGATCTAAAGAAGGGTACTGAACAACTAACCTGATGAAGTTTCAGCTCAGCTTTAGCTGTATATTTCTTAAGAAGCACCGTTGGAAAAGCCTTCTTTTCTTGATTTCTTCAAAATGACAGCTTACCAGAAAGAATAATTTCACAGGGAGTTTAGTCCCCTTACTATATTACAACAAAGTATGTTTTTCAACAATAATTCACCAGTTACTTTTTGGAAAGCTGCAAATGATAGACTCTGGCTTTAACTCAAAGGAAGACTGCATGAACATAAATGTACATAGGTCCCTTTTAAAAAATTTGGGTTTCGTTTAAACATTTTTGGAAAATTTGTAAACAAATTTAGAATTGTTTTCACTTGAACTTGTAAACGTCACATCCTTACATAGGGGTTACTGTTTTCAACCATTTATTTCAGTCACTGTTAAGTAACAAATCTGGCTTCAACCATTCACCTTTATTAAGTTATCGGACAATTTACCCTGTAATTCAACATTATTTTTCCCCACATTACAAACCCCAACACAAATGGGCCTCATGATCCATGATCCGGTAAATCAGCTTGTAAACATATAATCAGTGATCCTAATCCCTCACTGGTTAATCCCTTATCCCTTCAACAGTAAACAAGTAGTTTTCAAGATGGTGTGTGGCAAGCCAGCCACACCTGATTAAAAGACAAGCACTGACCTAATACACACAACAAGGGCATAACTGTTCACAGTTACAGTATAAAGTGATATAGGGGGGCCTATGGGATCTCAAACATTACTTGAGCTTGGCTGAGTGAAAACAGCCCTGGTTGATTGTGCGGGTTAAATTGGCCAGTTACAATGATTTTTACTTGGTTAGGCCCCAAAAAAAAGTCTCCGGTTTGGAGCTTGCCCCAAAAGTGATGAGGTTTGTTTGTTTGTTTGTTTTTTAAACTTTTTTTCTTCTTCAAATGTTGGCTGATGACTGCAAATGGTGCCCGACTAAATTTGATGCAAATCATATGGGAGTCCAGAGAGGCCACCTAAAGCTTATACTCGATCGTAACCCCATGATCTAAAAACACGTTAAGACTGTGAAACAGCAGGATTCCAGTCAAACCAGTGAGTTTGGCAGTTTTTAGACATCATCTTACATTGGAAAAAAAACTTTTTCATTTTGCCACGCGCATGGCTACAGTGACGCGTGCGCATACCAGAAACCAGAGACTTTTTCTTTGGCCTTAAATAAGGCTTAAAAGGAACAGTGTTATTTCGGGCTACTTTGGCTGTGACTGTATTTAAAATTAAAATAAAAACCTGAAAAACAAATAATTAAAAGAGAAAAGAAATCCGACAAGAAACTTGACTACGCAACATACCGGTACATGTACATGTACTCTTGTCATGCATTAAACATCATGTACATGTCCTTTAGAAATTGAGAATTATTCATACAGTATGTACATACATACATGTACATGTATACATGTACCTTATCTGTTGGTTATTTTCGTCTTGGCCACAATTTATTCAAATTAATCTAAAAATACATATTTTTAGGGATATCACAGCCAAAAATAGGGTTAGTATTGCATGTTTTAATGTACGCATAACATGTACAATCTAAATGATTGCACATCTGTTTTAACGAGTTGACAGGTGTTTGAAATCCGAAACTGAAAGAACTTTCAAATTTCTTATCTCACTAATAGTAATTTATAAGCATGTATTGGTATAGATGCTGTGAGAGTACTAGTGTCTCACCCATGAAGCATTTCTCAGAATGTTGTTAGAATTGTTGTAATCCAGTGTATTTTACAGGTGCATATCATACAAGTACATGTTGACCGCATGCACATCTTATATTCGATGCACATTACTGTGCAGTACAGGTTCAATGTACATGAAAAGAGTTCATGTTGTAAAGACATGCAAATATGCATGCATGGGTTACATGTAGCTACCGTGCCACAAATGTAGCTAATGCTGCTGAATTAGTTAAACAATTGTTGCTTAAAAAAAAAACAATAAAGTGCCCAAACCCCTTCAATAATATCATTACTTTTTAGCCCTTTAAAATATTAGCCCTTTAACAGTCCCCTTTGGGGCCATTCTGTGGTCACTGTGCGACATAAAATTGGGCTCGTCTGATTTTTTTAGCTTTACCCCTTGCTAACTACATCTGACATATTTCTTTCACTGATTTATCAGGTTAGTACTAATCACTCCCTACCTCAGAGTATAGTTTCTACTTTCACAAATTGTGTTAAAATATTGGGAGGGGTCATCAAAGTTTGCTACCTCAGACGTAAAAATGTTATCGGGCCCACATCGGAAATTCACACTTTTTTCCAAATTTCTAAGGACACACACATCCATACTAATTTTAGAGCCAGACTAGTCTTTTGTGATTTACAGAGTACAATAAACAATGTACACCCTCTGCTTTAGTTTTACTAAATGGGAATTGTTCTGTGGTCACGTGTGTGACATTTTGATCGGTCACATGTGTAACATTTTGTAATTAAATTTATGCTAATTTATGCATGTTAAACCAACTTATGAAACATCTTGAGAAATTTGCGTCTTTACTTACCGGTACTAGCAACACTTTTGTATTACATCACATAAAAACGTTTTTCTCCAAAAATTAATTTAGTTTCAATTTCTGAAGAAACGCCCTTTGATAGTTTAATTGATATTACTTTTTATTTCAATTGACAAAGAGCCAAACTCCTCACCAGCCAAACAGCACATCTACAGTTGTACACGTACATGTATGTATTACGAAACAGATACTATATTATTACATCAATGAAACTTTATTAGCACTGCTCTTGTACTTTGAAAAACAAAAGCATATATATCCATGTAAGTATGCACGTAAACGCATGAATGGCCTATAGTGTCTATAAAACTGTTGCCACAGTGCAGATGTCCGGCGCCACAGTGTAGATGCCCGGCACCACTACCAGCAAATCTTTTCTTATAAAAACAGGTGGTTACGTCTTTATTACTGTACATGCGGATGAACAAGGGGGATAAAAATCAGCAGGGCGATCCCTGAACTACATGTAGTAGTGGATTTACAGACTGGTAATACTGCTTGTATTGTACGAGTGTGACACAATTAAGAAACTGGGTTGACTTACAAAATGTTTACAAATGCGTGTGAGAATTCTCAGTATGTATGCATTTGGTCTTACATGGCTATGCTCACCATACCGGTAAGTGGAGAATCTCAGGTAAATGTGCATGTATACAGGTCTACAAGTTTGTGACAGCAACAAGCACATTTCATGGGTTACACCATAGAGCTACGGATACGGAAATTGGGTTGTTTGCATTCATGGGTCCTTCCATAAATTGAGGGTCCTAAAATGTGACATTTTGTGTGTCCTTGTTATACTGACCTGTTTCATTTGCCACGCAAGCATCATCCAAATTGACTACAAACTATTTTATATTTGTTTGGCAGGCACATGTACTTTGCTTTTACACACATGTAATCACTCTTAGAGGTAGAAGGCACTAAAAAATATGTCCTGAATTTACAACATCTTATATCATATGTAACAGACACACGAGAAAAAAAATTGGACCCCTAATGTATGGAATGACCCACATGCACGTACACATATGACATAGTCATCCTGTAGTTTTTCTCCTTTTGAAGCATTGTGTTCCTTCCTAATGATGTAACAATGCAACGCATTACCAGTGTTGTTAGCACAGAATGCTGGTCATACAAAATGTAAGTGCTAAAAGAGGCATGGAACTTTTCTATTTTCTTCTGATTAAAATTCCCAATTAATTTCATGTATCACTGGCAAATTAACTTCCGGTTACAATTAATTTATGGGGATACTAAACGCTACTTTCTTAAACAAACAAAAAACTGGGCGGGAATGAATTTAATCTGACACCTGAAAGTGAAATTAAGCAAAACTGAGCCCCCCAAAAATGAGTGAGCGCAGTCAATTTTCAACTACATGTATCAAATGCTGGTTTCAATTTCCTTTAATATTTGTTTGGCACACCAGATTTCAGATAAGTATGGTAAAATTTGTCTGGTTTCCAATCATAAATGCACCCTATGCCAACTCCAGTTCCCCAGCTAGAATTCTAGAAAGCTGTCTGTAAGGCTTATCTGAAGTCACATTTTGACATCCCGGTACTGCTACACTGCACAGTACTCTTTGGCCAGTGAGAGGCTACATCTATAATGGCTTGTGACGCAACTGCGCCATTTTTTATCCCTGCAAATCCTCTTGACGGTTGGGCAGCTCAACAAGGGGAAGTTGTTCTGGTCAAGGCGGACTGCAAATTGTGCGTGCACTGCTGTTCCCACGGTACTCTGACCCTGGGAGTGCCGCCCGAGAAGAATTTTCTGCTCACCCTTTCCCCCGGATTTTTTCTTTTTGCCTTTTAAAGTTCACAAGACGTAAATGCATACCATGAGGGCCTCCAAGAACCCTGCATGCTAAAACACTTGTAAACGGGCATTTGAAGTTACGCACGAAATGCGACAAAAATAGAGACTACCTTCTCCACTGAACAAGTGAGTTTCACCTCAGGAAGTATCCAAATAAGGTGTAAATAAGTCGGTCTTTAGAATCTGGTCAACATGGACATGTATGTTCTTGCTGTTTTTCTACAATGGCCAATGACTGAAACTTTATTTATTGGATAAAAAAAATTAACCATAATAATAGTAATAAAATGGAAGGATGTTTGGACATTAAAATCTGAATGCCTATCAAGTTGAATTTTTGACTGCAATAGAAGAAGATACCACAGTCCCTGTAAGCTTAGCTCAAGAAAGTGCTTTAGAGGAACTGACGTGATTTGACCTTTTGGGGGTATTTGCCCGGCCATAATCTCAACTAAATGACGGTTTACGACTGTATTTCATTCTCAATCCAGCAGTTGCCCGTGTATCACATTCAAAGCCGAGCCTCCAAATGCACCAATGACCCTGCGTACGATGCCTGATCCTCCAGTGATCCCCTAACCAAATTGCCTTACAGTGAGAGCAAACTGCGGCATAAATTGGAAGATTTCGCACGAGCAGCGCGATGGCAAAGACACCACTGGGAACGTGCTAAGGGGTGAGCGGGAAAGATTACCCTGTCCTCAAACCTGGCGCGAGAGGACTTTCCCCGACCAGATCTATTGGAATTTCATTATGAACCGCAAATCCCCTAACACGGGCGATGGTATAATGGCTATGTAACCCAAGCCCGTGAAAAAGGCTGCGTTTTTTTTCCCCTCGCGTTCTTGTAATATATCCCGGAAGTCTACCGAAAATGGAGGGCCGGGGGATCAATGAGTTCACTCTACTCTCTCCTCCAAACAACCTGGGCATCCCGTTTGTATGTCTCAACGAGCGATTTCCACAGGAGTACCGGTGCAGGTGACGTCAAGCTATCTGGTAAGTGGGGGAGGTGCACCGCGACAGTGGCATAATTTGTAGGAAGTATTGAATTAGGTGGTGGGTTCTTACTGGCGAGGTAAATAAAATGCTGAAAAAGCAAACGTCACACGCCTGCAAGATGAATTTAACAGGGTTCGATGGACATTTACACCTGAATGAACATGCACCGTCTAACCCCCAAGGGCTGGGGATACGTACCTTATCAACGCCTCTCTGGATCAGATCCTTGTGGACTTCCGCTGAGTAGTCCTCAAAATTGTCTGAGGAAAGAACAAAATTTGAACCAAAAATTTAGAGCAGACGCTTGTGACACTAATACCAGCAACATATCACATTACGTAACCCAGGTGCTGAAGTCTTCAATATTCAAACGTGCGGGTAGTGTCTTAGAATCACAGACACTTATACAAGCAATAAATAAAAATTGCCCAACAAAGGTGTAACACGAATCACTTTCGTTTTTTCATTGGCGAATTGAGTAATATTGTGATGGTACATACTGGAATTTACAAACCAGATCATGTTTCCACTTGAACACGGGGCTCTATTTCACCACAGATGGATCAGAATGCAAGGCCGTATTCAGAAACAAGATACCTCGGTAGCTGATTTTTTTATGATATGGCTTAAGTCTCCGCTTTTCCTGAAACCATGCCAGGATTTTGTGGCATTAAGGTACCGTGCAGCATAAATTGACTTTAGTTTCACACTTCTAATGTCGTACTTGAACTCTAAATGTTGCTGTTAAAAGCAAATGCCCATTTAGAATGCGTCTGCTGCGTGCACTAATCATGTACTCATGACATGACTCCCAAGTAAGTTTGTCTGTGGAGGTCAAAGTTATTCAACGCATGTTGACGATAACAACATTATTCATTTGCAAGTTGATGGAGCTTATAAGTTTAAACTTGAGCAACAACAGGGGCATTTAGGTTAAATTTATTTGTATGTCAATTGATGTAACAGGTGCTCACAAGTTTGTGTATTGTTATTGAAATACACTCAACCATGCAAGTACTGTGCCTCCGGTATTTAACCAGTTAAAACATCATCACTCTTTAAAAAAATGGAAGTCACTCAATTCAACTGAATTAGGCCGGTTTTCTGTACAATGGCCACCTATGTACATGTACATGTAATTTACCATGCAATTACTTCACAGTATTACAACTAGCATTACAACTAGCAACTGACTTGAAATGTATATGTAATTTCCAAAAAACACCAAACATTTCTGCCCTCTTTGTCTAAGTTACTACTATTATAATTTGTGTGGTGACATTGCAAAAACTAGAGCCCTTGTTAATCATGTAGGTTTAGTCTTGTCGAGAACGGTCATGAACCTTTAACAGACAAACACGAGGGCAAATTTTCCCAAATGAAAACAACTGGCAAAAAAAAAATCAAAAAAAGGGGGGGGGGGGGAAATGACCTGTTTAACCCCCTAGGCCTAGGCCTGCTTTACAACCACTAATCCTCCAAAATCTCCAAAAATTTTTCAACTCCGCCACATTTTTTTTTTTTTGTCAGACAGTCTGCCTCAAAAATGCATTCCTCATTCCTCTCCAATCTCCAAAATCCCAAAACATCCCAAAACTTATAAATGAAGGATAACCAACGCCAAATCCTTCAAATCATCAAAAATCATCAGACAGTCCTGCCTCAAAATGCATTCCTCCCAAATCCCAAAATGCCTCCATTCACATCATTCATTCAATCCTCTCAAATCCTCAAAATCCTCATGCTTCAATCACCATTCATCCTCCTCCAGAATCCCCATTTGATCCAACTCACATTCATCCTCAATCCTTCTAGATCCTCAAAAAAAGCCAGAGGATTTTTGGGGAGGTGAGGTGGGTTAGGGTTAATACATGTATCGTATCTATTATGATGCCTACGTCATCCACGTGCATCATGGCTCCAAGCTGGCGGTCTACAAACCTCAGCCAGTTCGTCTTATTTTGTTTTTTTCAAAACCGGGCCACGAACTTGCAGTTCAACAACATCCCTAAGAAGGACAGTACCACCCCCTTCCTAACCCCATCTCCCCATACCTCCCTTGGAAACACTCTAATGCAGACTGACATCTCCCAGTAAACTGCCATGGGATTTCACCTTTATGAAAGTTAACTTTCTCTTTCCAGGATTTACGTCATCTGCTGCGACAACCTCAGAATGGCCTTGGTGACACTGCACTGGAGTGAGTGCATGTGCGACCGACTATGGGGTTATCCTACCATTCACAATTTGAAAAGAAAGAACTGTTAAAAGGGAAAAACCCTAAAAAGGGGGGGAAAAGTCCTCGCACCTCCAAATGTTTTTCTTGCATATCATAAAGAAATATCTTGACTTTTTTTTTAGTAAAGTGTTAATACAAAAAAATCTTGCAGCCACTAAAACACATGGCATCCTACGTCTACCGTAGCTACATGTACAAGTTTTTGCCATAGGCCTACTGTTTGGAGTGCAAGTATTGCAAACCAAGAGAATTACTTTAAAATGTTATAAAAAGGGGGAGGGGGCAAGTATAGACATAATTTAAAATCAATAGACAACAATACCCCAAAACAAATTGAAGATCTGTTTTACATACTATTACGGGTGTCCCGTAAATGTGCCATTTTGAGGCAAAAGGTGTTGCCGAAAGAAAAAGAAAGCAGGCAAAAGCTTAAAATGTTAGCTGGCAATACAAACTTGAATTCAATGAACAATGTATGTACCGTAAACCACAGAAAGGTTTATAAATACATACCGGTACATGTACATGTACAGTGCCACTCTTAAAAATCGTTAATTGCTATTTCTCTAATAATACAAAAGTTAATCGCTACTTTTGAATGAGACATTTTTGGAATGAGACATCTCCCGAAAAAAAGTTGACCCACGTTAATAGTTAAAGATTTTTCCCCAAAATTTCAAACCATTTGCTACACAACGGTAATTCAGTTCTTGCAGTGGTAGTCTGGTTCTGACTCCTTTTAGGATCAGATCTACATAATAATAATAATAATAATTGTGCTTATATAGCGCTTTCCATCGTATCAACAATCTCAAAGCGCTTTATAATTATTACCCCGTTCATCAGGCCAGGGGACCACGCGGCAGCCGATATCAGTACATGTACATGTACTGTAGGGAGTGAAAACCCGTCTACTCACAGGGCAGATTGTTTGTATGCACGCAAAAGCAATCCCAAATAAAAGCCTTTTGTTTTCAGAGTGTTGCAGTGTTAGACACACAAAAATAAAATAAAATTTGATAAAACATTCAAAGGTCCAAATTCATTATCAATATCAAAATTTGTTTGGAAACTGAGCAACAATTTAAACGAAGAGCAGTATCTTTAACGTCTCTATGTGCATTTCTATTTTGAAGCTACTACAAAATTTTAAAAAACTGCAACGTATAAAAACTCCATGTGAAACAAAACAAACAACCTGTTAATACAGTACATCAAAACAAAATGATCAAGACACACAAAAAAAGCTGCAAGGGCATACACATGTTTGTAAATGGTCCCAATTAAAGCTTCGTTCCAAACACCATGATTTGACAACATCCGCCATATTACCACACAGGAACTCATTGAAAAGGAAAGCTTCATTTTTCTTCCCTCAATCTAAATATAGAAAGCAAAAGTCTCACAAAATCATCTGCAGTCCGGGTCGGATTAGAAAGTCGTCTATATTTAGACAGTTAAAACCCACTGCATCTCAAGCAAAGTATTACTTAGTTGGGGATTTTTCCTTCAATTAGAATGCAGATTGGATTTTTCAGAAGATCAGACTTTGGAGATCCGTTAAGTACGTGTACTGTATAATACTGGTATGTGCATGTACAATGTACATTACACGAGCATGTTGCGGACAATCATAAGTAATGCACAGGTGCTTTTGAAAATCAGCAATTTTTTTATTGTTCCTAAACCATAAGGCCAAAATATTTTTATCTACAGCCAACTGACTCCAGTTGTATTTTAATGTAAGCCTTGCTTTTGTCCACATGTACATGTATGTTAATATATTTCTTTTTATTTACGGATAAATCCAAACGTAGATTTAGCGCAGATCTATACAACTGAAGGCTAATAGCAAAAGATAATAAATAAATGAAATAAATACATTGAAAAACAACCAGACAGAAGAGATAACACAAACATAAGCATCACAGTTATAAATTGGCGTAATGTGGTAATGTCTAATATTGTTGAGATGAGGTACCCTGGTACAAAACTGTTTTTGCTGCCACTTTGTAAGGCACATCTACATACATGTACAAGGTTCTCTGGTCTAGATTTCCATACTTGAATAGCCGCTTGGAGGAAAGAACGGTTGTATTGATGATGTGTCCATTTGTGGGTGGAAGAGTTCATGCCACTGAGTGACATACTGGTACAGTGTCTGTCTGTCTTTTTTTTTTTTTTTAATGCAACACCTTAAAGGTAATATACAACATTTTCAAACATAAAAAAAAACCCACCAAATTATTATGAAAAACCTTACTTGACTGTAAGAGAATAATAGTCTCAAGCATCCTGTGTAATCATGGCGCTCGGTGTGCTGTCATTTTCAAGAAAAGCGCACATTTTGTATCAATTTCCGATGATGGTCAGCCTACAATCGTTGGAAAGAAACTGACTTTTTTCTTCTTCAAATAGTGTGCCCAATTTACCAAATTTAGCTAGTCCACATTTTTTTTGGCAATCGGCTAGTCTGGTTCCCTGACCTGACAATTCCCCAAAATCTATAAATTGCTCCATTTCATCCGAAGTAGGGTCTGGGAACCAGACTACAAGAACAACATTTTGTTTCTTGGTTTTCCTTTGAACACAAAACTTTGAACAGGTCAGTGTAATGTTGCTATGAAATACTAACCCCCTAATCCATCAATTTTTGAAAATTACTGCCAGAGCTTGAAGTCGCATACACCCTCCTAACCATGTAGTACGGTATGTACATGTGCATGCATGTATTTAGTCTGAGAAATTCAATTACGGAATTCGTTTGTGGAAGAGGTGATTTACTTTTCACTAATGGTGACAAATCTTCAGGGATACTTGATTTCCCAGTAGTCTGCGTGAAATTAAAATGTTTGAAACAAACTGGAAATGACTGACTCTTTCTACAGAAGACAAACCCTCTGGGATATTCTCTCCAAAATATAAACAAGAATGAATTCCAATTTCAGTTACAATCTCCAAGCAAAGACCAGTAAGCAAAACCTCTATTGCAGCCAATAACTACTTTTTTTTCCTAAAGAAATCACAACGTGTCCCTTGGTGAAAGCCCAGTAGGCGAGATCTAGATTTAAGGCTAATTAGTGTCCATTGTTCCAGGACAAGAGTAAAAATTTCAGAGGAAATCTTCGGGGAAATTCTTTCTTTCCAAAAAGTACGCCAACAATTACACTCTAATTTGCAAGTCAAGAGTCTTTAAAATCCCAGTCTTTTTTGTTGTTTCTTTTGCATTTTCTCAAATAAAACCCCCTTTTCAAATCCATATTTTCAATGTCAAGTCACAGTTTCAAGGCCAAAATCTTACAAAGGCACTGCAACAAGCTACGCCCAAAGCAAAAGATCTGAAGTGAAATATTGAAAATTCTTCTTGGAATTGAAAGTTTTGTGACTCCAGTTAGGACCTGGTAAAAAGTCAGCCAAAAGTCAGGAAAGCTGAAAAGTTGTTATACTTGTAGTTGTACTAGCTGTAAACAGTTAACAATCCAACAAATAATAACACCCATGTATGGTGCACATACATTCTTTTAACTTGTGAGTCAATGTTGACTTGTTTGTGTCATTAAATACTGATAACTTGTTTTAGAAAACTCCTTTGTTTAAGAAATAACCAATTCAACTTCAGCAGCACAATATGCACATTGCACATGTAGCACAAATTGCAGCTATCACTTTGAAAGCCATCTTCGAAATGAACTCCGCTTAAGTTCTGACGACAAGGAAAAAGACTCGAGCCGAGCCGAGCCAAGCCAAGCCTCCGTGCCAGGATGTACGTGGAGTGAATTTCCTCACGACTCAGGCCAAGTTAACGAACCCTACCTCGGTCTCCAGGAAGCCAGCCCAGGCAGTAACCCCCCCCCCCTCAACGTCTGTGGCCCAGCGTTCCCTGACTTGATCTTCCTATGGGGCTAATGGGGCCTTTCCTGCCCGCCGAGTCCAGCCGTATCATCCTGACTCATGGCTTTTTTCCCCCTTATTTTTCCAACGCAATCCGAGTTTGTTTTGCAATATGAAAGCAAATTTACGTTAAAAAAAAAAGGGAGTGGGGGTTGCTTTGAAGGGAGTGAACAAGCACTAGCACGCACGGTAAATTTTTAGCAATGATGTCTTTTTTACTCTCTTGTTTGGCTTGGCTCAACAGCTGTACGCTGTGAGCGGAAAGAGTTAGCGCCTACAACACACGCCCTGTTTCCTCTTGTGGCTGACCAGACATAACGGTGATGACTGCAGCCAGCAATTGGAAGTGAAATCACACGGAATGAAATCACCGACAGGAAATGTTGCGAGGAATTTGAAACTTAAACAACCGAACGGAGTGCAGAAAAAAACCTAAATACTTTTGTCAGCAATTTTTTTTTTTGTTAACAAGAAATCTACATATTTACTCATGAATATCATATATCCAAG
The DNA here is from genome assembly GCA_029964075.1 of Patiria pectinifera. Taxonomy (NCBI): domain Eukaryota; kingdom Metazoa; phylum Echinodermata; class Asteroidea; order Valvatida; family Asterinidae; genus Patiria; species Patiria pectinifera. Next base: position 22,728,339 of record CM057129.1, on the reverse strand, counting down.
GGCAAAACCCATTAGTACATTAGTTCATTAATACAACAATGGGGAAAGCCTAGAATCCTCATTAGGGAAAATAGGGGAAACCATAGGAATTAGTGGAAATACACGGAAGTTCTCTCTGTGTCTCTCAACATCAATAGACCATTATCATGTTGCCGGCAACTTGATTTTTGTTCCCCATTCAAATCAACGTAACCAAAGCGAGACTGGAAGGAAAAATAGTCTGGTTCCTTTTTGCACAAAAAACATCACTCAATACTGTTATTAGATACAGAAAACATGACTGAAATGGTGGCAGCATGATAAAAGACAATTGACTAAAGCCTGCACATGTACTGATGCAATGATGCATAGAGGAGGCCCTCTGTTGACAAGACTGGTCCAAGTAAAATGATACCATTCACCCACCGAGTGCACATTGTGACTGTTGTTCCTTGGGCCAAATTGTCAGAAGTTTTAATGACACCTGTACAGGAATAACACTCAATTTCACGATTGTCCAACCACATTTTCTTAACGTCTGAAGAAATCCCTAATTTGTACACTTTACAAGAGTTGGGGTTTTTTTTGTGACAGACATGTTGGATTCTGCTGACACATTGGCCCAACCTCAAGATTGGGAACATACTTGATACAATTCAATATGCCATGTTTGTTTTTTCAAGCTTAGATACCGGTAAATCTAATTCCAAAACTCTTTAAAAACTCTTTGAAATGTGATTTATGTTACTGTAATTTAAACGTGCACCCGCCAGATATATCACAGATCTTATCACGTCAACCTTCTCAGCATAAGCATGCTTGCGTTAGTTTTTGAAGCCAGTTGCATCCTTTACACATACAAAAAAATGAACTATGGATAAATGTTCCTCAACTTCGTGTACATGTACAGATAAAGTCATTCTTTGTCATAAATCATGTGCTTGCCAAAGTCCGTGGAACTATCAACAGGCTGTTGTGGGCCAAACAAATAAAAGCTTACGGCTATTTACTAGTGAAGTGATCCTTTTATGTGTACTAAAATATAGACCCTTGGAGTTTTCAGATACCAACCCTAAAGTCCAACCCCCCCCCCCCCCCCAATGCAATGAATGAGTGCCATTCACTCATATGCATGAACAGCAAATGGCGTGTTTTTTTTACCTCTGGCATTGGAGGAACAGACCATGTGCGCGTACTAGTTCGCACTCGTATATCACGATGTACCCATGATTAGTTTTATTCTGGATGTGTTCCAAACAGTAGCGTGGTATGAGCACCAGGTGATGTCAGCAATGTGTTCGAATGTCCCTCCCAGTGGTCTCCCCCAACTCTCCCTAACCGCTGAGGGGGTACTTGTGAACCCAAATAAAGCAAAGACCCAGTCATCGTGTCCGTGCAACAAGGTCGTATCTCCTAAAATGGCATGTGACGTCATGTACGTGAAACGTGAGTTTTCAATGTCAAAAGGTCGTATCTCGCTTAAAATAACCTGGATGGACACACAAAGTCAATGGACGTCGAGATACGCGAGATTCGACCTTGTTGCATGGAGTGTATTCGCGCGAGATACGACTTTATAGCAGAATCAAGTTACGACCCTGTTGCACTGACGCGACGAAGTAGGGGTCAACATTCTTTTTACTGTATTTTTCAATGATATTTCTAATTAAGTATTTTTTACTTACTGAAACAAAATGTGGGGAATAACTCGCTTTGAGAATGCCCAAAGTTATCCACGTAATAATAAAAACGTAAAAGCCAAGAATATTCCACATCACCACCAGTGGGTTCCAGGTTGTTACGTTCCAAGTAGACTTCTTAACCATTCAACACGGGTTTCAGAATCTGAAACAGAGAAGGTACAATGTACTGCCGCCAGGGCAGAAACAACATCTAACGATAACTTCAGACGATATCAGCCAGCTGACCTGGCCAATGCACTGATAGGATGCCTCACAAGTCACTATCCACAGTCTGACAACCAGCCCTATAAGGTTCCCCCAAATCTATCGAAAACAGACAGTGTTTGTTCGCAGGCCTAGCCGCCAAGCTTACCGACTCAAAGGACAGACTTTTGATTGATATTACATGTACGTGCTATTGGCAGGTTTTTCATCGCCATTTTCATCATCACCGTAATAAACCAGCACTTCTCAAAAACGCTGGTTTGCAAACTGAAAGTGCCCTGTATGTGGGCAGTAACGCGCCACCAGAACTCATGTTGCTTATCTCGTTGGCGATAAGAATGAGAAAACAATCATGTTTTGTACTGCTGAGGAATTTGTCCTCGCACAGTACCGCGCTACATGTGCACTGTACTCCACGGAGAAATCAATTACCCAAAAGATAACTTTTCTACGCAGCTCGCATAATTTTTTTTATCTCACTATGCTTTTTTTGGCTGGAGTGATTAGTTTGAATTGTTTGCAATATAAAAACCTGATGAAAAAAAGACTTCCCTCTCCCTGTCCTAATACACTGCAAAGGATATGTCTCTGGCCCAGATCCCCTTTGTGTTTTCTTTCTAAAGATTAACATCAAACAGAATCCAAAAGCTGAAACAGAATCCAAAAGCTGGACCTGAATCCTCCTTTTACCATCAAAACCAAACAAATTTGTATAAGAATTGGCTTCAAGTACAAAACATTGATGTTTGTAGGCATTCATATCTAGCTTCTGCTGAATTAAAAAAAAAGAAAATTGTTTTTCTAAAAAAACAAACACAACGTCAACGTCCTAATCAATTTTACAGTCACGTCATATCACACGTCACATCACTATTAAAGTGCACTCCCGTAATGCATTGATAGGAAATTACTCTCAATGTACATATGTACACACAGATTCTGATTCCCGATTACAGCTGTGAACGTTAGTAATTTCAAAATTAAGAGTTGGCTGCTGTAATGTAAAATGTTTGTAGTGCTGGGCATTTTTCGAAATAATTTATTCAATTATTTCAACGTCTAACATGGAGGTAATAAAAATTATGAATACCAAGTACATGTACATGTATTTGAGGTAGCTGACTAGTTGATAATTGACATATTTCACAGATTTTTTAATATTTAAATTTTTTTAAATATTTATCACAGCTCTCAAATCACACATGAACACGTAATGTAAAGTGGCCGTTTACACATGTTTTTTCGGACTTACCAAATTTGCAGATGTTCCTAAACTTTATAACTATACAAGCATGTGATGTCCATCAGATTAAATTTCAAGTTTATTACATTGTTTGACTTTGTAAAAGCAACATTAAATAGCTCACAAAGACACCAAAATACAATCTGATTGTTATCTTATTTTAAAAAATTACAAAGTGAGGTACACAAAAACTTCTAAAAATTTCCCCTTTATTTTTTCTGGTTTTGATTACAAGTGCTTCACTTTCCCCTCCCACACTAACCTGATTTTGATCAAAATCAAAATCAAAATTTGAAAATGTACACATACCGTACATGTACTAAATTACCATTTTTGTACACGGAATACTAATTTTTGTCTTTTGTATTAAAGAGGATTCACTGACACATGGGTGTTTGTTCAGGGAATTCCAATTTGTTCAAGTTTCCTGTTTGTGTCCCAATTACGTAAATGCTAAAAAAAAAAAGTCACATGAATAGTTTTTGAATACGAAAAAGCCACATGACTATATGTGTGCATGACACTGCAAAAACAAAATCTCACTTAGAATTAACTCTATCCAACTCCATATCCTGCCTGTTGATGTGGTTTACACACAGGGTGCAATGAACAATCTCTTATGGCCAAAGACAAAAACTTCATTATTTACTTTTGCTTAGAAATTGCTTTGAAATTATATACATAGGGGCCTACCGGTACATGTATACTGTAAATGCAACATTATTTGTGGGGAAGTGGTACAAGATTTTATTGTCTGTAAATGTTGGCTGATTTGAATATATACAAAACTTTCACAAGGTGGTCAAAATTGTGTTTGTAATGAAGGTTAAACTTAAGGGCTTACACCATTGTATACCACTTGAAATTTATGTGTACAATACTGTTTTTTGTTAATTTATCAAGACAATCACAAGCCATATCTCAAGTCAATCACAAGCCATACCTCAAGTCAGTCACAAGCCAATATCCCAAGTCGATCACAAGCCATATCCCAAGTCGATCACAAGCCATATCCCAAGTCAATCACAAGCCATATCTCAAGTCAATCAAGAGCCATATCTCAAAGTCAATCACAAGCCATATCTCAAGTCAATCACAAGCCATATCTCAAGTCAATCACAAGCCATATCTCAAGTCAATCACAGGCCATACACATTTACCTCAAGTCAATTGCAAGCCATATCTCAAGTCAATCACAAGTCATATGTATCTCGAGTCAATCGCAAGTCAAGTCACAATTAAAGTAACAGGATACAAACGATGAAAAAGGAATGTCTTTGTCACAGTTTACTTGAACAGCTTGTCACTTGACTTGCGACTGGATGACTTGTGATTGCCTTGTGCTAACTTGTGATTGCCTTGCGATGACTTGTGATGACTTGTAATTGCCTTGTGATGAATCGATTACAACTCTGCAATACCTTTGAGTCAGCTATCCGGTACAATCTGTGCAATCCTGATCCCCTCCCAACATTTCAATCCACACCTTGCGTATTTCTTTGAACAAAAGTGTAGGACCAACATGTATGTATACATGTATGTGACAAACACAGATTCAAGATGTACAGGGCTTTACTTGTCAATGATGGACAACTCTTTCCAGTTTCCCCTCCCCTTCCCTTTAAGAAAAAGGAGGAAAATAACACTGAGCTGGCAAACACGACAACCAAGGCAATGAAAAATGGCCAACCAATGACTCAACTGAGTTTGGGGAGTTCAAACATCAAGTTAGTTTATTTCACGATGGGATATCGTTTCCTCTAACGCTGCCAAAATCACTTGTTAGCACAAAATGGCACACACACGCAAAATAGGAATAAATTCAAGTTTCTACCGTTCTCCCCAGAAACATACGGTACACGTAATGACTGGCCATGTTACACATATGTATCCGTGCACATTAAGTTGGTGTTTTTATGATGCAATATGTGTAAATGCATGTTAGAATGTGCAGAACATTTTGTGGTTTTGTTCAGAAACCAAGACCAAAATATTCTGAACAAAACTAAAAATACATGATCATTTAAACAAAAATAAATCAAAGACTTCACTTTTTAACCCACACAACGGACATGACAAATATGCACAGTAGTTTTTGTTGCTGAGGCTGCGCTAGAATTACATGTACTTACAGCTAGGTCTAGTAAGCCCTTTTCACACTAGACAAATCTCGGGGTTGACGCGGGGTTGACGCAGGGTGGAAAACATGCATAGTTTCACTTTGCATGAAACAAGTGTGAAGCGATGTTCACCCAGGGTGGGCTGTAGTCATATGTACAATGGGAAGTGTTTTCGGCAGCTTCCATGTAGTCACATACACGTACTATTGTCAGTCAGAGCAACGTACCGGTACGTATAATGACAACAGCCCAAACTTATGTAACTGAAAATGATGCGTACACGTACTAAAAATAATCTCACCTGATTTTATGAGCTCAAGAGGCATACCCTCAACAGCAACAAGTGCGCACAAAATGCCTCCACCGCTGCCTGTACCAGGAATGTAACAATTTTACAAATATCTACCCAATCACGAGTGTCGTACATGTACAGCACCATCGGTGGTGTCAAGGTCCACACTTTAACACTTCATTGTGTCAAGTCAAGGGAAAAAAAGATAAACCCATGAAAAATCTTGTTTCTTGTCAGCACACACATCCTTCACCTTACAATGTAAGTTACACTATTATTGTTCAGTTTTCGTTTTATTTTTGTTGTTAATTAGTTGTTTTTGTTTTGTTTTTGTTTTTGTTAATTTTTATATTTTTTTTTGGCATTTATAGACCAACTGCGGGCAATTTGCTGGATCAAAAAGGATCTTACAAATTCATGTTTCATGGAGCTTCCTCTTAGACCTTCATGTGCACTTATTGTATTGTTAAACTTCTGCTTTTAAATTTCCCTCTCTGGCTGGCAAGTTCACAACTGTTGTAAACAGAATATTAAAGCCAGCTGTGCCTACCAGTTACTTGTTTAGGTCTGTTGATGAAATTTGACTGTACACATAGTGCCTACAAGAACTATGATCTGATTGTTGGTGACTGGCCGGTGTATAGGTGGATTGAATTTCTGACTGTCTGTGACTGCTCAAACAATCAAAGACAGAAGAATGCTTGTAAACTGGTTCTGCTGTGGAGCATTAGTCTGTCAAGATGTTCCTTTGTTCTGACTTCTGAGAGATGACATTTACATGTACCGGGTATGAATGGGCATCCGGCACCCCACCCCCCCCCCCCGACAAAAAAAATACCAGTAACCAGTTTGAAATCTGAATTAGACCAATAACTTCACAAAATATTTTGACTTGAAATGAATTTGATGAAAATGAGAAACTCTTGACTATCTGGACTTACAATGTAGGTCAGATTGCGTATCTCATTCAAAGATACTGCACAAGTATTTGTGGATCGATATATCCAAAAAGGGCTCACAATGGTCCAGAGTCTGATCGTAATTAGTGCATGCTGATGATAACGATTCCTGAAAATATGGGTCAAACAGAACCCAGATAGTTAGCTGTGTGTCAGGGGGAGAGGGGTGGGAGTTTGGAGAATAGATTGGAACGGACATAAAAGATAAATTCACTACTGAGAAAATTACTTTGTTTCATTTTTTTATGGTCTACATAACCTACAATTCACACAAAATGTGTACAATGCAGTGTTTGTCTGATGGTCACTGATGTACATATGTACATGGTCATGTACAAATTAAAATTTATCTTCAACCAAATTTAAGTCCCACATGTACCATACATATGCTGATTTGTCAGTCCCCAATACTTATAAAGGAGCAACACGATGTGCATTAACCAATTCTTAAAGATGTCTAGGCTTCGAGCATGGAAGTTCGTTTCCTGTCCCATTATTATATCAATTAAATAAAAGATACCTTTTTGGGACTTTGATCACAAGAACTAATGTCTGGGCTTGATGATACATTGTGCACAATGCATCACTACTAATCCTACCTGTACATGCACTGTGTGCACACATGCACTATAGCACCAATTGCTGGCGCAGTGCATGCATCCAAATACAAGATAAATGTGATATTTAATCAATTTGAAGATAAATTTATTATCCTAGTCATGCTGCACTGGTAAAAAATATAAAAAAAACTTTACATGTAATTATGAATAATCAATAATTTATTTAATAATGCACAGTGTTTTTTTAGTCAATTGTGCTGTGCACAGACTTTTGAAAAGGAATAAATAAAATTCAAAATCAAATATTCACATAAGGGATGTTGTTTACGTATAAAGAAACACTACAACATATACTATCGCTGCAATGCAAAAAAAAAAAATTGTGATGAACAACCAAGAGGACTAATTCATTCAAACATTAATTTAAAATGCCTAAATTGGCCAGCAGCAGAAATCCCTGTTCTCATTGAAATGATAATTATGCATCCGATTTAACATTCCCTACACGTACATGTACCTTCCCCCTCAATTTAAAAAAAAAACACCCATGAAAATAAATGAAAACGAAAACAATACATGTAAGCAAGGGCAAGGCCGGACAGCTGGAAAACCATCAGCAGATTGACAAAGGGATTATCATCGATGAAACAACAGTGAATGAAGCTACATGTAGTTTATCTTCTACAGGCTGATAGACCTAGGGCAGGATTATCAAATAGGCACAGCAGGCACTGTGCATATAGGGGTTTATGGGTCTGTGACAAAATAATTTGAGAGTACACATGAAAATACCAGTGTGCCTAAAAAAAAAACCACACCCACAACCCTAACCCACACAGACACATGAACAGTTTTGGCTTCTCTCTCTGAGTTTTCAATTTTGGGAAGGCTTAGTAGTGTAGCTGACCTGAGTAATACAATGTAATAATTGGTAGGGAACCAAATATATGTAATACATTGTAATAACTGGTAGTGAACCCAAAACATGTAATACATTGTAATAACTGGGAGGGAACCCAATACATGTAGTACATTGCACAGGCTTGTAGAGCTACCAGTTTGGTATGGCTTGCTTTTAGTACAGCTTAGCATTAACTTTAGCATCAACATGAAATGCGAGGGTTCAGCGCTTGTGCAAATGGTACCAGTGCCTAGGGATGAGTAGGGCCTATGGAACACTGGTGCCTAGGGCCTACAGAACACTTAACCCGGCCCTTGATAGACCTTTTCCGATAATAGTATACTCCCTAGCTAAAGTTGGGACCATATCCCTTTTAGTTGAGATGATCCCAACAATAAGTCGGGGTCGTCTGAACTATGGTAGGGACTGTCCCATCTATTGTTGGGACTATTCTATGGGTGGGGTTCAATACCTCCAACTGTGATGCCTGCCGTCATGCTCACACGAGGGCGACAAATGCAACAATGCTGGACATGACCCCTTACAAACCATTCCTTTTTCTGTTCAAAGTTTTACGTGACCTAATTTTTTTTGCGGGAACCGTACTGATGTGAAACTAGGGGAACGACATGCTTGACTAGCGATGAGCAATGTGTACGTACATGTACATGTACAGGCACGACTGCAAGTACATGTACATGTGTTATGTACTACAGTACATGATGCGTTCAAAATTGCCACAAAATATCTTTCTGAATACAGTTGGATAGCAGGGCATGTAAGCTTCACATGTACATACCATACCTGTATCCACTGTATCAGTCAGGGGGCCGGAGTATTTACAATGTGATGAAAATAAATACTGCATTTATCAAATGTGAAACAGCGAGATTTGCACTAAAATGTTTTTGCAAATGAACTTAATTCAAATGCTTTATTATCCAGAGAGAAAAACAAGAGAGTTCAACAATTATATAAGTTTATCTCTTTTTTATAAGAATCATCTCAAGAAAACTTTACTTCCCTGAATTCCCTGCAATTTTGGAACTAAAGACATCTTTTTTGTCATTAGTTTTACTTCTTATCATCATCAAAAACCAGCACTTAACTTTCTAACAATATTGTTTTCTACTGTAATTTCATAACTTTTCAAAGTGAAACCCAATGTGTAGAATTAGGCACCTTTTGCAAGGTCAAAAAAGTACATCTGTCCTTTTTAAGGTCAATGCCTTTTACTTTTACGATGCCATTGCAACACAAATTAAGGTCAAATTGTTGAAAATGCTGTGTATTGTCACATTATGTTATATTTCAATAACACTACGCTCAATACGCACTATTATGCACATCACGACACTAAACACACCATGTCGTCAGCTTTTTCAGATGTACGTTGTTACATGCATCTTGCTCAAGCTTGCGACACACGAAAACACAAAAACAAGCGCACGTGATACATGTAAGTAAGTCTAGCTACGCTGTACAATAAAGCCCCTTACTCGTCACAAGATGTTGACTGAGTGTGTGTTTTTGCTCGAAGGGCGCAGGGGCCGGGACAAACAGAATAGAAGCTTCTATAGTTCAATGCCAACGTCACGCATCCATTCATCTGGGACCTGTGGAGAAAGCTGGTAAACAGACACCTTGGCCGTGTGAGTTTGTTGTACAGCGAGACCCTGTAAGCCCGGCAAGCGTGTGTGCATCAATTAACATTTCTGTACCTTTTCCAACTTTCTCTTTTGAGCCCCTCGTATTGTGTAAACCTACTATGCATAAACACTCACTGCCCACTGGCGTTTTTCTAGCCAGCAATCAAACAAAAACAACAACACGTGGATTATATCGTGGCGTCTCTTCAGCCAAAAGAATTCATTTCAAGTTAACAGAATGCCAGAACCATGTAAACAAAGTTTTAAAGGACAACAAATGTAACATTTTGATAGGAAAGTTGTCCTGTTGTCGAACAATAAATAAAAACAAAAATGTTAGTTTTTAAGGGTCAAAATGACCCAAAATTAACTTCATGTGTTTTTTTTTTCCTTTTCTTTTTAATATTTAAAAGTTCAGGACTCAAACTTCAATTAGGACAAGCTGACCAATAAACTTTTGTTTATACTGGGTAATACACCTGCAGCTGATTTCAGGAACAGTACAAAAGGTACGCAATGCGTTGGATTTATGCAATAAATCTATTGTACAGCTGCACATTAAACATATTGATTTCACAAGCCTCCGCATAGTAATGTAAATATCTTGGATGAGGCTAATACATGTAAATGCTTTTACAAGGGCTGTTTGTGTGTATGATTTCAGTTTGGTCACAGAACAGTCATTGAATCACCTCCGCCTGCCATTTTGAAAATAGTATGTTTGACTTTTTTAGTAATCATGCGGCGACAATCAAAATTCTATCAAAGGTAACATAGCAATTCATTTACTTCAAACACAAAGCTGTGAGTTTCTTGTATCAACCTTGATAAGTTGAGCAAGGACAGGCTCCACGGCGTTCACCTCATCTCCACCTCAACGCAAAAAGGTCAACGCAACTTAACCCTCCTGCTGTCTGAACAGTCACATACAGTAAAAAAACAATCCTCTTCCCCTGCCATGCCTTTTACACAGGCTAGTCACCAACAGTCAGATCATAATTCAAGCAAGCACTGTGACTAGTCAAATTCAGTCTACCGACACAAGCAGGCAAGTGGTAGGCACAGTTGGCTTATCAATCACCTATGGTACATGTACAGGCAAGTTACATAAACAGTCACAGCCAGTCAATCCTGCTGTATGTAGGCTGGGAGATCTTAACTGTTAAAAACAGGCACTTGACTGATTTTAACTGAAGAACAACTTTGCACAATGTGTACGTTTGCATAGGAGGGATATTTTTAGTTAAAACTGTAGGTACGGTACCACTATTGGCAGATGTATACTGCTGCAACCTCCTTATCTAAGGCTAGAGATAATAGATGGCCAATATTTACATTCCGTTTCACACTTTCGCTTCAAGTGCTCAATGGCTTTATCATGCTGACGGACATTGTTGAAAATAATCCTGTTTACATTTCAAAGCCATTATCTTTCTTTCCAAGGCATAATTAATAACTATAAAATATCTATGAAGCATGTGTTCACAATTTCATGCAGTAGCAACATTGCTGAGGAAGTCGAAGGCATATATTCAAGCATCTTCATCTGTATACATGTACACACACTTTGTACATGTACCAGTAATATACACCTACTGTGCAAGGCCAACAAAATAAAATGTGTTGTTTCCAGTAATCCAATCAATCCTAATATTTTGGTTGTAGGGTGATTAGGGTCAGTAGTTGATATTTTTCTAGTAATATTATTTTTTAAATTTTATACATGTACATAATTTTTGTGGTGAATTTTATTGATACATATTTTAGTTTTTTTGGAAGAGAACAAAATCACCCAAATTATACCAGTCTCGAATACTTTTAAGAGTGCAATAAAGCATCATCTTACTAAGTACACATCTACTTGTGCAGTTGTTCTCTCGTATAAAAACATGTACACATTTTGGGTAAAAAAGTAGTTTCACCAAGGAAAATCCTACCTACCAACCCTTCATTTTTTTTGGCAATGTTATTGGAAACACAACATTTATTTTTTCTTGGCCTAAGTAACAGTGCTTCAATTTCAAGTACACAACATGCGAGAAGCATCAATGACAAAATTCCAAGCATTTCATTCTAACTCACACACACTAAACACATCCAACTACTTATATTACTTTGCTACTCCAGATCAGAACGCAAAGTATAACGGAAAAAAAATTGAGACGGTTGACGGGGGTCAAGACGAAATTCCAACAACTCCGCCGCATGGGGAGTAGGGACAACAGTGCTTAATGGCTGGACATTCCGGGCACGGTTTGCGCAAGTACGAACGTTTGTCAGCGCGCCGTGTGGTGGCAAGCACTGGCTTCCCTGGAGCCCTGTTTGTGTGAATACCTGGACTGGCGGGAGGGAATTCCTCAGAGGGTGTCCTCATGCAGAGTTTGGATAAACTTTACTCTGTCACACCCTGACGATCATAATACATGTACGTAATACACACACACACAAACAACTTGCACATGTACGTAAATAAGACTTTAAAAATTTGCATACTAGAGAATCTACACATGTGTTAGAGTTTGCCATACATCATACATGTACAATGTACCTCTTGCATGAGTTGTGTTGTGTGTACCGTACCGTATGTAAGTTCTAAAGACCGGTACATGGTTATGTTGTTGTTGGCCAATGTTTTCACCGACTTTCAAATCTGCCTGTTATTGTTTTCTGTTAAGGAGCCACTCAAGTTTCAAAGAGCTTGACTGGTGATTAAAATTTAACAGCTACATGTACATGTTGATTTGAAAGAAAAATTTAAAATTAGGAAAGTTTTTACAAATCCGAATATGGCTTACCAAAATGATTGTGCATGCATGAAGGAGACTGCTGAAGATTTAAGTTAATTAACTCAGATAACCTTACGTGCAAAAATCCTTGAAGATAGGCAGAATGCAAATCAGGCGTCATCGTCCACATGTACAGAGCTATAAGTTTCCCATTCTGGGTCATTACATGTTAATATTTTATTAAATTATGGCCTCACTTTGCTTTTTCCCCGAATCAACTGTTGCTACTAAATAATTGTGTAATTTACACAAAAAGAAAAGTGGATTGTGAACTGATCCATATTTGACTAGAAAGCTGAACTGTTGACGTCATTCTGCTAAGCCCCAGTGGCCCAGTCCTTTTTTTTCTTCTTGTTCCCAGAAAGAAAAAAAAAGAAATAAAACTTTTCATTATTCATTGAAGTTATTTTGGTCACAGCTCCCATATACAGGTATATAATTTACATACATACAAGAAACTGGACTTTTTTGGACAATGCCATTCTTTATGAGCGCTCAACAGTGACAACCCAGAGGGCAACAGTGTCAGAGAGTATGCAGGGGCTATTACGTGTACGGTTGCCATAGCTCTACGCTGAATAGCTGCATTTTGAAGAGTCTTTTCCCCCTAAGTTTCAACCCTTGCCATTCGGAGGCCTGTTGTTGCAAGCGATCTGCAACAGTGGAGCTGTGACTGTGAGCGATTGCTGCCTGTGTAGTGTATAGAGAGTGTGTGCGTTGGGTATGTGTGTGTGTGGCCCAGCAGTCAAGCTTAGTGACGTCAACCCAGGGCTTGTGCCGCGGTGCTCTGTTTCCTCAATGTTTGCCTATAGTGACATGCGTAATCGACTGATTCCTGCTGCGACAGCCCCGCTTACCATATATAGCTGGGCGAAGTGGAGGGGGGCTATTTTTAGCCGGCCGGCACCTCAATGAGGCCTATAAATAACCGTGGTGGGGCTATTTTAGTCATCCTTGGCTTTCTTGGGGCTTTGTACTGTGGCGTGGTGCACTGATAGTAGCATCTCCACCTTTTGTCTGTGCGGAGATTAACGGAAAAACTTAACAGATAATATTTGGGATCCAAGTTGTTCAACTGAGTGGACCTTACCTTGACTGATAAAAATTTACTAATAATTCAGAAAAAAAAACACAATCACGCGGTGAAAGCATGGGATCTACGTATCTTATCAGACTGTCTTGCTTTTGAGACGCGATAAAATTGACAAGTTGTAAATAAACTAATTACTGTCTGTTAATCAGTAATGGTGCAACAATTCTCAACACTGCTGAAGTAAACCATTGACATTGCGTACAACTGTTTACAGCAGCTTTGCACAATAATTGTGCACGTGCCCGAAATGCACATTGAATGGAGACTTGAGCCAACTTATCTTTATGATTAAAAATTTGAAGCCAGGTTATGCTGACAGCTTGCAGTCTGTGTCAGCTGGGGCAGACATGTCATCAATCATTTGACACTTTCACTTCTCAGGTTCATAAACAAGAGAATAAAAATAACTTCAAACACAGTAGACTTGTAGATTTTGAACAGAATAAAATTCATAACAACTTTCATTTAATTACATATTCACCTGTATTTAAATGCTAGCAATTAATGCACTCGGCTGAACTCCCTGTAGGTATTTTATCCTTGAAGGCAGAACACAAGTTGGTAAGGGGAAATGGGAGGGGAGGAGCAGGGAGGAGGTGGGGGAGGGGGGAGTTTGAGGTGATGCGGTTGGTGTTCATTTGTCTACGTATACATAGATCAGATGAATCCAGGCACACAAACACTGAATATTCACGAGGCCCATTTCAACGGAGAAACCATTGGGCACAAGCAACTACCCTGTGATGGATAATTTGAATAATAGCTACATGTAGCACAATGCTTCCGCCATTGAGGGGGGCCTTCATGACAGAACTGATAGCATTTCCGGATTGGTATTATAGGAACCGATGGTTACCTCGTTGAGAAAGTGAAAACTGTCACTCATTTCAAGACATTACTCGAAGCCGTACCACAGCTCTTGAAACACAAAATGGAGTCTAACTGAAGAAAACAACCCTCAGCTTAGTTTGGGGGGGGGGAGTTTAGGGACTGAGCCACTCAGACAGCATTTGCTACAGATTATCAGCAGGAAGCACACGGAGCACTGAGTCATGAGCACAGAAAGCTCATGAGCCCCAAACGCACGCGTTAAGACAAACAACACCACGTGGTGCCACGCAGTGCTGTGCGGGGCTGTTCAAAAGGGCCACCTGTGGCATCTTGTACCATGCCCGCAAGCAAAGCAGCATTTCGCCAGGGCAGTCTACTGGTCTGGATAAAACAATTTGGAAGGGGGGGCAGCGGCATTTTCCATTGTACGATGTAGCCTTTTCTAATTTTTTTTGTTTTTTTTTTAACATCTGCACATGTCAAACTTGTGACATTAAGAAGAGGGGTTTAGTATGCGTTTGATGTATTAACCCTAAACAGTTTTGCTTGCAAACTCCCTGAACCCTCCAAAATCCTCCACTGTGGAGGAACACAAAAGCAAATTCTTTAAACCCAAACTTTCAAAGGGCATAGAGCTTCAAGTAAGTTTGAATGTCTTACATGTATTAACACTGCCTATGTATATGTAGGCTTTTCTCAGATGGGAGACAGCTGGCTTAATTTGTTTTAGATTAAATCGTTTCATGGATTTAGAGATAATGCGATATTTACCTAAAATTAATAGGTCTACAAATTGAATGGCTAGATAGTAGATACACAATCCATCAAGACATCAAAGTCATCACACAAGTAGTTTGTACACATCCCACGAGACACTTCCGGAGATTAACACGATTACTGAATAAAAGACTTCAGAGGCTCCTACGCTAATCACCGCATCCTGAAACAGACACTGCATACTGTGATAGCGATAGTACATGTATGTTGAAGTTAATACTATCTGAGAGGTTAGCCTTCAAGTTCCGGTTCACAATACAAGTTATAAAATCCTACAGGCATCCCAAATCACTTTTCTCTTGAATATGTTTTGCAGATACCTTTTTCATTAGTAAACATTTAATTGATATAAAGAAAACATGTGCACTTGCACAGGTGCTGTACATGTTCTTCACAATGACATTAGGAAATATTAACTGTTTTAATTTTGTTGTGGTTACTACATGTACATGTACATGTACTCCATTTTCTTTCAGGTATTCTGAAGGCCTATACAGTCTATACAGTGCCCATTTACTATAAAAATAAAAAAAAAAAAATAAAAAACACTGTTCCTATACCATGTACGTGTACATGTATACGTACATACATGTACAAAGAGTTAACAAAAGTATTCATCACATTTTTGTACATTTATTTTCAATAAGTTCAAGTAAGTAACAAGATGGTTTAATGTTCCGCGTCGACTCCCATACAATAAAAAGCAGCGCTGGCAACATGTATGCAAGAGCACATAATGTTGACGCCATCAAAGTTCACCACATTCTCTCATGCACCTGACACCAACACTGCTGCTACGCACCTGAACTTTTCCATTTACCGATATGCCATCCATGCAGAAACATGAATTAAAATGGCGCAGACTTCCACACGGAATAGTTAACCACCATACACACCTTCACCAACCAAACTGTTGTAGATCACACAGACATCACTGACCTGGAAGGGAATTGCTATCAAACTGACAGAGGGGTCGAGTGGGGGATTGATAGGTGTGTCTGGTGACTGCCCTATGTTCCGACACCCCTATGTTCCAACACCCCTATGTTCCGACAACCCGCACATAAGATGTGTAACTCCTGGTTAAGGTTAGGTTTAGGATTAAAGGTTAGGGTTAGGGTTAGGAATAGGAATATGTGCAGTCGGGACATAGGGGTGTCGGAACATAGAGGTGTAACTGGTATGTCTAGTTGGTGTGAACATCAACTTATGCTTTTTCTACGTACATAATGCAGAATAGGTATTGCATGAACATAGTATGTGCACTGCAAGTGATATCTTTTCCCTTAATACCGTATTTCAAGGTCCTCTCCGACTACACAAGAAACTACAGAAGCTTCCTGAAAATTGGTGGCCTTCACCTTATATTAAGTCTCACTCTGACAAATGCTCACTTTGATAACATTATTGCCCTATCTGGAAGACAATTGAGACAGGTTACCAGACTTGGTGAAAAAGAGAAAACCAAACAAATTATACAAAGTTATGCTTATTTGAAAAGCCAAAATGTTATTTTCAATCTCCACTTTTGAGGATACTACAAACATTTACATTTTGCTCAGGCGGGATTAATTTCCAATTCCCCCTACACTGTTAAAGAGATTCAAATGTGGCCTGAAATTTCTGCAAAGTGAAGCAAGATTTCGGCCATATATGGATGTCTGGGCATCTTTTGGACACCTTGTACATGGAGGCTATTTGGACGCTATTTGCAATGCAAATGTAATTTATTAAATGTATGCCATTAAATTACACCATGTAACTAAAATAATTGGATGCCATGTTTTTCAGTTCATGGCAAATTGGACCAACATTTTCAAACGCTGAATATAGTCCTGTGTGGAGTAAATTATGAACTACGGTTTGTGATATTACCATGGCAGGCAGCTATATCATCACACTTACAAACTTTAGAGACTCTTCATGTAGGAAGTGACCAAACATCCTGCCAGTTCTTATTAAGCCAAAGTTTGTGGGGCAGGTGCTAACAAGACATCACGACAGGACTTGAGCTTCAAAAACATCCTTTCCTCCTCTATACATGTATCCTTATCTCCACGACTCAAAAATAGGCCCCTCGAAGCTATACTTAGTACCCCGCCCCATCCAGGGTAGCCAGACTACACCCAAAAAAGATAAGTGAAGGTCAAAGGGTGTATCCTTAAAATATAACAAGGATTTCAGACGGGGTAGCTGGAAAGTTGACATTTCTTGATACTCCCCCCCCCCCCCCAACGTTCTTCTGGTGAGAAAGTTAACCTACTTTTCCAGAAGCTGTCAAGATTGCTTAGGCATCAGTGACGATGTTACACAAGGATGCAGAATCAAAGAGCATACCACAGTGTACTACTAAACTTGGCTGGTTCAGTAAAAAAAAAACAATAAAACAAAATTTCTGGGAATTTTTGGTGTGCAGTGATCCTCTGTTTATGAAGACTAAACTTTATAGATGTAAATCCAACAATGAAATGTCATGAAGAACTAGTAAGTCAATCACAAAACTGCTCCGGTTACGAGGGAAAAACTTAATATCTGGGTTTGCATTCAATACATGTACATGTAGTTGGCGCTCCACATCATCTGAGTTTGACATTGTGCTAAGGGATGAACATTGTAACTGTGCATGCACAAGCGCAAACTTGGGGGTCGGCCATAAGCAAGACAAAGACAGAATGCTAAAAACTGCACGAAACAATGCTGAGTGACTGCTCCAAGTAAACATTCTCTACTTAATACTAAGGAACGAAAGATGCTAAACATCAGCACAACCTTTTTGTCAAAGTTAGCGCAGGTCTTTGCTAACCCCTGTGAAAAGTAGACCATGACATTTGTTGCATGACTTTGGTGATGACCTCAAGGATTGAAGGTCAAGTATTACAGATAGCCACATTTCCACCACACAGCTACACCTATCTCGGCACGGATTCAAATATTAATCTTAACAGAATCCAGACCTAGGAAATCCCATCCTACATGCACAGCTCTTGATCAAGTGCCAACATTCACATCAGTGCGCCCGAGTCCAGCACGCAAATTGCACCAAAGGACGTAACTACTTTGCGCAGTTACGCAGGCTCTGTGCGCACAGCAAACTAGGACTGTTACCCACGCATGGACAACTACACAAGTAACACTGGACGGCAACGTGTTACTTTAGGAAGGAAGTTATTAGTCTGAAGGTGACCCATTATGAATAATTCCTGTCCAGCTTCCATTTAATCAATTTTCAGTGACAAAAACTTGCTTCAAATATACTGCAACCTGTTAAAAACCACCTCAACCCTTCCAAGTGTGCAGAGGCTTTTTTCCCAAAACAAAATGACCTTGATTTTTGACCCCAAACTCAACCCTCCCTCCTCCCAATTTCTGGTAACTTTTAAGAGAACATCAAAGAACTTGATCCAGCACAATCACCCGGAAGTCTTTTTCACATGTATACAACTTATGAGAGCACTAAACAATAAGCCTGTTTCCGTGCCCTTCACGCTTGTGTCTAGTCTCAAAAATCAAACTTAATGGCTTCTGACTAGCGCCCCCTGAATAAAAAAATGGGGAACCCACTTACATGTACATAGGGGTGGGTAGCTCAGTTGGTAGAGCACTGGAACAGCAATCCGGAGGTCGCAGGTTCGAACACTGCTCCAGTCAATTTTCATTGTTTACCTTTACATGTTTTGAAGCAAACTCATGCAAGTTTCCTTATGTGGATTGATAGTTGAAATCAATGTTGATCATTTGCCAGTCTCCTAGTAATTCCCAGACTAGCTGATATTCCTCTGCTCTCTGGGTGCAGCAAAGGAAAGTGTAGGATGCTTCAGGTTTAGAGGGCATTCAGGAACTTTCATATGTTTACAGTTTCTAACCCTATTTTCGATCCTAACCTTATTTGTACCGGGACAATTTCAAAAAGTTTCGGCCTCCACTAGCCGAAAGAGCGGCAAAATGAGCAGCTAAAAAGTTTTTAAGTTTTAGGTGTTGGGGTCCTGAAGCAACTTCATTTTCATATAAGGCTTTACTGACTCTATTTATTTCAAAAATTGCCCCTGACACTTGTGATGTCTCAGAATTCTTAAGACGGTAGGAAAAATGGCTAAGTGCTGTGTGATACATCTGGTGGGTGGTCTGTGTATATTTTAACGTGTAATTTCCCACAAAGGGGGAAATTAAGCGGTATCTTTTCCGAAGTAGCCTGTGGCCAAATTTTGTTGGTGCTGGGCAAGAGTGTGGCTTGTAAGGCACAGCGGTTCGGTGCCCAGGGCAGAGTGCCACTAACCGCTTCTCTCAAATGTCAGCAGGTGCAGAAGGGAAAAGGGGGGAGGGCAGGAAACACGGCAGACGAGGGGCCACGCACCGGAATGACGACGGTCACCACGATTCTTGGCCGAGTGCCACTTGTAGAAAGGAGGGGGAAAATTGCGTGAACGCTGATGTCATCTCAAAATGCGTGAGCTCTGCTCTTTCCGATTACGGAAGAGTAAAAAGTCACCGGGCACCAAGCTCGGTTTGATCTGGTGCAGAAATTCAACTGGGGAGGCAAAAGTAACAAATTCACGACATTTCCAACTCACTGTGTATGTTCAAAGTACGTAGGTGTATATATTTTTATAGGTCAAAAAAGTATAAATTGTACAAGTGCCTTCCACTTGCTTCCAACAGATAGTACGTTTGGGTAAATTCACAAAAAGTTTGAAGACAAATCTGCAGAACACTTTGAACTGCATGTTCAAAAATATAATCTACCGTGTTGACTGTTCAGATTTCTTGTAATACCATTTTGCAACCATTTTTGTACCAACCAGGGGAGTCAGGTTGGCGCAGTGAATCTTTCCTCGCCTTCCACCTCTATGGCCCGGGTTCGATTTCTGTCCTGGTCCATGTGGATTGGGTTCTCAGTCCCAACCTGATTCCATGGTTGTCCCCAGAATATTTTTCTCGTGTTTTCCGTCCAGGTCTGTAATTGTGATTTCTTCTCTCTACAGGTTTCTTCAGGTGTGCTGGCAACAGTGCCTTAGAAGATGCTTTTGAGGAATTCTTGGTTACATTACCAAAAATAACAGCAACAGATGTGTTCTGTTCAATCCAATGAAAAAGCTTTCAAAACTTGACTAACTGAAATGAAGAAAGGGGATACCATTCAATCTATAGGGCCTAACTAGTTCAAAATTAATAACTTCTTTTGAAAACTAGTTTTCTGGTCAACTATTTGCCTCCAATTTACCATTTGACCAATTCAAACAGACCGCATATGAGATTTTTATCTTTCATATTGATGTTTTCTTTCAACCCACATACCATATGCTGGAAGAATGTCACAGCTAACTGTTCCTCAATCAATTTTGTCAAAGTCAATGTCAAAAATGGTCCTACATGTATGTGTGTTCACAGACAACCAGATATTACGTCTAACTTTTCTTCAAGACAATGAGGCATTCCAAAATAGGGTAGGTAGATAGGGAATTGGGTTGGGTTTTTTGCCAATTTTTTTTGTGTACCATCGTATGGAGGCGTCAGCGTGCAGTAAAAGGTAGAAATTTATGGTTTTGGGGTTTTTTTTCTCATTTTCATTTTCCCCATTTAAAATAATCTCAACACATTTCAACAGGTGACTGCTCTATATTCCGACACCCCTATGTTCTCACAACCCACACACAAGATTGTGTTACTCCCCCCGGTTAGGGTTAGGGTGGGGAATAGGAATATGTGCAGTCGGAACATAGGGGTGTCGGAACAAAGAGGTGTAACCCATTTCAACAAACCCTCTTACTGTTTGATCAGTCACAGGCAGTCAAAAATTCAATGCTAGATTTTTCTTCCCATTACTTATACACAGCTAGTCACCAACAGTCGAATCATATAATTTCTAATATGCACTGTGACTAGTCAAATTCTATCAACAGACTAAGCAAGTACTGGTAACTGGTAGGTACAACTGGCTTATCAATCTACTACAGCCCAAGCATATAGGTGTATCAAGTATTCAAGTTTCATAAAAAGTCACAGCCAGTCCATCCTGCTTGATGTACATGTGGGCAGGGAGCTCTCAACTGTTAAAAACAGTCACTTGGTTGATTTTGACTGCTGGGATGGCTTTGTGTAATAATTAGCCAGCCAGAGAGGGAAGGTTAATGATGGAATTTCTAATCCAGATAACAAATGGCACTGTTCAGTGACTCTTATAATTTAACAGATTCTTCAATGAACTGGTAAACTGATATCCCCCAAGCATCCAAGTTTGCAGGAATACATCAAATTATTTGTACTTTGTAGGACAATTCACGCTTTAATTACAAATCATGAAAATGGCCGACCATAATCTGAAAAGAGTCAACACTGCTTAAAAACAATTGCAGCTGTTTTATGAACTTGACAAACATTAACCCCGCCCATACTGGAAATACAACCAGATGTCATGAAAATAAAAAAAACACCAGACTACTCAAGAAGAATATGAAAAGGCGTGGTATTTCAAAGTAAATTGAATTGGATAGTACGCTTGAAATAGATCCCTTATCTTTTGTTTGTCCACAATTGCGGATATATCAGTATTGGCTAATATTTGATTCACAGCACATTTTATGAGTATTTATTCCATCTGGTTTCACCATTAGTAAATGTAAACAATGGGTTTTTAATTAATTGACCTAAAATCAGTGACATGGGATATAATTTGATTCTCAATGGAGACTAGTCTAATTACACACTTTTGCTTCAACTTTTGTCCGCAAAAAAATCCTGCAGTAAAAATGAACACATCGGAAATGACATCAATTATGTTTTCAAACAAAAACCGTATCAACTTTCAAAGGGGAAGCAATTAATAAGATATACAACTTTTGTTTCTGCTAAAAATTATAAACAATTAAACATACTCGCATAAATTCATGCCCTTTTTAGTGACCGATGTAAACTGAAAACACGTACATTGTATAACAAACTGTGTTGTTTATTTGCACAACAAAACACATAAATGTATAGTAATCTGTAATTTTTTTTGTATAGCAAAAATTAAAATTGCCTCGCACTTTGTGATGTGAAGAGGAAAATCACTCCATTGTTACTATTAACCCTAACTCTTTTACTAAGTACTGGACCAAGTCCACCAAAAGCCATCACTGACCCTGCTTCACATTATGCTTTAGGACCAAATCCGCTGAAATGCACCTCAAGACCATCACTATACTACAGGTGGATTTTGATGGACTTGGTACTCATGGGTTGCCTAGTAATGCCTACCAAAATCCCCAAAATGTGAGAATGGATTTTGATGGATTTGGAAAGGTTAGGGTTAATACTAGACATTTTTCTGCATAATGTTCTCCCTACTACAGGATCCAAATCAAAACACAAACATTTAAGGAAAAAAAAGAAAAAAAGCGCCACATTGAAATCGGAAAAGTTTCATCTCTGTTTATCATTTCAAAATGACATCGGCTTCCAAGTTAAGGGAAAGAAAGTTGCTTTTTTCATGTAGTTGTATCTCAATGAAGGTCAGTCAATGCAAACAATTTGAAAAGACATGAATCTGGCACTGAGAAACATTTCCAATTTAAATACTTTTAAAATGCACCCGACTGACTCTCCATACATTTTGTACACAAGAAGTTGCGTCTGGATTCTAAATCCTTTTTTTTTTTCTTACTTTTGTCTTTGTGTTTGATGATGAAGGAGAGAGAAGGAAGGCATTTTTTTTTTTTTTTTTTTTTTTTTTTCATTTAACTTACCCTAACCTAACTAGTGTGGTGCAAATCATTGATTTTGAGGAGGGAGGAGGACTGTTGTTAGGGACGTTGTTTTACCTCAAATATTCAAAACCCTGCCCTTTAAACTAGTCCGCCTTTACATTCTACTTTTAGGACTCCTCTTTTTCTTCCGCTGTAGTGTTACCATTTTACAGAAGTCAACCACTGTACACGTGTGTCAGTTGCCAACCGAACGGTTCCTGGACTTTTAAAACTTCCATTTAAAAATTCCTTCACAGCCATGTTTCAAAAAGAAAAATTAAATCTAAATGGATTTTCATTGTGTCACATATATAGGAAGCGGTCCTAAAAATAAATGGCACTAGCTACATGTAGTTTGGCGAGTCTAATATTGGATTTTCATCCTCTACTCTAGTAATGAGCATTGTAACCACACCATCACCGAGTTATTTTGGTTCATCAACATTAAAGGGAATGTACATCATTGGCTTTTGCTGTAATTTTCAGAAATGAACCATTTGAGGGGTTAGTATAATAGATCAAATATTGTTACACTGACATTTTTGAAGTTTTGTGTTCGAAAAGGTTGGAAAAACCAAGAAAAACAAAAATGTTCAAGTAGTCTGGTTCCCTGACTCCACACAAAATAAAATGGATCAATTTATAGATGATGGAAAATTGTAAGGCAAGGGAACCAGTCTAGCTGGCCTGCACCCGTTCATGAACAATGAACATGTAACCAATAGCAAAGCAAAATTTGGACTGAAAAAATGGTAAATTTGGAGCAGTAGTTGAAAAATAGTTAGGTTTTCCAACGGTGGTCGGCCGACCACCGTTGGAAATGTATACAAAAATACCATTTTCTTGAAAATGACTTCACACCAGGTGCCATAATTTTACAAGATGCTTTAGACTGTCATTTACCAACATCCTAGTAAGGTATTTCATAAAAACTTGGTAGTTTTATTTTTCGATGTTTGCAAATGTTGTATATATATTCCCTTTAATAATCACCTAACTTTACTTCCTCTTGGCTACATGCTGATGCATGTACAGATCATGGCCATGGCCATTTTGTTTAGATCGTATTTTATCCATGCTTAGTCCTAGTATTACTTGGACCCAACTTATCGCTTTTTTAACATTCGGACTAGCCCCATAAATGTGGCCAAGTTACTGGACTACCTCCGTAAATAAAGGCCACACTTCCACCATGTACAAAAACATGCCGAACTTTGTCAAAATTTTGATTTTCACATTTAGGCTTAGTTTGTAGTTTACTTTTGCTTTAGAAGCATACTCACCCTCTTAATAAGCTAATCAGAAAGTGCTGCCTTTTTCAGATGTCTAAGTTTCGTGAAATTTTATGTTGAAATTTTGATACGCAAACGTGTGCAAAAGAATATGGAAATTTCGCGAAAAATAAACATCTGAAAAAGGCAACACTCTCTGATTAGCCTATAAAGAGGGTGAGTAGGCCTATGCTTCTAAAACAAAAATAAACTACTGTCCTTTTCCTAGTTCCGGATTTTTCCTAGTTCCAGATAGCTTAAAATAAAAAAACTACCTCTTTTTGATTAGTCTCCAAAAAAAATTTTTCCAACAATGTGCATTTTGAAAAGGAAAATGTAAGCTCCTTGATACACAAAGATTTTTCCGATAAAATCTTTAGAAGAAGAATTTTGGCCAGATTTCCGACTCGCACTTTGACACGTTTGGATGGTTTGTAGAAAATCGCGGGAGTTGCGAATCGACGATACATTTTCTCCTCGGTATATCACTTGTACCGTGTGATTTTGAATATTTTGTTCATACAACTACAGTCGTATAAACTCTTCCATCGAATGCTTGTTGAATCAAAATAAGTTGTAAAGTCTCTAATTTTTTTTTAATTCGCCAACGAATGACTGTATGCAGTATGCTTTTGCCTAGTTCCGGATAGCGCGTGCACTTACGACTTAATCGATTTTGTGTGACGTTTTCTGTGATGGGTCAAAGATTTTCGGTCCGTGCATGAGTTTGACTGAGCTGTTGCACTGCAGACAAAAGTTTCAAAATCATTTACGTTTTTTTCTCTTTTTAAAATTTGCTGGAATTCTCTTGAATGAACTATTTTTGGAAAATGAAATAATACTTTATCAGAAAATAGGCTTGATTCAGTTGGTTCTGGCTGAAAAAAAAAAAAAAAATTTTCGCGTGATTTTTTTTTGTCGCTTGAAGCAGTTTTGATCGATTTGGAACTGATTGAACCGATCCGGAACTAGGAAAAGTGACATCAGTACTTTAGACGTCGTAAAATCAAAATAAAAAGAGCTTACATTTTGAAAATTATTTCGTGGTCTCTCCATCACTCAAGGTAAACTTTTAAATCAATGTCACTTGAATTCGTGGAGTAGTTGAGCCGAAAGCAGCGTGAATGATGTTTGCTATCCGGAACTAGGAAAACGACTGAACAAACTACAAAGCCTAAATGTGAAAATCAAAATTTGACAAAGTTCGACATGTTTTTGTGTACATGGTGGAAGTGTGGCCTTTATTTGCGGAGGTAGTCCAGTAAATTGGCCATATTTATGGGGCTACATTCGGACATGGCCAGACCATATCCGAATGCTCAATGCAATGACCAGGCGTCAATACAGTACACACTAGGAAAACACCTTGCCCACAAAATAATGCTTAAAATAATCACATCACGTTTACGGTTTAGAACTGAATTTTCGCGCACATCTTGACTATCACGAATCAATCCAGATGATCTACTTCAAAATTTGAAAAATATTTCCAACGTTACTAGACCTGCACCTGAAAAAAAGACGAGCAAAACCATTGCCAGAAACACATCCCTCCAAATTTACACGAACGTGGTGCATGCATGATGCAGTCATGTAGATGCACTTCCCAATGCGAAAGCCATGTAAAAACCAAAACAAACACGGTGCTGTGGACAAATCTTCACTCTACACGTACAAATGCATTTAAACAAACGATGATTCTCCCACATTTCCATCCCCAAAATAGGAACCAGTCGACCGACATTCGGTATCGGCATTGCCACCAACGTGTTACCGAATATTTTAATTCTATTTTTACTTACCAGTAATAAACGCTGATTCTCCGCGCTGCTATTTTTAGTCGATCGAGAAATACCTGCTGCACAAACTGTCGTCTGGCTCGCGAGAACCGCGATGTTTTGGAATGCCCATGTCGTGCGGCGAATAGCATTCAACGTGACGTAAAATATCGCTCCGCAAAATATTGAAACCGTGCCAAGTAAAAAATGTAAAAAGTTTGGACGTGATTATGACAATTTCCGGTTGTAAAGGATGGAGTATAAAAATTCGAAGTATAATTTATGTGATATATCGTGTTATTTAAAAAACAGGGGAATAGTTGCAAAATCAAAATAATGGGATTAATTTGTTTACGTCACACTTCCGCAGGCCACTTTACAGCCATATATGTAAATGAACTGATCACGATGTTATTTTGAGAAAGGTAGATTCCCGTTTTGATTACAATGTGACTGCGGGACAACACAAAAATCCCAGTTAAGTCGTTTAGTATCTTACCTGATAGTCCGATATTCACAGCTCAGGCATGGAGGAACAATCCACAAAGCCCGTACTCTGTCCACAAGTAGTTGTCGGTGAAGGACGAAGTCAGAAAGTTGGAGAATCGCTGCATTTAGGGGGAGGGTCCCACGGAATCTGGGCAGCTAGCAACCAATTGACGTCATCGCTACGGAGATGACGTCGCTTGCGCCATATTTGGAAAGCCCGCCTTCTGAAACTTTCAACAGCTCACATAATGGTTTGAATGGATGTAGCGGCTGCGTCGTGAGATCCACTTTGCGCATTACGTTCCGTAATTTCACTTGCTTCATGTTGGAGGGGTTACAAAGCGATGAGATTTCGAAAGAAATGTGGTTGTGATTTCGCTGTTGCAAAAAATAACGTTTGTTCGGACCCAAGACCGTAACAGTAGGCCCGGCCTCACTCTTCAAGAGTTCTTTTTTTTCTATTTATAAATTTACAATTTGTACGTTTTATTCCCCCTCCCCCCAATTTTTTTTCCCTTTTTAATATGGACGTCTGCAACCCTCTGAAAAAAAGGGTTATATTTTAGTTACAAACAGATCCGTTTTGCAAACAGGCTTGCTCCCGGTGTCGATTACTGCCAGTGGGCTGAAACCAGCCTCATGGGGGCGGGTGGGGGGGCAGGGGGGCACCTGAAAAAACAAAAAAAAAAAAAAAAAAAAAAAAAAAAAAAAAGAAAAAAAAAAAAAAAAAAAAAAGGCGAAGACAAAGTGGTGGTGTAAAATTTTGGAGGGGGCAAAAATGTCTGCCCCCTCTAAAACTGATAAATCGAGAATGTGTTGAGAAATACAAGCATTTTTTGGCAATTTTTTTTTTGCCCCCCTCTAGAAAAAATCCTGGCGACGCCCATGACCAGCCTATATACCGTACCCCGCGAGAACGAATTTATTGTTTATTATTATTATTATTAATCATTTTTGATAATGAAACCAAGGATTCCTCAAAAGCGCCCTAGGCACTGTAGCTCGCAAGCCTGAAGAAACCTGTGGAGAGAAGACAATGAGAAGAAATTACAGTTTCAGAGGTGGGAGGAAAAGCCCAGAAGAATATTCTGAGGAAAACCCACGGAATCAGGTAGGGACTGAAAACCCAATCCACATATTGGCTCAGGCGGGATTCGAACTCGGGTCACAGCGGTGGGAGGCGAGGAAAGTACTGCTACGCCAACCTGACTCCCCGTTTAACAGCCAATCATTAAAATTGGAAAGGAACAATTCAACAACCAAACATGGGCCGATTTTTTTTTCGGTCGATGTCTCATTCAAAAGTGAATAACTTTTGTATTGTTAGTAGAAAATAGCAATTTAGAAAAGGATTTTTTTTTCGGGCTGACTCCAAAATAGCACGGGGAGTGAACGTTAAGTTCAACAGTTACTCCCTCCAATTAAGGGCGTGTCATCATGTTTGTGTATACGAGCACAATTTAATTTATCGAAGGGAAGTATTAATATTTTAATTAATTGGACGCTACAAACAATAAGAATTATTTAGAAAACAAAATTTGTTTTGTGGATATAATATTCAAGAAAGAGGGCGCTCTTCTGAATCATGTTAACCAAGGCGCCGTACGTACGCGGACACGGCGCTATTAAGCACGCAATTTGAATGGACGTATTTTTTTATCAACTAATTCGCATTTAAATGAAGAGTCAAATTGCTATTTAGAATGCAAAGTAATAGTTAAGTGCCGTTCTAAACAACGAACGAATTTTTCTTTAAAGGTGGGGGACTTCTAGAGACCATACATTCCCTTAGTGTTTTCGCCTGAGCATAAAGCGGCCGCTCTAAATAGCGCCCTCTTTTGAATAATACAGTTCAGTATGCGTTTCATCCAGATTTCATAGGAAAACGGTAGTGGTTTTTAATGGGGTCCGTCGGAAGTCAGACGCCTCATACGTCCGACGGCTCATGAGTCCGAAATTTTGGAATTATGAGGTCGGATTTATGAGGCATTGAACTTAGGGATTCGGCCTCATAGCTCCGATCATGCTCCGATGCCTCATAAGTCCGACGCCTCCTAATCCCGACAACGGACAAACGATGTTTCGGACTTGGATGAGGCGTCGGACTTGAGGTGTCGGACTTATGAGGCGTCAGAGATATGAGGCGTCGGACTTATGGGCCTTTATTTTGGTTGGGGGATGAGATTTTGTCGGACTTATGAGGCGTCGGACTTATGCGCGGACCCCGTTTTTAATCTGTAACGTACTGAATACCTTTTTCGCGATTTCGCAAAAATTGCACAAAACCTGGTAAATTTTTAAGCTAGGGCTGAGGTGGATAGGGCAGTGGCGCACCCAAGGGGGGGGGGCCTCGGGGGGATATAATATTGGACACGATTTGAAGGTTTGCTTGCTGAAGATAGCAAATAAGATAAAGATGTAGCATCATGTGACAAATCTCTTTAGTTAGTGAGGTTCTGAAGAAAAAAAACCGGGAGGAAACTCAACGTTTCGGACAGTGTGCCCGTCGTCAAGAGACTTGATTTTGTCACATGGTGCTACCGTAAATCTTTATCTTGCTGTAATCTTACTTTTAATTAATCAACTTATTATTTTGTTAAATTAATTTGATCATTCCGCACAGTGTACGTTTATCGATCTCGGTGCCCCACAATGCTTTGGGCTTCCTGGATTGTGTGTTTCTTTTAATTAAATTGGGAGCATTTGACATTATTTAATCCGCAATTTCAGAAATAAACCCTTTGTCTTGTCATAACCTTGTAAACAAACACATAGCGCACCTATACCTAGCTGTTTTAAGTCGTTAAAATGTGTACAGACTTCTGATGTAGTATTTCCTACAGAGTACATTGCAGGAATTGGGTTTCCAAGTAACGCACAATTTCCAAATTTGATAGTTGTTTGTGTCATCCTTGTCTGTGTACATGTACGACCTCCTCTCGGCCCCCAACTGCGACTGACTTCTCGTCTCATTATACCAGACTAGATCACACAGCACAAGGACAAGTAAAATCAACAGTCCCAGCTTTGCGGCCTGTTCGCATGTATATACATGTACATGTAAATAAATAAATAAATAAATACATATATTTACTGGTGAGTAGAATTAACAGTCACTGGTGCTGAAACTAACCTTGCAGACGGCGCCGTTCAACACGAGTGAGTTAACACCAACAGTGTATAGTTTACAGAGTGTGACGTTTGTAGCTTTTACTTTTGATCAGGAAGCGTTCACTACTATCCTAACAAGATATTTGAACGAAAAAATCCCACGGTAAACAATAAGATACCAAGGGTATAATCTGTGGGTGTCTGAGGCAAATTACACTAAGATAATATTTTGTTTATGTTAAAATGATGAATATTTCTGGAATTATGAAGATTTTCAGCTTTTGCCGACTGAGGAACAATATAGTTTTCCAAACGTGAATTAAAAAGAAATTGTTTAAGACACATTTATGAATTTATAATATTCGCCAAAGATCCTTACGGAATGTCGCATCACCCTTTTAAGATTATCTCTGAAGATGGACCACGAAAAGGGTAGGCCTCTACTGAGTGGCAAACGCCTCTTTCACAAGTACAATCTGGGTTCCTGTACTGTACATGCACTGATCCTGAAAGGTGTCCTCGATTTACACCATTAACACGCATATGCAGTCAAGTTATTTTTAAAAGGTTTTTAAAAATGTCAAATTCTGCCTACATCATTTATTTCTCTTCGAGATTTGAATAAACATACAATCGTTAAAAAGAAATGCATTTTACTAATCAATCAGTTTTTAAAATATAAAATATTGATTTGAAGGCTTATTTAATTTTAAAGTTTAAAGAGCACCCCGCAACACGATCGGAAGGGTGTGACTTGGGCCGAGTTCGGGCGGTCTGTTCTTGATACGGGTATACAATTGTTCTCGCGCTCAAACGGCGGAAACACAACCCACGAACTTTATAACACTACACTCGGAACACGATCACCCGTCCGTCAGGGTTTTGCACGACCAATATAGGCCTACCACGTCAAGAACAGACCGCCCGAGCTCGGCCTAGATGTCCAGAGAAATTGTTGGAAAACATTTTGACTATTTGTTCATTAACAGACCTTTGCATGTTGTACAGCCTTTGTCTTATAGAATCTTTCTTCTTGGCTTGTGTTTTAAACTTCTTTAAACCTCGTACATGTAAATTACAGTATTTCATACAATAGTGAAAACTGTGTCATGTTAACGCCGACTTTGAGTGGTGATATTTGTCATTTCAAATTAAAATATAAAAATGTGAATTATATATACCCTTCTGTACAATGTTTAAGGAAACAAAATTTACACAGTATATACCAAATTATTAATTTTAGTTTTAAATCTTTAGACATTAAAGGGAATATACAACATTTGAAAATATCGAAAAACAGAAGTACTTTTTTTTTTACAAAATATACTAGGATGTTGGTAAATGCCAGTCTAAAGCATCCTGTAAAACTATGGCACCAGGTGTGAAGTCATTTTCAAGAAAAGTGGCATTTTGTATAAATTTACAACGGTGGTCAGCCGACCACCGTTGGAAAAACCTAACTATTTTTCAACTACTGCTCCAAATGTACCTTTTTGTTCAGTCAAAATTGTGTTTGCTAATGGTTACATGTTCATGAACGGGTGCAGGCCAGCTAGACTGGTTCTATTACCTTACAAATTTCCGGCATCTATAAATTGATCCATTTCATCTTTAGTGGAGTCAGGGAACCAGACTACTTGAACATTTTTGTTTTTCTTGGTTTTTCCAGCATTTTCGATCACAAAACTTCAAACATGTCAGTGGAACAATATTTTATCTATTATAAACCCCTCAAATAGTTCATTTCTTAAAATTACAGCAAAAGCCAATGATGTACATTCCCTTTAACAACGGCAACAGGTTCATGGGTACACCCCCTCCTCGAAAAGGGAAAGACATTTTACACTATGTACATCCCATGGCCTTATTTCTTGACTAGTAGGGCAACAAATGCACTGACTAAATCATTGGTTTCTTGGAGTTTATAGCGTCATGGTATGACGTCATGACCACCTTGGACGAGGGCCTTGATACGCAGCATGTCCTTAAGAAAATACATTGTAATAATTTTGAAATTTATGGTAATGCTCAATATAAAGGAAAATACAAATGTACGCTGTGAAAAAAAAGGTGTAAAAGACGACCAACAGTTTTAAAAGACCTTTTGCGTTCCGGGCTCTCAGATGATATTCCTTGTTATTTGAATCTAGCAACAATGAAGGTTTACTCGTTCCTTATAATTATCTACGCAATCATACAAAAATCATTGCCCTCTAACGCTGCCTTGACGCATATAGCCTATTTGCGAGCGCGTGCTTTTCATTCGTGAATATTTATTCATTCCTGCTGCATTGGGGTGGTATTTTTAATTTTTACATTCGGTAGTTTACATTCGGTAATTAGCTCATATTCCAGCAAATTTATGTTTCGCATTTAATGTGAAACAAAAAATTAATATAGGTCCGCGCTGCCTCCTTAAATATCCAAACAGTTCAGACTCTCTCCCCAAACCCCTCGCTAAGTCCGACGAGTTTGACAGACGGAAGGCTCTGTTGTCTTCTGTCTTTGAACACGTAAGCGATTTGTGCATATTTGGTGCGTTCTACGGAAACGCTACCAGCGCGTACTTTGCTGCCGCCCGGGCTCACTGGTGTGGCGGGAGTGGACGGTCTCTCCCTAGTTCTCGGTAGATCAAGCTCTGCGTACGACAGCGACTTCTGGTTGGTACCAAAAGAAGGTTTACGAACTTGCTTCACTGGAGTTGTGGGCGGAATAGGGCTCACAAATTCACAGTTGACGTAGGAGGAGGGGGTGGTGTTGCCGGATCCTTCTCTGGAGGAGGACGGGGCGGGTAAGTTGACGTAATCGTGGTCTGTTGGGCAGGTCGCCGGCAGACCGCGCTCCCCGTAGTAGCGAGAGGCCAGATCGGGCATGGAGGCAGTGTAGTCCCGGTCAACGGAAGGCAGCCTCATACCGCCGGCTCTGGGGATGGAGGAAGGGGACAGCAAGGGTGTCCTGGTCTCATTAAACAGACTGAGCGGTGGAGGTTTCCTCCGGGAGGATGTACCTGGAAGGAGGTCCTGTGAGACGGCGTTCCTCGATTGTCGACTGAGACGAGCAGCGGATCTGTCAGAAGAAGCCACCGGGCAAGGTGTGTCTACATCGGTGGCAAGATTGCTCTCCGTGTTGCTACATCTCAAACACTCCGCACAATCATTCCTCGGGAGGTTACCATTTGCAACCACACCGTTGGGTTTCTTAAAAGTAAGCACTTGCGTGTTTCGAGTCGGTTTATCGATGATGGTGATGCTGTCCTGTCTTGCTTCATGACAAGGCGAGTTATTGAGAGCTTTTTGCCATCCGACGGCAATTTCACGTTCTGTATTAAAATCCAGTCGGCCGCGCTTCCGAGCATAGTTACAGAACAGGCGTGTGACTAAGATCAGAAAAAGCATGAAGAACATCCCGAAACAGATTGCACCAAAAATGCACATGACAAACCCCGCTTGACTGACATTTACGAAAGGCGAAGGCGTGGAGGCAGGTTTCTCGGATGGAGTCGAGTCTCTTTCGTCGTAAAAGAGCATCGGGTTCGCCGAAGAGACGACTAAGATTGTCATCGATGCCGAACTCCTGGCTGTAAACTCGTCAACTTTCTCGCACGACACGACGGCTTTGTCGTCCATGGAAGTTAAGTTGTCGAGCACGAGTGACATCCCGCTTTCCGTCACCACCCCCGATCTACTCTCCTCAGCCGGTTCTCCATTGAAGTACCACCGATACTGCGCCTCACCACCGCTGGCGGGAGTGAGAAGTTCCTGATTGGTGCAGGTGAATGTTGCCGAATCCCCTGAGTTTATCACACCACCGTGATCGTGCTCGATGTACAACAGCGGGGCTCTGCGATAGGGCACGATGCTACAGCTCTTCGGCTCTTGCAGTGCTCGGCTGGTTGCCTGGCATGTGAACTGCACACCGCTGTCGTCTTCCTGTATGAGACGTTGATGGTACACCCAGAGCCCATCGTGAGCCACTGCGCTCTCCAGTGGCACACCGTCGCGGTACCAAGCCAAAACAGCACGGGGACTCCCACCGTAGGAGATGCAGCTCAGGTTGACCAGCATCCCCGGCAGGAGGAGCGTGTCAGCGGGCGACAGCGCCGAACAGGCAGGGAACTCTCGCCCCGGGGGAATCAGCACCTCGACACTCACAGTCTTGACCGTGATCCACTCGTCCCCGTTTCGGTAGTAACCGCAGACGTAATCCCCTGCATCCTCTGCTCTCACATCGACGATGCGGAGATTGTACCTGCCCCTTCTGACCGACCCTTCCACCGACAGTCGATAGTAGAGGGACGGGGCAGCATCGCGCAATTCCGTGATCAAGTCATCGTCAGTTGTTAGGTATTCCAGTAAGGAGTTGGAATACCAAAACACGGGCGATGTTTTAGGCGCTGTGGGACTGATGTCGCACGTCAGTGTCGTTTCCTCGTGTTCCAGCACCACGACAGCTTCACACGACACACCGGTGATGACGACAGTGACCACGACAGTCAAAAGTAACTTCAACATATTGGCAATCACTTCTTCTCTCACACGACGCAGAAAAAAATACCAGTCCGGAACTGAAGACCGATGCCGTCAAACTAGCGTGAGAAACACAGCGAGATCGATGACTTACCGACGATGAGTCAGCTCCAACCCAGCAGAAGGTAAAGTGTACGTGCTGGTAGCCAAGACACCGATATTGAATGTTCCTTACATCTCAGCATGACGTTAGGTTTGTTGTTCCTCACTCCTGGTAATATAACTCCGGCAGTTGAAGCTCGGGTCACACCACATCACTAGTCAAAATCTACTGTAACCCCGAGATTTCCGAGGGCACTTTCAGTTTCCAGTCAACATTGTTATTGACACACAGTGTGCCGGCGAAGAGTGCACGCAGGGGATACGGCGTCTGCAGTGTTGTCGAATAATAACACGACCTCTGAGGGATTAAAACTCCCCATAATACCGGAATGTTATGCCTATAAATACATCCTTCCTGCAACAATGTCTTGGGTAACAAGAGAATCACATTCGGTAAATATAATGTTGTACCAGCCAACGGGTTGGTAAAAATGAAGTGCCAATCACTGAGTCAGTACAGTTGTGTGAGTCAACAAATGTCCTTCATACGAATCTCAGCTGATTCATTTTGCACTCCTGCGCAACACCACTTGCTTCGGGCTACTGCATGCCGCACAAAGGATGAGTGTGGTATGTGGGCGTGTTAATGAAAAATTCAAAGATTTACAAAACACTTTAGAATGGCACGCGGTGGCTTTTATTGAACACCAGTTAAGATGCGCATGGCCAGGCAGCCCAACTTGCGCTTACAGACGCCCCATCAGCAAAAAAACAAACTCTCTGAAAACTCCATTGAATTACTATACAGTAAGTTCTTTGTTGACTTCTGGCATGCGAAGTG
The DNA here is from genome assembly GCA_029964075.1 of Patiria pectinifera. Taxonomy (NCBI): domain Eukaryota; kingdom Metazoa; phylum Echinodermata; class Asteroidea; order Valvatida; family Asterinidae; genus Patiria; species Patiria pectinifera. The sequence continues at coordinate 22,693,463 of CM057129.1, read as the reverse complement.
AAGTTGGCCATTTCACTCCCATAAAGTTTCTCGTCACGGATGTGCGAAGACGCAGGCAAGCGTTTCTTTGAATTGAACAATGGCTGATTTATGTCAAGTCACAGACTGAAGTGTAAGGGACTAGTACTAGTACACACAGGATAGTGTTCTTTGCCATCCCGTCACTGTGACCCGGGTGTATTATAATCATTGAAGCGGAGAAAAAATAAATAAATGACTGTCTTAAAATTGTAAACGATTTCCCTTATAAAACCAAGTTTATTTCCTTTGGAAAGTCACACGAGTTCCGGTGTGCAAGAGTATAATTTTAAGGAAGTAATAATTTCAGAATTACGAATGGAACTTGGTGTAAGGGGCAACATCTCCAATAAAAGGTACATTTTTTGGTTCTACTTGACCATGGAACTTTGGAAGTCTATTCCTTCCTCCACGACTAGTACAAAAATTAAAACGGAAACCGATGTACAGTTTCAAGGAGATCATAGTCCACAATTGGACGGATGAACGGATTCCGGGTGGATAGAAAACACTTTCCCTCATAAATACATCTCTTAATTCAAAACAGTGAACGAGACCACTTTTCCAAAGAGTGAAGCTAGGTGTTTCCGGGTATGGCTTAGGCGTTGCATTCAACGCATAAAAAGGAACAGGAATTATAGATTTTCAATATTATTTTGAAAGTTGTTTTGGATTTTTTGGAAATTGTTTTAATGTTGTAGCCCGACTGCATCTGGCCGTACAATACTATCAAAAGCTCTGCAGTCGGGCTAGTGTTAACATTGATTAGTTGATTGGGGAGGGGAGGGGGCGGGGCGTGGTAGCCACCCCCTTTATCAGTCCTTGCAAGGTTACAACTATGTTTTATATTAATAACCTTAATTTTGTGCGAACCTTAATTTGGTGTGATATTGCTATCAGTCTCAAATATGTAATTTAAGCAATCACTCAAATAAATGAATAAAAACACTCCCATAAATAATATGTGGGTGTGCTGAAAATATATATAGTTAAGGTGGCCTTGACTGAGTCTGGCCCGGCTTGTTAAAATCCACCTGTTAAAAAGAATACAAGTTCCGTGAACTCTGTTTTTTTGTTCAGAAGTTTTCCCGAAATGTCAGTGTACGTGTGGAGACTTCATGCCAACTTTGTATGGGGTTTTACAGGGAACAGTTTATTGACATCGTCAATTCATTGTTATACTGCAAAAAATCACCGTCAAAACTCGGCTGGAATGTGACCCTAATCACCCCGTAGTTGTGGTACACGTATGAATGCGTCCAGTGAACGTCATAACTCCCAATGCATGTATAAGCCTGAAAAACAAATCGACCGCCTGTTGGATTCATTTCTGTTAATTGGGTTTAGCCCTTCATTTACACAACTTTTATGGGTGTGCTCCTAGCTAGTAACCAGCTGCCCGAGAGCTCGTTAAAAAGGGGGACATCACAAATTGTCTGGGTGGGGATCGAACCCACGACGTTCTGCTCAGTCGCGCACCGAGCTTACCTTTCAAAACTCAAAGCTAAATTGTTCATCTCCAATTGGAAAATGTCAGTTTCAAACTACACGACACCAATATGAAATTCCATGGGATACATGAAACATGACTAAATGTTGGTCCTCTGGGCTCTACTCGCACCCAAGTATACTTTCTGCAAACGGGGACCTATTTTAAACTAGTCAACTAGAAAAACGTAAATTCACATTGGTTTTGGTATACAAATTTCTCATTTTGTTCATGTAAACTGAGTTTTAGGCATGCAGTGGAAACTGTTTCATCATTATCATTTGGAGAATAACAAAACTTGCCAAGATACATTTTTTTTCCTGTCACGGATGACAGACACATTTAGTATTCTAAAGAAGTATTAAATAGACTCCACTATATATTGCTTTAGACACACTAAATGAACAGAATCGGATTAAACTTGATTCCATTTTATAGTTTCCATTTTAATATTGATTGATATATATTCAGTATATTTTACTGTCGTTAATATTTTAACACTCGCAATGATGTAAATAGTGTAAATGTTAAAACATCATGCAAGAGGCAGTAGTTCACAAGAACGGCACAGGAAGAAAAAGGTAGAATTATAATTAGTTATAGTCAGTTCAGAGATGCAAGATGATATACAGATTGGAAAGTACAGATTGGAAAGTGACTTCTTTAAGTTGTTTTTAATCATGAACTTCAAAATGAGCTTTAAATGTGGTCCTCATTTTGATCGTGGCTGAAAGATATTTGGCTTAGCGAGACAGACAGTTTTATATTTCTAATCTCTGGAACTAAATGATATGTAAATAAAGTATAAATACCTTCATGTTTATAGTTTCTTAAAAAAACACCGATCACATATTTCTTTAAAAGACAGGTGCACATAAATATCATGGGTCATTGTGTGTATTACACTATCAAACGATTACAGGCAAATTTCCAATATATTGCACGAGTAGATTTCATGCAAATCAGGCCATCACGAGTTTGTCACATATTCCAAAGCTTCATAGCCCCACAAAGTTGTAGTTTCAACCCAAGTTTCAAGTGCCACCGCACTATCATTCAAAACCAATCCATTGTTTCCGAGTACAATTCAAAAGCTCAGATATCCTTGTGGTTGTAAAAAAAAATTAACAGAATTAGTACGAGAACAAGGATGGATTCAACTCCGAATAAAAAGCATGGAGATGTGTCCGAGTGCTCAAAGTGAAACTTACAGGGGGAAAAAATGGGGTCCGGATTGTTAACTTTTCATTACACACAAGGAAGACAAAAACCCTTTGGGTCGGCAAAGATGTACTTATTTTAACTCCTCTCTCAATATTCAATCAAATGTTTTGGATCCTCAAAATAACATAGCCAGTCTGAACCCCCTCCAAAAAAAAAGAAAAGTTTTAAAGAAATTACAGGATCATTTGCATTTCTCCTTGGAATTATTCCATCCCCGTGAAATTGTTCCATCGGACTCGCTGTCATTCAAAAGAAATCAAGAAATGTAGGTGATTTCCAAAGATCAGTTAATTGACTGAGTTTTGGAAACTGAGAAGTTATTTCGACGAGATTGTGTCTGGTGATCAAAAGGTTGTGCGCAGTTTTTCACTTTTTTTAAGCTAATAATACACTGAGCTGAAACTTCACCAGGTTATGTTCTCGACATTCTTCTTTGGATTTTAAGTGATGTTATTATTGGAAATAAACAAAATGCATAAAAAGCAATTGATCGGATACGTCGATTTTCAAATTGAGAAATGTATTTATCAATTTGCTTACAAAAACGAGTTTAAAAACTCCCCATCCACTCTTATCATACAAATAGCCATACAAACCATACATGCAGCAAAAGTAATACCAATATAACAAAAATAGTACTGAAAACACTCAAAACCCTAAAATTTGTCACCAAAAAAACCCACAGAAACTAAACAATTCAGATAGAAAACTATTAACAAAAATAAAACCTTGTGCTATAACCAAAATAATAAAGTAACTACATACATATATTGCAACTCACGTATGTGGTTGTCAGCAGTAAATAAAGAAATGAAAAAAATAACTACAAAAGGTAGCTATTGTAAAGGCAAGTAAAAAATGGTTGAATTAGCTGAAAAGAATATTAGCTTAAAAACTTAATATTGCTTAATGCCAAATTATAAAGGAAAATATTCAGCCATTATACTTTCATCGCTTGACATTACACAGCGATAATATACTTTTAAAATTTCAAAGGTACAGAACATGATTACATTTGAGAAACATGTATATATAGAATAAATTTATCCTTGAGAAAGTGTAATGGTTTATACAATGTTTACACAAACATCCATAAACATCAGATCATTGGTCAAAAAATCCCAGGCAAAAGTATTCTAGCTACTAAGGCAACCTTCACAACAACAATTGTCTTAACAATTAATACTACAATATGTAAACATGTACATGTACATAATGTTATTTGCATGCAGATATGCAGCCAACAATTCTCATATTTTATTTTTTTTGGGGGTGAATTTATTTCTTTGATGTGCTTGGCAGGTTTTAACACATGTTCAGCTGGGGTAATTATCAGCATCCAGACTCCAACCAGTACATAGTGTTAAATACTGGCCAAAAAATATTTATTCCCATTCATCAATAATTTTTCAAAGCAAAACTTTTCAGCCCAAAAGTCTCAAATTTCCAACAATTTTGTTCAACAATTTTACTTCATGTTTTTCGAAACACCCCTCAAGCTATAGAATGGAGTGTGCAGCTGGTAAGAAAGTTGTAAAAAACTCCTTTTATGGAGATTGGCGAGCGCGTTGTTGTGCGTACTATGCGATGTCGGGCAGAATGCAGCTGTGGCGGTGTGTTGTGAATTTAGGACTATGAAATACTGACTCACTGGTAGTATTGCGCATGCCTACATAAGGATTGTGAACGTTTAACCAATAAAATGGTAAAAGGCACTGGATTTCATCTGAGTCCACATTTCATGTGACACTGGAAAAGTGTTTTAAGACCAGCCAGCCGGTCTTTATCATTAAGACCGGCCACGTGACGGGCTCTCGACCAATAAGAATGGGTAAACTGTCCTAGATTTTTATGATTACCAAATAAATAAGGGTGATAATAAACACAGTGATAATATACTCGTTTAAATTTTAGGAGTACAATTATAATTGAGATACACATATATATAGAATGATTTTGTTCTTTGCAAAGTTTTATGGATTATTAATGTTTACACATAAACATCATATCATCGGTCAAATTCCTAAGCAAAAATATTCACACTACTAAGTCAAGCTACACCAACAATTGTCATCATAATACTACTACAATATGTAAACATGTATGTATGTACATAATGTTATTTGCGTGCAGATATGCAGGCATCAATACACACATTTTGATTTTTCAGGGGCAAATTTATTTCTTTTAATATGAAATCAACATACATTTGTACTTTGCATACTTGGTATACTTACTTGGTATACTTGGTTGATTAGTCCTCTTCGCCAATGGGCAGGACTCTCATGCTAATCTCTTATTACGTATGACTTTTGTCCCCAAATGCAATTAGAAAAATAACTGGTACTCAAATTATTTCATTTGTGCATGTACAAGTACTGAGCTACAAACCTCCACAGCCAGAGTTACTTTTCGTTAGTTTGTCAGTGATATATTCTGAATACAGACTCAAAATGGCAGGCTAAAGTCCGATACTGGCCAGTGTGTGGATTGTCCGAATGACCTGTGGCGTAGGGGTCAACATAATGTAAATATCTACCTACATACCAATAGGGTGCTTCGTATAACATGACACATGAGTGTGCAGGAGAAGTGGGCCAATCAAAGTGAAGGGGAGGTGGCACAGCCAAGACGCATAGCAAGCAATAAGATAGTTGAAGCACGAGGCCGTCGTCTGTCCTATATACTTGTGTGTTATGAGGTGCCGGGTAAAGTCTCCGGTAAAGCAATAACAACACAATTCAAAATGGGAGCTTATATTTAAAATTTGTTCATAACACACACTCACAAATGACACACACATACTTGGCAATTAATGAGTTACCATGAATGATTGAATAGCATTATGGCAACGTTGTGAGAAAAAAACTGACAATAAACTGCCTAGCATTTGGTGATTTCACAAGGGGAAGTGACCACAATAAAAACTTGACCAATAGTAAAACACACGTTCTTTTTCATGAAAACAGATTACCTGAAGTTGGATTGCTATGTACCTTTTGACAGGGGCACTGGCCCTTAGAGACATAATTAAATAAAACTTTTGTTTCTCATCATATCAGGCAGTTTCTTTTTCATGGCAAGTTTTTTGTTCCTCCAAAAATAAAAGAATGCAGCTCAGTTACATGATTCCGACCTGGAACTAAGTTGATTTGATAATTTTAGTCGATATTTCATCGATTTCTTACATAACTGCAACATTTGCAATAAGTCATTTCTATCTGTGGTGAACTTCAACATTACTTTTGTAGCTAAGATATAAAAATTGTTTGCTTTACATTGTAAAAAACAATTGGTTATGAGGTGGACAAAATATTCTACTTTTGCTTTAAATTTTGTTTATTGGCTGGGATGATGGTTGCTTAGGTTTTTTTTAAAAATTATTTATTAACTTTTTCATGTATACATAACATTTAACATGTGAATCAACTGTATCTGCATTTGCTGTGCTGTTCTAGGCTTCGCAGCATCGTGCGGCAAGACCGCACTGCCAACCAACTTTTACAATTTATTACATTTTTTTAAAATGCAGGACGATGTTTACAAAAATCCAGGGTGGGGCAGCACCACAATTTAAAAAATATAATTTATTTTCGAATAAAATTATTTAGGTTCTGTATAATTTTCTAGGTGGGTAGGGTAATAGGAAGCATTGGTCCTTTCCTTTATTTCAAATTAGTTGTCAATACTGTAAACCAAATATATCATAACAAAAACTCTATTTAATATACAAACTTATTTGTAAGTGCAAATAGCCTTTCACCAAGGCCATCGTGGCTTAACTTGCCCGCATTCAAAGCGGCAAAACTGCGAAGCGACTGGAGATGGAGATCACACACACGAGTGGCGAAGCCACGAGGGCCTTTTCTAACTTGTCGAGAAATTCTTATGTTTTTCTTTATAATCTTGATTTTTGCTACCCCAAAAGGGTAGCAAAATTCCAACCAATCATCAGCCTTTTCATGCGTGCGTGGCTACTACCCGGACGCGTTGACGCGCCTGGATGCTTGCACAAAATTTAAAAACAAAATATGCGAGTCTAGTTTTCCATGAGATCGTGACCGCATAATTGTTCTTACATTATCTTATTTTAACTTTACTTATAATAGCATTTCAAGAAATTATTTGAGTGTATGAACTTATTTTTCATCTGAACTTACAGTTATTTGCTGTTTGCTCTTACGTTTTCCTTACTCACCCTTCTTTTAAAAATGGAAGCGACTAGGCAAAATCCGTGTTGTGATTGGTTAACCTTCAGCACTCTTCTTATTTGCATAAAAACTATGAATAATTAAACAAAAGGCTTTGCCACTTGTGCGTGCCGACTTAATCTTTGCTGCATTCGCTTCGGTCTTCGCAACTCCGCCGCTCTGAGCCACAATTGCCGGGCGAAAGGCTAAAGTGCGAACTGCAAAAACCAAGTTTAATAAGCAATATAACCGGTAGTGTTCCAAAAGTTAACAACTTTGTATACCCTGATAACTATGTTTAAAATAATCTTGCAAAACTATTCGTAACTATTCATATGCAAAAGCTAACAACTACAACCCTGTTTAAAACACATGCAAAATAATGGTGCCAAAAATGACATTTCATCAAACCTGGGAAGAAAGAAAGTTGTCCATAACCACGCATAAAATGTAGTCAGTTACAAATAACTAGTAATGCTTTGATATTGTCCCACTCACACTTTCCCCTGTCACTGTAAATGTCTTCACTTTAATTTTGTGTAATATATTTACATCAAGAGGCAAGAATGAAAACTAACTATGCTTAAGCTACTCTTCAATTTCAATGGAATAATATACTCACCATTGGAGAAATTCACATCTTGTTCAATTCAATTCCCTCACTTCCTTCCAATAGAGGCTTTTCTTCCCCGCTTCCTTCACCTGCAGGCTCTGCAGGTGATGGGTTACCCTCCCCATCTGCAGGTGGTGGATCGATCTCTGCACCTGCAGGTGGTTGGTTGACCTCCCCATCTGCAGGAGGCGGGTAGCCCTCTGCACCTGCAGGTGGTGGATAGCCCTGCGCGCCTGCAGTTGGTTGATTGACCACAGCACCTGCAGGTGGCGGGTAGCTTTGTGCACCTGCAGGTGGCGGGTAGCTTGGTGCACCTGCAGGTGGCGGGTAGCTTGGTGCACCTGCAGGTGGCGGGTAGCCCTGTGCACCGTCAGGTGGTGGATAGCCGTGTGCACCTGCAGCTGCAGGTGGTGGATAACCCTCTGCACCTGCAGGTGGATACCCAGTGGCGGGAGGGTAGCCTGGCTGATCAGGGGGCGGGTAACCCCCCGGTGGGTACGTCGGGTCTCCCACTGGCGGTGGGTGTGCAGGATCCCAGGTCGGGGGCATTGCAGGCAGGTTGTAGGTTGGGTACTGAGGGGCATACATGAGCTTACCAAAGGTGTAGTCATGGCCACTCTTGCTGGGAATCTCCTGGAGTCCATCTATAGCAACCTCATAACTTGGAGGCGGCAGAACTGGGATAAAGATATAAATGATCTTCTTGATTAGCAAATTTTTCAGATGGAGTGAATTGAGGGTTAGTCACATGAAAACAGCAAACAATTATTGGCTTACAGAATGATAGATCAACCATGGCAGATCAATCCCTTATATGGCAGCAGTGTTGTAGGACTCAGGTCCAGGACTTGGACTCAAATACATTTCAAGTCGTAATCATAGTTCGGTGACTTGGCTCGCACTCGTACTCGGCTTTGATCATCATGACTCGGACTTAACACTAAATATAATTCTGATGTCTGTTTTCTGAAAATACCCTTTCAAGGGAGTATACAACATTTGCTTTTGCTGTAATTTTCAGAAATGGAAAGATTTGGGAGGTTAGTATTTTGAGGCAAATATTGCCACACTGACTTGTTTGAAGTTTTGTGCTCGAAGATGCTGGAAAAACCAAGGAAAACAATCACGTTCCTGTAGTCTGGTTCCCTGACCCCACTTAAGATGAAATAGAGCAATTTATAGACTTTGGAAAATTGTAAGGTAAAGGAACCAGACTAGCTGGCTTGTGCCCATTCATAGGTGTGTAATCGACTGCAAACAAAATGCGGTCTAACTAAATATGGTAAATTAGGGGCAGTATTTGATACAAAAATTCTACTTTTCTCGAAAATGACAGCACACCAAGGTGCCATGATTTTACAGGATGCTTTAGACTGTCGTTCACTAACAGCCCAGTAAGGGATTTCATAATAATTTGGTATTTTTCTTTTTTTGATGTTTGCAAATTTTGTAAATTCCCTTTAAGCAAAGCTAAAGAACATTAAGTGACTCGACTACAACACTGCCTTATGATAGGTACTTTATCTTGGCACCTCTTGGAGTGTATGGCAAATACCCCGTATGTCGTAGGTTTTGAATAATGGTCCACTGAACACATCTTAGTAATGTTCTTAAGGCAAGTACTAAAGTGTTTTGGAGGGTCTGGTCGAGCAAGGAGTTCAAATGATCTTACCATTGCTGGCTGGCTGATGCACCACCACGGCCGTGGGGTCCGGGTAGACGGGGCGGTACACCGGAACAGTCCCTATGGTGATGGGCAAGAACACTTCAGCATCGAAGGGGGTGTTCTCTATGTCACCTTCAAACTGCCGGCAAGAATGTCAGAACATTCAGAAAGTTAACATCAGGGTTCCCATTAATCTCAAATGAAATTCCATGAGTTTTCCAGGACAACTTTCAGGCTTTTTATGACCAATTCCTATGCTTTTTTGGGCATCTTAGGAGCCTATTTAAACAATACCTTGGCCAGTCATCGCACTGTAAGGCAAGGGATGTCACTCCCTTTCAGCCTTCCAGTGTGACACAAGACCACTGAGCACCACAAAGGCATCAGAATGGTGTACTGAACATGTAACAACTATGGAGCATACGTGCATTAGGCCAAAAAAAATATTTCTGCTTCCGGTTACCCTAACTACCCTATTTTGACTAATTTCTTTTGGGGGGAAATGAAACTGAGGAAAAAACACCCCCAAAACAATCAATTACTGCCTTTACCCTCGACTACACACAGACACCTACATATGATCAACAACAAAAAAATGCCCCCCTCCCCCCAAAAAAATATCCCTACCTACCTACCCTAGTTTCAAATGCCAATTAATCGGAAGCAGACATTTTTTTTTTGTGGCTAATAAACAAACAGTAGTAAACTCAAATTGCAAAACAAATGGAAGACTGCCATAGCCAAATATTGCGCATCATCACATATATGGGTTGTGCAGGACTCAACAAATTTGTCTTGGAATATTATATTTCCTTGACGCCTTGTAAAATAACAAAATTCCATGACTTTCAATGTTGTCCATGTAGGACTGTGGGAAATCTGTATATAGGCCCCTTCACACAATCCAAAAATTAGAGCCCCAAGATTTTGAGAACCCCTTTCGCATTATAGCAAGAATCCAAAATGGCTTCTACCATTTTTTTTTCTACAAAAAAAAAGAGAGAATATATTTACGTGGACTGCATAATGTATCTTGATGATGCTGCATCCCTGAGGGCCAGTGGGAGGGATGGGGGGTATGACGTGAGGTTTCCAATCCATCCTAGCTGTTTCACCTTCCTCACATCCAGGAGCTTTCTCCTTCATCACACAATAATCACGACTTGTTGAGTGACGCCCTGATGAAGAGAAGAACTTCACGTACTGAGGGGGGGAAAAAAAGAAAGAAAATAAACCTGATTATTTTATGGACAAAAGTGGCCCATCACAAGGCTGGTAGCCACTCAACCTAAATGACAACTAAACAAATGTAGAACGACAGAAACAAACGAAGTGGAGAGCAAAGCAGATTCACTGATTTATCAAAGAACTTGACTGGACCAGCACAACTTTACTCAAGGGCTGCCTCTTCCCAGACACCATCCGCCTGTAGTATAGACCATTATCACGTTGCAGCCATTTGATTTTTTTTCCCATTCAAATCAATGTAACCAAAGCGAGGCTGGAGGGAAAAATAGTCTGGTTCCTTTTTGCACAAAAACATAATCACTCAATACTGTTATTGGATACAGGGAACATGACTAAAATGGTGGAAGCCTGATACAGGTCTATTCACTGCCCGAGCAAGTTGATGAGTCACCGACCCTAAATGTCTTCAAGACGAGAGTGAGTGGTGTCACCTTCAGCTGATCAAGCTGTCCCAAATGGCTGATTTGTTCACTTGCACGTTTGCCTTTTTATGCCTTGAGTTACGTCTGCACTTGCTTGTTTGCACTTCACCCAATCTGCAAGTAGACTCCAGAGAAGGTTTTTGCACGGTCTCCCCTGGCCAGTTTACTTTTTTTTTTTCTTTTTTTTTTTTTCCTTAGTTGATTAATTTTTGTGTGTGCAATTTTTTTTTTATATTTAAATTTTTAGTTTTCTATTTTTAGTTAAAGAATGACTGTATTTTTATTGGAATATATTTGTGTTTATTTTGATCCCATTCCTGTAATTGGCAGTTATTCTGCTGTAAGATGTTGCTAATGAATAAATCAATAAAATGATGATGATGATGATGGCAGCCTCCCAAACTGTTCAGGGCACGTCTCAATTCATATACGAGAAGTTCTGGACAAATTGCGGGTAGATTCACTTTGTCCGAAAGGAGCTCTGCATTTGTCCCGGATATGTTCCGTGGAAATTTTCATCAGCAACTGCTTGACTTACTAATATTGATTACTTCATTGCGGGGAAGATTGCGGGAAAGATTGTGGGAAAGATTGCAGGAAAGATTGCGGGGAAGTTGTTCAGAATCCTGCAACTTATACCCAGACTTGTATGACTCGTGACTCGGACTCAAGTCCGACTCGAGTCACATTTTTAATGACCCGGACTCGAACTCGAGTCACTTTGACTTACGACTCGGACTCGGACTCGGGGCTACGGACTCAGACTTGGACTCGAACTGACTTGTGACTCGAACTGACTTGTGACTCGACGGAATTACCGCATTGCACACGCGCACATACGTAAGTCGATTGTTCTTTTTTTACTGTGCAATACATGTACAGGGCGCTCGATGCGGTGAGTGCGTGGCTGTGGCCGGTTACCGATATATTGATTAAAGAAATCAATGTCCCGAAACTTGTACCTCGCCGTACGCACATAATACTGCATTGGAGCAAGATTGATAGGGTAAGGTACCAGACTTTTCTTATCAGACGTCCTGTCGTTCACACGTGTATTGCTGTCGCATCGCGATAAAGCGATATGAATAGTCTGCTGATCTGCCCGTTTCGGTAACGTTACATGCAAGTTGCAACGTAGATCACGATGGCGTTATTTCACACTTAACAAAATGTAGAAGTTTAAAAAAAGATATTTGAAACACCTGAACTTTAAATGCAAAAGTTAGGCCAATGCCACTTTTGTCTGAATTGCCTTTATAACTGTTTTTGCAAATGAACTCCTCATTTCCAGAGAAAATTAGAGAAAAGCTGTGGGGGAAAATGGAAATTTACAGTATCTGAAAATTAGAGCCCCAAGATTTTGAGAACCCCTTTCGCATTATAGCAAGAATCCAAAATGGCTTCTACCATTTTTTTTTTCTACAAAAAAAAGGAGAGAATATATTTACGTGGACTGCATAATGTATCTTGATGATGCTGCATCCCTGAGGGCCAGTGGGAGGGATGGGGGGTATGACGTGAGGTTTCCAATCCATCCTAGCTGTTTCACCTTCCTCACATCCAGGAGCTTTCTCCTTCATCACATAATAATCACGACTTGTTGAGTGACGCCCCGATGAAGAGAAGAACTTCACGTACTGAGGGGGGAAAAAAGAAAGAAAATAAACCTGATTATTTTATGGACAAAAGTGGCCCATCACAAGGCTGGTAGCCACTCAACCTAAATGACAACTAAACAAATGTAGAACGACAGAAACAAACGAAGTGGAGAGCAAAGCAGATTCACTGATTTATCAAAGAACTTGACTGGACCAGCACAACTTTACTCAAGGGCTGCCTCTTCCCAGACACCATCCGCCTGTAGTATAGACCATTATCACGTTGCAGCCATTTGATTTTTTTTCCCATTCAAATCAATGTAACCAAAGCGAGGCTGGAGGGAAAAATAGTCTGGTTCCTTTTTGCACAAAAACATAATCACTCAATACTGTTATTGGATACAGGGAACATGACTAAAATGGTGGAAGCCTGATACAGGTCTATTCACTGCCCGAGCAAGTTGACGAGTCACCGACCCTAAATGTCTTCAAGACGAGAGTGAGTGGTGTCACCTTCAGCTGATCAAGCTGTCTCAAATAGCTGATTTGTTCACTTGCACGTTTGCCTTTTTATGCCTTGAGTTATGTCTGCACTTGCTTGTTTGCACTTCACCCAATCTGCGAGTAGACTCCAGAGAAGGTTTTTGCACGGCCTCCCCCGGCCAATTTACTTTTTTTTTTTTTTTTTTTTCCTTAGTTGATTAATTTTTGTGTATGCAATTTTTTTTTATATTTAAATTTTTAGTTTTCTATTTTTAGTTAAAGAATGACTGTATTTTTATTGGAATATATTTGTGTTTATTTTGATCCCATTCCTGTAATTGGCAGTTATTCTGCTGTAAGATGTTGCTAATGAATAAATCAATAAAATGATGATGATGATGATGGCAGCCTCCCAAACTGTTCAGGGCACGTCTCAATTCATATACGAGAAGTTCTGGACAAATTGCGGGTAGATTCACTTTGTCCGAAAGGAGCTCTGCATTTGTCCCGGATATGTTCCGTGGAAATTTTCATCAGCAACTGCTTGACTTACTAATATTGATTACTTCATTGCGGGGAAGATTGCGGGAAAGATTGTGGGAAAGATTGCAGGAAAGATTGCGGGGAAGTTGTTCAGAATCCTGCAACTTATACCCAGACTTGTATGACTCGTGACTCGGACTCAAGTCCGACTCGAGTCACATTTTTAATGACCCGGACTCGAACTCGAGTCACTTTGACTTACGACTCGGACTCGGACTCGGGGCTACGGACTCAGACTTGGACTCGAACTGACTTGTGACTCGAACTGACTTGTGACTCGACGGAATTACCGCATTGCACACGCGCACATACGTAAGTCGATTGTTCTTTTTTTACTGTGCAATACATGTACAGGGCGCTCGATGCGGTGAGTGCGTGGCTGTGGCCGGTTACCGATATATTGATTAAAGAAATCAATGTCCCGAAACTTGTACCTCGCCGTACGCACATAATACTGCATTGGAGCAAGATTGATAGGGTAAGGTACCAGACTTTTCTTATCAGACGTCCTGTCGTTCACACGTGTATTGCTGTCGCATCGCGATAAAGCGATATGAATAGTCTGCTGATCTGCCCGTTTCGGTAACGTTACATGCAAGTTGCAACGTAGATCACGATGGCGTTATTTCACACTTAACAAAATGTAGAAGTTTAAAAAAAGATATTTGAAACACCTGAACTTTAAATGCAAAAGTTAGGCCAATGCCACTTTTGTCTGAATTGCCTTTATAACTGTTTTTGCAAATGAACTCCTCATTTCCAGAGAAAATTAGAGAAAAGCTGTGGGGGAAAATGGAAATTTACAGTATCTGAAATGTACGTATTTCCAATACTATATCAAAGGTGACTCTGAATCTCTGAATTCCCTAAAATGTACGTTTTTCCAACACAATGTTAGAGGTGACTCGTGACTCGGACTCGACCTTTGTGACTCGTGACTCGGACTCGTCCTCGTCCTGGAGGACTCGGGACTCGAACTCGAGAAATGTGACTCGGACTTGATGTTTCGTGACTCGAATACAAGTCTGCTTATACCCAACACAATGTACACTTGTCCAGATATTGTCCCGGATATGAATCGAGATGTGCACCATAGAGCTATATTAAATTACTAGAGCGCTAACTCCTCATTCTTGCCCGTAGAGACGCTTTGAAGCTGCTCTGGGCGCAGACATTATGAATTTATGTGCGTGTTTGTAGAACACAATCAAAATAGATGGATTGAATTTTAAAAGTGTTCTCTAAATGCAACGCGCAAGTAGAAGATACGCAAACAACTGAAGCGCGTCATGACGGTTCAAAAAATGTCTCGGCGAAAAGCATCTGCAGCGAAGGGACGCGCACACATTGCGCTGCTTGCGTAGAGCAAAACGAAACGCTCATTTGCTGATCGTGCGTTTCGGTTTTAGGCGTATCGGCTTCGATGACGCACCAGTATGGAATACAAATGCAGATATGCAAATAGTCGTACAAAAGCCGTACAAAATTTCGAGTTTTCCATAGGTTTGTGCACAAACATGGATGCGCCCATCAGGCATTACTTTGTACATCGAGTTAGCTCTATTAACTTAATATAGCTCTATGACGTGCACTAATGTCTTTGTTCAGAAGGTGCCAATCAGAAGCCTACCGGTACCTATATGGGGTTCATGGCATCTGACGAGATTGCACTGCTGGGGTCAATAGGCCTATCCATTAAGCCCTACCAACTATGCATGTGGGGTAACAACATGAGCGCCTCTTCAATACATGTACCATACTTTATGCTCCAGACAAGTGTGCCATATGTGCATGCACGACATTTTGGATCGCATGACATACATCACATTTGGATTCCCAAATTGTCATGCCTGGACCTTGTACATCATTATACAGTCAAGGTTTTTTTAGTTGCCTCACGACTCTGAAGAAGACAAACAAAAACATTTTCAAAATGACGGGCGGAGGTGATGATTCAGTGACTGTTTCATGAACAAACAAAATCATACACAAACAGCTGTCGTCAATGATGTTATCCTTGTCCAAGACGTTACGCAGCTACACCAAGTTTTGTGAAATCGATTGTAAGTTTATTGCACAGCAGTGCAATAACAGGGATGTGAGTGACCACTGATAAAAATAGCTGAAAACACCTGAAAAAAAGGTGTAAAAAAGCTGAAATCCAAAAAAGAAGATGCTAAAATCAGCTTTAAAGCTTAGATTTCACACCCCTGAATAAATTTGTTACGCAAGTCCTACGCGTGGTGTAAGTTACGCGCTGTTTTTCGTGAAATCGACTGCTGGACTCACCTGGTTGAGTCGCACATTGAGACAGAGGATCTTGCGGGTGCTGTTGTTTTCCACTGTGCCAAAGACAAACATGGTCTCCCCGGGAACATAGCCGGCCTTGTCGATGGAGGCATTGGTGATGATGGGTCCCGTGGCGCAGCAACAACAGCAGACAGTCTTGGTGTCCGATTCACTTACAGGATACTATGGAAAATGGTGGAGGAAAAAAATCACCTAACAACAGCTTTTGAGTGGAAAAAAATGTTTGGGTTGAACCGTTTCCAGTAGCGGTGCTACGGGGTGGGGAGGGGGGGGCATGGGGTGAGGGCATTTGGGGGGGGGGGGGGCCCCAATGGGGGAGGGCATTTGGGGGAGGGGCATTCCCCAGTTCCCCCAACACTTTATCTACAAGTCTGTTTATTTTCTTCACTGATAAGATTCACAACAAGTTGAAGATACCGGGTATTGAGAGTGCATTATCGGTTCCGTGGACACATTTTGGGCCAATGAAAGCATAATAAACATTGGTACTTTGGTGACAAAACACACCACACCTACATTTATCCGGCCGTAGATAGAATACAGCCAATGCCTTTGTAATACATTTGTTATACAACATTCTGTGGTTCGTTACATTTCTCATTCATAAAAATTGACAACTACACTTCTAAGTTGCTCTAGTGGCTTATTTCCGGACCATTGACACGTGTCCGTTTCCAGTCTGGCAGCTTAGTTGAAAAAGAAAACTAGTAATAAAGACGTTATTCTAATGTGAAGGTGGGTTTTCACTAACACCTGTATTTCCTTACTTTCCCTTTATATTTTGGATATCATCAGATTTTATTTTGACTGCCCCCAAAAATATTTCCTTGATGCCCCCAATTGCCCTCCCCCAATTTTAGAGTGTGGCGCTGCCACTGACTGTTTCATTTTGAAAAATTACCCTTTAGGCACTGTAATGCCAGAAACTTTCGGTGACTGCAAGCTTGCAAGACACCGATGATTGCACAAACAATGCCTGTCACGAGCTTACGGCAAGCTTTCCTGCTAGCTTGTGGCAAGCTTGCCTGCTAGCTCACGCAGGTTTTTAGCTTGCAGGCATTGCGACAAGCTTGCAGGCAAGCTCAGGCAGGCTTTTAGCTTGCTGCAAAGCTTGCAGGTAATCAGGCAGGCTACAAAATTCTAAAATGAGATTTACTGTTCCATTTTTACCAGGTACATGCATGAAATGTCAGGGCATGAAGGTATTTCCACATTTAGTTTAAACTCAAATTAATTAGATAAAAAAAACTAACTTTCTGTCGGAATCAATAAGGTACATGCATGTACCTCAAGCAACTTGATGTATTTAAGACTATTTTTGAAGGGGAAAAAATCAAAATGTTTTATACTGTCCGAGATAATCTTTTTTTAATTTTAATTAAATTTTAATCATTTTTTTCCCCAGAAGATGTCTTGTCAGAAGATTCCAGGCAAGTTGTGGTTGACTTTCTATTCGCATGCCATTAATCGATACTATTTTTCAGAGCTTAATTTGGCAGGAAACTTGTATGCACTGTTGACTTTGTACCAATTGATTATGAAGTATGGGGACAAATTGTAATTGATCATTTTTGTAAACAACAAATTTCTACCAACAAAAATTGAAATCAAAGAATATTGAATCAGCAAGTGATCCTTAAAGGGAATATACAACATTTGCAAACATCGAAAAGCAAAACTACCATTTTTTTAACGAAATCCCTTACTAGGATGTTGGTTAATGACAGTCTAAAGCATCCTGTAAAATTATGGCACCATATATGAAATGAGAGCCTGACTTAGCATCGCACCATCAACGCGTCTCACATACAGGACTTTCTCCATATTCAGAAACAAGTAATGATGCATGATAAATGTCCTGCAAAGTTATATTTCCTGAATTTTTGGGTTTTGTCACTTGACACCGCCCATGACGGAAGCTACTGGCCTGCCAGTTAATAACCAGGGGAAATCAAAAGGTTAAAGGTGCAATACCCATGACCTTGAGAAAATCCTGCAGATGATTTCCTGCAAAATTTCCTCTGAAAATTCAAGGATACTACCAGTCGTTTAAAGGTATAAAATTTGATTTTCCTGATTATTAACCAGGTATTGTAGTTTCCACGGCGAATATCAAGTGACAACAATCAAATTCAGGGAAAACACCTTTCAGCATATTTAGCACAGAATTCGCTGTGTGGCTCTAAATAGGGAGGAAGTCCAGTACATATTTGAGACACAATTTTGGGCTAGACTTACAGATTTGTGCTAAGTACACTCAATAGCCAAAATGTCACATAGTGCACACAGCAATTGACAGGCACCCCTTCTTTGTTTTTGTTTTTCTGAGCAAGATCACACAGCTTGAAGGAATAAGCCATTTGCGAGTTAAATTTGAATAAAATCTGGAACGCTGACTTAATACAATGCTTTGCACGTTTTAACCTAGCATTCTCCCGACCAAAGAGACTGTTACTATATCACGTGATTCGGGGCAAGCCTTATGCTAGCAACCCCCAGCTCCAGCATGGTCTGGTGTCTTTGTGCCATTCTCACCCATTGTGAATGATGTATTGGTGCTGAGCGTCTCCTACGTAACTACGCAAGAGCTTGCCCCGAATCATGTGATTAGCAACAGTGTCTTTGGTCTGGAGAATTCAAAGTTAAAATGTGCCAAGCATTCTGAGCAAGTCATTGTACCAGACGTTTTTCAAATGTAAATCTAAAAGGGTATAGGTTACTCGCAAATGTCACATTGGGGCTGGCCCTGTGCATTCCTGGGTGGGCCAGCTAGCAGCAGGATTTGAACCTGTTGCCCTATGAGCAGTCACAACCCCTAACCACTAGGCTACACTCTCCCATGGGTGAGTGAGTGCCAAATAGTGTGAAATAGATGAACAACAGAATAGTTTTGTTTACCATGGCGTTAGGTATCTGCCCGAGGTCAATCGGCTGACCTGTGACAGTGAACAGCCTCTGTGTTTCATGGTCAAACTTCCACGGCCGGTCGATCTTGCACATCACTTTATAGCGGATCCAACCGACGCTGGACTCAAAGGGGAACGGCAGCGGAACATCAGGAATCTTAAAGGAAAACGGGAAGCGATGCTCCCCTTCTTCCAAGACACGCTTTGCACTGTCATCTAACAGAAGCAGTCACAAATGTACTATTAGCTTTGATTGTAATGCAACTACAACAAAAGAACTATTGTTATTTGTTAACCTAGTACCCATCATCCAAATGGGGGCTAGCCTTGGTCAAGGCGTTCGTCATTATTCGTCTGTACGCGGTAAACGATCAGCGGCATCTCCTCGCTATACAGTGCATTAAAAATACAGCGCGAACAGCAACTTCATGCGGCCACTATATGCAAATCATTTGGATCTAGACGAACGCCTGGGTCCAATCGTCCACAAAAGCTTATTGTTTTTCTTTATTTTGCGCTTGATTTCCAGCATATGACCTCATATGCAAATACAGCAAAGTGTAGGCGGGGATAATATGTGGAGTGTCCAATCACACCTTGGTAAATCTTGACGTCATCAAATCATTTGCAGCCTATTTGCCGTTTGCGGACGTGTCAGAAACCACAGTTTTTGTGCATTGGCGCTGTGTGTACAGTGAGACATCGACACACAATGCATGTGTATGTATAATGTACAGTACATGTCATAGAAATAGTCCCCAGTACCGCACGCTAACTATATGCAAGTTTCCACGCAACAATCGACCAATAAGAAAACAACTTTTAAGGTCAGCTAAAAATGAGCACCACCCCAAAACCTCACATGAACACCTGGACCAAAGCGTTTGTCTGGATCCAAATGATTTGCATAAAATAGTGGCCGCATGAGGTCGCTGTTGGCGCTGTATTTTTTAATGCACTGCATGCATAGCGAGGTTATGCTGCCGATCGTTTCTGTGTACGGACGAATAATGATGAACGCCTTGACCAAGGCTAAATGGGGGTGCTCTTCAAAACTGACCATTATTATGCACAATGAAAAATATATACCGATTTTCACGGCACATTATAATGGTTTTTGAGCTGGCTTTTTTCCTTTTTTGGGTTGATGTCAGAAATCTAACCATTTATGGAAAAAACTTACTGAACAAAAAGTCTTTCCAAAAATAAGCCAGGGAGGGGCATGCCACTGCCGAAGAAGACGACCCCTATTTTTCCCAAATTTCCCAATTGCATCCAAAATGCTCAGAACTGGAAGTTCCAAGCCCGGGCCAGTGGTTCATTGCCATACATTTCTTCAGTTCCCCAATTTTATGGCTCTCAGAACTCTCTAATATAGAATATTTTGAGGGTATAACTTTTATTCATGAGCTCGGTGGATGGGTTTGTGCCCTCTTCATGCTCAAACATGTTGGCCCGCATCATGGCATGAATAAAACTCCTCCAATAGACCTTTATCATGCTGCCACCATTTCAGTCATGCTCCCTGTATCCAATAACAGTACTGAATTATGTTTTTTTTGCAAAAAGGAACCAGACTGTTTTTCCTTCCAGCCTCGCTTCGATTACATTTTGAATGGAAATAATCAAGATGGCTGCAACATGATAATGGTCTATATGAGAGTCCAAAGAAATTACAGTTGACAGTCGCTAGCACCCCTTGGGTAGGGCAATGGGGATGAGTGAAGGCCTTACCTTTCCCCCAGCAGGTGATTTTGTCCTTGAAGTATGTCTCGTTGCCCTCGTAAGTCTTTTTGTCATCCCCTGACCCTTCACTCCAGTGAGTGTGAGCTTTGCCCTTAAATTTGATTTTGATTGCTATGGGGAGGAGGGACAAGGGAAAAAGACAAAAACAATGTTAGTTTTCTCTCGATTGTAGTTTTGTACTGTCTGTTCCAATTATTACAGGACTGTCTTAGTGTATTTGTAACTAAGTACAAACTATCCTTTTTTGATTTTCATCACATGGAAATGAAAACAGTGCCATCTATGGAATGAACAAATCAAGAGTAGCTCACCCAGATCGACTCAGTTTGATTAGCTCAGACATCCTTCTCGAGGCTCAACCGGGTCAGCCACCACAGATACGTCACATGCATGCATTGGTCATTCCAAGAAGCGAACCAAATATGGCGGCCGGACAGTGGAAATCTTGTGTGGATCCAAAAATCAACTTTATTTGAAGCCCAAAGATAATTTTTTTTTATTTTAATTTTTGCGATTTTAGAGGCTATAATTCATGCCCAACTTTTTTTTTGGAGTTTTGCAATTGCCTGAAAAGCAGTAAACATGGTAAATCTCAAACTAACCAAGTCCAAAACGGGCATTTTTATCAGTGGCTACTGGCTACGGCCGCGGCTACAGACATCACGTGAAGATCGTGATAGCCCATTAGCCCAGCTGTCGTGGCTAACCCATCTGGCTTTACCCATGTCAATCCGGTCGAGCTACTCGAACACACCTACAAACAATGTATAAAGCTATGGGTTGTGACATCACAACTTGGCCCAAATTTGCTATCAAAATAGGACAGCATGAACCTGCTGAGTGCTGAGATTGCACTACCTCCATGGTTGCCTCATAGTTATTAGCATGAATTGATTTTCCTCAACTACGTTTAATACCTAAGATGCCTTGGTTCTTGGTTCTTGGTTCTTCTCCTAAATACTCCACGTGGGAGTTTATACAGGTCAGAAACACCGGGGCAAACCCCTTCTCTTAGCGATAAGTGTTTACTGGGTTCTTTTACGTGCGTTTATTATGCAACACATGGGACCTACGGCTTAACGTCCCATCCGAAGGACGAAGCAATGGTTAAGTGCCTTGCTTAAGAGCACAAGTGTCCACTGACGGGCTCGAACCCACGTCACTGTTGCCTCTGAAACACCAGAACATGAGTCCGGCGCTCTTAACCGCTAGGCCATGACACTCCATGCCTTGATAGTAGAAATTCTTGAATGTAAAACTGTTCAGAAAACATTACATAACATTACAACTGGATTTCAGATGAAATCCTTATATATTGCCTGAATTTCAGATATATCCTCCTGACATATTCATCTACTTACTGTGCACTGTCACACTACGATAAAACGGCAGTAGTGTAGTTTATGATAATATTGGACTCGCCAAATAGCTGGTGGTATTAGTTGCAAAGTAATAGGAATGCTCTGGAGAGAGGGTGTTTTTTTTTACATATTCGGGACATTTGGTGTGAAATGCGGATGACATGCAGAAATGTGGTAAATCATGCACAAATGCGGGGTTGATCACATGTACATCTAAGGCATGTGGGTGTCTTCTAATTCACATCCACATGGGGCATCAAGTGGAATAAGGTGTTTGACGGTAATATGCGCCATCTTGCCTGCGGGGCAATTTTACACGCGTTGCTGTGTGCGCATCGTCAATGGAAAACTTTGGCGCTTCCAAGTCATCATATGGTCATTCTGTTGTGCCCATTCTTGAAAATCACGCATTCTCGAAAATGAGCGCACATTCTTAAGAATGAGCGCCCATTCTTGAAAATGAGCGCTCATTCTTGAAAATGAGCGCTCATTCTTAAGATTGGGTGGGATACCACGTGCACAATTTATGAATTTTGCCCAATCTTAACAAACATTGCACGACATAATTATGTTAAATGAATTGTATAGCGGTTAAAAGGGAAACAATTCATATAAAGAGGAAAGAAAATGTTCCATGCTTCTGTACTCGTATAACTACGATAATTTGAATCAAATTAAACCTGTTATTATTGCTTTTTTCTGCCTACTTATGGGAAGTTTTGTAATAACGGAGGACTGGGAACTAGTCTGGGAAGTGCTTTGTTTAGGCTAGACAAGTTACAAGTCCCTGTATGTATCATATGCATGCCATGAAAAAAACCCGATGTCCAGAAGCTGCCAAAATTGCTCTTTTGACTAGATAGAATCCAGCTCTGCGACGTTATGGTGGGGTGTGAACAATAAATTGGTGGCAATTTAAATGGAAAATAGCATTAGCACTTTCTGACTATGGGATGTCGCAGTATTCATTCTCATTCTTCACATTCTTCATTCTTACGTCTCCCCCCCCCCCTCTTTTATTATCCCAAAAATCTGAATTCTTTCTTATTTATTCTTATTTTTCCCCCCGGTCCCCTCCCCCAATACGCGTATACTTTTCATATCCACTCTACTTTTCAGCGCCTTGCGTTGCAACAGTATAATTATTAAGAATCAGTGAACGAGGATTCAGTTAGACTTGCCAAGCGCAGCCGGTGCTCGGCATCGACAAGACCGTTATCTTGTCGCGCATTCTCAAGAATGTGCGCTCAATCTGGAAGAGTTATTTTTTGCCAAGATTGAGCAAGGATCCAGTTGCACATTCTCGAGAATGTGCCTGCCCATTTTCGAGAATGCGTGATTTTCAAGAATGGGCACAACAATTCCAAAATGCGCCTGCGTCTAGCAACACGTCTTTTTTTTGCCCCGTGAGCAAGATGGCGCATTTCCGTGAAACACCTTATTTAGTGGATGTTAAACTTTCAAGGCCCTATAGGCCCTAGGCCTACTAAAGAAATAGAAAGAATGTCGCAACCTGACACTGCCTTTTTCTTCATATCATCTTAATAACTTAGGCGTCCATGATGAAGGTCAGTCATTGCAAAAATGACGACAAGACATGAATCTGGGACTGAGAAACATTTCCAATTTTGTTAAAAAATGCTTTTAAAAAAATTCTTGACTCTCCCATGGAGGAACTTCCTCCTTCATGACTCTCCATAGACTTTGTACACAACCGTGACTGTTAGGTCAGGTTGTTATATTCTTTCCAAGGAATAATGGTCATGATCTGGAGTTATTTGAAAGGAAGGTTGCCTGAGGTTGCAGAAGGCATTTAACGTTGATAAAATTCATTCAAGAGAAGTCCGAGTAACTAGGACTCTAGGAATTGCCTTTTTTAACAAAACTACCACATGGTCGGCTCGCCCGACCATGTCCAAATGTTAAAAAAGGCGACTCGTAGAGTCCAAGTTACTCGGACTATAAATAATTCAAGAGTTAGAACTTAAGAAGGGTGAAGCTGGCACTTCTAGAATTATAAGGCACCATAAGGCTATAACGGAAAGGTGCCTTCTGATTCTAGAAGTAGGTGAAGGGGTCCTCAACTATCAGACACTATCGCCAATTGAACACTAGGCCCTACACTATTCCTTATCCTAGTCCAAAAGGGCGTGTCAATTCCTTTTTATAGCTCCATGGTAGGCCCTACGTTTTTACGCACATTTGACATCATCCTTCGGTGCTGCCAAAACAATCTTGATGTAACCGCTGATGACGTCGCCAGAGCTGAACACATCCAAGTCGTCTCCGTCGAAAACTATCACAAATGTTTTTAATTTCCCCATGATGCTTGATAGATTATTTTAGTTTACACTGGGCGCACATATGCCGAGGTCTCCTGCACATCAATGTCATGCACATCTACACATGCAGACCTCGATTTCAAGTTGTAGTTGCAGGGTCCGACACGCTTCGCCAAAGATGCCGCAGCCTAGCCTAGCCTAGCATAGACAGTGTACATGTAGTGTGTCAAGCGCATGGCTGCACATGCAGTACATGCAGCACACGCAGCTCCTTTTGTCAACATCATAATAATATCCGGGGCATGCAGTACACACGTGACGTGACCTCAACATAAACAGCTGAGAGTTCGCAACGGTCCCACGTCCTTCTGAAGCGCTTCAGCATCTAGCCCATGTTTTTTTTGGGTTTTTTTTTTGGGGGGGGGGGTGATTAAAATAAGATAAGACAACCTGAAACTAATTTTCCCAATTGTATAGGCTCCCTTTTATATTCAGGCCACACACAAAATGGAGGGGGGGGGGGGAGATTAAGATGTTCAAATAATTGAATGAATCACAACAAATCAAGGAAGATATAAAATGTTTTTCAACTGCCGTCATAAAAAAAATACTAATTTTGTTAGGGTGCATATTTAGGCCACGCCCATCCACAAAACGGGGAAAACATGTGTTTATTACAGGCGTGCAACTGGGAAATCACAAAAAAAAGAGGAAATTCAAATTTTTCCCAGACTTCGTACAGTGTTTTTCTATTTTCAATGGCACACATGGGAAGTAAAAAAAAAAGGAAATCAGCTGATCCGAGGAAAAGTTGCATGCCTGGTTTAAATAGTTGAATGCCCTATCTCATGTCTAAGTTTATTTCCGAGTATCCCCCCCCCCCAAAAAAAAGGAAAACAAAGCTTTAATTACAGTTTTTCTAAATTTTTATTTTATGCACTCCTTTTATAAAATATTAACAAGCAAGCTCCGCCTCCAAAATCAGCCCTGCATGCCAAGTTCCATGCTTTTACCACAAAGTTTCCAATTTTGGTATAGAATGACCAGAAAAGCAGCTATAGGGGTGTTTATTTTCACCATAATATATCATCAATATCGTAAACATTGTCCTCTGGGACATAGGTAGCAATCCATTCTGTTCGGTTTCTCTAATGTACCCTCATTTCTCCAAAACTACATAATTTTTATTAGAGTATGCTCACTGATAGTGAATTGGATGGAAATAAGTTAAAGCAGTGCTCACTAGGTATATTCTAGCTGCATTTTCAGCTTGACTAGGCCTTCATCGGAGCTGGGAGTTGGACTGGCGGTTTGAATACAGAAAATTCTACATTCAAACCCCCTGGCGTGAGCGTTCCGAGCTTGTAGATGATGCTTTAACTTATTTTCATCCTATTTACTTATCTTCAGTGCTACGCAGTTCTGATTCATTATGCTCACTAATAGGTGTACTACGTGTTTCTTAATCATATGTTCCTAAAGATTACGAAGTCAAAATGTACACATTTCAAAGGTCGACAGTAACCAGCATAAAACCTTTTCCAAAGCACATACAATTAAAGGGAATGCACAACATTTGCTTTTGCTGCAATTTTCAGTAATAAATGGATTTGGAGGATTAGTATGTTATAGCAAATATTGTTACACTGACTTGTTTCACGTTTTGGGTTCGTAAATGCTGGAAAAACCAAGAAAACCAATCATATTCTTCGAGTCTGGTTCCCTAACCCCACTTAAGATGAAACGGAGCAATTCATAGACTTTGGGGAGTTGTAAGATCAGAGAATCAGTCTAGCAGGATTGTAGTCTTCACAGGTGTGTAATCAATTGCAAAGAAAATGCAGACGAACTAAATATGAATATATAGGAGCACTTTTTGAAAAAAAAGCCAGTTTTCTCCAACGCTGGTCGGCCGACCAGCATTGAAAAAATACAGTTTTTCTTGAAAATGTCAGCACACCAGGAGCCACAACTTTACAGGATGCTTTAGACTGTCATTCCCTAACAATCTAGTAAGATATTTCGTGATAATTTGATCATTTCGTATTTTGATGTTTGCAAATGTTATATCTTCCCTTTAAAACTAACAAAACAAAACAAAACAACAAATAACAGGGCAAAGACACAAAATACCTGTCCGAATTTCAAATAAATTTAGTCATGACTCACCGAAGTACAAATGGAACACTATTAAAGCCTTTTTTGCAGTACCAAAGTTGCTATTTCAAATAGAATGTGCAGGGCTATACATTTCACAATTAGTTGCCTTATATGCAAAGTATAATTTCCCAATTTAATTGTACAGTGTACTGCAGTAAATCAGCAAAAACAAACATGGTTAAAGCATGTTATCAGAAAGTATCACTTGATGATTGCCTATTTTGCAAATACTAAATAGAAATTGATAATTCATAAAAAAAAATACTATAAATTTATTTAAGTGAAAATCAAAAAAAGTACAGATTATGTGCAAAAAAAAATAACTCTTCTATAACCTTATTAATTGTTAATTGCACAACAGAAAGCTCAAGTTGGCTTCCCCAAATCCTGAGAGGATGGGGGAGGTGCAAGGTAGGCACATGCCTTGGATGATGGGGGATGGGGAGTGGGGGGATCTCCCTGTGCCCACCCATGCCTACCCGTACCTTCATGTAATTCATCTTTAATGTCTATTCACTGCAATCAACTACACTGAAACGATATTGACCTTTTGTGAGTTTGTGAGTTTCTTTTTAAACGAAATTAGATCAAAGTATCACCTTCATTCGGAAACAAAGGGGCTGTTGAACAGATGTTGGACAATAGTAAAGGTTAAACTATACCAAAGTGAGCTTTTAATTTTTTTTTCAATTAAAGATCCATCTGACCTACGCGAAAGTAACATGTCTGATTTCGGCAATACAATTAATACAATACTCTTACAAAACTTTTCATTTAATGGAGTTGAAAAATATAATTTATTAAATTCCTATATTACCACTAGATTGTTAACAAGTCACTCCAAGTTTCATACAGGCTCTCCAGTGACATTGTCCAACTGTTCAAATGACAACACAAATGTATGGGCATGAATAATAACTTAAACCTACAAAAATACTACCTCAGTACTTTACAAGTCTTTTACAGTGTACAAGTACATTGCCAGTATCAAAAATATCTCATATTCAACATACCCAAAGCTTCTCATCATTGTGTTGTATAACACAATTTTGTTATTAGAAAGGACCAACTAGGGTAACTCGCGCTAGCCTAAGGAGAAAAACAAAATGAAATGACAACTTTAAGCTTGGCACAAAAATATCATATGGTGAAAGGCAAGTCGTTTTGAGTGAAATTAAGAAACTCAAAATTTTGATTGAAATAATGTATTTAGCTTCTTTTTCCAGTCATTTTCTTGGGCAATTGAGTTGTAAGTAAATCAATCACAGGTCATGTCCAAATACAAGTCAAGAGACATGTCGTTTTCACAGTTCATTTAAAAAGCTTGTCATATGACTTGAGACTGATTATAATTTTTTTTTGATTGACTTGTCACGACTTGTGATGACTTTATTAGAACAATGGCAGCTAGTAAATGGATTGGCTCCAATGGACTCCATGCATGATCAGCAGATGGTATGTTGTGACTACATTTGAGCGCTCCATTGGAGTGACACACTTCATACACACACGTTTACATTGCATACCTAGTGTGGACATTGCTTTGTTTTCGAGGAGTTAAGAAAAACCTATGAAAAAGCCATTTTTTACTCACACTATGAAAACTCTTTCAATCCATTATTTTTTAACTACAGTTCCCTTGAGTGTTTCTCTTCATTTTGCGATGGATAAACCTAACCCCAAAATGCCTCTAAACCTGTTTTCCAGAGAGGGGGAAACCTTGTGTGGACGTGGGCAAGTCCACACAACGTATTTGAAACCTGGTTTATGTGAACATCTTTTGTTTGGAAGTCCACACAGTGAATGTCATGCTTGTTCACACAACCATCTTCGTAAACACCAGCAATCGTGGACCCCCTTTTGTCCCTAATCCTCATTTCTCTGTTTGTACTCTTTTTAGCAACAGCTCTCATTGGTTTTGTACACGAATTTCAATCGTGGACGTTCGGTCAATCGTGGACGTATTGTTTCTGCCTTAACCCTTTTGTCCTAGGTCCACGATTGCTTGTGTTTACATACTCAGCCTTACATATACTTGTGGGGAAGACCTTTGTTTTCCTCCTTTTGTCTTCCTTTGCTCCTACTGAAATCTCAACCTCCACAGCTTTTCCCTTATGGGGCAGATAGATTTGTTGCAGACATCCTTTGGGGTGTATTGTTCTATTACATTTTATAGGTAAAGGTAGAAGGTAAAGGGGGACCAACCTGTGTTCACAGGAACGGAGTGCCAGTCTCTCATTCATTAGCGATTGGGCCAGACTCATATGCTGCTGTGGGGGATCGCCACACCTCCTCCACAGCGAGTCTGTTACCTTCCCAGCATTGAATAATGCCGGTACCCATTTAACACCTGGGTTGAGAGGAGTAATTGAGGTAAAGCGCCTTACTCAAGGGCACAACACGCATGGCCACGGTGGGGCTCGAACCCACAACCGCTCGATCACGAATCCTGTGCTCCACCGCTAGACCACACATGCCCATAGTGGGTATAAAATTACGTTTTATACCCACTATTAAAAAGCAACCCTGTACATGCACACTCAGGTTTGCACACATACAGCGTGAAGTACGCATTACTAATATTATTCTGAATGTCCAACATTTCACTGTGTCCTTGCATTTGTTTAAACCTGCAGAATGGCATTGCTGAAGCATTATAAGCAATGCATTTGAATGTTACTCCCAGTGGTCTCCCCAAACCCTAATTTTGTAATTGTTAAGGGGATACTTATGAATAGAGTCCTCATAACTACATACAGTCGACTCTCGTTAGTACAAACTCTGTTAATACAAACAAAAAGCCTTGGTCCCGACTGTGCATTTATGTGCACAATGAATGGGACTGATGTTCCTCTTAATACAAAATTCTGATATAACAAACAATTTGGCTAGGTCCGAACGAGTTTGTATTAACAAGACTCCACTGTATATTTTAAACGTTTTGACAATCGTACTGATGATTACTTCTCAAGAGGCTATATTCTTTTGGTGTGCGAGGGCAATTGTAATGCCGATTTGGGGGTACAACAGTGGAAAAATCTTGTTTATTGAAGCAGTTTGTTATAAACTTTACTTTAATGTAAATGTTACAGATTTTCGAAATGCAGTCAATAACATTGCATTCACATTTGTTTATACCCCGGAATGGCTTCGCAGAAGCGTCCTCATTCGGTTGAAAATATGACCTACTGCACTCACTGATCTCCATAAAAATCTGGAAAGCCCATTGGCTCTTAGAAGTGAAGTCACCGTCCACCATATTACCACTCCCTGAACAATGGAATTTTAAACAAATCCATCCAAATTTAACTACAATCTTTACCTATTTTATAAAATGAATTGTTTTTTAAACAGTGCAAATAAATTTGTAACTTATTTTTTTTTTTACAAAATACTTTAATTCTTGTTTAAAGTTAAATTATATAAGTACGATGGGGGTGGTTATACTGGTACCCGTACCATATCAAAATTAAGAGATTCGGGAACCAGTGCGCAGCTTCAACTGTGTGTACAGCGCGCAATAGCCGATGAGTAACCAGATTTTTCAACACGGAGACCAGTGATTGAACTGCCTTTTTATTCTAACTATCCCAGACCATAAAAAAACCCTTGGAATTGGAATGAAAAATTTGTCTCTGTCTAGTTGGACTGTAGTGATTTCCTCTTCTTCTCTTTGTGCTTGGAGATGCAGACACCCGTCCCCCCAAACACCACGATGAGAAGCGGGATGCCTAGGCCAACCGATATAACGATGTAAACAGTCAGGGAAATGTACTCCTCTGGGGGCTCCCCGTAGCCAATGGCGATAGACCTGGAAAAACAGGGGAGGATAAAAAGAAAGAAGTTGGGAAATTGTCTTGGTGACTGTGGAAGATGCTTTGCAGAGGGTGAAATAAGAGTCAGACATTTGACTGACCATTCAAAATTCGCATATAGATCTACATTGATTGCGCTTGGTTACACTGTTTTGGGCAGTTTTAACAGGCTCATAATGATAGAGCAAGGTTCATTAACACTGGAAAATATTCTCACTGCACGAGTGAAAAATATCACAGTTATTATCAAGTCAGTCACCAGTCTAAGGCAAAGTAGTGACAATCTTATTCAAATGTGATTCAACCATTCCTATCATTGCTCATCCCCCGTTACTCGTGAACTGACCAGTAACTTGAGTTTTCATTTGGGATTCTCTCTATTACACCTTTGGGAAAACACATGATTGCATGGACACTGGCATGATGCATAACTTGTTTATTTATTTCGTCAATGTCCAACAAGGGTTGAACCCTTGTTGCTATTTCCACATGGCAACAATTGTTAAATAAGGCAGAATAGAAACAATCAGAATCCAATAACTCATACACCCCAAAAAATCTGAGGACTAAGGAGTGCCGAGGAACATAAAACTAAAGGAAACATACAACTCAACAAACGTTTTGAAAGAAGCCTTTTCAAGTGGAAATACCTACCAGCTGACATAGTTAGTTTTCTTGTAAAACCCATCTTTGGTGATTCCGAATGAGACGTTCAGAGCCCCAATTTGTTTTATTTCTTCCGGAGAGAAAAAGGCGTGAACAATGCTGGTCTGTGGCATGTCGATATCTTCTCTCGTTGTTTCCAGTTTATATTCATACACCTTGCAAACAAAAAAGGGGAGAAAGTTTGATTGATGGTCAGCACCTTCAATCATGCCCACTGGTGTGAACTGGCATGAACCGGGGTGAACCGGCATGAGCCAAAAGAGCCTTTTCACACTACAGCCTCGCAACCTGGGTTGAACTCAACCATGGGCAAACCCAGTGCCGCCCCGGGTTGAGTTTTTTAAATTTTTCAACCCGCGTTCAACCCCGCATCGTTTCACACTTGTTTCATGCAAACCAAGCTTAGGCCAAAAAAATAAAGTCTCCGGTTTCTGGTATGCGCACGCGTCGCCGTAGCCATGCGCGTCGGCAAAATGAAAAAGTTTTTTTTTCAATGAAAGATGATGTCTCAAAACCGCCAAACTCACTGGTTTGACTGGAATCCTGCTGCTGCACAATTTTAATGTGTTTTTAGATGGGGTTATGATCGAGAATAAGCTTTATGTGGCCTCTCTGGACTCCCATATATTTGCACTAAGTTTAGTCGGGCACCATTTGCAGTCATCAGCCAAAATTTGAAGCAAAAAAGTCAGGTAAAAAAAAAAAAAAGCTGCGTCGCCGCACCGCTTTTTGGGCAAGCCAGAAACCGGACACTTTTTTTTGGCCTTATCTTGCTCTGTTGCTTTACTGGCGAGAGTTTCAACCTGGGTTGAAAATCTCAACCTTGGTCTGGAGCTGGGTTGAGTTCAACCCGGGATGAAATCAATCTCAGAGTTGACCTGGGTTTGGCGCGTGATTTAAAAATTTCAAGCGTGAAACGCCGCGTCAACTCTGCGTCAAACCCCAAGATTTGTCTGGTGTGAAAAGGCCTTATGACTATAATGGATTCATCCAGTAGTTATTACAATGTGGTAATGTGTACTACAAGTGCTAACAGGTTATACACAATAAAAGATGGTTCAAATGTAGAGGGACAATCCGTCTGGAATTCGAAACCTACTAAAAAAATCCCACATGATTACTTGACTCGATGTATTACTCCAATTACTTTACATATTTGAACCATATGGTGATTGCCTACACAACCTGTGCTTTCAAAACCTTGCCTCAGTCTCCTAGCTTTTTGCTTTTATCTCAAAATCATTTTGGAAAGTTTGGAAAAAAGCCTCTCCAATGTGGGTTTGGAGTCACATGAAATCCTGGGGAGCCATAACTTATAAGGGTCAATCTATAAATTAGGGGTCCGTTGTTTTTTCCTGTCCCTGTTGCGTACAAATTTATTAATTCTGGGTACACTCCTTTATGCCATTTTTCCCTAACAGTGATTATGTCACAAAACTACCAACCCAACAAACAAGAGCAGTTTGAACTCATTTTCTAATGATACTTGAATGGCAAATTAAGCAGTTCATATGTAAGGGGACAGGACAAAATGTCACACTTAGGACCCTGAATAATTAGAATGACCCATGAATGAACTTACATGACGAGCGTTCTCCATGGTCCGGCCTTTCTTAACATATGAAACTGGCTTCCACTGTACATAGCTACCCAAGGGTGAGTCTGGAAGCCTCAGATTTAAAGTCTGTTAATAAAAAGTACAGTTTAACAGATACAGATGCAAACCCTGTCCTCCGGATTCAAGCAACCTAGGGATTGCAAAACAAATCCGGGAAGGTTTGGAGTAAACTGTTTGAACACATCACTTCCAAGGTCAATCACAAAATACTATCAGAGAGTTGTGGGAGGATAACCAAAACCAAAACACATGAAATACAAAACGCTACACAAACTGTGTTGCAAGTCAATTCCACAAACTTATTTTTTGATATTAACAATACTTCATCATGAAACAAAAAAATAGACAGCTGATCCCAGCCAGCTAGACAGTTGAGGTTTTCAAAACATCTACACAAATAAGCAGGAGGTACAGATGTAGTGGATTTGAATACCCGAACATTAATTAAATGTTTTTTTTTCACAAGCCAGCAGATAGCAATGAGTGTACAATTCTTCTGTCATTACATTGGTGAAAAATAAAGTTAAATATTTCAAATTTACATTTTCCTGATGCAGAATTATTCCCCCCCCCCCAAAAAATTGTTCATTGTTGCGTGCCCTGACATGGCAAGGCCCTTATTTTGGTTCACCTTGATTTTTTTGCATCCAGTGTCTTGCAAGGGCAACATCTTCACCTCAAATTTCACAGTTAGTCAAATTTTATCAAGCTCTAAACATTCCCATTCATAAACCTTGAGTTTACCCACCTGTTTACAAAGAGGGAAATTTGAACCCATTTAAAATGCACCCCAAAGAAAGGGGGGGGGGGTGGAATTTGTAGTTGATACGTGAGTGGAGATAAGAATGGTTTATCAGAAGACAGAAGTTGTCAACTCAAAAAAAATTCTTGAATGTTCACTTGGGAATTTCTGATATTTGTTCAAGTGCGCCATGTTAAGGAACACTCTGCCGCTTTTGTGCCCAATTTCTGGACGCCACCATTTTTGATTTCGGATTCGGACTTAATTTCATGAAACTAAAATTGGGATAAACAGCAAGCAATATTAAGGTAAAGGTATATAGAACTGAATCAATTTAGAACTGAATTTGGAGCATGTCAACAAAGAGGTTTGGCAACACTGCACGAGAAAGTAAGAAGAAATGTCAAAATGCCCAAAGTTAGCGGACTCCTCTATATGCGCCTGGGAGAGAAAAAAAACTTTGGAGAGAAAAAAAAACAACACCCACCGAAAATGTACCAGGTGTATACTGGTCATCAATAGATGTATCCTCCTTTATATTGACTGTGCCTGACTTGTTGTCTCTCCCAACGACAACCATCTCCAGAGCAAAGCGGGCATTTGTGTAGTTTGTGTATATCATGTTCATCACGTTCTGTATGGTTACATCCAGTTGTGTGCTGTTCTCTGTGTACTGAAGGTGTGGAAGCGTTGTCAGTCGACCGCCTTTGCCAAATCCCGTCAACTGACGAAAAGAAAAGACGAAAAAAAATGGAGTAAATAATAAGAAACAGTGACAAGGTGGTGGGCGCCGCTAAAAGCAGACATTCTCGGACACTATCAGACAATAGGCGATGCTCTTCGTCATGGCATATTTGCCGCCACACATGCCACTTTGCCGACAGGATATGATACTACTGGGAAAACTAATTAAAGTGGGGATGTGACACCCCCCCCCCCAATCTTCCCTCTAGTGATGCCTGTGGGTTCTACTTTGGATGATTTAAATATCTTTATTCTGGACGAGACCTTGTTCTGTATTTTGATTTGGTGGTTCATTTGTTGACCAAGAAAAGTTATGGGGGGGGGGGTGTCACACGCCCCATACTGTTTGCTATGGTCCTGTGCACAATGAATACAAATATAGTACACTGAAGAAATACAACTAAAACAAAATAAGAAAGAAAAACACTTTCGTTTGATTACATTTTCACTGATTACGGAGTTATAATTGGCCGGGGGAAAAAAAATGAACCTTTTCACTTTTTTTCAGGCCAAAACATATATTGAATTTTACTTTGAATTGTTTTCCTTGGGGGGGGGGGGGGGAAAGGGGGGTCCCAATTGGTTTAAGGGCTACGTCCGCAAGTCTTGTTGAGATAGGGAGGATGCAATAGGAGGACCCTATTTCTTTTGGTAAACTTTTTTGTATTTTCCCAAATAAACCCAAAACCAAAACTAGTCCAAGTAGCTTATCCAATCAGCCTACATGCATGCAGGACGACTCACTTTCATGGATACGGTTCCATTATCTCCCAATTTCCCAAGAAGCACAGCGCTACAGTCTGTAGAATTGATGGTGCCTTTCTGCCATGTCAGTGACTCCAGCTCAGTCGTCATTCGTGCATCTTTAGATTGTATCATGCCGTCATTACTCGTGTCATTGTATTCTATAAGCTGTGAATAAACAAGGAGAGACAGTACACGATAACAGGTGTTCACCAACACTTCGTCCAATTTTGAGAGACATCATAATGTAGAACATGGTCCTTTTCTCATAGCTTAACTCACCGAATCCAACTTCATTTACTTTAAAACCCAAGAAAGTCAAAAAGCCAAAATCAGATTTTATACCTCATTTTAAAGGGATTATACAACATTTACAAACATCGAAAAATAAAACTACCAAGTTTTTACGAAATACCTTACTAGGATGTTGGTAAATGACAGTCTAAAGCATCCTGTAAAATTATGGCACCTGGTGTGAAGTCATTTTCAAGAAAATGGTATTTTTGTAAAAATTTCCAACCACCGTTGGAAAAACCTAACTATTTTTCCACTACTGCTCCAAATTTACCATTTTGTTCAGTCCATATTTTGTTTGGTATTGGTTACATGTTCATGAACGGGTGCAGGCCAGCTAGACTGGTTCCTTTACCTTACAATTTTCCGGTATCTGTAAATTGATCCATTTTATATTTAGTGGAGTCAGGGAACCAGACTACTTGAACATTTTTGTTTTTCTTGGTTTTTCCAGCATTTTTGAACACAAAACTTCAAACATGTCAGCGTAACATTACTTGATCTATTACACTAACCCCTCAAATAGTTCATTTCAGAAAATTACAGCAAAGCCAATGATGTATATTCCCTTTAAATGGAAAGTATTTATATTTAAAACAGATCAGGGGTTCATGAATATTTTGGACCAAGTATTACAAAGTTCTCTTAATGGATTGTGTTCTAGCGGTTAGGATTGGTGTTCATGATCAGAAGGTGAGGGGGTTCAAATCCTGCTATTGTGTCCTTTGGCAAGCTACTTTACCCTCACTTGCACTTATCTCAACCCAGGAGTTTAAATGTGTTCCAGCATTAGCCGAGGAGAAACCTGGATGGATTGGCATCCAATACTACGTTGGGATCAGGTTGGCGTAACGGTACTTTCCTCACAATGGCGTATATAGCTTTTAATTTTTTTGGGGGAAGGGGCAACCACACTTCCGGGCCGAAATGTAGACATATTTTTGTCCGTAAAATTCAAAACTGACCATTATTATGCATACTGGAAAATATATGCCGATTTTTACAGTCCATTGTAATGGTTTCGGAGCTTGGTTTTCAATTGTTTTCATGTCAGAACTCTCTAACCATTTATGGAAAAAGTTATTGACAAAACGTTTATTTCAAAAATCCGCCACTGTTTCCTCATCTTCCACCAATGTGTCCCGGGTTCGAATCCTGTCTCCACCAACATGTGGATTGGGTTTTCACTGTTCAGTCCCTACCTGATTTTATGGGTTTTCCCTGGAAAATCATTCCAGATTTTTCTCCCACAACTAACACTGCAATTGTCTTCATCTTCCACCCAGGGACCCCACCAGAAATAAGTCGAAAGAATCTCATGAGCCATAGCAGCCAACTGCTAAATAATAATAAATTCTCAGTCATCTCATGCCAAGAAAACTGGCGATAAATCCAGCCTGATGAGCCATATCGGCTCAGAACGCTTTTTACATACTGTACAATAAAATCATAGTCTGTAATGTTTCGGAACCTGGCAGGGCCTTTCTCAAAAACTTTTGAGTGAGATTTTTTTTGATTTGTATATTTCAGGTCAAGCCAGTCAGTAAGCAGTCATATTATTTCATACTTTACAAGATTCTCTCAGTTTCAAGATATTGGACGCCTCACCTTGGTAAACATCAAAGCCGAGGAATAAAGCACTGACTCTGGTGGCTGGAACGAGAGGGAACCAGTCTTGGTGTCATCGAGCAAATCCTTCCAGTTAACGGTGAGATTAGCATGAAGGGTCGTTCTTGCTAGGATAACCGTCGGGGCACCGATAGAACTCCACAGGAAATGGATTGTATCGTTTTCGCCGGTCCCTTTGATGTGCACCAGGTTGGGTTGGCCATCACGAGTCTGGTTGCATTTTGGGATGTCACATTTCTTGTTGATGATTTCCAACTGGCAAAGCAAGTTAGTACAAATAGCAAGTTAGTAGAAAATGGCAAGTACAAACAGCAAGTGTGGTACATGTACATGTATAAAGATGCGATTTTGCGTTTAATGTTGTAAACGTTCAGCAAATATTTAAAATACCGTTTAAACGTTTAGCCATTTCAGAAAGGCTGACGACTGCCCATTATGTCTGCAGACCCGCATGATTGACATGATATATCAACAATAATTGACATAATAAATAGCAGGCTTCCATAAAAAAAAATTAAAAATAAATTACGTGTACCCCGAATGTAATCAAGCACTGCTGTGCATGTATTGGGTGCACTTTTGACCAAAACTGAAAGACAGGTAACAGCCTTACCAATGTAAAATTAAGAATCAGCACGCAATCTGAAGAATGAGCACTCATTCTTAAGATTGTGGGAGAATATCACGTGCGCAACTTATGAATTTTGCGCAATCTTAACAAACATTGCACGGCATAATTATGTTAAATGAAATGTGTAGCGGTTAAAGGGGAAATAATTCATATAACGAGGAAAGAA
Source organism: Patiria pectinifera (assembly GCA_029964075.1). Lineage (NCBI taxonomy): Eukaryota > Metazoa > Echinodermata > Asteroidea > Valvatida > Asterinidae > Patiria > Patiria pectinifera. Next base: position 22,656,155 of record CM057129.1, on the reverse strand, counting down.
AATGATCTATGCTTCTGTACTCGTATAACTACGATAATTTGAATCAAATTAAACCTGTTATTATTGCTTTTTTCTGCCCACTATGGGAAGTTTTGTAATAACGCCAACGGAGGACTGGGAACTAGTCTGGGAAGTGCTTTGTTTAGGCTAGACAAGTTACAAGTCCCTGTATGTATCATATACATACTGAGAGAACACATGAGGAACACGTTATACATTCCAGTAAGCAATGTTTTATAATATGACTGTGACAAGGAGAATGGGAATATATTATCATTGTAGTGGTACATTCAAGTGGTTTTGGAGGTTAAAATTGTAATTAGTAACAATTTGTTTGTAAGCCAACTTTTTGTATTTTATTTTGTCATTACTGTTTTACTCTTGTATAAATTTATTTTTAACTTGTAAATTAGACATTGTTAGTCTTTTGACTTGCTGTTTGATATTTTTGTGTAAAAAACCGTAATGAATGAATTAATGAATGAATCCGGTTCGTTTGTGTGATGTCATCTCAATTCACCCATGCGACAGTGTAGCATAGCACGAATGGAACCGGAAGTTAACGCACCTCGAACGTTTATCCAATGGGCGTGGTGCGCGCGCGTGTATGACATTTTTTACTAACGAACCGGGTTGGCCGTGAAAGTGGGTCAGCGCGCGTACGCGGCACCTACCATTCATAACGCAGGGTTTACATCCGTCAAACGATGGTGAAGATTAGGCAGTGTTTGGTCAGGGTAAATAAGTGTTTAATCACATTTTGGGCTAACTTTAAATTTTTTTTACACTTTCCCATCCTTGTATCCATGTTCTTTTATTTACTCAAACCAATCTCTCAATTTCACTTTCACACAATTTATCAGTCGCCCACCCAGGCACGGCAACTCACCCAGCCACACGAACTATGTACTGCGCACACGTACACGAGATGAGCCGAGCAGCCAATCGGGTGCGGGGGTTTTTTTTCGGGGTTGCGACATGAAACAGCCGTCAATCTGTCCAAGCGACTCATCCGGGGTCATTTATCAGGGTCACTTGTTGGGTTAAAATGAAATTTCTACATGTTCGTATGGGTCTTTATTGATGGCAAATTTCGTCGAAATTACACAGCCTGAACAATCGGACGGGCAAATTTAGATTTCTAGGTGAGTACTCAATGCTCAACATGCATACGGAATTAGGTATGGCAGATCGATTTTCGCTAGGTTAAAAAATACACAACAACGTGGCATTGTATACAACGCCACGTTCACGGGTCTATAGCCCCATAAATGTGGCCTATTTACTGGACTGCCTCCGTAAACATAGGCCACACACCGACCATGTACAAAAACGTGTCGACGGAGCCAAATTTTGATTTTCACATTTAGGCTTACTTTGTAGGTTTTTTTTGCTTTAGAAGCATTCTCACCCTCTATATAGGCTAATCAGAAAGTGCTTCCTTTTTCAGATGTCCATTTTTTGTGAAATTTCCAGATTCATTTTTACACATTTTCGTATCAAAATTTCAACATGAAATTTCACAAAATTTAGACATCTGAAAAAGGCAGCACTTTCTGATTAGCCTATATAGAGGGTGAGAATGCTGCTGTCGAGCGCAATTTGAGTCTCCCACGCAAGTTTAAACTTGCGTGCGCAAGTTTAAACTTGCGCGAGGCACTCCTGAAGCACGCAAATTACACCACGCCATTTTAATTTGCGTGCGCAAGTTTAAACTTGCGCAAAGGCGATCGCAACCTTCTTTTGCGGGCGGGATTTGCATTGATGAAGAACTTTTTTTCAAAACACGAGTACATGGCGAAATAATGGAATAAATGAATGAATAAAGAAATAAATAAAAAGGGGAATTCAATTAGCGTCAATGAAAAGAAACATTGAGATTAAGCAGTGCTTATCGGAGAAGTTGTTTAAGGGTACGTGGGGGCGGGGCCAGGGAGGGGACCGGGCAAGCAATAAACTTAAGCACACTAGCGGCGATGCTTGGAAAGTGTACTGAAGTTGTTCAAAAGTAGGGACCAGCTTCAGGTTTTTTGCTTTGTAAACCTAATTAGCATTTTATTTATATTCTAGAATGTAAATAAATCATAATTTCCTAGGTGTAACCCGCTGTTAACGTAAAAAGAATGATTATGAACCCTTCAATTGTTCAAGTTTTGACATTATACTAATCATTTACATTATTTTTTAAATGCTTATGTATTCTACAATTAAAAAAGTACTTACTCTTAAAAAAATACTAATTAATTTAACAATTAATAAATTGTACGGTACAATAATTCATATTGTTTTTAGAAATACTTGCATAACATTTCGAGCGCTGTGTACACTTAAAAAATGCATACTTTGAAAAAAAAAATAATGAATGCATTACTAATTAAATTAATTAATTAAAATTATTACTTTAACAAATAATTTTTATTGCAGGCTCAATAATTCATATTAAAAAATGTTTACAACTTAAAAACGCTATGCATATAAAATGGTAATTATTTTAAAAAGTAAATAAATTTGCAAATGATTTAATTAATTAATTTAATAAAATGTTTCAAAAAAAGGCATTAAGGCATTCATTGTCTCCCGAAGCTCAGTGATGCTATTAAATCGGAGAAAAAAAATCTGCTTTAAAAATAATGTTACATATCTGCATGAGTATAGCCAGGGGCAAAATAGTTTAGCGGCTCTGTATGCGTGGCCGGGAAAATCTATGCAGTGCGCAAGTTTAAACTTGCGTGCGCAATTTGTAGCAAGGAAATGAATGCTTGCGCAAGTTTAAACTTGCGTGCGCGCAGGTTTAAACTTGCGCGCGCAAGTTTAAACTTGCGCGGGGGACTCACTTTGCGCTCGACACTTCTAAAGCAAAAAAAACCTACAAAGTAAGCCTAAATGTGAAAATCAAAATTTGGCTCCGTCGACACGTTTTTGTACATGGTCGGTGTGTGGCCTATGTTTACGGAGGCAGTCCAGTAAATAGGTCACATTTTGGGGCTAACGGGTCTACAGCTAGACTTGCCAAGCGCAGCTGGTGCTCGGCATCAACAAGACCGTTATCTTGTCACGCATTCTTAAGAATGTGCGCTCAATCTGAAAGACTTTTTCCCCAAAGATTGCGCAAGGATCCAGTTGCGCAACCATGCGCAAATCACATGAAAGCGTACATTAGTATACGAAAAAAACATTTGGGCCTAGCCCTAGGCCTCTATACCTCTCTGTCTGCAACAAAACCTTTCACCAGCAATGTCAAAATTGTGCAGAAAACAATAGGAACGTCCATTCCGACTCGGAAGGCCATTATTCAGACTCAGCTTAAATCAAATATCGAGGGCCACTGCACTACTTTCAGAACTCCGAGTCGGCCAACCTGCAGGTAGTCTGATTCGTTCACAGGAGGTTAGAAACCACAAGTAGAACTTCAGAAACCAGACCCAATCAGTCACGTGTTTAATCACAACGATCAAGGTAGCCTAGCCGCCAACCTCGTCCCCAGTGCTTACTTTATTTCCAACCGCGTTCCATTGAGAGAGCAGGTAGTGGTGGGCGCGTACTGCTCGACACTCTGGGTACGAGGTTGCCTAGCCGCGGATTTGTATTCAGCTGCGGATTCAACCGCGCACTTTCACCAAAATTTTTATAATGTATAATACATGCGGCAAAAGGTGACATATTTTCAAGAAAGACTACTCCATTTATTCAACGAATTTCGCATAATAAATAACAATATTTTCACGCCACATAAAAAAACTCGACATAAGCAACCATTTTATCCATTATTTTAGAATTTTTGGGTTACTATTAAACTAGCTGCATAGGCTAATGGGAATCAATCGAACGAATCATGCCATTTCGCGTTCAATTCGAATTCGAGTCACTTTCATCAATGGAACAAAAATAAAGCACTCTTTGTGGAGACGATAACTCAAGAAAAACACATTGTACTGATTTCAAATTGCGTCCCATAATTGACTGTGATATACGCAGTGTGAAATTCGGCAGAAACCGTTGAAGAAAAAAAATAATAATACAACAAAAACAAAAACTACAGTGTGTAAGCATGGAGGAAGGATAAGACAAGGGCACTCCCGGACATTTTACCATGGAGCTATAGCTCCATGATTTTACCAACATCAATTTCTTCCAAAAGAGGGCGCGCGCTACACAAATACTGGTCACCACCGTAAAGACTTCTGTCAACGTGGATCACGATCTGCCCAAACGAAGTCGGCTTTAAGTGAACAAAAATAAAACACACTTTGTGTAGACGATAACCCAAGAACAACACAGTGCACTGAATTGAAATTTCCCTCGGGATATAGGAAACAAATAGTTTGAAAATCAACGGGAACACTTGAAGAATAAATATATTATGATTTCAAGAACATAGAGTTTATTAAAATTCAATCCGAATTCAGGTGAACAAAAATAAAGCACTATGTGGACTTTTGCAGGGGCGTCAATCGCTTCTTGAAAGTGGGGGGGGGGGGGGGGGGGGCATACCTTGATCAGAACTAATTAGGGTTCGGCTGGAGCCAATACCCAAATTAAGTGTGCCCAGTAACATGATCTCGTAGATCTCGTAGATCATGTAGTAACATGATCTCGTAGAAATTGTGAGTTTTTGACAACATGTGCGGTACACTTTGTTTTAAAGAGGCATTAATATACGCAGCCTAATAGAACCAATAATAGTGCATGGAAAATGCGGTCACTTTAACGGGCTAATTAAGCACTAATTAGTGCTCGGCTGAAGCTATACCAAAATTAAGTGTGTCTAGTAACAGGATCTCGTAGATTTCGAAATAAAACTGCGAGCTTTTGACAACATGTGCGGTATACACTTCGTTTGAAAATACACAGCCCAATAAAACCAATTATAACAGTGCAGGGAAGATGGGGTCACTTTAACGGGCTAATTAGGCACTTATCGGTGTTTGGCTGGAGCCAATACCAAAATTAAGTGTGCCTAGTAACACGATCTCGTACGTTATGAAATAAAATTGTGAGTTTTTGACAACATGTGCGGTACACTTTGTTTTAAAGGGGAGTGAAATACGCAGTTGATAGAACGCATTCTAATTGCAATTGTGCAGTAAAAATAGGGTCACTTCAACGGGCTAATTAGACACTAATCAGTGGCGTAGCTAGGATTTTTTTAGGGGCAGGGGAACAGGGGGCATCAGAATTTCATGGGGTAACCAGACTTTCATGGGGGCACATACCGCAAATGTCGTATTGCAGTTTTTCCCATGCAGTTGGGCCCCATTGAATGCCTCGCTATATCCATTGACATAAGAAATTGCAAACAGTAAGCCTTTGGCTAACTGAAAAAATACAACTTACAAAAACCTTTTTGGTATAGGGAAAGAAAAGGGGCATTATCAGGCACGGACAATTGGAAGGGGGGGGGGGCACGTTCCGCCCACCAGGCCCCGGCTACGCCACTGACACTAATTAGTGTTCGGCTAGAGCCAATACCAAAATAAGTGTGCCCATGCAGTTACATGATCTCGTAGCTTAGATTATGTAATAAAACTGCAAATTGTTGATAACATGTGCGGTACACTTTGTTTTAAACAGCCAGTAATATACCCAGCCGAATAGAACCAATTCTCACTGTGCAGGGAAAATGGGGTCACTTTAACGGGCTAATTAGGCACTGTAAATATGTGTTCGGTTGCAGCCAATACCCAAATAAAGTGTGCCCATCAGCATGATCTCGAAGATTATGAAATAAAAATGTGAGTTTGTAATATTACGTGTGGTACACTTTGTTTCAAACGCGAACGGCAACGTCTCCAAAAGCGTTGAAAAATAACGCGAAATGTCATGCTTCCATTATGCAGCTAGTTTAATAGTAGTTATTACATCAAAGAATTCTTATTGTGGATAAAATGGTTGCTTATGTTTTTTGTTTTTTTTATATGGCGTGAAAACTTTTGTTATTTGTGGTTTATTGTGCAAGATTCGTTGAAGAAATGGAGTTAACTTTCTTGAAAACATGTCACCTCTTGCCGCATGTATTATACATTTTCAAAATTTTGGTGAAAGTGCGCGGCTGAATCCGCAGCCAGACATCCGGCCAAATCTACGGCTACCTTGAGCCAGGTTGATTAGTCGACAGGTCAGGTGACATTGAAGTCGGGCATGACAGGTATGACAGGGATCGCTCTTTGTGTTTGCACCGAGAGTCCGAGACTACTAAATTTTAGACAAAATGTTCTCATAAACTAATCGAATAAAAGCTTTTAAAAGTTTGTCGTCGTGCCATTCCCATTTTTTTGTTATCTTTTTAAAGTAATAACAATATTCTTAAAAGAATAATCCATTCTTGAGCAATCACTTCATTGAGTTAGTGTAAACATTTCTCTCTTGAGGGCGTCCTTCTACAAATTGCAGACGGAAGATCCGATCCGATTAAAAGACAGCGCAGCAAATTTGGCGATTTTCTTTACATCGAAAGGGATAACTAACGATAAAAAAAATGTCGAAAGCCGCTACTAAAGGATTTGTGGATGCAGCCATTGCTGACAACAAGGTAGGCCTAAGTTTATGTTGTCATTTGCTTAGTTTATGCAGCGGCCTGTAAACATTTGAATGTCGTCACCACATGGTCACTTGTGCTTGTTTGTAGCGATACAAATTAACTGAAAGATGGAGTAGGGGCCTAGCCTACATGATACATTATGTTCGTTTGAAGAAACCAAATTGCTCAAAATCTAAAGAGAGGTGCTGAACTAACCTGAAGAAGTTTTAGCTCAGTGAATGATGTATATTCTGAGAATTCTAGGATATCTATTTCAAATCAAAAGTTGCTGAGTCATGTTTTGAGTTGCGCCTGAATTCAGCATCAGGCCCTCACAGGGACACGTTCTCATTCAGCCGATTGCAGCTACGCGATGTCGTCCACTTAGCCGGCAAATTAACTGGTGTTAACTGGTTCTTTTTCTTCTGTGTCGCTAGGTTGTCGTCTTTTCCAAAACGTACTGTCCCTACTGTAAGAAGGCCAAGTCTGCACTAAATGATGTCGGCTTGAAGGGGTACAAGATCATCGAAATAGAAAATATGGACAACATGGACGCAATCCAAGATTACATGCTGCAACTGACCAAGGGAAGGAGTGTAAGTTAAATATGGAGCGCTGAGGACATGTCTTTGTTTCTCTGTCATTTAAATATATGCATGAGCAGACACTGTGCATGTTCATTTGTACTGCATATATATAATGTGGCATGTCCCCAGTGAGGGCGCTCTGTGCAAGCTCTGTATATAGTCAAACCTGCAAAGAACAGGTGAAGTCATCGGCCTTGAAGGTTAAGTTAGAGTTACAAGGCGGCAGTGTTGTAGATTGCTTGGATAGGCAGGAGTAAATCTTGTTTGCAGTGCTAAATAAAACATGACAAGGAATACTCTCTCAGATTCCCACGGTGAATAAAGGCCGCTTCATACCTCATGTGAAAGTGAAGCAAATTTCATGATGTCGACAATTGAAGTTTCATGATGACAGTCGTCGTCACCCTAACAAATAATTTGCTTCACACTGAAATTCCAGTGAAGTGTAAAATGGCCTTAAGGTCTATTGATAAGATAGGTGAGATGGAGAATCAACCTAATTGCTGGTGGGGGTTATTGATTGTCTGGGGGAAGGGAGGGGGTGTCCTTTCTTGAACTTTGCCAACAATTGTCTGATTTGTTTTCCTAGGTGCCACGTGTCTTCATCGGAGGAAAGTTCGTAGGCGGAGGGGATGAAGTTGCCCAACTGAAGTCTCAGGGCAAACTGAAACCAATGCTTCAAGAAGTTGGAGCTCTCTAAGCTGCCTTTGTGCCTCCCTGAAAACACCAAGAAAAACGACCCAGCAGTAGAATGCTAGAGCAGTATTTTCATTACATTTTCAAATTTCGTGACCTTATTCAGGAGTTTCTCTAAACCTGGATCATTATCACTCTCAAATGTTCATTGTTTCATGCAAATGCAGATGTGGCAGTGTTGTAGTCAAGGTACTTTGGATGGATCACAAGTCCATCACAAGTCACCTCACAAGCTTCAAATGAACTGTGATTACTAGGCCATTCCTTGGTTATTGTTCATCCACTGTTACTTGTGACTGGACTCGTGAATTGACTTGTGATTTCCTTGTGAACGCACTTGTGTTGTTCTTGTGATCCTTCCCTTCACAAGTACCTTGACTGCAACAAACAATAGGAATTTGATATCATAAAACATCTGTGGCAAATTCCACTGGAGTTGGAAGTCACAGTGTGAACACTTGCTGTGAAGACACAAACTTATTTTTGAGTTTGTATTCACGATGCTAATTCGAAACCAGCCTTAATCCTGTACGTGTGACGTGTCACAGTCGAGGGTTCTCATATGGCAGAACCTGGTGTTGTCAGGCTGTTTCTAGTTGCCTGCCGTTGTGGTTCCTGATTTGAACAGGCAACGTTCCTATCAGAACGTTCCTACTTGCAAGTATTCCAGGTTTTGAGAAGCTCCAGAGGAATTGCATTCAGTGTTTTCTTTTGATTAATTATGTGTGAAAATTTTCCAGTCTACTTCAGACTTTCCCCAGAATGACAAAACTGTACTCAATCTTCCTCTCAGCAATGTGCACATTTTTCCATCAGAGATACTTTTTTTGGGAGTTTTCATTTGTGTTTTGCCCTGCGCAGCTTTTCCAAAGTTGTTTTTACCAGTTTGTGTGCAAAGTGGTTTGGTTCAAAGTGATAATGTTATGTGAAGTTTTGTTTTTAAATGTTTATATAGATTATAACCATCATTTCTGTTTACTACGGCATGCGCAATAGAACTAATGAATGGGAACACTGCTCTTTAAAAAGAACCATATTTTCTGGACCACAATGAACACCAAAATCCATTGCTTATAACTTTCTAACATAAATTTTCTTGCGAGCATTGGTAAAATTTTTACTTTTAGTCATTCATTTTAAAGTATGTATTTAAAATGTTGTGCAATTCAAAATAGACTATTCTGCCGAACTTGAGTGCTTCGGATGTACACAATACTGGCATTTATTGAAATCAAATACATGTATTAATGACTTTGATTGTTAAAAAAGTGTTTAGATTGTTATAGGAAGCGGGTCAGTTTTAGAAGAGAAATACAAATGCAAGTCTTTATCAAGATAAATATCGAATGGTGAAAGTGGTTCTGTGAAACAAGCCTCAATCTGATATGTACATCATGCGTGCAGAAAAAAAATGAGTATTTTGTTACTGAATTTTCATGTTGATGTTCATCATACTCCGAAAGAGTATTTTACCACCAAATAAAGACTTATCCTGTAACTTTATAAACCATTGATATTGTTAATTTCCTTCCGCATGTGTGGTTCTGTATTTATAATCTTTATTTGGTCTTACCTGAATATGAATATTAATAATAATAATGTGTATTTCTAAATTGCACATATCCATCAATTATTACAATCCCTATAGCAGCACTGGGGACATGATTCTCAATAACATTCACAAATCAGCAGCAAAACCCCATTCGTTACATACAAATGTTTTTCTTTATTTCTCAAACTCATTCGGAGCTTCTTTTTTTAAATCTTTACAGAACAATTCACAAGTTTTTTTTTTCACAATCTGTGATGAAATATTTACATATTTGTCAACGGTTCCTCTCCTTCCAGTAACGTCTTATTTACGGGAAAAGAACCAAAGTTTTACGTTCACTCCAGTCCATGTTAAAAGTCGGTGCACCAAGCTTCTTGGTATTGCAAGGCAGAATACGGAGAAATAGTCCTCAGTAGCTACCAAAGTCTAAGGTAAATTTTACTCGGAAAACAGAAACTCAAAAACTGTTGCCAGCTTTAGGCTTGTTGCATGACAAGTGGGGTAAAAAACAAATTGGGTGTGGGCGGGATTTCGTCAGCCGATGAAAACGCCTATTCATTTGCACACCCCGTTTCATCGGGTGCGATGAGTTACCATTCCACACTTCAAACTCAAGAACCATAGAGTGCGTTCGAGCGTGCTACTCGCGTTAACACGAGTATACTCCTGAGCGCACGAACGACAAGCGCACGAACGACAGTACGACCACGGGTTAGCAAGAGTACGCTCTCCGTCATACCGGGAGTATACTCCTGCACCGAGAGTAATGCGCACGCGACATTTTTCTGCACTCGGGAGTAGCAAGAGTAACACGCTCAAACGCACCCATAGAGTTTTAAGGAAATAGGTCTGGAAACTAGACAAGGCAATGTACGAAGCTCTCGGGTGTCCATGTCCACCTACCTATTTCTGAAACATGTTTCTTCGTGTATAACCAAATGCTGTTTGACTTGTAAATACTTGTAAAAACAAACAAAAAAACCCCCTCAAAAACACATTGCAGTAAACAAAATACAATGACAACAAATACTAACCGCAAACAAATGAAATCAAACAGAACAATGCAAACCAACAGATGAAAACACACCTTGTGTTCTGGACTAGTGAAATAAAAAAATCTCAGAAATGTTTTCGTGATTTGTTATTTCATTTGGATTGCCTTGTTTAGAGGAAATAAAAAAATCTGGTTCAGTTTCAAAACAAAAGTGTTTATGACGGGAACCCCTGAATGACATAAAAATGGATACAGATGAAATTGAACCTAACCATTCTACTGTGTCTTTGTAATTTTATTTGGAAAAAATGTTGCAACCTGAAGCCACTTTTTTTTCTTCATATATCATCTCAATGAAGGTCAGTCATTGCAAAAATGACAATAAGACATGAATCTGGGACTGAGAAACATTTCCAATTTTGTTAGGAAATACTTAGAAAATTGTCTTGACTCTCCATAGACTTTCTACACAACCGCTGAAGCGTCGTCAGCTTGCAACATTTTTTCCATTTATTTCCCATGCAGTTGTGTATAATCAAACGAAATAACGACTTCAACTCAACTGCTGAAAATTGTGCATAAATCAATTATCTGTGTACGGCATCCAACTTACACGTACGCCGCCAGTTTTAAAGTGTTGGTACATGCCTAACCATTTCCCGAAATTGTTACTCAAATTTTCAAGTCTGTGAAATCTTCAATACGTATACTCGAGCAACTGAAGAGCGCTGCTATTTCAATGGTATTCTGTGTAACATTATATGTACCAAGGCCATACTCCAAGAGCACCAGTGATTTTTCAATAGGAGGAAAGTCAAATATTTTTGTGTAGTGCATTTTCGAATCATTTAGTCAATCATTTTTTATTGATGTATTTATTCAAGGTAGCTGACTAGTGGATATTAGACAGATTTTGGGTAATATTCCTCATAATGGCAGGTAACTAACAGCCGTTAACATTTTACAAAGAAGAAAACCACTTATAAGAAGAAGGTTACATCCAAGATGTTTTTCGTCATCATCTAGACACTCCTCACTTTGTTTCCCAAGTTCTGTTTCATAAGATGATATTGGGATATTCACTGGATGGTCGAATATTTGGATATTCGGTATATTTAGCACAGGGCTAAGTAAAACTTATATGTGAATGAAATTAAGCCTGACATGATTGTGACTGAGAAAAACATAAAGGCCCGACATTATTATGGAACTTTTTTACATGAAGGACGACCGCAGGAAAAAACCCGAAAAGCACCCCCAAGAATCTGGGCACGAAAGCAATGTGTTACCTATGGTTCAAATAATCCCTCAGTTGGCACTCGTGAGTGTACAGACACGTGCTCGGAGTTGTCTATACATTTTGAGCACAGTAACGTTTAGGTACATGACTTTTGTGAGATTTATGTCCAAACCTAAAAAACTTGAATCAGTCCTGGAGCAAACGATCAGGTTTTATAGACAACTGAAAAATACAAACGAAACAATGAACAGTACTCTGGCTTGCAACGACCCTCTTAGGAAAAACTGTGTTTGTAACACATGACATGAATGTTTGCCAACCAAATACCAAATTCTTTTTTGCTTTTATCTTATAAATTACTGTTGGAAACCCAATGCCAATGTAATCCGGGACTTTTACACATTGCTAAAGAACACAATGAGAAGTAGCGCATGTGTTGGTTGTGATCTCCGTTTCTTGTGGTTGTGGCCCAGGCTTAGAAATGTCGGGGTGTTGGTTTACAGAAAAGGACCAAATATAAAGGTAATGGTTGTGTCAATGTGTGCCATAATCGGTAAAGTGTATGTCTTCTACAATACGAAGGGAGTCTCATTCACAGATGCATCAGGTTATGTGCACGCCCAACGGGAAAATTTATCAAAATTTACCTTATAAAAATGAGTTCCTGCCATCAATTTTCCCGAAAGACAAAAATTACAACTCTTAATTAGTCTAGCTAGTGTCAACAACAAAAAGTGTAAGAGAGTGTCACCTCTCCAGTTTCCATAATGCACCGCACACGAAGAGGAAAAAAATATATATAATATACATATATGTCATGATAACTATACAGTAAAGTTGGCAGTACAAAACTTTTTAATAGTAAGTCTTTTACAGTGAACGTAGCCACGTTAATTTTTGTAACATGTACATCAGAGCTTATAGTTGCCATGGAAATCAAAACAAAACAAAACAACAGGCAATTCTCTTCAGGGTGTTCAGGTTAGTCTTTTCTCAAGACTTCCCTGATTAATTAGCTGCAAGGCTCTGAGTGCTGTACAGAGAAGTCCCAGATGACTGTTATATGGCTGTGCTACTTGCACAGCTAGAAAACGCCTTTCAAATGTTTATACATACAACAGCAGTAGACAAGTGTCATACATAATGTAGGGAGAAAGAAGACAATAAGAAACCTGATCTTGCAGTACGAAAGTTAAAAGTTTTTGTTGTTTTGGGGGGAAAAAAAATTGAAAAAAAAAAAAGTCAAGGGACACATTGTAGCATATTTTCTGTTTAAATATTAGGCCAAAACCAAGCATATGCTTTACTATAATCTTTGTGGTTTCTTTTAGATCAGAAACATATTTTTACCCCAAATCATTCATTGTTTTTTTATTTAAATTCCTTTAAATCATGCTGGTAGTACTTTGCAAATTTCTGTTGCAATCACAAGTCTAGTTCCCTGTATTCCTCTCTTCCTCTCAGTCCGCGTTGCACAGCATTTCAACTTGAAATTCAATGTCTCATCTCAATTGAAGCAATTATTGAGTCATTTCACGGCAAATCATCCACAAAAAAAAAAAAGGGCTCGTAAGAAAAAGAAGAAAAAAAAGTTGCCCCCTGAACGACGTCACCAAAACTTTGAAGGCACCATACTTCAGTCCGTCCATATGCAGATGCTCTCAAAAACTGACCAATCACAAGGGCTATGGGAAACAAAAAAATCGTACAATCCCACAAAATATGGCCGAGTCCAAAACAGGTTCTTAGAGCTACAGCCACATCTTTTGTCAGCATGTTCCCATGCAGTTGTAACGGGCAAAGTTCTAGACAATAGCTCGAGACGAAAGATTCGGACGCGGCCTTACTCTTGACTGAGTGGATTAGACTGGCATATATATCTGTCCTTTTCAGATTTCTCTGAGCTGGGAGAGTCCTGGGCACTAGTAGATGACCTCATAAACGGTGGCTTTCTTGTCCCCTGACCCGGTCACGATGAACTTGTCATCTGCCGATATGTCACAGCTTAAGACGGACGAGGACTCTTTGGACTGGAAAAAAAATAAGGAAGAAGATCAAAAAAACCATGAGACGTGAAAACACGGGAACAGGTTAAGCCAAGCTGCAGTTGGGGGTAAGTGCAGCACTGGCCTCTAATACAGAAACAAGGCCAGGTTTATCCAGTCAGCTGGACCTGGAAGGCTCAGTTGAAGGTATTGTTTATACTCAGTGACTCTGTCAATAAGTTATTCAGTCAAAGACTCAATCAGTCACAGGAAAGTAGGCTGGCCGTTCAGGTTGCAATTGAGTCAATGACAAGTTAGAAGTCTGGTCACAAGTAACAACCTTTGCACCCGGATTCTTTGATTCTATTGATTCATTCTGTGTAACACATTGTGAAGCCAAATATGTCAACATTTCTTTGTCTATCAAAAACATAGCTTTTGATGGCATCCGTCTACATTGGTTGGTCAGCCATGATTTGAGTAATATGGTAACTGACCAGTGGAGTAGGTTGATAACAACAAAGGGTTTAATTAAACAAAAAAACTGCTGGACAAAACTTAACCAAAAGCAGTTTTGAGAAGCCGGGTGCACTTAAAACACTCTTGCAGTACAAAAGATGACTGAGCACATCTGGTTTTTGTTCTGACAAATTTTGTCAACTGTCAGAACAAATCTGATTTTAAACCATAACTTCACCCTCTGAACTGCCATGACTGAACATGAACAATTATCCTGGTTATCATCATGTGGGGGCCGTACCTGAAAGATGCTGGCTCCATAAGGCGTCCGCCAGGCATTGAGGAGGTTGTCTTTACCCGTCGATACGAACCACTTGCCGCAGTGGGCAAACTTGAGCGATAGCACGCAGCTCTCGTGCAGGTGCAGCTGGTACTTGTCTGGTTTGCTGTTGTGCAGAACCTCCACGTTGCTGCTCTCCATACTGTAAAAAAGGGTGGATGAAAACACCCAGATTCCATGTCAGTTGGAACTAATTGTGTTTGTTTTGTTAATCGGATCCTTGGAACATGTTCTGTGCTATAAAAACAAAAACACAATGCGCCCGAACTGGATCTTAGGTCACACAACTAAATATGGAGCCGGTTAACTTTGTATGTCATTTCACTCGTTGCCATTTTGAATCTCACACTGATCCGCCTCTCAGGAAGGATCCCTGAACTCTGCGATCCAGATCAGGAGCCAAGCAAAACAAACGAATGGATCCCGGGTCTGGATTAGGATTTGTGCAAAACAAACAGGCCGTTACAGATTATTTTAGTTGTTTTCTCCTCTAGGGTACTTCAACTTGTAGTTAAAAACGAGAAATTTTAAGACGTCCTACATGTACTTGGAGTGGTTCTGGACTGAAGATTTTACAGGAGCTGTAAACTGATTGCAAGAATTTTTAAGAGTTATTAAAACAAATTTCAAAAATCCGAAACTTTACAATGCCAACAATTGTGAAATTGCGATAAACTAATAAAAAATTTGTGAGCAACAACATTTACTAAAATCCAGGGGAAAACTTGAGGGCCAAGAGAACTGCACCCACAACCTTTTATTTCCCAATTTGTTCATTATCTCCAAGGGTGCCGCATAAAAACGCTATATAGCATGAAGTGTCAAATATGGGCCGTACAAAAAGTCAGCAAGAAGGGTTACAGGAAGTCCGCATAAACTGATTGAGTGAGACCTCCACAACATTACCTAACCCCTGGTATTTCAAGTCTGATCCTGAACTTGGCTTGCAGTCAGTATATTTAAGCAGGGGGTTATCCCAGCAACTGTTTAGCCCAGCCGCTTAATTCCAAGCGACGCTGGGATTTAGGCTCAGGCTCGATCTCCGGCAGGAAACCGGCAATTAGCAGGCGACGGCTGGTCTACTGACCCACAACCGCTCGGGCAGGAACTACCCCACTTATGGCCGCCGCCGTTGAGTGAAGGAAGGGGAGGGATTAATGCGCAGGGGCGGCATGAGGCTGAGTGAGGGTCTAATCGACCAGACTTGTTAACAACAGTGTTTGAACCGTCACTCATCGCTCCGACAACTTTGCCATAATCAGTTCGGCTATGCATGTGCATTCGCTATTAATACATGAGACGTGCTAGACGTGCCCCTAGGCTAGAAACAACTGACTAGAGATATTCTTATGCACATCCAAGTAAAACGGTCAACAATATAGGCGCCCCCCCCCCTCTCCCCCAAATTCTTAATGAAACCCATGCCATCCTCCGGGGCTTGATATTATCTTTTAGGTCATCCATCAAACCAAATGAGGATTACTTTGTGTTTATAAAACACTGCAAAGTGGGAGTGTGGATATTGTACTATGGATTAGGGGGCCTGAGGTTTTGTGGTGATTACTCATTGGTCTATGAACGGATGCATCTGTTCATACTAGTTTTTGATCGGTTTCAAAGATAGCTCTGCGGTTACACCAATTGTGCCCCACTTCACTTGTGTCCCAAACCACCGAGGTAAACTTCATAAAAAGAAAACACCCAAATACAAACTTGATACAATACTGTAATTGTGATTGAGCATCTCAGCAGGGGTGAGATTGAGGGAAAATGAGAAAATCCAGGAAATAATCGGCAGAGGGTTTGAGGGTTGACAAGGGCCACAGAGTAACGTAAGGTCTATGGGATATGTTTGTATCTGCCTCAAGGCAACCCTTAAAACACCCCTTTGTTTTGCTCTATATAAACTTTTATAAGTAAACACACTCTTCCTGTAAAACCTTATGAGTTCCAGGGATTCTTTCAAAGGGATTCTTTCCGAGTGTAATTCTTATCCAGCTCATAGGATATGCCAATACTGCTACATGCAGAACAGTAGAGTATGTAAACCCCAATCAGCGTAACATTCTAAATGAAGTGATCTGAAGGGTGCTTAATCAGCCAGTTCAGTATCTCGATATGAAGTAGTCCAAGTAAAGAGGTCATTCAGGCTAAAATTGCTGAAGCACGGTTACACGATGTTACGCAAATGCATATTCTGCTCATAATAAACACGCAAGCGTCATGCGACCGTCTCCTTGCGCGTTTGTGCGCCTTCGATGAGCGTTTGACCATCCCAAATGACCCATGACCCATATAATTGTGCGCATGCTCAGTTGAAATACCGATCTGACTTATTGCTTAGCCCGGCATTCTTGGGAGCGTGCGGCTGCTCACCCATGTAGTACAATCCACGCAGTCAATCAAGGATTATATAAAAGGAAGTAAAGCAGGGATTAAGAGGTGAAATGTGACAACTTACCCGACGGCTAACCAGTCCCCGGCAGGGCAGTAACCCAGAGAGAAGATCTGTGATGTGAAATCATGCTGCTGTAACTGCCGACCCTGTGAAAATAAACAAATAAACAAAATAAATAAATAAAATAAATAAATAAATACAAAACCTCATATCAAACATTTCCTTCAGGGCATGCTTTGTACTCTCCGTTAGAATCTGATTAGACTCCTTCGTTATCGCTGCATTTGAGTAACAAAATCTGCTCTCAGTGATAGCAAGGGATCAATATGCGTGTAAATGTCATTTTGTCCTCAAATTTCTTTTAATTCTATACATCACCAAATCATAAAAATTTGTAATTTTTGGAGTACCTAGAGCCAAACTATATGGCCAATTGCCACTTTTTTTTTTAAAGATTACATACATTCCTTGCCATGAAACTTGAAAAATTTGTAACCATGGGTCAATAACTTTCACACAATGTTCTAAATTTTCAAGGCCAAAATTCAGAGTGAAATTGCATGAATAGAGGAAAGCCAATTGCTCCCATTAATTGTCACATGTATTCAACTTGGTTCACACAAGTCCAAACCAGAGGGTAAATGACCCAAACCAGTTCCAACTGGTTCCAACTGGTCCCAACCAGTCTGACCACTGCCACAAGCAATTACACAGGTATGTACTTCTACCAACGAGATATCAGAAGCACAAGTCACATGTATTCAAACTGGTTCACACAAGTCCAAACCAGAGCTAGGTAAATGACCAAACCAGTTTAAACTGGTCCCAACCAGTCTGACCACTGCCACAAGCAATTACACAGGTATGTACTTCTACCAATGAGATATGAGGAGCACGAGGCTGGCCTTATATACACGTGTGTTATGCGGTCAGGTCTCCGGTCTAGGATTAACCCAGCTGTATCTCACCTCTCTCAGATCCCATGAGCGTATTGTGTTGTCCAGGCCGCCAGTCCACAGTTTGGTGCCGTCAGGTGAGATATCTATACAGCTTGCACCATCCGTGTGCCCTTGGAATTGTCTGGATAATGGAAAGGTTAAAAGGGTTAACACTTATTTAGATATAGACAAATCTGGTGGCAGCCATTTTCTGTGGTGGCACCAGGCTCGCGCGAGTCGCGCTCCCGTAGTACACACGCACTCCGGGCTCCTTCGACCAGTAGGAACACCAAAATGCGCGTGCGCCTCGTCTTTAAGAATGCGTGCAGCATGACACCAGTGCAGTAAAAGCTTGTAATTCTGGTCGCCAGATTCCACTATAGATTTCATTTCTTATCACGCGATGAAGGCCAAATGTGTGTGTCATTATTAAAACAACATCCAGTTTTTAACTACAAAAAAAGTTTCTAAGAAATCCTCAATTAAAACCCTCCCTCTCTGGCTGGCAAAATCAACGAAGCCAACCCAGCAGTCAAAATAAATAAATAAAGTAACTGTTTTAAACAGTTGAGTGCTCCCTGCCCACATAAAGCAGGATTGACTGGCTGTGCCTGTTATTCAACTTGATATAGCTATACTGTGACTGTAGGAGATTGATAAGCCAGCTGTGACTACCAGTCACCTGCTTTTGTCTGTTGATGTAATGTGACTGCCACAGTGCCTACAGGAAATATGATCTGATTGCTGCTGTCTAGCCTGTGTAAAAGGCATGGCAGGGGAAGTGGATTGACTTTTTGACTGTGACTGATCAAACAAAAGGAGGTTCTAACATGGAATGTTAAATAATAAACAAGTAAATGTAACACTGAACGGGAGGTTTGCGGTAACACAGTGTGAATGAAATCTCTTGCTGAGTTGTGTGGTTCTGGAAACCAGTTTAACAACGTATGCATGAAAAGATCAGATACAATACATGGACAACAGGAAGAACGTTCGGTGCCATCAAGTATTCCCGCCACACTGACTTCCCTTGATGGAGACGCAAGAGGTCTTATTGTGAGCATGCGCACTCCTAAAATGTTTGCCTCACTTGTGAACTAAACTGAGTTTGGCACGGATAGCGCGGCGTTAGGAACATTGCCACGGCATTGCCATTAGCACAGCAGACCCTGTTGAATCAAAGGATGCATGCAGTGCAGAACTCAGTTTGCCAAGCAAAATCGTTCAAATGCTGTGCTTCTGCAGCGCAGAGTTACAAAATTTCTTCTCATTGTCTCCTCTCTACAGGTTTCTTCATGCAGGCTTGGGAGCTACAGTGCCTAGGGCGCTTTAGAAAAATCCTTGGTTTCATTACCAGAAATAAACAATAAAATAAACAATATTTATTCAGTTGGCACGGCAGTAGCATGGCATTATACCAGACCTAAAGTGTGCCTGCCGTACCTGACTAGTGACTGGTTGTGGAGGTCCCATACGGCAATGTTGCCATCGCTGCAACAGCTGAAGCAAACCTTGGAGTCTGGGCTGATGGCCAGAGCGTAACACGCCGGAGCACTGGACGTCAGCTCGGCTTTTATTCTTGGGGTCGGCTGGAGAAACGAACAAGAACAGCGTCATCAAATTGGGGAATCAATCTGAAATGGGTGGGGTTTCGCAACCTATTTTTCAACGTATGTTTGGTGCAATAGGTCCACGTCACCATTGATTCAGTGTATTTTCCTTCAAATAAAACCCTCACTTGATTTGTAACTCAACCCGACATTTATAGTCTCTTGACACACCTCCGGATAAACCAAGCTTAAAATAATAACGAGACAGTGCTAGGGTTTAACAGGTGTTCACATTTTAAACAAGATAATGATTTTTGCTTGTTCTAATAGTACACAACGAATACAAGACAAGGCAAGGCAAGCCTTGCAAAGCAGGCCCCTGAGAGCAGATTCAAAAGTGATTCAGAAAGTCTATTCACTGGAAGTCTTGTCGTGCATCTAGTGTACACAATGGGCCGGATTAAGCCCATTACGGGGTAATCCTATAAAATAGTACTGCCGGGCTCTCTTCTGCAGCCAACAACCACTCCACGCCACAAGTGACAGTCAGTCAGTGAGTCAGTCAGGTACAAAAAGAACTATAGTCTGGCCCCTCTGTGACCAGCAAAATAATAATGAGAGCAAGAAGTACATCCCAATCGGCTAGGCTCTGAGGAACCATGATGTCCAATAAGGATCAAATCTCTTCATTCTTGTCATCAATGGAATTTCTTACCATTGGTGAAATTTCACCACCATTGGTGAAATTTCATAATCACTTTCATAATCTTTCATAATCACTTGACTTCATAATCACTGGTCGAACTCTTAAAAGTAACATATACAACATTTGCTTTGCTGTAATATTCAGAAATGGATGGATTTGGGCATTAGTATTTTATAGCAAATACTGTTACACTGATCTGTTTTAAAGTTTTTATGTTCATGGATGCTAGAAAAACCAAGACAAAATGCTGTTCTTGTAGACTGGCTCCCTGACCCTACTTCGAGATGAAACGGAGCAATATATAGATGTCAGGGAATTGTCAGATCAGGGACCCAAACTAGCTGGCTCACATAACCGATTGCAAACAAAATGGGCACTTACTAAATTTGGTAAATTGGGAGCAGTATTTGAAAAAGTCAGTTTTCCAACGATGTTCGGCCGACCATGGTGGAATTGATACAAAAATTTCACTTTCTTGAAAATGACAGCACACCAAGTGCCATGATTTCACAGGATGCTTGAGACTGTCATTCACTTACAGTCAAGTAAGGTATTTCATAATAATTTGGTAGTTTTGTTTGTTGATGTTTGCAAATGTTGTACATCACCTTTTCAGAATGAACCAAACTTCACGCAACTTACCGCGGCAAGATCCCAGATGGATAACGTGCTGGCCTCTCCACCCACCAGCAACGTGCGGCCGTCCGGCAGCAGCTTACAGGACCGGATGTAGTTCTCCCGATTCAGGCAGTCCAGCTGAGAGACAGGGCTCTTGGTACCCGGCTGACTGATGTCCCAGACCTTGACACATCCCTGAAAAGAGGTGAAAAAAACCCCAAAAAGCTCCAGTGAGAAAAACAAACTGTTTTGTCTTTCCAATTATGAGAGAGTGTCTCATTGCCAACCATCGTAGATTGTGGCATTGCTAAACTCGCTTTGAGCCTGAATCTGTAGAGCAGTAAGTTTTAATATTTGGTTTTGCCCTTCATCAAGATAAAAGGACTGTACGCTCAAAAGAGTAGTGTTTTAAATATTCGAGGCACTGAGCTTGCCAAAGTAAACTGGCCTGTTCAAACTTAATAGACAATCATTATCCAGCCATCTTGATTTTTTTCCCATTCAAATCAACGTAACCAAAGCGAAACTGGAAGGAAAAATAGTCTGGTTCCTCTTTACACAAAAAGCATTATCATTCAGTACTGTTATTGGAAACAGGGAACATGACTGAAATGGTGGCAGCATGATAAAGGTCTATATAGCTGCAATAAATACCTTGTATGCTGCAATTGTAGGTTTGATTTTGCTCTTCACTGACAAAATTGTAAAAGTGAAAAAATGAGGAATTTGGCAAGTACAGGGTGCTTTTCTCGGCTTCCATCTTTGCCATAAGGGTTTCAATCCCATCCGGGCAACATGTCCCTGCATGATTTAGTTTGGAAGTTCACCCCAGAATATCACTACCATTAAGAATGATGGTAACGAAACCTGGGAAATCATTAATGCCGAGTACGGAAAGATGATCAATTATTTAAAGAGGTTGTGAAAATGTTTTAACCCTTTCCGTCATTTTGGTATATATAGCCTAAGGTGTGTAAAAAAAAAGCGACTATTGTGTCCCATGAAATGAAGTACAAAAGTACTTTTTTGAGCTGTTTTTCAGTCCTGTTGCGACCCGAATGTGCAATTTGTGTAAAGTCGTCTTATGCCGCGCGATCAACAAATTACTCGATGAATTTCAGTTTTATAAACATATAAATGCACATTACAAAAGAATGGGACTTGGTCATTATGATATATATGGGTCTACTCTACAATAAAAAAAATATAAAAAACAAAACGACTTTCAGCATTCCACAACCTCTTTAAAAAAAATATTATCGATACAGGCATGGCATGCTTACCTTGCCCCCTGTGTAGACGTGTCTTGTAGGGTTGCTGATGGTGACTGCACACACCACCTCACCGTGGTTCAATGTGTTGATCTGGCGGGCGTGGCGCGGGATCCCGGGACCAATCAGGGCATCTGGTGGGAAGGGAACCGGTTGCATCTGGCCATCGGCGCTGACGTGGAAAGAATATGCACTGCAAAGGGGAACACATTGGAAGCGAAAACTGCTGAGCAACCATGCTGCAGGTTTTCTAGTTCAACACACAGAAGTGACATGAAGTCTTAGGCCAAAAAAACCAAATATTCTGCTTCCGATTACATGGCATTGAAAATAGGGTAGGTAGGCAGGGAATATTTTTTTTTGGGGGGGGGGCATTTTTGTGTGTGTGTGTGTGCGATCATATGGAGGCGTCTGCGTGTAGTCAAGGGTAAAATGTACCGGTGGTAATTGATCGTTTTGGGTGCTTTTTTTCTCATTTTTCCCAAAAACAAATTAGGGTAGGGGCTGTCAGAAAAGGGTAGGTGGGTCATTCCGTGTCAATTCAACACGATTTTGGACCCAACCCTCACAGATTGAAACAATATTTGGTGTGATGAGAAACCATTTGAAAAAAATTACAAACTTTGAAGCATATTGATTTTCGTAATTCAAGGTCAAAGGTCATTTCGTTACGCATTTTCTCTACGCTTCATGCTACAATTTTGGTTTTATGAAATTGAGGCCATTCAAAGAGCTTTAATATGATGTACAACTTCAGTTCTGGGGGTTTGTCATATAGGCCAATCATCACACCAAATATCGTTTCAATCTGTGAGGGTCGGGTCCAAAATCGTATTGAATTGACACGGAATGACCCAGGTAGGGAAACCGGAAGCAGAACTATTATTTTTTTTGGCCTTGCAATACATACAAGGCATTTAGGATTGTTTGCATTGATCCCAAAAATAACCTACCAAGTTATTATCAAAAAGGTTACTTGGATTAAAGATCATACTGGTGCTAAACACCCCGTGAAATTAGTGTGTCTGGCTTGCTGTCATGTCGAAGGAACCAAGAAATGTAGGCGAGTCCCAACAATGCAGTCAATTTGACTTATTTTTGGAATAAAGAGTGCTATTGATGAAATCGTCTTTCGTGAACAAGAGTTGTCCATGCTTTTTCATTGTTTTCTTGAAACGCATAATATTCACTGAGATTAAACTTTAACAGGTTAGGTTTTGAACGTGCTTCTTTAGATTCCAGAGATGCCACAAGTATATATATTTTTTAAAAGCCCAAAACGCTGCTAAAAAACCCAAAACTACCCCCTTTTCTAAAATGTGTTTTCTGGATGTTGCAGACCAAATCCAGCACTTTTCATTTGTCACATTTATTGAAAAACAAAAAAACAAAAACCCGAATTGAGGTTAAAACCTGAAAAGTGGCATCTCTGGGATTCTGAATTGTGTGATTATTGTAAACAATCAAAATGCATGAAAAGCAAAATGATCCTAAATGCCTTCAAAGTTATAACAGTCAGTTCAATTAATAACTTATTATAAGGACTAAAAAAGGGAAAATTGTTGGACTTCTTAGTTCAATTTAACTGAACGAAAGGTGTACCCACCCTGACTGTTGCTTGGTCAACTAATCCTTTAAGTGGGGATTGTAAAACGTAAGCTTTCTGAGTATTTTCCCCTCTTCCCCAAATATTGTATAAAGACATCATTTTGATGTTGAGATAGTGTTTTTTTATTTTGTTTGTTGCGTGTTACTTTTGCTAATTTGTCTTTAGTGTACATGTATTAAGTGTATTCATATGTAAGGCGAGCAGCTTATACGAAAATACTTTGTCTACAACAAGTATTGATGTTTTCTCCAATTTTACATAGAAACTACAAAAAAATAACAGTATGATAATGTCGTAGCGCATTGGTTGATGATTTACTGCAGATTTTCTTTTGAAAATTCTTGAACTGCAAATATCACTGATATCCTTAAAAACTATTTTGGCTTCTAGCAGGAACATTATACTCCTCTTGATTAATTTTTTGATGGGATCTTAACTTATATTGTTATGGCAACATGTTTTTATGGTTTTGGGACTCTACAATACTCAATTTTTCTGCCAAAGATGATTATTATACCTCATACATATTCATGAGCGAGACGTGAATTCTTACTGGTCCATTTATCATCACGTGTCAGCCGCTAGTTTTGCTATATACCAAGCGCACATGTGAGGATTCACACACAGTGTAAATATGCATGAGCAGTCCACTATCGTATGGGTTACCCATGTGATAGTCTGCTACGCATGTACTTTATTAAGAAATCATGGAATTGATTGGGGGAATGCGGGAACATCCCCTACCTACATGAAATGATGGTGGCACATGCATCATTTTGCCAAGATAACTGATGCGTTTCTCGAAAGTTTCGTGAATATGTATGAGGTATAGTGAAACAAGATCCCCTCGGTATTAAAAGTTGACAAACTAGTTTTCTTGGCTTTGCCTCGGGAACTAGTTTGTCAACTTCCAAAACCTTGAGGAGCTAATACCATCTATCCACCCTCAAACCATGTTATATTTGTAAAATATGGGCCCACGTGATTGCAGAATTGGTACATGTAATTAGGCACTCCATGTAATAACTGGGAAGTATTGCACGCCAAATGTGCTCCTTATCATAAAGCGAGGACCCCACCTCTATGTCCTTACAGAGTTGGCATGCGTCCAGGAATGATAGTTAGCACAATCACTCAGGGGTAATGACAACATGCAAAGTGATTTCATCACTGTTAAAAAAAAATTCACTAGCCAATTATACACACTGTCCTACTCATTGTTGACTTGTTCACACTGACGCTCACCCCACATTGGTTCTGCTCACATCAGATTATCATTTTTATTATTTACACAAACTATCAACATAGAATACAACGGCACCCTACACATGTTTTAATTTGTTCCCCCCCCAAAAAAAATTGCTAATTTTAGGCCAAAAAAGAAAATAAGTCGGTCTCTGGTCAGATTTTAATCATGCGCGTCAATCTTTTTGTTTTCCAAAATGTTCCGCGGTAGCTCCAACAGCGCCCTCTATTGCCGCACCTCCTCAATGTTTTTTTTACCAAAGAGCACCAAGGAATGGGAAATTACACCAAGGCAAATGATCGAGAACACCAAGGCAAATTATGGAGGACACCAATGTACATGAGGACACAAAAAAAGCAAAGTAGTACCCCACCTTGTCTGTACAATCCAAACTTGACGAAAAAAAAAAAAAAGCCGCGTCCCCGCGTCAATTCCGGAACTTTGGTCTGACCAGAGACCGAATATTTTTTTTTTTTGGCCTTAACTGAGGACATCTGTTCTTGTTCTACAGTGTTTAAACTTATCAAACACCACATTGCACACGTCGACAAAAACCCTTCTAGATTGAGATGGTAGTTGTGAGAATAGCTGACGAGCCCCTTGATACAAAACAATGTACCTAGCTGTTCCGTGCACAAGTACCCATTCAACCTTACCAAAGGGAGAGTTGGGGGAGACCACTGGAAGGGACATTCGAAAGCATTGCTGACGGCGCCTGACGCTCATGCGAAGAATTAAAGTATGTCATGCGTACTTCGCGCCTTAACTGCGTGAGAAGCAGCATGCGCACGCAATGTGTCCATCACTGGAGCTCTCTGAATTGTCAAAAAAAAGCGCCATCGCTTGTTCGTGCACGGCGTTGATTAGGCTGTTTACTGCCACAGTGATTAGGTTATCCAGTTTGGACTCATTTTCCTGACTTTCGCTAATAGTCGCAACATTCATGTACAATACCCCACCTAAGCAAAGAGTGGATATAGACTCACAAGCGATTCAGTCTACAAGCTTTTTCGCATTGCAAAACCTGTGATGTCTGAATACTCAAAACCTACAAAATGTGCTCTACTGTTGAAATTCCACAACTTGCCTGAAAGATAAA